>OX451737.1:1350818711-1351418711 GCA_948472305.1 Vicia faba | reverse complement strand
TGAGTGTAGAATCGAGTATCAACCAGTTCCCAGCTCTACACTGAGACCAGCTATCTCACTACTTCCTATGGCCAAGTTGGTCAATTATAGGTTCTAAGTTCAGTTGATGTTTAACGACCCATATAGCATCCCCGTATTCTACTTGTTCCTCCATAAGGGATACCGGTACCAACTAATGTGCCACATCAATGTAGCTACTACTTCAACCGTATTGGTCTACTCCGTACAGTTCCCTCACAGTTTATTGCTACTTACCTAAAAGATGTCCCCAAATCCGGGTTAGGATCTATAGTAACTCCGATACAAAGCCCACAAAGATAAAGCAATCAAATCAAAAAATAGAAAACAATATGATGAACTAATCCTAAGGTATACCGCACTTATATCGTCCCCAGCAGAGTCTCCAGTTCTGTGATACGGTGGCCAGAACCGGGACTGTTTTAGGAAAATGTTGGTTTACGTTTTACGTTTGTGTTTGCAAAATGTCGCGGTAAGTAAGAGTCGCCACCGACTTTTATTTTATCCAACAAGGAAAGGAAAAAAGCACAAAAAAATTCCCTTTTCGAGATTATTCTGAGTACGGGGGTAGATTATAGAAAGGGATGGTATTAGCACTCTTTCTATCCGTAGTTATCTACGGGCTCTTAGGTACTTGCTCATCATTTTCAAAATTGCTTCTTTGTGTTTGTGTGATTTGAAAAGTTTTTGTTTTGACTTCGATTTAACTCTTGCTTCTGTCTTCAAGAGTGTTACGAAGTGTTTTTGAAAACTTTGTTTGTAAAGGAGTGTAAGTGTGAAAAAGTTTGTTTTGATTGAGCAAGTACTTAAGAACTAATCTACCTACTCGAAGAAAAAAAAGAATTGTTCTATGTTCGTTTCCTTTAGACAGTGCTATCCCACTATTGGTGAGTAGGTAACACCATTGTTGGAGTTTTGAGGGTCAATTCGAAAAGGGACGTACGGTGACTAAAGCAATGTTAGGACGTCTTAGTAATAACCCTAATGTCTTAGATCAATTATCCGAGGCAACAATATTCGAGGCGACCATTCCGAGGCAACTTTGATCTTTGAGACAAAAGGACGACTGCTAAAACACCCTATACTTAATAACCGTTTACCGAAGGCAACCGAAGTGGGAGTGTACCTAGGAGTGCGCATGTGCGAGTGATTCAATTTCAAGTTTATTATATTTGCACATTTAGGGTTTTCTAATCGTTTTAAAGTTTACATACATTCTTGTCATGCATCCCTAATAGCATACATCTAACAGTTTAATATTTGCGGAATTTTAAAATGCGGAAAATAAACTACGCTATTACAAGGCTTCAGGTATTTACATATCCAAAAACAAACCCGTAAAACAAAGCGATAAATGAAAATAAAAGATCCTAATTAAGCTATTACAACTCGTGAGCAATTATATTAATAGGGTAAAAATAAATTATAAAGCGCGCGCGAGGAAATTAAGATCGGGAGAGAACTAGGGTTTTGACCCCTTCTAACCTAATTGAAAGAAAAATTGTTTTTTTGTTGTTTTTATAAAAAGGATTAGGTTTTTAAATTAAATACACAATTAATTATCTAATTAAATTAATTAATGAAAATAAATAAATGGCCTATTTTTGTGTTTTGTTGTTTCAAGAAAAAAAAGAATATAGAACTAAATTTAGACAAAACCCTAATGGTTCTAATTAATTTTAAATATTTACAAAATAATTAAAGTTACTTAAAATTAAATAACCTAATTAAATTAATTAATTTATTGATAAAAAATAAACCTAAGTCTAATTGGGTGAAAAATATTATTTGTGATTTTTTTGATAAAAGAAATAATTAGTTTGTTAGTAAAATAAATAAACTAAATTAAATAAAATATAAAAAAGAAAAGATAAAGAGAAATTGCGCCTGGGAAGCAATCTGAAGGGGGGGGTGGATAGCAAGTCTTGAGCCCAACAGAAATTGATTCACTTTGACTTTTTGGATCCCATGCGTTGCCTTGACTGAGGACTTTAGTGCTCCTTCATTTAATGGCCTTTGGATCTGGCCATCTGGCCACTTGGCAGTCTGGATGATGAGGTTACGCGATAGACCTTGGCCTTGTATGTGCATGTAATCCCTGAAAGAAAAATAATGTGAAGAAATCGGGGGACTTGGGATTCGAACCCAGGTCCTGAAACACTTTCCCACCACCAGGCCACCAACTGAGCTACGCGTTTCAATTGTTCATATAATAAACATAAATAATAATATGGAAAACAAAAAAATTCCCAGATCCAAACGCGTGAATTTTCAAACGCGTGAATGATGGTTTGCCATGACATCTTCTTCCTCCTTGCTCTGTTGGTAAAAGTTCCAGACTTTAACCTACGGACGTTTGTCTGTCACTACAAATCTGCACATCCTCAAAATCAAACACACGCATGATAAATAAAAACTAAAGCCATGGATAGCTTCATCTGGACCTGCTGAGCAAAGTGGTGCCCCTTTCATGGCCCAATTTCACTTGTATGCTAAGATCCCAAATCGAAGCAAGGAACCCTAATAATGGCAAACTCCAATACAGGCCATAAAAACGCAATTAAATATTACATAAAGCTTGCAAATGCTTCAAGGAGTAAGAATCTATAACTATTTTGTGCTATAAGTGACAGAATGATACAATTCGATTTTAAAAATACATCAATGTCGTGGATGACTTACAGTGGTATTTGGCAATGGAAACTCCTTGTTTTTTATTGGTTTCGCTTGATTACACTCCCATGAAGTGATTGGGATGATCAAAGAGTCTTGTAGTTACCTGTAACTATGAATTCGTGTGTGCACTTTGTTGTGATTTTTTCAAGTTTGCTCTGACCTTATGCGCCTCTCTCTAGCCTTGCTTTGGGTCTGCAAATACTCCTTATGTACTGAGGAATGAATTAGGGTTGCCAATATGATCACAATCTTCCTCCATCATTGCTTTTGATTTGGATTTGATACACTTGAAAATCTTTCTAAAAATAGAGCAAACTCAATCTTGTTGTGCACACCAAGCCTTTACACGAATTCAATCTCATGCTAGCTGGATATAGGACCTGAATCATGTGCAAAATCTTGAGTTTTCAATGCATTGGATTTTTCTATGATTTGTTTTGATTTAAATTGATTTAATTCAAATAAAAATCAAAATAAATAATAAAAACAAGATAATGACAAGTGGAAAAGGCTAGGGCTCTTGGACAATGTTGCCAGCTCAAAACAAGTGCAAAAGATTGGGCCCATTTGGCAAAATTTGCAATTTGAGGCATAGTTGACTTTTGACAATTTTGCAAAAAGGGTCAACTTTACCAATGCATAACTTCCTCAGTTTTGACTCTTTGAAGGTGTTATTTGACTTTTCAGAAAGCTTGTGATGTCCTATAAGCAACCCTTTTAGTCTCATCTCAATTTGGTATTCCATGTTCATGTATGAAGCTTTGACAAAAAAGGTGTTTTTGTTGAGTTTTCAAAATGACCTATAATGTCAAAATTCATAACTTCTTGTGAGTGCATATTTTGAACTTGGGAGATGAATATGAATTGTAGGGAATTGCATCCTCTTCACAATTAGCTTTTGATGGGTCATTTCTCATAAAGTATGAGAAAGTTATGCTTGGTCAAAGTTGAGTTGACTTTTCCTACAAAACCCTAATTTAGCAACTTTTGGTTCTTGATGGATTATGAGCAATCCTTGATGAATCATGATCAACCCTTGATCAAATGATTAATAATACTTCAAAATGTGAATGTTGACCAAAAATCTTGAAGTTTGACTGTATGTGGGCCACTGTTGACTTTTGCCCTAGCACGGTCGATTTTCAGGCCTCTGAGCAATTGACTGAGCAAACTTTCTCTGCAAGGCTTGAAACTTGACATGGATGATCTTGAGAACATATTAGGACAATGGTGGGAATTTGGTATCTCTTGGACTCAAGTATCTTGATGCAATATGAAACCCTAATTTGAGGTAGACTGCCTTAGGAGGGAGCTTGTCTGGTCAACCCTTGGATTACCTTGAGCAACTTGAGGATCTTTCTTGAAATGTTTTGAGTAATATGGGAGGGCAAATTTTGGGGTACAACAGCTGCCCCTGTTCAATCTTCTTAAACCTGAGGATATGGATTGGCTTTTCTACCTTTCGTGTTCCGAAGGTGGAAGATGATTGAACTCTAGAGTGCCCAGAAATTTGCACTCGCATGAAGTGGTAATTGTCTTGTGATGTCGGGAATGGGCTTACAGCTGCCATTTGGAAATGAATGATAGGAGATGGGCTTAAAGATGCCATCCGAAGGAGCGTCGACCGCATAAGAGATTCCTTAGCGAGAGCTTGTATACCTGTTGTTGAGGAAGATTCTGTTGGGGAATGTTGGCCTCTGTCTCAAGAGAAAGTTGAATTTTAGGAGCTTCAGTCGTCCGTTATTCTAATGGTGAATCGTCTCTGTTTCTTGAGAAAAGTTTAACTTTAGGAGCTTCGATTGTCCGTTGTTCTACTGGGGAATATTCTCTTGGTCGAAGAGGTGAGAATGAACTACTATCTGGTCGTAATCCAGGATTCATTGTGATAAGGTCGACTGCTATCTGGTCGTAATCCGGGATTTACAGTGACTTACTGGGGAGATTAGATTAAACTTGCTATCCGGTCGTAATTCAGGCTTCGCAACTTCTCAATTCTTATCTGGTCGTAATCTAGGCTTCAGAAGGAATTAAGTTGTTATTCGGTCGCATCCAGGCTTCAACTTGAATTCAAGGCACACTAATATTCGGTCGACTCCGGGCTTCTTAGTAATTGTCCAGGTAAAATTGCTATTTGGTCGAAATCCAAGCTTGGCAATATCTTGTACCGCTATCTGGTCATAATCCAGGCTTCACGATGTGTTATACCATTATCTGGTCGAATCCAGGCTTCATGGTGTTCTGTACTGCTATCTGGTCGTAATCCAGGCTTCACAATACCATACTTCTTATCTGGTCGAAATCTAGGCTTCAGAAGGAATCAAGTGGTTATCCGGTCGCATCCGGGCTTCCCTTTGACTATTGGGCCTACTAAAATCCGGTCGAATCTGGGCTTCATAGTAATTGGCCGAGTAAACTGCTATTTGGTTGTAATCCAAGCTTCACAGTGTCCCTCACTGTTATCTGGTCGTAATCCAGGCTTCAGTGTCTTTTACCGCTATCTGGTCGTAATCCAGGCTTCGCGATATCTCATACCATTATCTGGTCGAAATCCAAACTTCATGGTGTTTGGAGGAATCAAGATACTATTTGGTCGAATTCGGGCTTCATAACTTATATTAAATATATACCACTATCTGGTCGTAATCCAGGCTTCATAGTATTCTTGGTTGCTATCTGGTCGTAATCTAGGCTTCACAACATCTTCTACCATTATGTGTTTGTAATCTAGGCTTCATGGTTTTGTATTGCTATCTGGTCATAATCCAGGCTTCATAATAACTTGTCGAGCTGTTATTCGATCGTAATCCGGGCTTGACGGCTTGTTGGGGATTAAACTATTATCCGGTCGAATCTGGGCTTCATAGCTTTCTTTTAAGAGATACCACTATCTGGTCATAATCCAGGCTTTGCGGTAGTCTGATACTGTTATCCGATTGTAATCCGGGCTTCACAATATGCTGTAGGAATCAAGATACTATCCGGTCGGATCCGGGCTTCATAACTTGAACTTTGTGAGAATTTGATTGTATCCTTCCTGAAAGGTAAGGTTAGTCGTATGTAATTCATGATATGTATCAGGCAATGATGTTCTCAAAATAAATGAGATTGTGTTGTATGATGCGTATGCGCATGTCATGGTGTATGGATGTGCAATGTTTTTATGATATTCTCTATCTGGGGAAAATAGATCCCGCGTTGCTGCTTGAGAGTATAAAGAGTTTCGCTCGCTGGGGATAAAGACCGAAGATGGTTGGGAGAATAATCCTGCTGGAGAATAAACTGACTTTGTGGGGAAGAGATGCTCTACTGAGGATTTGCTGATTTTGGAGAAATACCCTCGGCTGTGGATGAATTACTGTTGCTGGCGATGATAAACTCTGTTGGGGATAAAATTTCTGGTTTATGGAAGAAATAAACTCCACTGGGGATGGTCTTCTAGACTCTACTTGGGATAATCTTCCAGACTCCGCTGGGAATAATCTTCCAGTGTTGGGGATAGATAAACTCTGCTTGGGAAGAATCTTACTGACTCATTCGCGATTACGAACCTTAGTTGGGGAGAATTAACACCACTGTCCTTTTCTTACTCTTCGGGGAGTGTATGCATTTTTTAGTCATATTCTTCAGCTAGGTCTATCCCTGTACCTGATGAATAGAGCAACTGTAAGACTCGGACATTTCTTGTTTGCCCCTGTTTCTAAGATTATGAGTAATCGTTTTTTGTTTCGTATGTAAATATTTATGAGCAGCAATTATTGTCAAATGCATATATCAAAAATGAACATTGGACGTTCTTGCAAAACAAAATAGAAAAAGGAAAATAATTTGAAATTCCTTTGTGAAATTGAATTGTACTGATTTTGAAATTGGTATGTAAATAGGCGTTTTGTACAAGATGCTGACGTCCTAGTAAGAGAATGCCGCTGATCAAACAGAATTTACAATTTGTGAAAAATAAAGAAAAACAGCTACGTGAACAATCCCACTGGGTTCCAACTCTGCTATTGCCTTTATATCCTCGAGCATCTCATCACTTTGCTACTTGGTTGAAGGTAGATCAGATTGATTGGCGCCGTCCGAGCTTGATAATCGATACATAAGTCTGGTTGCAAGATGATCCAATGAGACATAGTGTTACGCTTTGATCCCTAATTTTTGCCTGGACCGCCCTTTCGGGTTTTCAGTCTATCGGGATACCCTTTTTTGCCCAAGCCGCCTTTTCAGGTTTTCGACTTGCCGGGTGTACAATTTTTTTCATTTTCATCCCTTATTTTTGCTCGAACCCTTTTGGTTCGCCGGGAAGCCCTTATGTTTGCCTAGGCCAGTCAACCTAGCGGGTCTTTGATTAGGCGTAGTAATTTTTCACTATGTCTGAATTGACAGGGTGAGGAAGGTCGTCACCATCCATGGTGGTTAGAATCATAGCTCCTCCCGAGAAAATGTTCTTAACCATAAATGGCCCTTCGTACGTAGGGGTCCATTTGCCCCTGGGATCACTTTGTGGAAATACGATGCGCTTGATCACCAGATCCCCGACTTGATATTCCTGTCGTCTAACTTTCTTGTTAAATGCCTTGATCATACGCTTTTGATACGTCTGACCATGACAAATAGCAGTAAGTCTCTTCTCATAGATTAAGTTCAATTGATCAAGTCGGGTCTGGATCCAATCGCCCTCTCTCAAACCTACATCTTTCATAATCCGAAGAGAGGGTATCTGAACTTCAATGGGCAAGACTGCCTCCATGCCATACACCAAAGAATAGGGTGTTGCCCCTGTTGATGTCCGTGCTGAGGTACGGTACCAATGAAGAGCGAATGGTAACATCTCATGCCAGTCTTTGTATTCACCGTCATCTTCTGCACAATCTTCTTGATATTCTTATTAGCCGCTTCAACAGCCCCATTCATCTTTGGTCGGTAGGGAGAAGAGTTGCGATGTTGTATCTTGAACTGTTTGCAGAGCTCGGTGATCATTGTATTGTTGAGATTTGTACCATTGTCCATAATGATCCTCTCTGGTACACCATATCGATAGATCAGATTGTGTCGAATAAACCGTGCCACGACGTTCAGAGGAACTAGAGGTATGTGCACCTTATCAGCATAAACTTGGCACTTATAACAAGTTTGAGAATATTGATAACAATCGGCTTCCATAGTAGACCAATAATATCCTGCACGTAGGATTTTCTTTGCCATGGTGTGTCCACTGGAATGAGTCCCAAAAGTACCTTCATGTAACTCTGCCATAATCCTTTTTGCCTCGTTCTTGTCCACACATAGCAGTAAGGTTGAATCATGGTTACGTTTGTAAAGGATACCATTACTGATGAAGAACTTCACCGTGAACCTCCTTAGAAACTTCTTATCATTAACAGATGCACCCTCGGGGTATTCCTGAGCCTCAAGATACCTCTTTACCTCATGAAACCAGGGTTTATCTGTTACTTCTTCAGTCTCGATATCACAGCAATGTGCGGGTTCGTCCAACCTCTTGATGGTAATTCGGGGAGCCTCATTGTCCCATCTGACCTTGAACATAGAAGACATCGTAGCTAGCGCGTCCGCCAACTGATTCTCCTCTCTTGGGAAGTGTTCAAAGGTTATCTCCTCAAAGTACGGAAGCAATGTCAGTACATACTCCTTGTAAGGAATAAGATTTGGGTGTTTCGTATCCCACTCGCCTTTGATTTGACTGATCACGAGAGCCGAATCTCTGAATACACTTAAGAACTTAATCCTCGGGTTAATAGCTGCTCGAAGGCCCATGATGCATGCTTCATACTCCGCCATATTTTTGGTGCAGTTAAAATATAATCAGGCGGTGAATGGAGTATGACAGCCTTCAGGAGATATGATCACGGTGCCAATGCCATTAACCAAAGCGTTTGAAGCTCCATCAAAGTACATAGACCATCGGGATCCCTCCTCGGGTCCTTCATCCGGTCCAGGTTTTTCACAGTCAGTCACCAACATGATGCTTTCATCTGGAAACTCGAAATTCATAGACTGGTAATCATCCACGGCCTGATGTGCCAAATGATCTGCAAACACACTTCCCTTGATTGCTTTTTGGGTCGTTTAGTGGATGTCATACTCAGTCAAGATCATCTGCCATCTTGTTATTCTTCCGGACAAGGCAGGCTTCTCGAAGATATACTTGATTGGATCCATCTTTGATATCAATAAAGTAGTATGAGTCAGCATATACTGTCTCAGCTGGCGAGCAGCCCATGCCAAAGTGCAGCAAGTTTTCTCAAGCAGTGAGTATCGGGTCTCACAGTCGGTAAACTTTTTGCTAAGGTAATAAATAGCATGCTCTTTTCGGCCAGACTCGTCATGCTGCCCCAGCACGCACCCCATTGAATTATCGAGTACTGTCAAGTATAGGATTAAAGGTCTCCCTTCAACTAGAGGCATCAGAATAGGTGGCTCTTGGAGATATTCTTTGATCCTTTCGAAAGTGGCCTGAAATTCATCATTCCATCTTACCACTTGATCTTTCATCAGCAGCTTGAAGATTGGCTCACAAGTAGCAGTCAGGTGCGAAATGAATCTGGAAATGTAGTTCAGTCGTCCCAAAAAGCCTCTAACTTCTTTTTCTTTCGGGGAGCTGGCATCTCCTGTATAGACTTCACCTTTGCAGGATCCACTTGAATACCTTTATCACTAACAACGAAACCTAGCAACTTACCAGACCTCACCCCGAAGGTGCACTTGTTCGGGTTTAACCTCAGCTTATACAACTCCAACCTGTCAAATAGCTTCTGAAGATGGTCAAGATGTTTTTCTTCAGTCTGGGACCTTGCAATCATATCATCAACGTAAACCTCAATCTCATAATGAATCATGTCGTGGAACAAAGCAACCATGGCGCGTTGATAAGTTGGCCAAGCATTCTTCAATCCGAAAGGCATGACTTTGTAGCAAAAGGTACCTCACTGTGTAACGAACATTGTCTTCTCCATGTCTTCGGGAACCATCTTAATCTAATTGTAACCATAAAAACCATCCATAAAGGAGAAGACCTTATGTTGTGCGATGTTGTCAACCAGAACGTCGATATGAGGCAGAGGGAAATCATCCTTGGGACTCGCCCTATTTAGATCCCTATAGTCCATACACATTCGAACCTTACCATCTTTCTTTGGCACCGGAACCATGTTGGCAACCCACTGTGGATAAGAAGTAACTACTAGAAAACCGGCATCAAACTATTTCATAACCTCAGCCTTGATTTTCTCAAACATCTCTGGGCGTATTCGGCGAACTTTCTACTTCACTGGAGGACAGTCTTCCTTAGTTGGTAGGCGGTGTACCACAATGTCGGAATCCAACCCAGGCATATCTTCATAAGACCAAGCAAAGATCTCAACATAGTCACACAGCATCTGTATCAGCCGTTGTTTAACACTAGGCTCCAGATTTGCACCTATCTTGACCTCTTTCTTGTCTTCCTCTGTACCCAAATGCACTGATTCCACTGGCTTTTCATGCGGCTGTATGTCCCTCTCTTCCTGAAGTATTAGTCTAGCAAGTTCCCCAGGCACTTCACAATCATTCTCACCTTCGTCCTCGGCTTGGTTGATCGGATTTTCAAAGTCAAAACTGACAGTAGTAGAGTCGTTATCAGTGGGATCCAGAGTGGATGTGGACCTGTATTATGATATGTGAGTGTGTGTAAGACAAATAGTTGTTTTGATAAAGTGCAAGATAGAAAATAAAAACAAGGAGCGCAAAATTTGTAGTGCAAGAAAAACGTCAAATGCTTTATTGATGGTATATGGCAATGACACATAATAAGCCCTCACAAACAAAGCCACGGTGTCTCGGGCAAGGCATCGGGCCGTAAAAGTTTCAAATTTTCTGTTACAAGTCTCAAAACAAAAGTCTATTACTGTGTAATAAAAGAAACAGGCACGAAGTCCTTCGCCGTCTAGTTGTTCAAGCCACCATTGGTAGTCGGGTAAATTCAACTGTCGAAACCCGACTCTTCATCATCATCTTCAATTGCATTGACTCCCGCGTCATGTTTTGGCATAAGAGCCGTTATGACATTAGGCTTTTCTGGTGCGTCAAACTCAATTTCTTTAGCTTCAATCAAATATTGCACCTTATTCCTCAAGGCCCAGCCGTTGTTGGTATCATGCCCTGGGCTATCAGAGTGATAGGCATACCGGGCATTTGGATTATACATCGGAGAGGTGGTACTGGGATTCTTTGGAGCTTCCCTCAGAGTTACCAGGTTAGTCTTCAATAACTGCGGTAAAATTTGAGATAAAGTCATACTGAGCCGAGTATACTGTCTTTGCGGTCTCTCTATTCTTTGCTGATTGTAGTGTTATGGGGCAACAGTGGGCCTTGATATTACAACCGCATTCACTGCTTGGCGGCACTCGGGTCGGCTTTGGCTCCTTGAGTTGTAAATGGCACTAGATTCTTTCTTGAAAGGCTTCTTTTCTGTACTAGATGAAGCACCTTTCTGTATCTTGCCACTTTTGATACCAGCCTCTACTCTCTCCCCAGTCATTATCAATTCAGTGAACTCAGACGATGAACTACCGATCAAATGATTGAAATATGGACCAGATAAAGTCCCAAGAAACATATCCACCAACTCCCTATTAGACAGAGGGGGTTGTACTCTTCCGGCCAGATCTCTCCACTTCTGAGTAATCCTTAAAACCTTCGCTCGCACCCATAGACATACCCTGAAGTTGAGTACACGTGGGAGCAAGGTCGGTATTATACTGGTATTTCTTGTAAAAAGCAGCAGCAAGGTCCTCCCAGTTGCGGACATTAGCTCCCTCCAATTGATAGAACCATTCAAGCTGAGTCCGTGAGAGACTATCTTGAAAGAAATGGACCCAAAGGTTTCTATCAGCAGTATAGGGTTGAATTTTTTTGACGTACGAGCAGAGGTGAAGCTTTGGATAGGACGCTACATCATACTTAGCAAAGACCGGAGCTTTAAACTTGTGAGGGATCACTACCCCTGATGCTAACCCCAAATCTCCAAAATCCAAAACCGGGAACCTTCTGAATCTCCATGGCATTCAGACGGTCTTCAAGTTGTTTGTACCTATCCTCAGCAGCAGGGTAATGTTCATCATCAAATTCAGTGTCATTATCAGAGACCACAGGTCTAGGACCCTTCCTTTCTTCTTGATTCTCTCCTCCTCCAGATGAATGAGACAAATCAACTTCATGTCGAAACCTATTCCCAAACCTGTGACCCATATTCAACAGAACCAATTTCTTCTTCTTCTTCTTGTTGTCCTTCAAGATAAGAGCCTTCAAATCCTGTTGACTTTTGGCCAAGTTCAAGAACATTTCCTGGAACTGAGAATTCTGAGCTTGAAGAGCCTTAATAGCTTGATCAGTAGGTGTTTCGGAAGACATTTTGTGTTGAAATAAACAGCGAAGAAGATAAGAAACTTGTAAGGGTACCTGTAATAAGGTGCACGGTAATGGAATGCGTATGAAATGATTTCAAAGACTTTGGGAGATTCAAATTTGTAAACCAAAATAAAACACTCTTTATTAGATTAAAACTTGTAACAATGTTTAACAAATGCCTTTAAGGCGTTACAAAGAAATAAACTGAAAAGCAAATCTAAACTAGAAACAATAAAAGTCATCAGAAATCCCATGGTCGTTTTCCCTTAGTGCTGACATAATCGTTGATTGTCCTTTCATTCTCAAGATGCCTTGTAAGCCTCAAGATCTTCCGTTTCTGCTCATGATATTTCTCCATGTAGGTATCCCTTTCTTCCTTCAACTAGATCCAAGATCTCTTTAATGCCCCCAGATCAGTAGGAATATAGGGATGGAGGACTGTATATGGGACACCTTCTTCATTAGTATGCTCTACAATCACCGGCAAAACAACTTCATATGGCATCCCCAGCTTTTGAGCACGGGCTCGTACCCACTGGAGATAAGGTTGCATCGGGAGAGAAGTCTTCAATCCTAGCTCATGTGGATCAGACCTGTTCACCATGCCCCAGGCTTGTATAAACCTGCGGCGATGGCCATCAACATCCCCCTTGTAGTCAAAGACAATATCTGTAAGCAGCAACTCATGAGGACCGTCTCTCCGAGCGTGTCCAAACTGTCATAAAGCAAAGCAAGGATTGTAGGTTATTCCTCCTCTAATTCCAAGCAACGGAACATTAGGGTATTCCCCACATCGATCAATGACAACTACTCTTTCCATATATTTAGAACTCCAAAGGATGTTCGTATGAGCAAGGGACATGATTTTATAAGCCCAACCTACACCTTCCTCATTCTTTAATACAGATTTGGGGAGGGGCGAAATAAACCACCTCGCCAGCAGCGGTGTACAACACATGAGAGTTCCCCTTCTCCGCACAGTACGGGTATACAGAGCATGTAGGATATCACCCAGAAGAGTAGGCACTGGGTTACGAGACATGAAGATCTTGACCACATTCACATCTATGAAAGAATATGGATTCGGGAACAGAACCAAGCCGTAGATGAGGAGAGCCAGAATGTCTTCGAAAGCTTGAAAGTCCAAATTATCCTAGAACTGTTGAGCTTGATCAATTAGAAACTTAGCCAAGAAACCTTTAACCCCACTCCGAGTCTCCCAGTTAGATACTACATCAACCCTTGTTAAGTGTAAGGTTGAAGCAATATCCTCAGGTCTAGGAACCTCCTCCAAACCTGTGAAAGGTGTCTGCTCGAGGATAGATATGCCTAGTAAATCAGAAAACTCCTCCAAAGTAGGGACTAGCTGATAGTCCGGGAAGGTGAAACAGTGATGCAACGGATCAAAGAACTAGAAAAGGACGCTCATCATTTGCTCATCCAACTTTGAAGTGACCAGGCTAAGGAGATGACCATGTCTTCTAACAAATGAAGAAGTGTCAGGAACTTTTGAAACTAACTCTCTGAGCTGAGCAGGGACTTGCACGAAGTTTACTCGAATGGTATTTCTGCGCATAGAAGCCATAATCTGTAAAACAGAACAAAGATGAATCCCCTCGGTCTTTGAAATAGTTAGTCTAATGAAATATGCATGCTATGTCATGATGCATGATGTCATGATAAAACACACAACAGGTATGGCAGGTATCAAATATGGTAAAGGGAAACAAGTCACACAATAGCCCTTAAGTTCAGGCTTGCATGGAGTCTAGGTACTACCCTCTTGCAGTTTAGTTGGTTCAACCTGTCCTAATAATAGTAACCGGGTTCTAGAGGTTCTCAATATCACTGACCATCCTCCATCGGTCATAGTTTCAGCTCACGCAATCTTTTCTTGCAGCGGGAACCATCTCGAGAGTATGATCTCAATGAGTGTAGCATCGAGTATCAACCAGTTCCCAGCTCTACACTGAGACCGGCTATCTCACTACTTCCTATGGCCAAGTTGGTCAATTATAGGTTCTAAGGTCAGTTGATGTTTAACGACCCACATAGCAATGTGCCACATCAACGTAGCTACTGCTTCAACCGTATCGGTCTATACCGTACAGTTCCCTCACAGTTTATTGCTACTTACTTAAAAGGTGTCCCCAGATCCGGGTTAGGATCTATAGTAACTCTGATACAAAGCCCACAAAGATAAAGCAATCAAATCAAAAAATAGAAAATAATATGATGAACTAATCCTAAGGTATACCGCACTTATATCGTCCCCAGCAGAGTCTCCAGTTCTGTGATACGGTGGCCAGAACCGGGACTGTTTTAGGAAAATGTTGGTTTACGTTTTGCGTTTGTGTTTGCAAAATGTCGCGGTAAGTAAGAGTCGCCACTGACTTTTATTTTATCCGACAAGGAAAGGAAAAAAGCACAGAAAAAATCCTTTTTCGAGATTATTCTGAGTACGGGGGGTAGATTATAGAAAGGGAAGGTATTAGCACCCTTTCTATCCGTAGTTATCTACGGGCTCTTAGGTACTTGCTCATCATTTTCAAAATTGATTCTTTGTGTTTGTGTGATTTGAAAAGTTTTTGTTTTGACTTCGATTTAACTCTTGCTTCTGTCTTCAAGAGTTTTACGAAGTGTTTTTGAAAACTTTGTTTGTAAAGGAGTGTAAGTGTGAAAAAGTTTGTTTTGATTGAGCAAGTACTTAAGAACTAATCTACCTACTCAAAGAGAAAAAAAGAATTGTTCTATGTTCGTTTCCTTTAGACAGTATTATCCCACTATTGGTGAGTAGGTAACACCATTGTTGGAGTTTTGAGGGTCAATTCGAAAAGGGACGTACGGTGACTAAAGCAATGTTAGGACGTCTTAGTAATAACCCTAATGTCTTAGATCAATTATCCGAGGCAACAATATTCGAGGCGACCATTCCGAGACAACTTTGATCTTTGAGACAAAAGGACAACCACTAAAACACCCTATACTTAATAACCGTTTACCGAAGGCAACCGAAGTGGGAGTGTACCTAGGAGTGCGCATGTGCGAGTGATTCAATTTCAAGTTTATTATCTTTGCACATTTAGGGTTTGCTAACCGTTTTAAAGTTTACATACATTCTTGTCATGCATCCCTAATATCATACATCTAACAGTTTAATATTTGCGGAATTTTAAAATGCGGAAAATAAACTACGCTATTACAAGGCTTCGGGTATTTACATATCCAAAAACAAACCCGTAAAACAAAGTGATAAATGAAAATAAAAGATCCTAATTAAGCTATTATAACTTGTGAGAAATTACATTAATAGGGTAAAAATAAATGATAAAGCGCGCGCGAGGAAATTAAGACCGAGAGAGAACTAGGGTTTTGACCCCTTCTAACCTAATTGAAAGAAAAATTGTTTTTTTGTTGTTTTTATAAAAAGGATTAGGCTTTTAAATTAAATACACAATTAATTAGCTAATTAAATTAATTAATGAAAATACATAAATGGCCTATTTTTATGTTTTGTTGTTTCAAGAAAAAAAATAGAATTAAATTTAGACAGAACCCTAACTGTTCTAATTAATTTTAAATATTTACAAAATAATTAAAGTTACCTAAAATTAAATAACCTAATTATATTAATTAATTAATTGATAAAAAATTAACCTAAGTCTAATTGGGTGAAAAATATTATTTGTGATTTTTTTTATAAAAGAAATAATTAGTCTGTTAGTAAAATAAATAAACTAAATTAAATAAAATATAAAAAAGAAAAGATAAAGAGAAATTGGGCCTGGGAAGCAATCTGAAGGGGGTGTGGATAGCAAGTCTTAAGCCCAACAGAAATTGATCCACTTTGACTTTTTGGATCCCATGCGTTGCCTTGACTGGGGACTTTAGTGCTCCTTCATTTAATGGCCTTTAGATCTGGCCATCTGGCCACTTGGCAAGTTGGATGATGAGGTTACATGATAGACCTTGGCCTTGTACGCGCATGTAATCCCTGAAAGAAAAATAATGTGAAGAAATTGGGGGACTTGGGATTCTAACCCAGGTCCTGAAGCACTTTCCCACCACCTGGCCACCAACTAAGCTACGTGTTTCAATTGTTCATATAATAAACATAAATAATAATATGGAAAACAACAAGATTCCTAGATCCAAACGCGCGAATTTTCAAACGTGCGAATGATGGTTTACCACGACATCTTCTTCCTCCTTGCTTCGTTGGTAAAAGTCCCAGACTTTTACCTACGGACGTTTGTCCGTCACTACAAATCTGCACATCCTCAAAATCAAACACACGCGTGATAAATAAAAACTAAAGCCATGTATAGCTTCGTCTGGACCTGCTGAGCACAACGGTGCCTCTTTCATGGCCCAATTTCACTTGTATGCAAAGATCCCAAATCGAAGCAAGGAACCCTAATAATGGCAAACTCCAATACAGGCCATGAAAACGAAATTAAATATTACAGAAAGCTTGCAAATGCTTCAAGGAGTAAGAATCTATAACTATTTTGTGTTATAAGTGACAGAATGATACAATTCGATTTTAAAAATACATCAATGTCGTGGATGAATTACAATGTTATTTGGCAATGGAAACTCCTTGTTTTTTATTGGTTTCGCTTGCTTACACTCCCAGGAAGTGATTGGGATGATCAAAGAGTCTTGTAGTTGCCTGTAACTATGAATTCGTGTCTGCACTTTGTTGTGATTTTTTCATGTTTTCTCTGACCTTATGCGCCTCTTTCTAGCCTTGCTTTGGGTCTGTAAATACTCCTTATGTACTGAGGAATGAATTAGGGTTGCCAATATGATCACAATCTTCCTCCATCATTGCTTTTGATTTGGATTTGATACACTTGAAAATCTTGCTAAAAATAGAGCAAACTCGATCTTTTTGTGCACACTAAGCCTTTACACGAATTCAATCTCATGCTGGCTGGATATAGGACCTGAATCATGTGCAAAATCTTGAGTTTTCAATGCATTGGATTTTTCTATGATTTGTTTTGATTTAAATTGATTTAATTCAAATAAAAATCAAAATAAATAATAAAAACAAGATAATGACAAGTGGAAAAGGATAGGGCTCGTGGACCATGTTTCCAGCTCAAAACAAGTGCAAAATATTGGGCCCATTTGGCAAAAATTGCAATTTGAGGCATAGTTGACTTTTGACAATTTTGCAAAAAGGGTCAACTTCACCAATGCATTACTTCCTCAATTTTGACTCTTTGAAGGTGTTCTTGGACTTTTAGAAATCTTGATATGTCCTCTAAGCAACCCTTTTGGTCTCATCTCAATTTGGTATTCCATATTCATGTATGAAGCTTTGACAAAAAAGGTCTTTTTGTTGACTTTTCAAAATGACCTATAATGTCAAAATTCATAACTTCTTGTGAGTGCATATTTTTAACTTGGGAGATGAAGATCAATTGTAGGGAATTGCATCCTCTTCACAATGAGCTTTGGATGGGACATTTCTCATAAAGTATGAGAAAGTTATGCTTGGTCAAAGTTGAGTTGACTTTTCTTGCAAAACACTAATTTAGCAACTTTTGGTTCTTGATGAATTATGAGAAATCCTTGATGAATCATGATCAACCCTTGATAAAATGATGAATAATACTTCAAAATTAGAATTTTGACCAAAAATCTTGAAGTTTGACTGTATGTGGGCCACAGTTGACTTTTGCCCTAGCAAAGTCGATTTTCAGGCCTTTGAGCAATTGACAGAGCAAACTTTCTCTGCAAGGCTTGAAACTTGACATGGATGATCTTGAGAACATATTAGGACAATGGTGGGAATTTGGTATCTCTTGGAATCAAGTATCTTGATGCAATATGAAACCCTAATTTGAGGTAGACTGCCTTAGGAGGGAGCTTGTCTGGTCAACCCTTGGACTACCTTGAGCAACTTGAGGATCTTTCTTGAAATGTTTTGAGTAATATGGGAGGGAAAATTTTGGGGTACAACACGTGCAAAGGCAGAGAAAAAAATTCAAAATTTTCAAGGAAAAAGTGTTGATTGAATCGTGCTCCACAGGACGTTTCAAAGGTTTCAAAAGATCAATTCAGATTCTTGGATCATCCCTGAAGCCAACAAGATCGTTTGCAAGGCCTGGGACGCTCAGAATCACCTTGTATCGTTCATACGGTTTGCCTATTTTCTTGAATTCGAATATATTGATTCTGGCATATTTAGCATGATTGATTGGCATATTTATAATCTTTGAGATGTTTTCAAGCTAATGACTATATTCAATTGCATTTTTATTGACTGTACGTAAAACTTCCATAGCTAGGGTTTGTTCTTTGTTTTTAGGGGTTTCTTATACAGGAAAAATTGGGCATTGATAATGGTACCATGATGCTCGTGAGGTTGAAACGAGTTGATTGGTACCATTGCTTTTCATTTATCATGTGCGTACTAGATTTTTGAAATGCACGGGGGCTATACCTACGCTTAATGTTTGTAGGTAAAAGTTACAAAACCTATAGCGACGGTGGTAGGAAGAAGATGGATACGTGGCGCTCCCTGACTTGCCAGTTTGAATTTCGCGCATTTTTAAGTTTAACATTTTGTTTTCATTATATAATATTTGTTTATGATTATATGTACAACTAAAACAGCCAGCTCAGTTGGCAAGCGTGCAAAGGAGGAATGTATAAGGACCTGGGTTCGATCCCTAGGTCCCTTATTTGCTTCATATTATTTTTCAATGAAGGATCAGGTACACCCCACGCTCCAGCATCCACCATGTGCTACCAGGATATGACCATCCAATCCACAAATGCTTCAGATCCAACGCCTCCCCCTTGGAAGACCACCATGCGCCCCAGTCAAACGTGCATATGGGATTGGACAAAGTCAAAAGGGCAAGGAGTTGTTGGGCCAAGAAATCAGATTCACACCACCCGCCCCTTTTGCTAAACAATCGGGCCCATTTTTCTTTCTTTTCTATTTATTTCTTTTATTTAAATTAATTTGCTTAATTATTGTTTTTTTTTCACAAAATTAATCATTTTTTTCATAAAAATCATAAAATCAAAAATCATAAAAAATTAGAAATAGTTTGTTTTTTTTAAATCAAATTTAATTTAATTTAGTTTAATTTAATTTAGAGAAATTCTAACTTTTTTTATATAATTAAAACCAATTAGAAAAAATTAAGGTTAGACTCTTGATTTAATATTTATTTCTTTCTCAAAATAAAAATACAAAAAATAGGTTAATTTAATTATTTTTCTTAATTAAAATTAATTAGTAATTAGGTTCTTTTTTATTTCAATTGAGCTTTATTTTCTCAAAATGACAAAAACGACAAAAATGATTTTCCCTTTAAATTACAAATAGATATAATCGAGGGTCAAAACCTTATTTGTCTCGCATACGATTCTTCGCGCATGTTTATTATTTTTCGCAATATTGATGTAACTGTCCACGGTATGTAATAGTTTAATCTAGGACTTTCTTTTATTTATCGTCTTTTACGGTTTTTTTTTGGCTATGTAATTAATCCCTACCCTGAAGCCTTGTAATAGAGTAGGTTTATTTTCTCGCATTTTAATTCTCGCAAATATTAATTGTTTAGATGTATGTCGATAGGATTGTATGACAAGATTGCATGATAATTTAAAACGACTAGAAAACCCTAATGTGCAAAGATAATAATTGAAATCTAATCACTCGCACATGTGCACTCCTAGGATATACTCTCATTTTGGTTGCCTTAGGTAAACGATCATTAAGTATAGGATGTCTTAGTGGTTGCCCTCTTGTCTAACAAAGATCAAAAGTCCCGTTCGGAAATGTTGCCTCGGAAATGTTGCCTCGGAAATGTTGCCTCGGAAACGTTGCCTCAAATATGATCTTAAGACTTTAGGGTTATCACTAAGACGTCCTAACATTGCTTTAGTGACCGTACGTCCCTTTCGAATTGACCCTTACAACTCCAACGACGGTGCTACCTATTTCTCAATAGTAGGATAGTGCTGTCTAAAGGAAACAAGAATAGAAACGATCTTTTTCGAGTAGGTAGATGATAGTAGGTACTTGCTCAAAAATCAAACTTTTCACACTTACACTTTTCAAAACAATTTAAAAAAAAAATAACTTCGTCACACCTTTGAGGACTAATACAAAGGTTATCACGAAGTCAAAACTTTTCAAAACAAAGCATGTACACAAGCAATTTTAAAGATGAGCAAGTACCTAAGAGCCCATGGAAAACCATGGATAGAAAGGGTGCTAACACCTTCCCTTTCTATAATCTACCCCCCGTACTCAGAATATCTCGAAAAAGGATTTATTTTTTTTCTGTACTTTTTTTCCTTTCCGATTGGATAAAATAAAAGTCGGTGGCAACTCTTGCTTACCGCAACATTTTGCGAATAAAAAATCCAAAACGCAAACCAGCATTTTCAAAACAGTCGATTCTGCCACCGTATCACAGTGTCCATAAACGATAGTATTTTATAATCGGCCGAGTTGTCGACCAGCATATAAATATTAGGTAAAGGAAATGCATCTTTCGGGTATGCCCAGTTAAGATCGGTGTAGTCAACGCACATTCGCCATTTTCCATTATTTTTCTTGACAAGTAAAACATTTGACAGCCAGGTTGAATACCGGGCTTCAGAAATAAAATTTTCCTCTATGAGGTCTTTTACATCTTTTTCAGCAGCCTCTGTTTTCTCCGGAGACTGCTTACATCTATGTTGCACTATTGCCCTAGTGGCTGGATCGATGGCGAGTTGGTGACAGGCGACCTCAGGGTCGAGTCCGGGAATCTCTGCAGCGCTCCACGCGAACAGATCTGCATTCTCGCGCAAGCAAGCTTTGATTTGCTTCCTCGCTAGGTCGGGGAGTCCGGTGCCAATCTTCACTCCTCTGTTTGGGTCTTCACTGAGGGGAACGAGTTCGAAGTCCCCATCCGGAATTGGTCGAAGGGGGACTTGCTCGCCGCTAGGAGGCTCGTCTTGGTCGAAGCGGGTATCTAGGGATATCGATTCGACCTTTGGATGGGCTCTCTGCTCTTCCGCTCTAACGGGCTCTGACCTTTGAGGTTATGGTCATGTAGTTGCGGCTCTCTTGGCGGGAATTGTGTTGGTGTCGACCGTGTCGCGTCCCTTGGACGTCGCGTTAAAACACCTATAGGAAGTTGCTAGGTCACCTTGGATAGTGGCGACCCGTGCCCTCTTGGTGTAAAACTTCATTTTTAAATGGATGGTGGAGGGCATTGTGGTTAGCTCTGCCAGTGTCGGCCTTCCCAGAATGCAGTTGTAGAGGGAGGGGCAATCAATGACAAGGAAGGGCACCTTGACTTTCCTCGTAGTCGTATCCTCGCTGAATGTAACCATGAGCTCGACGTATCCCCAAGGCTTGGAAGTTGAGCCGTTAAATCCCTGTAGGTCCGACCCCACGTAAGGTGAGAGGTGAGAGTCGTCGAGCTGCAGGGTTCATAACAGTTGGTTGTACATCACTTCGACGGAACTTCATTCATCGACGAGGACGCGATGTACGTCGAAGTTGGCCATTCTCGCTCTTATCAGCACAGGGATGACCGAATTGGGGGCCCCTCCGGGGAGCTCTTAGAGGTAGAAGGTGATTGGCTCTGACCTGCCTCTCACCTTTTCAAAGGTCACCGTTTGAGGGGGGCCATGTCGACCAACTCATCCAGCTTCCTCTTAGCTGAATTTATGGTCAGATCATTGAACCTTTCACCATTGATGACCATGGCGGAGGGGAAATGTTCCCACCTGCTGTGCATCGATAGAGGTTATTGCAAGTGATCGGGGACGTAGAAGTCTTCGGGTCTTGTAACGGAGAACACAATTTGGATGGGAACCGACTCGTCAGATGGTCGGGTATCCTCTTCCGCTTCCCTTGTCTCACGGGCGTCCCGACAAAGAGCGTCGTTTCTCCGGTACTGTGCGAGTCTCCCTACTTTATGAAGGCCTCGATGGCGTCCTTGAGGTGGACACGGTCTTCAGTCAGATGCCCGTGGCTCCGGTGGTACTGACAGTATTTGCTCCGGTCCACCCCAGGTTTGGAAGGAGTTGGACGAGGATGTTTGATGCCTCCATCCTTGAAATATGTACTTACGCACTCTGCTAAGATGCGCTCGTGGGAAGTCTTGAGAGGAGTGTATTCTGTGAACCGTCCCGAGGGCCCCCTCTGCTCCCGGGCGTCCCGGGGTTTGTCGTCCCTTATTTTCTCCCTGGTACGTCGAGGAGGGGCGGTATCTTATCGCATAATGTTGTTGGATCTGCGGCTTCTAGGGTCTCGGGCTCTGTTGGCCGCTTCCCTTTCCTCATAATCCATGTAGGCTCTGGCCTTCTCAAGGAGTGCATCGAAGGTTCGAGGTGGTTCGATGCCCACGGCTTTTCTGAATTCGGTGCCAGGGGGGAGCCCCCTCTCCACCAGGTATCTCTTCATATGGTCCGTGCAGGGGACCTGGATGGCTTCCCGGTTGAATCGGTTAATGGATTCCCTCAAGATCTCATCGTGCTTCTGGACAATGGCCTCGAGTGCCGCTTCGCTCTTCGGGTGTCATCACGAAGCAGTGAACGAGCTGATGAACTGGTTCTTCAAGTTTCGCCACGAGGTAATTGACCCCGGGGCGAGACCCTTGTACCAGTCCATAGCTTCTTTCCTTAGGGTCGTGGGGAACAACCGGCATTTGATTGGTCCCCCGACATTGTGGTAGTGCAGCATGGCTTTGAACCTGTCTATATGGTCGACCGGGTCGGCGACACCGTCATATTCTTTTAAGTGGGGAGGCTTCTCCATGCCCGGGGGAATGGGCGCCTCCATGATAGCTTGTGACAAGGGACCGCGGGGGTCGTCCTCATTACTCCGTTCTGGGGAGCGGGACAGGGATCCGATGTATTGTCGGTCACGGTGGCCCTGGTCATGCGGGACATTCCTCGAGCGATGTAAACATTGATAGTTTCCACAGTGTCTGTCCCCGGGAGGTCTTCGTTCTTTCCGTGAAGGGTCGTGGTCGCGCCTTCCTGCTTCAATGAGTGGTTCCCTCTCCAAGCAGGGTCGTCGCCCGATTGGTCGAGGCGCCGGGCTTTTAGAGATGTCCCGATTTTGTCTCCGGTGGGGAGATCGGGCACGTTCCTCCATTTGTCGAGGGGGAGGAGATTGAGGCCTCCTGTGTCTTCTAGGGGGCCTTCGGTCATCTTCGAGTGCTATCAATATTTCCCCCTGGGAAAAGATGAGATAGTTGGTCTGGTTAATCGCCGCGAACAGTGCCCTGGTCATGGCGTCTACTCCGGTGGGGACAGGGACTTCGTGGAATTGGACGGCTGGATCTTTTTCAAGCCGAGAAGGGATTTATGAAGATGAAGTTGTGGCTCCGTTCAGGTAGTTAGAAGGCACGGGGATGTTTCCGCTGGGGACCGTGTTATGGCTGGATGTTTCCTTCATGGACGGATTCTCAGGTTACAACCAAATTAAAATGGTGCCTGAGGACATGGAGAAAACAACATTTGTCACACAGTGGGGCACATTCTGTTACAAGGTGATGCCATTCAGACTGAAGAACACCGGGGCAACCTATCAGCGTGCCATGGTAGCTCTATTTCACGACATGATACATCACAAAATAGAAGTCTACGTGGACGATATGATAGCCAGATCTCAAACAGAAGAAGGGCATCTTGATCACTTACAAAAACTGTTTGAGAGACTGAAGAAGTACAAGCTAAGGTTGAATCTTAACAAATGCACATTTGGGGTACGGTCTGGTAAGCTCCTAGGCTTTATCGTCAGCAACAAAGGCATCGAGGTCGATCATGCTAAAGTTAAAGCAATACAAGAGATGTCTTCTCCTCGCACTGAAAAGGAAGTCAGAGGATTCTTGGGACGTTTGAACTATATCGCCAGATTCATTTCTCACCTGAAAGCTACTTGTGAGCCAATCTTCAAACTGTTGAAGAAAGATCAAGTAGTCAAATGGAATTATGAATGCCAAGTTGCTTTTGACAAAATCAAAGAATACTTATAAGAGTCTCCTGTGTTGATGCCACCATTCAAGGGAAGACCATTAATCATGTATCTAACTGTTTTAGAAAACTCGATGGGGTGTGTATTGGGGCAGCATGACGAGTTTGGCCAAAAAGAGCATGCTATTTATTACCTGAGCAAAAAGTTTACCGACTGTGAAACCAGATATTCACTGCTCGATAAAACTTGTTGCACTCTAGCATGGGCTGCTCGCCGGCTAAGACATTATATGCTGACTCATACTACCTTGTTGATATCTAAGATGGATCCGATAAAATATATCTTCGAGAAGCCTGCTCTTTTTGGGAGAATAGCGAGATGGCAGATGATCCTGACAGAATATGACATACAGTATACTACCCAGAAATCCATAAAGAGGAGTGTATTAGTCGATCACCTTGCTCACCAAGCTGTAGAAGACTACCAGTCCATGAAGTTTGAATTCCCAGATGAAGACATCATGACATTAGACAACTGTGAAGAATTCAGGCCATATGACGGACCTGAACAAGGATCCCGATGGACCATGTTCTTTGATGGATCCTTTAATGCACTCGGAAATGGTATTGGTGTTGTACTTTGATTCAATTGTACAAACAACATGGCGAAATACGAAGCATGCATCTTCGGTCTCAGAGCTGCCATAGACTTGGGAATCAAATCCTTAGATGTGTTTGGAGATTCAGATTTAGTCATCAGTCAGATCAAAGGGGAATGGGACACCAAACACCCAAACCTTATCCCTTACAAAGAACATGTTTTGACATTGCTACCACATTTTGAGAAGATTACCTTCGAGCATTTCCTGCGAGAAGAAAATCAGCTAGCAGACGCTCTAGCCACAATGTCATCTATGTTTAAACTTAATTGGGATAACGAGGGTCCCTAGATCACCATTAAACGAATGGACGAACCAGCACATTGTCACGAGATTAATACTGAAGAAGTAGTGGACTAACCTTGGTTTTACGAAGTCAAGAAATATCTTGAGGCTTACGAATATCCAGAAGGAGCTTCAGTCAATGATAAAAAGTTCTTAAGGAGACTCTCTATTAAATTCTTCCTTAGTAACAGCATCCTGTACAAACGCAATCATGACTTTGTGTTACTCCGGTGCGTAGATAAGGTTGAAGTTGAAAGGATCATGGTTGAGTTACATGAAGGAACTTTTGGCACCCCTTTTAGTGGGCATACGATGGAAAAGAAAATCCTACGGGAAGGCTATTACTGGTCTACCATGGAAGCAGATTGCTATCAACACTCTCGAACCTGCCATAAGTGTCAGATCTATGATGACAAGGTGCACATACCTCCGGTTCCTCTGAATGTCTTCACGGCTCCTTGGCCCTTTGCTATGTGGGGGATTGATATGATTGGGGAAATCAAGCCGACAGCCTCCAATGTACACCGCTTCATCCTAGTGGCCATTGACTATTTTATAAAATGGGTGGAGGCAGCTTCCTTCGCTTCTGTTACCAAGAATGTTGTTTCCCGTTTCATCAAGCAAAATCTCATTTGCCGGTACGGTATCCCGGAAAGGATCATCACTGACAATGGTACAAATATGAACAACACAATGATCACCGCATTGTGCGAGTAATTCAAAATTCAGCATCACAATTATTCTCCCTATCGGCCAAAGATGAATGGTGTTGTCGAAGCTGCAAATAAAAACATTAAAAAGATCATACAGAAAATGACAGTCACATACAAAGACTGGCATGAGATGTTACCATTCGCTCTCCACAGGTATCGTACCACAGATCGCACATTAACCGGGGCAACACCCTATTCTTTGGTTTACGGCATGGAGGTTCTCTTGCCTATCGAAGTTCAGATCCCTTATCTAAGAATTATAAAGGATGTAGGGATGAACGAAGACGATTGGATCCAGACTCGACTTGATCAACTGAACTTGATTGATGAGAAGAGACTTATTGTTGTTTGCCATGGTCAAATGTATCAAAAACGGATGATCAAGGCTTTCAACAAGAAAGTCAGACGCCAAGTGTATTAAGTTGGGGATCTAGTGATCAAACGCATCATAATGCCACAAGGTGATCCTAGGGGCAAGTGGACTCCTACCTATGAAGGACCATTTGTAATCAAAAACATTTTCTATGGTGGGGCAATGATCTTGACCACCATGGATAGTGACGACCTTCTGCATCCTGCAAACGCGGACATAGTCAAAAGATACTACGCATAAGAGACCCGCTTGATTGATATACCTAGGCAAAACAAAGGCATCCCGGCGAACCAAAAGGTTTGGGAACAAGTTAGGGATAAAACAAAAAATGTGTACACCCGGCAAGTTGAAAACCCGAAGGGAGACTTGGGAAAAAAAGGGTTTCCCGGTGGACCGAAAACCCGAAAGGGCGGTCTAGGAAAAAGTTAGGGAATTAAGGCCTACGACTATGTCCCGTTGGATCACTTCATGGATAAACTTTGGCTTCCACTGACAAACTCAGAGGTTCTGATCAATTCAATCATCTTAGGACGAGGCAACAAATAGACAAGATGCTCAGAGATACGAAGGCTATAGCAGAATAGAAACCCCATGGGATTATTACACATAGCTATCTTTCCTTTGTATCAAATTTTTCTCTTTTACGACAGCATTCTCTTACTAGAATGTTTGTCTCCTTGTACAAAAAATACTTATTCAAAGTCAATACAAAATATTCCTTTGAAAGTGCAAAAACTATTTTTCTTTTCTTTACGCTTGTTTTGTTTACAAAAACGTCCAATGATTCATTGTTGAGCATATGCATTTGAACATAATTACTGTTTATAAATAAACAAAATGAAAAGAGGCAATTACTGATAGGTTGAAAGGATAGGGAAATACCTCTAGGCTATCCCATAAGTAATCCCCTATAGTACGTCATTTAAATCCACCAGCGGGACAAAGTTTCAAATTATTGATCCCCAGTAGAAGTCGTCAAATTTCTCAGGATTCCCCAATAGGATTTTACAAGCAGCACATGACATTTCCCTTACAACAGAGTTTATTTCTCAAAACGGAAATTCATCAACACTTCCTCTTTAAAGCATGAAGACTTACATATCCTCAACATCAGTCAGGGATTTATTTTGCCCAATCCAACTACAATGCAGCAAATTAGCTCACATACGCATACATTGCATCCTTATATCATAAACATTGATAAAGCAAATGCATCACATCATACATTTCATGCAACATGACTTTGCATTTTAGCTAACATTTTACCCTTTTCAGGATAAGATTAACAGCTACCATTAACAATATTCAAAACTTTATATAGTTCAGATACGCCCCAGACATGGATGCCATTCTGATACTCATTCAGATTCAACTTTCAGATACAGTTCAGATACACTCTAAACGCGGATGCCATTCTGATACTCATTCAGATTCAACTTTTAGATACAGTTCAGATACGCTCCAAACACAGATGCCATTCTGATACTCATTCAGATTTCAAGTTCAGATACAGTTTAGATACGCTCCAAATACAGATGCTATCTTGATACTCATTCAGATTCAAACTTCAAACACAGTACAGATACGCCCTAGACACGGACGCCATTCTGATACTCATTCTTTCAGCTTACAAATTACAATGCAAAAATCACTCTTAGATGGCATCTGCAAGCCCATCTCCTACAGCTTTCTATCACCTCTCCAAATGGCATCTATAAGCCCATTCCTTCTATCATCGCATCGCCGAGTGCAAATTTCTGGGCACTCTAGTGTCCAATCATCTTCCACCTTCGAGTCACGAATGACAAAAATCGCCAATCTAACTCTTCAGGTTTAAGAAGATTGAACAGGGGCAGCTGTTGTACCCCAAAATTTTCCCTCTCACTTATCAAGAATTTTCTCACAAGATCTCTTTGACTCAAGACTGCATTAGGGTTTTACCAGCTCAAGACATCTCCTCATGCACTAATGACCAAAATTAGGGTTTGAGTTTGCACAAGGATATTTGGAATATCAATGCTTCATATGAATTTCAAAGATCATTATGGACCCCAAAGATTACTCATGTCAAGTTTCAACCCTTGAATCACATTTTTGATCAATCAATTGGACAGTTAACCTACAAATCAGCTGTATTAGGGAAAAAGTCAACCATGGCCAATTTATAGTCAAACTTCATAATTTTTTATCCACACCAACATCTTAGACTCATATGTATCATTTGATCAAGTTTGGACCACAATTCCTCAAGAAATTTGATCAAATCGTCAAAAGGGGAAAATGGTCAAAATTAGGGTTTTGACTGAGAAGGGGCAATTTCTGATTTTTGACTTAGAAAATGATCAATTGGATTGAAGCATGATTTCAAGAGTTAAATTGCATCATCTTGACCTAATGACATGATTCAAAACATTACAAATCCATTAGATTGACAGATGAATTTTTCAGTCAATAGATCAAAAGTCAATTGTACACATAAAAGTCAAACTTTGACTTTTTGGTCAAAATCAAGTGCCAAAGATCATAATTCATCAAAGCATGTCAAAATGTGAAACTTGTTCATCAAGAAATCAAGGATTCAAGATTTTTTTTTGAAAAGTTGGAATTTTCTTAACTTAGAAATTTTTCTAAGTATAGAAAATTTCTTATTTTTTCTCAACTTTGAACCAAATTTTCACCATGATGCAAGATGATTCAAAATAAACTTCCAACATGAAAGTTGTATATCTCCATGAAATATACAACTTTTCTTCACACAATTTCTCCTAAAAATTCTTGTATCTCAAGATATAACTTTGTGAATACATGCTCATGAACTAAAATAACTTAGTGAAATTTTGCCCTAGTTAGGCAGATTTTTGACCTAACTTCATGCCATTTTTTCACATAGTTCCAAAGGGAATTTTCAAAAGAAATTCAAAGATGAGTTGTAGAGCACATTTCAAGATTTCCAAAATGTCCAAGAACTCCTTAAGATCATTCCTGAGTAGGGAGAATCGAAGAGATGAAGTTGGTGATTTATCACTTTGATTTCAAGCCATTTCATGATAAACAAAAATTCAAATCCAAGCCTAGACTGCATAATCTTTGCTTTTCAGACCTCAAACTTGTTTCTAACTCCATAATTAAATGTTTACTCAGCTGCTAAAGCTTTAATCTAAACACTTGAGCCTTTATCCAAGTTATAATTCCATTTTTGGCACAAAGTTGCCATTTCCATTTTGATAAAGCATTACTTTTGCAATTTTCAACTTCTTGGGCCTCTCAATTGTTTTCTCTGCACACAAGAAAATTCAAAACCAAAAGCAACTTGCCTGAAGCCTCTACCAACTCAGATCATGCTTGTACAAATTTAGAGACTTGTCTCCTCACTTTTCTTCAAAAGCAAGTTATAGATCCAAAAGGCTATAACTCAGAAACCTGGAGTGGAGTTGATCTCTAACCTTTTCCATACATATACACAAATGTATTGCAACATAACACACGAAGGCTAAGACTCCAAAACACTCCCAAACACTCTGCAACTCAGAATCTTCCATAGCTTAAAATTTGTGAACCTTACACAACCATCTCCAAAACCACTCGTGCGTTTTGAGTTTTAACCACCTAAACACTTAATATACCTCATATTTAAGTGATCCAGACCCCTGTTCTCTCACTTTAACTCCTCCTCCACCATCCACCATTTTCAAATATTGAGCTTGCAGGTTGACTTGAGTAGGGAGATTCATGGACTTTCAAGACAAAGTAAGGATTGGAATACACTCAGGGAGGTCCAGGCAAGCTAAACAGATCTTCAGGCCTTCTCAAAACTTTCTCAAACTCCATTCACGATCCCAGCTGAAAGAGGTAAAAACTCAAACTTCTATCTCTTCATACAAGCATCATTTGGTCCTGATTTGTGAAAGAAAAATGTAGATATCCTTGCCCTAAAGCTAACCATGTTCATAGTTTTCATTTATATTAACTGTGTATAGAGAATTTTGGATTTGAAATTTCTGTAAAAATTAGGTTTCAAATTAGGGAAAGTAAAATTAGCTTTGATCTTTGACTTTTAGTTTACATAAATTATATGGTTGAACTCGTGGGAAGAAACAGCATAACTTTCATGTTTGAACTTTCCATTTTTATGGAAAAATGAAGAAGATACAAGTGATCCGGTCATGGCTCAAGGTTGAAGATGAAGTTGCCTTCAGGGGAAATTTTTTAATATATATTTATGATTATGTTTATATAAACTGATGTACAGTCACCCCAGTGGTAAGGCAGCGCGCGTAAATGTTATAGGTCACGGGTTCAAGCCTTAACGCGCTGCCTTTTGCAATTTTTTCATGTTTTTTTTTCATTTTTTTGTTGTTTTGCAGCGCATGGGCTTCTGATTCTTGGGCCTTGTGTTTTTTATAACCTACTACCTCCTGCTTACTCTTAACACCCCTGGCCCATATAATTTTATTTTATTTATTTTACTTTCATTTTATTTTATTAAATATATTTTTCTTAATATTAAAAATCATAAAAAATATAAAAATGATAGATTTATATTTTAGCTTATTTTATTTTATTTTTCTCACAAAAAAATATTTTTATTTAGATATAAATTATCCATTTTTATTAATTAAATTTGTAAATCAAAATTAGAACTAGTTTAAATATTTATTTTTCTTCACACTCATTAAACATATTATTTTAGTATAAAAAAGACCAAAATATCTCATAATACCATATATTATTTTCAAGATAAAAAAATACAAAAAATACTTACTTTTTCTTAAAGAAATTTATTTCCTTTTAATCAAATAGAATTAGGGTTTATTCAAAAAATTCTTTTCTAAAATAATTTCTTCCCTTAATTAATTTAAATATAATCTTGATTTACTTATTTTCTAATTAGGTTAGGTTAAAGCTTTTCCGTAAAAAAAATTAAACAAAATCTTCTTTGCATTTACACATCTTTGCATATTTAATTCATCTTGTATATTATTTATTCCATTTATTTGTACATATTCAATTTGGTTGTAATAGATTAATTAGGTTTATATTATTGCAATTCCCATTCATAAATTGTATATCCCCCTCCCACAAATGTTGTAATAGCGTAGTAACTTTAAATTTCGTAATTTATCGCTTTTACATAACATGCTAGTAACTAGGGTTTGTATGGCAAGATAAAACCAATCAAATAGAAAACCCTAATCCAAGACAAAATCAAGCATGAAAATGACACACTTGAACACAAAACACCCCTAGGGTTATCCCACTTGGTTGCCTTATACAAAAATGGCCATATTACGCATGTAAGGTGCCTTAGCAAAAACAAACAAATACAAGATCATAGTCCCTCGATGACGCTATTCAAAGTTGCCTTACAAAAATGATCTTAGTCCCTCAAAAATGCTAAGATACCTTGCAACATTTCTAATCATGGTTATACGATGTCCCACGCCCGTCCCGTTTACATCCAAAGATAGGGTTGCTTACCAAATCAATGGTAAGACAACAATGTCAAAGGAAAAAAAATTAACAAGAAAGACATATGAGTAGGTAGATTGCTTTTAGTTACTTGCTCCATTTCAAAACAAACATCCTTGCTATTTTCAAAAAAACAAACACCTACACATTTCCAAACATCTTACAAACATTAAAAACATTTTCAAAAGATCAAACATCTTTGTATACATTCTTACGAACGAGAATCATTACAAAGATTGCCTAAACAATAGCCTCTTTACAAAATACTTTCAAAAATCACACATAGCATAATTTCAAACAAAAGCAAGTGATCTAGCAAGTAACTAAGAGCCCATGGAAAACCATGGATGAAAAGGGTGTTAATACCTTTCCTTTTCATAACCTACCCCCCGAACTCAAGAAATAATTTCAAAGGTCTTTCTTATGCTTTTTCACCTTTCCTTTTGGATAAAAGAAAATTCGGTGGCGACTCTTGCTAACCGCAATATTTGTGATCAAACGCAAAAACCTCAAGTCATTTCTCCCACCGTATCACAAGGTCCCCCAACTATTAGATGGGGAGGTGCCCCATAATATCTAACTTGGACCGTTTGGGCCTTCTTTTCGTAGGACCAACGTAGGCCCGGTCTAGATCAATTTGTTTTTTTAGAATGATAAAAAAACCTTTCTAAAAGATAAACAAGAAGAAATTAGAAAATGTTTTATTTCTTTTGTTTTAGTCTCTTTATTATTAAAATATTTTTAAAAATACCAAAAATATTTTAGATGTATGTCTGGGTTTACGTTTTTAATTATTTATTTTTTAAATAATAAAAAGTTTTTTTTTAATCTTGTTTGAATTGTCTTGTTCGAATTATTTGTCTTTGTCTTGTGTATGTGTATATGATAGTTATTCTCTCGCATTATTTTAGATGTTTGAGTTTAATTTCATTATTATTAAAACCAACCTCCTCTATTCACCACTTTCATAATCAAAAGCTTCAAAACTCGGTCCAACATTGAGTTGATTTTCAAAACATTTTCATAATAAATTTTAAGTATTTAGATTGTTGGTTGTTAGACCAATTGTCTAAAGACTTGTGCAAAAAACTTAATAAACTTGAACTTCGTTTCACTTCATCATTTTTCATAAGAAACTTTATTGGGTTAAGAGATGACTCGTTGAGCTTCATTGCTCCTCTAGTTTCTAATATTTGAATCATAGGATGTTAGTCATATTGTTCGGTATTCCTCACCCATAATTTAAAATCAATTCAAACTCATCAAATCTTTCCCACGTGCAAGTCTTTTTTCAAACTCTCGCTCACAGGCGAATTTCATCACTCACATGTGAATCACTTAGTGAGTCTTATCGTCCATGTACGATTAAGCTCCTTTTTCATAAATAAAATTAATAAACCAACAAACATTTTAGTTCACCCAAGAACTAGGTAAGTTCTGACTTTTCCATCGCACTTGGGACATAAGTAGGCACACATTTGCAAAACCAAGGCGAGCCCACTTTCAAAAAACTAAAGCATTTCTCCTTTCTTTTCTCTTTTAACACATAATAAGTAGAAGATTGCAACTCACTCTAGCACACAAACACACATGAACTAAATGGTTCTCAACGAGTATATGGATGTGAAAGGACTAATATTTTCCCCTTGCATAACCGACTCCCGAACCCTTTTTTGATTGCGATGACCATTTCATTTCTTTCATGGATTTTCTCCATATTTTCTCTTTCCTCTTATGAATGAATAAAGTTAGAAGGCTACTTCATTGAATCGAATAGTAATTTTTTTCGAGGCACTACACCTCCCCACATGCACGAGCTTCATCATCATTCCCACCAGTGTTAGGCAGATTTTGCACATCCTGAGCAACAGCCTATAAAGCAGCAGTAATCGCAGCATCGTTCCTCCCAGACATTCTTCTGGTTCACATGACAACAACAATAACAAAGGTTAGAAACTATCTTGACAGTATTCTATTGTCATACACTACAGACTCAATAACCTGGTTGGACAGACCGACCAGGCTCTGATACCACTAATGTAACACCCTTCTAAAACCCCACGAATAATATAAATAAATAAATAGAGCATTTCATCAAAAGGGCGTCACATGCTTCATAATACATCATACATGCATGTCTTGCTCTATAACTCGGGTTTTGCAATATTTATAAATCATTTACGACGCATCGGAATTTATAGTTCAAAATGTCTTTATTAAACACATCATAGAAACTTCCTCGTTCATGGTTCATAATTTTAAAACAACTTAAATACTGTGAAAGATAGTTCAAGATCTCATAATAAAACAAAAAAAAACATAAAGTTCAAAATCAAACATTCCCGACCCCAATATTACATATCAGAGCAAGACTTTCTAAAATCAATAGAAAGAAAACAACACACTCTGAACTATATTCTAAGCTCATACAAACTACTTCTAATCACATGCGCGTTACTCACGTGGAGGCAACATTAAAGCATAAAAGGTGAGTAATCACATTCATTACAAAAGATATACGGAATAGACGTAGTAGTTCAAGCAACAACATCATGGCATCAAAATCAGCAATCATCATCAACAATCTGTCAATTAGCACAACAACATATACAACATCATTTAAGCAACAATCATGCAATGCCACATAAAATATAGTACAATAACATAGACTCATACATGTGGTACCAATTCGTTATGAGTACTAGACTCTTCACCCTCCAAATATCCCCACTATAGATCGATTCCCTCTTGAAACCGGAGCACAACATCAAATGCACTCGATACACACAATAGGATTGAGACCAACACTGGACTAACATCCTCAACAACACTGGACTTATGTCTTAAGTCAACACTGGACTTTCGTCCTAGTAATGCTACGAATGCATGATCCACAATTCAACATAATCATTCACTACCATATTTAGTCAAGTGCATCACCATTCACCGATTCTTCACCAATATTTACATGGTATAAATACACATCAACATATTAGCATCATCATCATTCAACACTTCATAGTCATAACATATTAGCATCTATCAAATACAATCCATGATAGCAATATGCATCGTTGTAGCCTGTCTCTTAGGATCTAAGTCTATCTTAACCTAGGTACTAAAATTATACCTCTTTTTACTCATTTTATTCCACACAGGTAGTCCATCGCGTTAGCTATCCAACGCTTTGAACGATACCTCAAACAGATTTCTAAACTCAAGTTATGATATTTTAAATATCTTACTGTTGTCCATCATCTGGTGCTCACCCGACGACGTATTTTGCTCACCTGAGGCTCGCCCGAAGATGTGAGAGCGACAGCACCATCTATCTTCTCTGGTCTCCATCGCCCAACGAAGCACTTTGCTCGCCCGACAATGCACCTCTCGCTTCTTCATCGCCCGACGACGCGCGAGCGAGACTTCCCTATCCATACAAAAATCCAGGAGCACCACTTTTTCACCCACTCCTTCGCTCCTTATCTCGCCCGGAGAAGATCAGGCGACATTGCCTCGCCCGACGATGCATTCCTTTGCTCGGCGACGCGTAGCAGACAACAACTCTCTGTTGCGATTCTGCACTTGTTCAGCCTCAATTCTTCTAATGATTTCTTACCAATACATTCCAGATTTTCATAGTTTTCAACATATAATCATCATACAACAACCACAAAATATTATAGGCATTACATACACAAACTCATGGCAAATCAACATGGTATTTCATCAATTTCAACACAAATTCATCACAATGCAACTTATCATCACAATTTCAATACAAATTCATTACATCACCCCCTTACCTTATATTCATGGCGAATGATCTTTCTAAGTGCTATATCGAAATTCCTCTATGTTCTTCGTGTCCTACTTTTCTTCTTTGCTTCTCTCAATTCTTTCACGCTCGTACCAAAAAAAATATTTTTTTTCTCTATTCCTTGTTTAACATTTGGACCCCTAATATGTTTTGTATAATTTGTCATCACTTAGCCTTTCATCAATTATCACCTCGCCCTTATTGTCTCTACACCAATTATTCTTTTATTTTATTATTAATAATTCTAACTAATTTTAAATAATTATTAACTAATTATTTAAATTACTAAAATACCTCTTACTCATTTAAATTTCATTATCCCACAACATAACAGCACATCCCACATCATACTCAATAAAACGTCATATTTGCATCAATAATTCATAAATATTTCTAATAACTCATTTAAATAATTAGTTCTAAAAATCGAGGTATTACACCTACCACACCATGCGTGGTTTCAACTCATTTACAATATTAGATTATTCAACAAGAGAATCTACTTTAATTGGAGTATTAGCCGCTGATAATAAGTTTTATAAACTTTGCAAATGAGAAATATATTTAACTTCTGGTTCATATTCGTTCATATGAGGATCAATATGACAATTTATTTTAAATTGTATATGAACTTATGGTTCACTCTTAAGCCGCTTAATCTTCCCCTAATATTAGAAAATTTAATTTCTCAATTAATAATCAGTCTATTGGACTGCATCCAAATATCCAATTGTTTGTTCAAATTATATCTCAAAATTGAGATTCATATCAAATATATTTTTCTAATATTCTTTTGTCTTAGTGTGTGGTATTGGAGCAATTGGAAAATACACAACAAATTCAAATGTTCATTTAGATGGGAAGTATCAGGTTATTAACCTGAAATACATTACATCAAGGAAAGAGAAATATATCGCAAGGTGTTGGTTTGATGCGAATAAATATCTTAATATCATACTTTTGGTGTTTCAAATATATAATTTGGAATTTGTGATCTTATAAATATCAATCATATAATTAACTTTAGACGTCTAAAGAATGGATCTTCAAGTTCATTTTTTGTATGAACATTATTACATGATGTTCAATATCAATTTTAATAATATATGTGATACTAATACAAGAATTTCTAAAAAAAATCAAGAAAACAAAACCTTAGTCTAATTATTTGTGAAAATAATTTAACAAATATGGATGATTTTTTAGTTGATGCAACAATTAATGTCATAAAAACTCAATTTCTTAAATTTTCCTTTGAAAACACACAAATTTTATTGGGTTGAAGAAACTTCTGATTCTTCAAAACTAATTATCGCATCATAATACATTCGAAATTAACCAAATGACCCAACTAATTTTGCCAACAATGCACTTAAGTATTATTTATATATTTTTAGTTTACAATAATATATATGATTATATTCTTCTAATTTGTTTCAACTCATCGTAAATAATAAAATTATTTATATAAAATATATTTTTAAAAATAGATAGCATATAATTTAATTACAATTTCAACATCTAAATCAAAAATTTATAAATTTTGATAATAATCACAAATTAATAACAATCAATTTTAAAACAAGTATTTGTCGATCTTAATAAATTTACAATTGAAGAGTTTTTTTTTTTACTTATACAAGTCATAAAAACTTAATACCCATGAGAACAAAAATCAAATAGAATAAATTATTAATAGTAATAGTAATAATAAGAATAATAGTAATAATAAGTGAGATTAAATTCACTCCATATTAAAAAGCAAATAAAAATAAGCATTTATGCCCATAAAGATAAAAGAAATAAAACCATAAATTTAGCATATGAAAACACCCTATGATCAAATACAATACTCAAATGCAATGATAGTGGTCAATGAATTAGTACAGAGAAAAGAAGATTGTGATCCATTAGCCTGTACAGATGAAATGGCGAACATACTAGAACCACATGTGGCAACAAGAAGACAAACTAAAAACCGATAACATGTTTACGGATTTTTTTTTCCAAATAAATTGAAGAAAAAATTGCAACTAATGGTGAAATGAGTAGAATGGAATGGCTAACATTCTACTATTTTGATTTTTTAAAATGGATGTTATCACATTCCATTCCACATTATATCACAAACCTAATCATACCCTATGAGAACTTGTTTTGCTGCGAATAACCCGGAACAAACACCGGAAGCTGGGCGCCTCTTTGTGATCTACCTTGCTGAAAATCCCTTACCGTGTTATCTCCAGCCAAAACACCGCCTACTGAGCTATTATTTCTTGTTCCGGCATTTGACTGTTGTTCACTCAGAGCTGGGCTGCCAAAAAATATAGAGCGGCCTGTGTACGTTAACTCTGTTCCAGGAACCTGAGAACTTCCTTGAGCTCTAGATGTGTTCGGGACAAAGCGACCTGCTGCTTGATCCCAAAACACTGATGAGCTTCTATTCTCTGAAACAGCTAGGCTGTTGTTTCTCATTGGCAGATGTGCACCGTTTTCATGAACTGGATTTACATTCCCATGGCTTACTACAGCTGATGAAGGAGACGGATTTTGAGATGGTTGCTGATACATGGGGTTGAAATGGTCTCGGTTCAAACCTGGCCTCTGCATTGGAGAAGGGGTTAAGTTGGAGACTTGAGGACTGCTGAAGTTACTCATACTGTGGTGACATGCATCTAAATCTTCCCTGCTTGCTTGACTGGGAGGGTATGAGCTCTTGGAAGGAGATAGCCTTGATGTCCCTGCTGCATCATATTTGTTATGAAACCCTTGGTTGCTATTTGGGCTGCTTCTTCCACTCACATTGCTACTTGATAAATGATCTGCATCATATGCATGTGATCGAGAACTAATTGGACGAAGCACAGATGATGATGCTCTAGCTTTAGCTAATGCCTTAGCTGCATCGTTGGAATCTAATTTTGCAAGTTTCCATGCGCTTATTCGCACTGGACGCTGGTTCAATTTTTTTCCTTTGTCAGGTGGTTGTATTGCATCTGGGTCCATAGTAGATGGTAGGCGCCCTGGCTCCAATTGATGTATCATTTCATCCTGCTTATTCAAGGCCAGAGACTTGATCAACATCCAAGAAAGCTATGTGACAGTTCTTACTGCGAAAACATTTAACCAATGCACTACTCTCATGCCTACTCTATAAATTTTTGCAATTTTTAACTCTACTTATATTTCATTTCAAATAACCATTGAAAATCATGAATAATCTCTTTAGACTTGTACACAACCAATAATGAAGCACACACACCTTGAAAGAACAACAACTACCTATTATTAAGTGCGATTCCATTGTATTTTGTTTTGTGCATTATTTTATTCAACTCAATTCTCCTTTCTTATCTCTCACTGTAATTATCTATTTGTAATGGTTAAAGATAGGTTATTCAGTTAAAACAGTTCCTAATCATATAACTCAGGCAATTGTACAAGGATGTACAAAGATGGCAGTACCTGGGCATCCATAAAGATTCTCGGAGGTGTACACCAGGCACCTTTAATTTGCAAACTCATTCCGACAGAGCTTCTTCCGCTTATCACAGTGACAGCTGAACTAGTAGGAGATGAAGGTAAACTCGGCTGTTCACCCGCATCAACTGAAGGACCAGGTGGTTCAGTCATAGTTCTCATGGCAACGACATACTCATATGTTGTAATACCCTGTATGACAAAATGACAGCTTAGAGTATACAACAACAACCAAGCTTTGTCCCACTAAGTGTAGCTTAGAGTATATTCATTAAAATATACAATTAGGAGGAAAGAATCGTGATTATACCTTTCGGATCAGGATCATATGAAAAAAGAATAATTCTCCTAGTGGTATAATCGCAAGTAAAGAAACTGCTGTGCATATGGCCTGTAACAGGATTAAAAATTGCATAAAAGTAGAAACTTATATCTAAAATCTTTGAACAAATCACATTTAGTTTAAGTGAAAATCAGGGGCAAAATTGTGAAGGAGAACTCAGTAACATTTAACAACTCGGCTACTCAAAGACGTTCAGATTTGTAGGATATCCAACTGAATGTTTATAACAGAAGTGTGTAACTTTTACATTTCAAGCCAAATATGACCTCCCATAAGTGGAAAGAATCCAGTATTTTAAGCTATACAAGAATTATTCTGCAACCATGATTAAGCTTATACAAAAAGTAACTTTAGTTAAGTTTATTTCTGGTTCAATAAATAATTACTTCAGTTATCTTATTTGAGATGAAGTATAAAACTCTGAACGAAAGAGAGCAAATGTACCACTATTGTAGCAAACGGGGCTCGAGTGAATCCAGCTCCAAGTTTTTCAGCTATCAGATACTCTGTATCTTTCTTAGCAGCAAAGCATCGGACAAGCACAAGAATTCCAACTCCACATTCAACTATAAGCTGTGACGTTGCATGAAAAAAAAGTAAGAAATTTACAAAATCATGATATAGAAGGTTCTTTCAACGTAAAACTAAAGAATATAAAGGACAGGGGGATAACTAGATTTAGGACAAGCTGGTAACCATCTTTATGTTACTTACCCAAAGCAGGCTCACCGCCATTAGGCACACAAACGAGATGTAATTCTTCCTTCCAACACAATTGTTCAACCACTGAACAAAATAATGAATTACATGATTTTTTGAAGAATATAAAAGCTAAGGAAGACAAAATAACAAAACAGGCATATAGATGCACACAGCATCTCAAGTCCCAAACATCTACCTAATACAGTCTACTTTAGGGTAATTTTCATTGACAACCCACATTCTTCATTGTAAATGGAAAACATAGGAGACAACGATAGAAACCAACTGGCATTATTACAGAAAACAGTGAAAATTCTTGGCATACAATTGAATTCACAGAATTACTTGAGAGTCTCAAGACTCTCCTAAAACCAAAACGGCCCAAGTCTATACAGTTGACAAGATGGCGAACCACTCAATATCTTTCATCTTATTTATAGTCAATATAACTTATTTTTGTTAACAAATTCTCTAATTAACCAACCAAGGTTACCTGTCAGACAACTAAACAAACAATAACTTTGAAGAGGGAAGAAAACCCCACAAGAAATCAAAGTGTGAAGTGAGCTTTTAGAAAGTTGGCATGACCTTTTTTTTATTAGTATGACACTATATTATCAAACTCGGCCATTCCGACTGTTATCTCGGCACGGAACAGCAAAACCAAGAAAACTGCACCAGACCGTGCCGTTTTGTCACAGATGGGTGACTCGGCTGGAACGACCACAATAAGGGGATTGGATTTGGAACAACGCCGCTCTGATGCGACTGCTCTGGCCGCGTCAACTGTATATGATATTACCCAAAGTTATTATATTGAATTTTATTGACATTTGGAAATATGTTTTGCTCAAGACTTTGGTTTTCATTTCTAAATATGAATATTTCATGAATTTTGATTTATTTATTTTAGTTTTTACAATTATATGTTCATTAGCATTAACTGTAATAGTGTCTGCGTCACTAAAATATCAGTTGTTCGACTCCCCGCTCCAGTTCCGTTCCTTGGGGATGGCCATGCCACAATCCAAGATTGATAACATAGGTATGACAACATACCACTAGACCTGAGACTAGGACAGTGCAATATTGAGTCATTCTAATACCCGATAACTGGCTTGGGGTTTGGTTCAAGCAAATCTTACCCGGCAATGGTGATCAAATCCATCAACACATTTGTCACAACTTCTACAATGCTTACTGAACTTCCGAACCTGCAAAATGCAACTAACAAGATGTAATACTAAATAACACATCCTAGAATTTTAATGTTCTGGTAAGGCGAGTAAATGAAAGAAAACTCCTCAATTAGATCTACTCAGATTTAGAGAGAGAGCAATATAAAAGTGGTCATGTGGTATGCAAAGAATAATCTAAAAGAAAAACTGCACCTTCTGTTGGTTAAGGGGTTAATTGTTAATGCTTGAACTATCACGAGTTATCAAGCAAGGGGTGTGTGTCTATGACAGATATTTTTCTGATTCATATACGGCAGTTTTGGGAGGCAGGTTGTTTTATTCATCTAAACAGAAGCAAACTTAGTAGCATTCTATGAAACATTATCTCCATTTTTTTTACTTTTATCATTTCTTATTTTTCTTGTATTGACTTTTATTTGGAGAAGAAACTAAGTTTTTTATAGTAAATGAGCCAACCTCAGCATTGCATAAAGTACAGAACAAAGCATCCTCCTCTCCAGATTGTTGCTGTAGAATAAAATCTTCATCACTACGGCAATCTTCTATAGCAAGGAAACTACACAAGAAACATCCGACTTTGGAGCACCCATTTGAATTGTGCTGATCAGACAATCCTTCATCCTTTAGTCCTATCTTGTTGGGTTCTGCAATAGAAGATTAGAGTTCAGATAACACAGGAAATTATCAAACAGCCCAGAAATTTGCTGTTCTAGTCCTATATGGTAACCATAACAAGGAAAAATGGAAACCACCTTATAGAGGTGCCAAAACAACAATAAAGGAATAGCTTAATCTGTTGTAACTTGTAAGCGCTTTGGGTTTTATTGTGCAATGTGCAGCCAGTTGCTTAGAGCCTAGTGAACAATGTCACTACTGTATAAGTATAACTAATTCATTTCAATTGCAGTTCTTTTTATTCCATTGGTGATTAGTGATTTAGCAACTCGGATAAAAAGCAGTATTACTAATAATACTAATTACAAAATTTCAGGGAAAACATGTCAATAATTGTGATGAATCATGAAGTGAATCTAATCTGACGAGTAAACCTAGAACATGACAATCATATCAATAAACGCCAATAGCTTTCAAATTCCAACCTGCCAACTCTTCATCAAGTTTTGATCTATTCTTAGAAGTTTTGTCACAATCAAGCACAACTCCCATATCAGCAGGGTCAATGGCAGTACATCGAACATAGAGAAGGAATACAGAGAGTGCCTACAGTTAAAAATTCAAGAACAAGTAAATGAAAAAATACTTCACACTCCACAATTTTAAATGAAAAACAGAACGAGGGTATAGAAGAATCAAATAGTTGCTTACCAGTACAGAATAAACACCAAATGCGACATATTCATAGATATCCTTTCCAAGAAAAGGAGCAAAGAAGGCATAATATGCAATGCATAATAAGAAAAAAACTGTTATAGCCACAACCTGTTCAAAAATCACAACAAGCAGGCAAAAGGTGAGAACTTTATGCGAATGACCGTTCTCAATGTCATTACAAATTCAGTAGTAAAAACCTATGAAGCACGGACACCGGAAACACAACACCGACACCTACACAGACACGTTGACAACGGTAATAATTTGAAAAAGTAAATAAATTAAACGTAATCACAGGTGTCTGAGTCGGTTTCGAACACCAGACACACCTTTTTTCCGAGGTGTAAACACAACTCTTCCGTTCTAGAGAGCATGATACTAACTAAAGTGTTGAATTCGAATCCTATTAAAATTCTGTCAACAAATATTATTATTGACCCTTATATTTATCATTATAAAAAAATCTAAAAATGAGAAAAATATAATTACACTAAATTAAAAAGCAGGAATCTAGAATCAAAATCAAAATAATGTTAAACAGTTAAAAAGTAAGTAATGTAACAAATGATTACTTGAGTTGAAAAGCACGTTCATCTAGAAAGTAAGTAGCAAAATTCAATGTTACAAAAAAAGCGACAAAAGAGATTCTGAGCAACAACAAAAAAGCGATTATAAATTTCCAATTATTATTAGAAGAAAACAAAACAAAACGAAGAAAATAATGAAGGCGTAATAGAGAGAAAAAAAGCGGCTAAAATGGGAATGAGGAAGTAAACGAGAAAGTCAAAGTGTGGAAAATGGAAAAAGTAGAAGGAAAATCACATGATGAAAACGGAATTTGAAAGAGAAACGTGAGAATGAAGAAGAATGAATGTACCTGAAAAGTGTGAAAAGGGAGTTCCCAACCATGACGTCTACCCATGTTGATGACTCTGAAAATGATAACAGACTAAGAAATCAGAACCATTTCCGGTTCAACTTTCGCTACGAAGTGTAGAAGGAGAAGAAAGTAGAAACGGATTTGAATTGTTCCTTGAATGATTCTTAGATTAGGGTTTACAGTTTTGCAGAGTCAAATTCAACTTAGAGAGAGAAAGAGAGAGAGAAGAAGAACCTCTTCAGTGTTGTGAAGAAAATATAGTACAGAGAGAAAGTGTAAGGCCACTTACTCTACTAAAATATGCAAGAATTCATTTTTAAATGTACTATATTGTATTATTCTAGTTTCTCAATGTATGAACATCTACTTCTTTTTATTCTATTATTATTATTTTAATTTTATTATTATTATTACTATTATTATTATTATTATTATTATTATTATTATTATTATTATTATTATTATTATTATTAAATGAAAATGTTAATGAGTGTTTTAATTTTTCAATAAAATTAATTGATATTAAAAAATAATTTGACTCGAAAAATATGCTGATTATTTATCTAAGATATGAATTTTTTTTATATGTTTAATAATTATTAAAATTATAAGAGAAAGGCGAAATGGCAAAGAACATATTTATAAAAAAAATTGATACAGGTATAATTTGATAAATAATTTATATTAAAAAGGTTTAATATATATTTTAGTCTATTAACCTAATTTAATGTTTGACTTAAGTCATTTATTTATAAAATGTTATACGTTAGTTCTTTAAAAAAAATGTGTTAGTAGATTTTGTCTTTTTCGTATAATTTCGTCAAAAATCGTTAAATCCTGCACACGCGTCAATGTAGTTGGATATATTTATTTGACATTGTTTTTTTGATTATTTGAAATATATTATTATGAATGGGAATAATAGGAACACGCTTATTTACAAAATGAAGTAACCCTGTTTATTCATAGTTAAAGGAGACGAAGAGAAAATAAAGTGAGAGAGATCCTAACTTTTTCAAGAAGACGAAAATCGATGTTCTAAAGTGTGAAGATAGACAAAAATCCTTGTTTTGAAGTGTGTAGACAAAGTGGAAGCGTAAACCTTAGAAATTCCAGAAGAGAAGGATGTTCGAAGAGAGACATTGTTCATTTTCGTTCTTCGAAAGGTACGTTTAAAGCATGTTTACTTTATGTTTTTTGTGGTTTAACATTGTTATAGCACATTTACTTTATGTCTTGTGTTGTTTAACATTGTTATAGAAACTTAAAAATTGTACCTTTATGTTTGCTGCATCTTATTAACTTATTTTCTATACATTATTTATCTTGAATATGGAATGGATAATAGTTTTGAATGTGTTGTGCATCATGTGGGTGAGTTTATTGAGTTTACAAAATTAGGTTATCAGAGGTTATATGAGGTTTGGAAATATGATCATGATTACTGGAGTTATTTTGAAGCGTTGAACGGTTTGAAATACTTAAGGTACCCAACTGTGGAGAGTCTATAGTATCATATTGCAATTGAGATTAATGAGATTGTTCCATTGAAAGATGACATGGATGCAAAGAGGATGAAAACCACTGCGGTGGTTAATGAGAATATGCATTTATATGTTCTCCATCCACATTCTCAACCTGGTATAATTGAAAAGTCAATATTATAACTTGAGTATATGGTGTATTACCTAATGAAAAAGAAGAAGAATGTGTTGTATTGGAAAATGACAAGGTAGAGAATGATGTACATAAAGACAATTTGGATGAAGTGAGTAATATAGTAAAAGACATATTGGAATAATTAAATAATACAGTAAAATATAACTTAGGTGGGACCACTAAATTGGATGAAGAGATTAATGAGGGGAGACACTAAGAGATGGACTACTAGTGTAGAACAAGATTTTGTTTTGTTGATGGGACCATTGAGTTGAACCATGGAGAACAAGAGGGACTTAAATGTAACCATCGAGAAGCTGAAGGACTTGACTATAACCATGAGGAAGATGTTAGAATCGACTTGAACCGGGAACTGGATGAGGGACTTAACTACAACCAAGCAAAAGTGGAGGGACTGACTAGACTGTAACCATGAGGAAGATGTTGGCTTTGACTTCAATCAGGCAATGGATGAGAGACTTAACTGTAACCAAAAAGAAGATGGGGGATTTGACTATAACCAGGACGAAGGTGTTGGCTTTGACTTCAATCAGGCAGTGAATGAGGGACTTGACTGCATTCAGGAAGAAGATGAGGGACTTGACTGCATCCAGGAAGAAGAATAGGGACTTGATTGTAACCAAGAAACTGGTGGTGTTAGTGAAGATAGTGCTTTGAAAGTAAACTTTGAGGATTCAAATGATGATATTGGAATTAATGAAGAGATTTCAATTGAAGAAGTGTTAGAAGAGAAAATAGGGGGATCAAGGTAAACAAAAGGGGAAAGGAAAAGGTAAATCTAAAGGGGAATGAAAGGTAAGGGTAACAAAAAAGGTAAATGGGGGAAAGGAAAAAGTAAAGGGAAAGGGAAAGGAAAAAGGAAGATACGGAGACCAAGTAAACAAAGTAGTCCGGTTGGTGAAGGGGTGGTTTGTCTGATGGTGTAAATGTAGAGGATATGCAAAAGGATAATTTTAAAGGATTGAGTGACATTGATGAATATGACAATGATGAGTCAACAAAAAAACATTAGATAGTTAGGTAAATGTACAATTACAAAGCTTTGTAACTTATGTACTAGTTTATAATTGGATTGTGAGTTAATTTTTAATTTCAACATTATACAGGCGTGCATCTGAACATGACCATGAGGTTAGACATATATCATGCAATGGAGAAAAGTACACATTTAATCTGTCAAGAAATTAAAGCTCTTGTAGAAAATGGATGCTGGCAGGATTGCCATATTGTCATGCAATTTTATGCATGGAGGATCAACAATTAGGAATTGATGATTTTGTGCCTTAATGTTATAAAAAGGAATGATATGAGGCTTGTTATGCATCGGTGCTTTATCTTTGTGGACCAAAACATAGTTGATCTCTAACCACCACCCATTAAAATACAACTTGGTAGGCCCAAGAAGAAAGGGAATACAGAGGCTAAATAGATGGTGAAAGATGATTCCCAACTAAAATTGGCAAGATTTAGAATCAAATGCAGTTGGTGTCATATAGATGGTCACAACAAGGCTACATGCAAACTACCAATGCCACAAGCAGCCCAAAATCAACCAGGACCAGTTGACTATACACCTCCAAGCCAGATAGTAGAAGTAGCTTCAAATCAATCAAGACCGGTTGATTATGCACCTTTAAGTCAAGCAACATAAGAAGCCTCAAATTAATTAGCACCAGACTGCTTTCAGGATTAGTGACTGACTCCACAAACTAGCATGGGTCTTTTCAACATGCTTTATCCTTATTCACAAGCTTCACGAGAAAAATCCCAAAAGGTCACTCGTCCAAATACTACTCAAAGTCAAGCACGCTTAATTGTGGAGTTCTTATTGGTTAGGCTAGAAAAAAGAAGATGCATCTTGTTGGTATATGTAGTATCAATCAATCTTTATAAGTTTTCCTTCAACCATGCAGTCACATACCTACATACCCTCAGGATCACTCTTGTTCCAATGTGAATTTGGTTTTTCCTAGAAGTTGTCATGAGTCGCTCATCGTCGTGCCTTGTGTACCGATTACCACTCCTCGTCCTCGTCGGCCTCAAGTGTTACATGTCCATCAGTTTCTGCTTAGTTCATCCCCAAACCATATTGTAATGGGTGAGGTATGCTCTTATACCATTTGTAATGTTTTAGACTGCTTTCAGGATTATCGAATGACTCCACAAACCAACACGGGTCATTTCAACGTGATTTGTCCTCACTCACACACATTCCGGGAAATTTCCCAGAAGGCCACCTGTTGTACCCCAAAATTTGCCCTCCCATATTTCTCAAAGACATGGCAAGAATAATATCCAAATGGCCTCAAGTTCTCCCCTATGTCCTAATATGTTCTCAAGTTCATCCACATCAAATTTCAAGCCTTGCAGAGGAAGTTTGGTCAGTCAATTGCTCAAGAGGTCCAAAAATCGACTGTGCTAGGGCAAAAGTCAACTGTGACCTATAACCAGTCAAACTTCAAGATTTTTGTCAACATTCTCATTTTAAAGGATAATTCATCATTTTATCAAGGGTTTATCATGATTCATCAAGGATTTCTCAAAATTTATCAAGACTCAAAAGTTGCTAAATTAGGGTTTTGTAGGAAAAGTCAACTCAACTTTGACCAAGCATAACTTTCTCATACTTTATGAGAAATGACCCATCCAAAGCTAATTTTTAAGAGTATTCAATTTACTACAATCCATTTTCACACCCCAAGATCAATAAATGCACTCACAAAAAGTTACAAATTTGGACATTATAGGCCATTTTTGAAAGTCAACAAAAACACCTTTTTTGCCAAAGCTTATAACTTGAGCATGCAATATCAAAATTAGATGAGACAAAAAGGGTTGGTTATAGGACATTTCAAGGTTTCTAAAAAGTCCAAGAACACCTCCAAAAGTTCAAAATTGAAGAAGTTATGCATTGTTGAAGTTGGGCACTTTTCCAAAATTGCCAAAAGTCAACTATCCCCAAAACTTCAAATTTTGCCAAATGGGCCCACTTTTTCCAACTTGATTTGATCTTGTCACACTACACACATGTCCTATCTTAAGTCTTGTGTCCATTTATTGATTTTTCTATTTTATTTGATTTTTATTGAATTAATTCATTTTAAATCAATTTAAATCCAAATAAAATCCAAATATTGATCACTTGGTATCTTTTTGATTGATATAGGTCTTAAATATCATCATGGACATAATCAAATCCGAATCAAGCCATATCATGAACAAATATTGGATTTTTGGACAAAATTGGAAGCTTTTTAATGGTGAATCAAATCACATCTTCAAACATCAATGCACCAAAATTCAAAGTCCAAAACTTGACCTAATTCATTCCATGTTACTTATACAATGCAAAGGCACGAAAATTAGAACCTAGAGGCTGCATAAACATCAAAGGCAAACTTGAGAAAATTGCAAAAAAAAGCTTGAAACTGAAATCCATCCTAGAGGCCAATTCAACGCAAAAACTCAACGATATCCTCTTGCTGGACATCCACTGAAGCGAAACCAACCTCTAACAAGCTTGCATACTCATTCAAAAGCGTTGTAAGTCCTTCAAAACGCGACCCTGTATTTGAAATCGCAATCTCTTATTCTGGCATTTTCTTGACAAAACATTGACATATTCATGATTCTTGAATGATTTCTAAGCTTTCTACATTATTCAATTGTATTTTTATAGCCTGTAACCCCATACCCGAACTTAGGGTTTTGGAAGCTTGTTTTTGGGCGTTTTCCTTGCAGGTAAAATCAGCACCATTAATGTACATGGACGTGTTCAGGAGGAAGAGACGAGCATGGCTGTGATTTTGGTTTGAGTTTTCATGGCCTTGAACGGTTTTTAGGATCGACCTAGGGATTTAGCTGCGAATTCAAATCTGCAGGAAAAAGAACCAGGGTTCAGTGGAGAAGATGAAGACGTGTCCCGGTCCAATTGGCCCATTCAAACACTTGGAGCACGTTTTTTTTAATTGTATGGCATATTATTGATGTTTCCCATATAATATTCATTGTTTATTATAGTAACAATTAAGTGCAGCAGTTGAGTTGGTAAGGGCGCTAGTACAAAATCCCATGGGACTTGGGTTCGAATATCAGGTCCCCCAAATGCATTTGTTTTATTTTTCAACAGGTGATTCCATGCAATGTCCAAAGCGTAGCATATCATGTGTCCTCAACCAGATGGTTGCCAGATGGCCCCAGGCCAGATCTGGTGGCCAAGATTGAACGTCCATCATGTTCTCAAGTCAACCAAGGCATAGGGAATCAGGAAGTCAACCCATGCATGCATGCAAATGGGCTTCAAATTGCCAGTTTCACCTCCAAATTGGGCCTGAACCCCCCTGGGTTATTTTTATTTCTTTCTTTTTTTTTAATCTATTTATTTAATTGTTTTTTGTTTTATTATTTATTATCTAATTAACCAATTAATTTTTTCCTCATCCAACAAAAACACAAAAAATATATTTTATTTATTAAAATTAAATTCGTCATTTTATTTTTTGTAAATAAATACTAACTCAATTAATTTAGTTTAATTAGAGAATAACTTTTAATTTTTTTTGCAATATTTAAAATCAATGTAGATAATTAGGTTTTACTAACTTTAAGTCAAATTTATTTTATTTCTTTAAATATCCAAAAATCCAAAAATATCTTTTTTTAATTAATTTATTTATTTATTTTATTAACTTAGTTTAATTCCATTTAATTCAAAAATAACCAAAAAATACTTTCTTTCAAAAAAGGGTCAAAACCCTAAAAAATTCGCATTCGATTTAATTTTTCGCGCGCGATCCATTTAATTTATTTATCGCTTTATTTATTTTCCGCATTTTAAAATTCAAGGGTTGTTTTTGGCGATGTAAATACCCGACGCCTTGTAATAGTTAGATTTAAATTCCGCAATTTAATTTCCACAATCTATAAACTGTTAAATGTTTGGTAATAGGGAATGCATGACAAGATCGAATGTATGAACCTAAAATCAACATAGATAACCCATAACATGTACAAAGATAATATTAACCGAAATAACACACTCGCACATGCGCACTCTTAGGGTACACCTCACTTGGTTGCCTTCGAACGTGGTCATTGAGTATAGGAAGTTTTAGAGGTCGCCCTCTTGTCCAAAGATCATAGTTGCCTCGAAACAGTTGCCTCGGAAAAATGATCTAAGATATTAGGGTTACCGCTAAGGCGTCCTAACGTTGCTTTAGTGACCACACGTCCCTTAATCGAATTGACCCTTAAAACTCCAATGATGATGCTACCTACTCATCAATAGTGGGATAGCATTGTCTAAAGGATATTAGCACATATTGATTCCTTTTTCGAGTAGGTAGATGGTTCTTAAGTACTTGCTCATTTCAAAACAAAATAAAACTTTTCGCACTTACACCTTTCAAACAAAAAAACTTCTTTCAAACCCACAAACACAAAGAAAAGCAATTTTGAAAACACTTTGAGCAAGTACCTAAGAGCCCATGGATAACCACAGATAGAAAGGGTGCTAACACCTTCCCTTTCTATAATCTACCCCCCGAACCCGAGAAATATCTCGAAAAAGGAATTTTTCTGTGCTTTTTTCCTTTCCTTGTTGGATAAAATAAAAGTTGGTGGTGACTCTTGCTTACCGCGACATTTTGCGAAAACAAACGCAAAACGCAAACCAGCATTCCAAAAAACAGTCAGTTCTTCCCACCGTATCACAGAACTGGCGACTCTGTTGGGGATGCTTAATAAGTGGGGTGTACCTTAGGATTAGATCATTGTGTTTTCAATTGTTCGCTTTGTATGCTTTATATTTGTGGGCTTGTATCGGAGTTACTATAGATCCTAGCCCGGATCTGGGGGATACCCTTTAGGTAAGTAGCAATAAACTGTGAGGGAACTGTACGGCGTAGACCGATACGGTTAAAGCAGTAGCTACGTTGGTGTGGCACTTTAGTGTGTGTCGATATCCCTTGTGTTGGAACAAGAAGAATATGGGTCTTCTAAGGGGGCATTAAGCACCAACTGACCTTAGAACCTTTAAATTGACCAACTTGGCCATAGAACAGTAGCAGTATGCTACACTCATTGAGACTAAACTCTCGCGATGATTCCGACTGCAAGAAAAGGTTGCTAAACTGGAATTATGACCGATCGAGGGTAGTCAGTGATATTGAGATCCTCTAGAACCCGGTTACTATTTTTAGGACAGGTTTGAACCAACTGAACTGAAAGAGGGTAGTACCTAGACTCCTTGCCAGACTGAAATCTAAGGGCTCTATGTGTGACTTGTGTGACTTGTGTGCCTTTACCATGTTTGCCATTTGTGGATACTTGTGGTGTGCTTACTATCATGACATCATGACATCATAACATTGCATACATCTTGCATTGGACTAACCTATTTCAAAGACAGGAGGGATTCATCTTTGTTCTGTTTTGTAGGTCATCATGATGCCCATGTGTAGGAATACCATCTGGATCAACTTTGTCCAGGTTCCCACCTTGCTTAAAGATTTGATTGAAAAGATACCCGATACTACTTCTTTCCTCAGGAAACATGGTTATCTTCTCAGTCTGTTCACCTCCAAATTGGACGAGCAGATGATGAGTGTTCTGGTCCAATTCTATGATTTGTTGTACCATTGTTTTACTTTCCAGGACTACCAGTTGGTCCCCACCTTAGAAGAATTCTCTGAGTTGCTCGGTATCCCTATCCGGGAGCAGACCCCATTTACTGGTTGGGAGAAGACCCTTAAGCCAGAAGAGATTCCTGCAGCTCTTCATATGACCAAGGAAGAGGTAATGGCTAATTGGGAAACTAGAAGTGGAGCAAAGGGATTTTTGACTAAGTTTTTGGTTGGTAAGGTTAACTACTTCTGGGATAGTCTAGACTTCAAGGCGTTCGAGGATATTTTGGATCTTCTGATATATGGCTTGGTATTGTTTCCGAACTCTGACTCCTTTGTTGATGTGAATATAGTGAAAATCTTCATCTCTCGTAATCCTGTATCCACTCTCTTAGGTGACATCCTTCATCAGCTTTATGCCCGTACTGCCCGAAAGTGGGGGACCTTGATGTGTTGTGCTCCCTTATTGGCGAGGTGGTTTATCTCGCACCTTCCCAAGTCAGTGCTGAAGAACAAAGAAGGAATGAGATGGGCCTATAGGGTTATGTCTCTCTCCCATAATGACATTATCTAGACTCTCAAGGGTATGGACGAGATGGCTATCATTGATCAATGCGGGGAGTACCCTAATGTTCCACTGATAGGGACTAATGGAGGAATTTCTTACAATTCGTGCTTGGCCTTACGTCAGTTTGGGAGAGCCCGAAGAGAAGGACCCCGTGAGCTGTTAATGCCTAGTATCATCTTTGATTTTCAAGGGGATAGCGACGAGCAACGTCGCAGATTCATAAGGGCTCGGGATAGAGTTCACAGATTTGATCCACGTGAGTTGGGTCCAAAGACTTCACTTCCGATGGAGCCATATCTCAGATGGGTTCGTATTCATGCATAAAACCTGGGTATGCCCTATGAATTCGTTCGCCCTATCATTGTTGAAGTTGCTAATGAAGAAAGGGTTCTTCCAACCATCCTCCATCCTCATATGCCCACTGACATTGGGGCACTGAAAAGGTCTTGGATGCAGCTGAGAGAGGAACGGGATGCTTACCGGGAAAGGTTCAACGAACAAGAGCAGAAGATCCAGAGGTTGACTAGGCAGCTGGAGAACGAGCAGATTCTCAATGACTATGTCCTCACCGACAAGAAGAGACCATGGGAGCATTGATTGGCCTTTGATGATTTCCTTTCCAGTTTTTATTTACTTTTCAGTATTTCCTTTCATGTAACGCCTTAATGGCATCAGTTGAACAATTTGAATTCCAAAGTTTATCTAATAAAGTGTGTTTCCTTTCTGGTTTACAAATTTGAATCTCTCGATTATCTTTGAAATCATGTCATACGCATTGCATCCCATGCACTTCATAACAGGTACCCGTTACAGGTCTCTTATCTTCTTCGCTGTTTATTTCAGCACTCATCATGTCTGCTGAACCTTCAACTGAGCAAGCAATCAAGGCCCTTCAGGCCCAGAATGCCCAATTCCAAGAGTTGTTCATGAATCTAGCTAAGGGTCAGCAAGACCTGAAGACTCTGATTCTGAAAGAGAAGAAGAAGAAGAAGAAGAATAAGAAGAGGACAATCCTGTTTAACACAGGTCACTGGTTTGGAAACAGGCTTCAGAATGAAGTTGATTTGACCACCTCATCTGGAGGGAAGGACAGTCAAGAAGAAAGGAGGGCTCCTAGCCCTGTTGTCTCCGACAACGAGACGGATTTCGATGAAGACCAGTATCCTCCAGTCGAGGATAGATACAAACAACTGGAAGATCGTTTGAGTGCTATAGAAGTTCAGAAAGTGCCTGGTCTGGACTTTGGTGATCTAGGTCTATCATCTGGGGTGGTGATTCCCCACAAGTTCAAGGCACCAGCCTTTGCTAAGTATGACGGAGTTTCTTGTCCGAAGTTGTACCTCTGGTCATATGTGAGGAAGAAGGAAGTTAAGATCGGTGCAAATCTGGAGCTTAGTGTGAAACAATGGTTGATTCAGATGTTGTGTAACTACGTTGACATCTTCGCCTGGTCTTACGAAGATATGCCCAGGTTGGATACTGATATTGTGGTTCATCGCCTGCCTACCAAGGAAGACTGTCCTCCAATAAAACAGAAAGTCTGCCGAATGTGCCCAGAGATGTCTGAGAAAATCAAGGCTGAAGTTATGAAACAATTTGACGCCGGTTTTCTAGCAGTTACTTCTTACCCTCAGTGGGTGGCTAATGTGGTTCCTGTGCCGAAGAAGGATGGTAAGGTTCGAATGTGTGTTGAATACAGGGATTTGAACAGGGCGAGCCCCAAGGATGATTTCCCTCTACCTCATATCGACGTTTTGGTTGACAACACCGCTCAGCACATGGTATTCTCCTTCATGGATGGTTTCTCCGGTTATAATCAGATTAATATGGCTCCCGAAGACATGGAGAAGACAACTTTTGTTACTCAGTGGGGTACCTTTTGCTACAAGGTCATGCCTTTTAGATTGAAGAACGTTGGGGCAACATATCAGCGTGCCATGGTTGCTTTGTTTCATGACATGATCCATCATGAGATTGAAGTATACGTCGATGATGTGATTGCAAGGTCCCAGACTGAGGAAGAACACCTTGACCACCTTCAGAAGCTGTTTGACAGGTTGAAGTTATACAAGTTGAGGCTAAAACCGAACAAGTGCACCTCTGGGGTGAGATCTGGTAAGCTACTGAGTTTCGTCGTAAGCGACAAAGGTATCCAAGTGGATCCTACCAAGGTGAAGGCTATACAGGAAATGCCAGCTCCCAGAACAGAGAAAGAAGTCAGAGGCTTTCTGGGACGTCTAAACTACATTGCCCGATTCATCTCACACTTAACTGCTACTTGTGAGCCAATCTTCAAGTTGCTGAAGAAAGATCAAGTAGTACGTTGGAATGATGAATTCCAGGCCGCTTTCGAAAGGATCAAAGAGTATCTCCAAGAGCCACCCATTCTTGAAGGGAGACCTCTGATCTTATACTTGACAGTACTCGATAAATCAATGGGGTGTGTGATGGGTCAACATGACGAGTCTGGCCGAAAAGAGCATGCTATTTATTACCTTAGCAAAAAGTTTACCGACTGTGAGACCCGATACTTACTGCTCGAGAAAACTTGCTGCACTTTGGCATGGGCTGCTCGCCGGCTGAGACAATATATGTTGACTCACACTACTCTGTTGATATCAAAGATGGATCCAATCAAGTATATCTTCAAAAAGGCTGCCTTGTCCGGAAGAATAGCGAGATCTTGACTGAGTATGACATCCAATACACGACTCAAAAGGCAATTAAGGGAAGTGTGTTGGCAGACCATTTGGCACATCAGGCAGTGGATGATTACCAGTCTATGAACTTTGAATTCCCGGACGAGAATATCATGTTAGTGACTGACTGTGAGACACCTGGACCGGATGAAGGACCTGCGGAAGGATCCCGATGGTCTATGTACTTTGATGGAGCTTCGAACGCTTTGGGTAATGGCATTGGCGCCGTGATCATATCTCCTAAAGGCTCTCATACTCCATTCACCGCCCGACTATGTTTCAATTGCACCAACAACATGGCGGAGTATGAAACATGCATCATGAGTCTTCGAGCAGCAATTGACCTAAGGATTAAGTTCTTGAGTGTCTTCGGAGATTCCGCTCTCGTGATCAGTCAGATCAAAGGCGAGTGGGATACGAAACACCTAAATATTATTCCTTACAAGGAGTATGTATTGGCATTGCTTCCACATTTTGAGGAGATAACCTTTGAACACTTCCCTAGAGAGGAGAATCAGTTGGTGGACGCGCTGGCTACAATGTCTTCTATGTTCAAAGTCAATTGGGACAACGAAGCTCCCCGGATTATCATTGAAAGATTGGACGAACCAACACATTGATGTGATATTGAGACTGAAAAGGTAGAGGATAAACCCTGGTTTCATGAGGTGAAAAGGTATCATGAGGCTCAGGAGTACCCCGAGGGTGCATCTGTAAATGACAAGAAGTTTCCGAGGAGGTTCGCGGCGAAGTTCTTCATCAGCAATGGCATTCTTTACAAGTATAACCATGATTCAACCTTACTGCGATGTGTGGATAAGAACGAAGCAGAAAGGATCGTGGCAGATTTACATGAAGGGACTTTTGGAACTCATTCCAGTGGACATACCATGGCAAAGAAAATCCTTCGGGCAGGATACTATTGGTCCACAATGGAAGCCGACTATTATCAGCATTCTCGGACATGTCACAAGTGCCAAGTCTATGCTGATAAGGTGCACATACCTCCAGTTCCTCTGAACATCTTGACGGCACCTTGGCCCTTTGCAATGTGGGGCATTGATATGATCAGCGAGATCATACCTACAGCGTCCAACGGACATCGTTTCATCCTGGTAGCAATTGATTACTTTACGAAGTGGGTGGAAGCAGCTTCCTTTGCCACTGTAACCAAGAACGTTGTGGCACGGTTTATTCAGCACAATTTGATCTGTCGATACGGTGTACCATAGAGGATCATTATGGATAATGGTACCAATCTTAACAACAAGATGATCACCGAGCTCTGCGAGCAATTCAAGATACAACATAACAACTCTTCTCCTTACCGGCCGAAGATGAATGGGGCTGTTGAAGCGGCTAATAAGAACATTAAGAAGATTGTGCAGAAGATGACAGTGACATGGACGCGCTGGCTACAATGTCTTCTATGTTCAAAGTCAATTGGGACAACGAAGCTCCCCGGATTATCATTGAAAGATTGGACGAACCAACACATTGATGTGATATTGAGACTGAAAAGGTAGAGGATAAACCCTGGTTTCATGAGGTGAAAAGGTATCATGAGGCTCAGGAGTACCCCGAGGGTGCATCTGTAAATGACAAGAAGTTTCCGAGGAGGTTCGCAGCGAAGTTCTTCATCAGCAATGGCATTCTTTACAAGTATAACCATGATTCAACCTTACTGCGATGTGTGGATAAGAACGAAGCAGAAAGGATCGTGGCAGATTTACATGAAGGGACTTTTGGAACTCATTCCAGTGGACATACCATGGCAAAGAAAATCCTTCGGGCAGGATACTATTGGTCCACAATGGAAGCCGACTATTATCAGCATTCTCGGACATGTCACAAGTGCCAAGTCTATGCTGATAAGGTGCACATACCTCCAGTTCCTCTGAACATCTTGACGGCACCTTGGCCCTTTGCAATGTGGGGCATTGATATGATCAGCGAGATCATACCTACAGCGTCCAACGGACATCGTTTCATCCTGGTAGCAATTGATTACTTTACGAAGTGGGTGGAAGCAGCTTCCTTTGCCACTGTAACCAAGAACGTTGTGGCACGGTTTATTCAGCACAATTTGATCTGTCGATACGGTGTACCATAGAGGATCATTATGGATAATGGTACCAATCTTAACAACAAGATGATCACCGAGCTCTGCGAGCAATTCAAGATACAACATAACAACTCTTCTCCTTACCGGCCGAAGATGAATGGGGCTGTTGAAGCGGCTAATAAGAACATTAAGAAGATTGTGCAGAAGATGACAGTGACATACAAAGATTGGCACGAGATGTTACCATTTGCTCTTCATGGGTACCGTACCTCAGTGCGGACGTCAACAGGGGAAACACCCTATTCTTTGGTATATGGTATGGAGGCAGTCTTTCCCATCGAAGTTCAGATACCATCTCTCTGAATCATGAAGGATGCAGGTTTGAGCAAAGATGACTGGATTCAGACCCGGCTTGATCAGCTGAACCTAATCGACGAAAAGAGACTTACCGCTATTTGTCATGGTCAGACGTACCAAAAACGGATGATCAAGGCATTTAACAAGAAAGTCAGACGACAAGAGTATCAAGTTGGGGATCTGGTAATCAAGCGCATTATTCTACCTCAAGGTGATCCCAGGGGCAAATGGACCCCTACTTACGAAGGGCCATTTGTGGTTAAGAACATTTTCTCAAGAGGAGCTATGATTCTAACCACCATGGATGGTGACGACCTTCCTCACCCCGTCAATGCAGACATAGTGAAAAGATACTACGCATAATCAAAGACCCGCTAGGTTGACTGGCCTAGGAAAAAATAAGGGCTTCCCGGCGAACCAAAAGGGTTCGGGCAAAATTAAGGGATGAAAATGAAAAATCTGTACACCCGGCAAGTCGAAAACCTGAAAAGGCGGCTTGGGCAAAAAGGGGTATCCCGATGGACTGAAAACCCGAAAGGGCGGTCCAGGCAAAAATTAGGGATCAAAGCGTAACACTATGTCTCATTGGATCACCTTGCATCCAGACTTTGGTATCAACTATTAAGCTCGGACGAAACTAATCAATCGGATTCATCTTCAACCAAGCAGCAAAGTGATGAGATGCTCGAGGATATAAAGGCAATAGCAGAGTTGGAACCCAGTGGGATCATTCACATAGCTGTTTTGTTTAGTTTTTCACAAATTGTGTAAATTTTATTATTCGGCGGCGTTCTCTTACTAGGACGTCAGCCTCTTGTACAAAAATGCCTATTTACAGGCTAAACTTCAAAATCAATACAAATTCATTTTCAAAGAACTTTCAAACTGTTTTTCTTTATCTGTTTTTGATTTGCAAAGAACATCCAATGTTCATTTTTGATATATGCATTTGACATTAATTGCTGATCATAACTATTTACATGCGAAACAAAAGATGAATTACTGGTAATATCAGAAGCAGGGGCAATAAGAATTGTCTGAACGATTTAGTTGCTTTGACCACCAGGTACCAAGGTAGATTCAGCTGAAGAATATGGCTAAGATACCTTCACTCCCCGCAAAGTAAGACAATAATGGTAGCTCTCCCCAACTGAGACTTGCAACTGTAAACGAATCAACAATGCTCTCCCCCAAGCAGTTTGTCTACCATCAGCACTAAAAAGGCTCGATATCCCCGGCAGCCCTAATATTCCCCAATGGAGTATAAGGATATTCCCCAGCAAAGTATAAGAATGTTCCTCGGCAGAATACGAGACACCCCCAGTGGAGTTATATTTCCCCAGTGCAGTCTAAAAAACTTCCCCAATAGAGTTGAAGCATCATCCCTAGTAGACTCTGGAAGTTTACCCCCAGCGGAGTACAAAATAAATCTCCCCAGCCAAATTCAAAATATCATTCCTATAAGAACTCAGAGGATTATCCCCACAAGAGTCTAACAGGGTTATCCCCAGCAAGTTGCAACTGAAAGATCATCCCCAGTGGAATTATTTCCTTTCACAAACAGGAATTCAATCCTCCACAGATTCGGTATCACCAGCAACAGTAATTCATCCCTAGTGGAGTTTATCAATGGAACCCTCAGCAGAACATCTCTTGCCCACAGAGTAATTCCCCTCAGAGTAATCTCCTCATCAGTTTATTCCCCAACGGGGTTATCCTCTCCTGTAGGTTTATCATCTTCGTTCATCATCCCCAGCGGAAACGAAGAATCCAACTCTATTCTCCAGTAGATATCCGGGATTTATTTTCCCCTAGCTAAAACATTACATTTCCATACATCATGATACATGCATATACACATCATACCATACAATCTCATTTATGTTGAGAACATCATTGCTTGATCCATATCATACATTGCATATGACTGACCTCTACCTTTCAGGAAAGATGCAGTCAAGTTCTCAGCTATGTCAAAGACCTTCTCTGGTCTAGTTAAATCGATTCCTAAAGATTTTCCTGATGCCGATCCAGTTGAAGATATTCCAAGACCTTGCCTGGTCCAGTCAAATCGATTCCTAAAGATTTTTCTGATGTCGATCCAGTCAAAGGCCTTCTCTGGTCCAGTTAAATCGATTCCTAAATATTTTCCTGATGCCGATCCAGTTGAAGATATTCCAAGACCTTGCCTGGTCCAATCAAATCGATTCCTAAAGATTTTTCTGATGTTGATCCAGTCAAAGGCCTTCTCTGGTCCAGTTAAATCGATTCCTAAAGATTTTCCTGATGCTGATCCAGTTGAAGAAGACAAGACCTCCTCTGGCCGAGTTAAATCGATTCCTAAAGATTTTTCTGATGCCAATCCAGTCAAAGAAGACAAGACCTCCTCTGGTCCAGTTAAATCGATTCCTAAAGATTTTTTTGATGCCAATCCAGTCAAAGAAGACAAGACCTCATCTGGTCCAGTTAAATCGATTCCTAAAGATTTTTCTGATACTAATCCAGTCAAAGAAGACAAGACCTCCTCTGGTCCAGTTAAATCGATTCCTAAAGATTCTTCTGATGCCAATCCAGTCAAAGAAGACAATACCTCCTCTGGTCCAATTAAATTGATTCCTAAAGATTTTTCTAATACCGATCCAGTCAAAGAAGACAAGACCTCCTCTGGTCCAGTTAAATCGATTCCTAAAGATTTTTCTGATGCCGATCCAGTCAAAGAAGACAAGACCTCCTATGGTCTAGTTAAATCGATTCCTAAAGATTTTTTTGATGCCGATCCAGTTAAAGTTGATCCAAGACCTCCTCTGGTTCAGTCAGATCGCCGACAAGATCTCCCTGATTCGCATTCCAGTCGAAGTTCAGACCACCTACCAACAATCTCTAAATGGCATATGTAAGCCCATTCCTGACATCACAATGCTGATACTACATCACGCGAGTGCAAATTTCTGGGCACTCTAGTGTTCAATCATCTTCCACCTTTGGATCACGAAAGGCTCGAAAGCCAATCTATATCCTCAGGTTTAAGAAAATTGAACAGGGGCAGTTGTTATACCCCAAAATTTGCCCTCCCATATTTCTCAAAGACATGGCAAGAATAATCTCCAAATGGCCTCAAGTGCTCCACTATGTCCTAATATGTTCTCAAGTTCATCCATGTCAAATTTCAAGCCTTGCAGAGGAAGTTTGGTCAGTCAATTGCTCAAGAGGTCCAAAAATCGATTATGCTAGGGCAAAAGTCAACTGTGACCTATAACCAGTCAAACTTCAAGATTTTTTGTCAAAATTCTCATTTTTAAGGATAATTCATCATTTGATCAAGGGTTGATCATGATTCATCAAGGATTGCTCAAAATTCATCAAGACTCAAAAGTTGCTAAATTAGGGTTTTGCAGGAAAAGTCAACTCAACTTTGACCAAGCATAACTTTCTCATGCTTTATGAGAAATGACCCATCAAAAGCTAATTTTGAAGAGGATGAAATTTCCTACAATCCATCTTCACACCCCAAGATCAAGAAATCCACTCACAAAAAGTTAAAAATTTGGACATTATAGGTCATTTTTGAAAGTCAACAAAAACACATTTTTTTTTACAAAGCTTATAACTTAAGAATGGAATATAAAAATGATATTAGACCAAAAGGGTTGGTTAGAGGACATCTCAAGGTTTCTAAAAAGTCCAAGAACACCTCCAAAAGTTCAAATTTGAAGAAGTTATGCATTGTTGAAGTTGGGCATTTTTCCAAAATTGCCAAAAGTCAATTATCCCTAAAACATCAAATTTTGCCAAATGGGCCCACTTTTTCCCACTTGATTTGATCTTGTCACACTACACACGTGTCCTATCTTCAGTCTTGTGTCCATTTATTGATTTTTCTATTTTATTTGATTTTTATTGAATTAATTCATTTTAAATCAATTTAAATCCAAATATTGATCACTTGGTATCTTTTTGATTGATATAGGTCTTAAATATCATCATGGACATAATCAAATCCGAATCAAGCCATATCATGAACAAATATTGGATTTTTGGACAAAATTGGAAGCTTTTTAATGGTGAATCAAAGCACATCTTCAAACATCAATGCACCAAGATTCAAAGTCCAAAACATTACCTAATTCATTCCATGTTACTTATACAATGCAAAGGCACGAAAATTAGAACCTAGAGGCTGCATAAACATCAAAGGAAAACTTGAGAAAATTGCAAAAAAAAGCTTGAAACTGAAATCCATCCTAGAGGCCAATTCAACGCAAAATCTCAACGCTATCCTCTTGCTGGACATCCACTGAAGCGAAACCAACCTCTAACAAGCTTGCATACTCATTCAAAAGCGTTGTAAGTCCTTCAAAACACGACCTTGTAATTGAAATCGCAATCTCTTATTCTGGAATTTTCTTGACAAAACATTGACATATTCATGATTCTTGAATGATTTCTAAGCTTTCTACATTATTCAATTGTATTTTTATAGCCTGTAACCCCATACCCGAACCTAGGGTTTTGGAAGCTTGTTTTTGGGCGTTTTCCTTGCAGGTAAAATCAGCACCATTAATGTACATGGACGTGTTTAGGAGGAAGAGACGAGCATGGATGTGATTTTAGTTTGAGTTTTCATGGCCTAGAACGGTTTTTAGGATCGACCTAGGGATTTAGCTGCAGATTCAAATCCGCGGGAAAAAGAACTAGGGTTCAGTGGAGAAGATGAAGACGGGTCCCAGTCCAATTGGCCCATTCAAACACTTGGCGCACATTTTTTTTAATTGTCTGGCATATTATTGATGTTTCCCATATAATATTCATTGTTTATTATACTAACAATTAAGTGCAGTGGTTGAGTTGGTAAGGGCGCTAGTACAAAATCCCATGGAACCTGGGTTCGAATCCAAGGTCCCCCAAATGCATTTGTTTTATTTTTCAACAGGTGATTCAATGCAATGTCCAAAGCGTAGCATATTATGTATCCTCATCCAGATGGCCCCAGGCCAGATCTGGTGGCCAAGATTGAACGTCCATCATGTTCTCAAGTCAACCAAGGCATAGGGAATCAGGAAGTCAACCTAGGCTTGCGTGCAAATGGGCTTCAAATTACCAGTTTCACCTCCAAATTGGGCCTGAACCCCCCCTGGGTTATTTCTATTTCTTTTTTTTAATCTATTTATTTAATTGTTTTTTTGTTTTATTATTTATTATCTAATTAACCAATTAATTTTTTCCTCATCCAACAAAAACACAAAAAATATATTTTATTTATTAAAATTAAATTCGTCATTTTATTTTTTGTAAATAAATACTAACTCAATTAATTTAGTTTAATTAGAGAATAACTTTTAATTTTTTTTTGCAATATTTAAAATCAATGTAGATAATTAGGTTTTACTAACTTTAAGTCAAATTTATTTTATTTCTTTAAATATCCAAAAATCCAAAAATATCTTTTTTTAATTAATTAATTTATTTATTTATTTTATTAACTTAGTTTAATTCCATTTAATTCAAAAATAACCAAAAAATACATTCTTTCAAAAAAGGGTCAAAACCCTAAAAAAATCGCATTCGATTTAATTTTTCGCGCGTGATCCATTTAATTTATTTATCGCTTTATTCCGCATTTTAAAATTCAAGGGTTGTTTTTGGCGATGTAAATACCCGACGCCTTGTAATAGTTAGATTTAAATTCCGCAATTTAATTTTCGCAATCTATAAACTGTTAGATGTTTGGTAATAGGGAATGCATGACAAGATCGAATGTATGAACCTAAAATCAACATAGATAACCCATAACATGTACAAAGATAATATTAACCGAAATAACACACTCGCACATGCGCACTCTTAGGATACACCTCACTTGGTTGCCTTCGAACGTGGTCATTGAGTATAGGAAGTTTTAGAGGTCGCCCTCTTGTCCAAAGATCATAGTTGCCTCGAAACGGTTGCCTCGGAAAAATGATCTAAGACATTAGGGTTACCGCTAAGGCGTCATAACGTTGCTTTAGTGACCACACGTCCCTTAATCGAATTGACCCTTAAAACTCCAATGACGATGCTACCTACTCATCAATAGTGGGATAGCATTATCTAAAGGACATTAGCACAGATTGATTCCTTTTTCGAGTAGGTAGATGGTTCTTAAGTACTTGCTCCTTTCAAAACAAAATAAAACTTTTCGCACTTACACCTTTCAAACAAAAAAACTTCTTTCAAACCCACAAACACAAAGAAAAGAAATTTTTGAAAACACTTTGAGCAAGTACCTAAGAGCCCGTGGATAACCACAGATAGAAAGGGTGATAACACTTTCCCTTTCTATAATCTACCCCCCGAACCCGAGAAATATCTCGAAAAAGGAATTTTTCTGTGCTTTTTTCCTTTCCTTGTTGGATAAAATAAAAGTCGGTGGCGACTCTTGCTTACCGCGACATTTTGCAAAAACAAACGCAAAACGCAAACCAGCATTCCAAAAAACAGTCAGTTCTTCCCACCGTATCACACCACCCATCCAAATACTACTCCAAGTCAAGCACACTTAACTGTGGAGTTCTTATTTGGTAGGCTACAGAAAAGAAGATGCATTTTGTTGGTATAGGTAATACCAATCAATCCTTACAAACTTTCCTTTAGCCATGCAGTCTCTTACATGTGCAGCCTCAAGATCCCTCTCATTTTGATGTGAATTCGATTTTTTCCTAAAAGCTTCTAGGAGCCGCTAATTTTCATGCCTTGTGCATCAAAAACCACTTTTTATCCTCGTTGGCCCCGTGTGTTATATGCCCACTAGCTTCCACTTGGTTTATCCTTGAACCATATCGTAATGGGAGAGTTTTGCTCTGATACCATTTGTAAAGCCCCATACTACTTTCAGGATTACCGAATGACCACATAAGCCAACACATGTCTTTTCAGCATGCTTTGTACTCACTCATCCGCTTCCTAGAAAACTTCCCAGAATGTCACCCATCCAAATACTACTCCAAGTCAAGCACGTTTAACTGTGGAATTTTTATTTGTTAGGCTACCAAAAAGAAGATGTATCTTGTTGGTATAGCTAGTACTAATCAATTATTATAAGTCTTCCTTTAACCATACAATCTCATACCTAGACAACCTCAGGATGCCTCTCATTCTGATGTGAGTTAGTTTTTTTCCTAGAAGTTGATAAGAGCCGCTCACCGTCGTACATTATGCACCAGCGACCGCTCCCTTCCTCCGTCGTCCTCGGGTGTTATAGTCGACTCTACAACTTCAAGTTAGGCAGCACCAGCACGAGCACCCTAAACTCAATATCTTCCTAACACGAAAAAAACATCAAAAGGGATCAAAAACAGTTTTAAGCAAACCTTAACTATGTTAATCATTTATGTTTCAAGTGTTGATTGTAGTAGTGTCTCTGAATACCTTATGTAATTCCATTTTTGTTTCTTTTGTAGTGTGTATTAATGACACCTCATGTTTCATTTTGGTGTAAGAATCTGCTTGAGTTTGACACCTTATTTTGCAGTGTCTATTTATTTTGGTGTAAGAATCTTGGTTTAACACTCTGGTTTAATACCATAACTATCATATGCATTTCTTTTTAATGAAATTCTGGTCAAATATCCTGAAATTATGATAATAAAACTAGTATATGATTGTGTGATATAAAACTTTGGTATGTTTGATGATAGAAGTCATAAAATAGTTTCACATTAGTCCTTTAACTTTATTCAGTGTATAACTTTAGTCTCTTAACTTTATTCAGTGTATCAATGTAATCCATTATCATATGTTAAAAGGTTTCATTATAGTCTCAATACCAGGGTTTTATATGTCTGTTTTTATATCAAAGTTTTATGTCTTATTTTATACTGGGGTTTTATCCCAATGTCAGTGTTTTATTAGTGAAACTATGGTTTGATTGATGAAAAAGGTTTTATCTCATATTTTTTGTTAAAAGCGTAGAATTTGACTCGAAATAAACTCAAGTCACATAATAAACTCAAAATATTCATAACACTAACTTATCTTATACATAGATTTTCAAAAACTAAAATCATGTAATAGACTAATCCTATTTGAAATACAATGTTAAAATCACAAGATTCAACCCTAAACTCAAAATTCCAACAACCATTAACATTTAAAATTTGAAGTGGTGAAAAACACAAGAAGGGGGGGTTGAATTGTAAAACTGAAATCTAAAGCAATTGACAAGATATTTTTATCCTGGTTCGTTTGATCTCAAACTACTCCAGTCCACCCGTCAAGGTGATTTCGCCTCTCTCCAACGAGGTCTTAATCCACTATATTCAACTGAATATTACAGATTGCTTTAACAATTGCTAAAGCCTTCTTGATTCAAACCACAACCTGGTTTGTCAAGGTAACACTTTCTTACAAAGAGATAAAACTATGTGTGTGGATGTTTTCTACAAAACTGTATCACAACTGTGATGTATACACAATATGAAGCTTAGAAACTAGATTGCTAAACAGTAATGGAATATAAGAGTGTGTGGTTTAGCAAAACTGAGAGAATGAAGATTATGGTTTAGTTTTTTGTGCGTGTAGAGATTTGGAGAGCATTGACCATTTCAATCTTCAAAGCCTTGTTTATATAGCATTGGGATGATGAACGTTGGATGCAATATTCTTGATTCAATGCTAATAACAAGCTTTCCTTATTGAGCAGATCTTGTCTGGAATGAGGCCGTTGGAATTAATTCGCTTTTAATGCACAGTGCCGTTGCTTACTTAATGCAAGTTCTGGCTTGGCTCATTCTGACTCTGCTTCGCTGCTGATGAACTATTGTGTTTCTTTATCAGAGTGTTGAGCGCAGTCTTGTTCATCAAGCTTCAGCATGTACGTGAGTTGATCATCTGATTTTATCATTCTGATGTAGCAACTTCTGATGCTGGTGTCTGAAATCAAGTTCTGATGCTGAATAGATGTGATCTTGCTTATTTCAATCAGAGTATCTGCAAGTCAGAACATAATAATTTTAGGCAGCAGATAGTTCATACATGAAACTTATAAATACTATATCTTTTCACTTTGTTATCATCAAAACTTAAATATAGGGTAGTAGATTCAAACTTTGTTCTAACAATCTCCCCCTTTTTGATGATGACAAAAACTAGATATTTAAATGAAAATAACATGAAAAGACATCTGGAATATGTATCAGAATGAGAAGCAAATGAATAAGGAGTAAGGAGATACTCCCCCTGAGTTTATTACTTCCCTTTGATTATACGTGTTTCTTCAGGATCAGATCTTTTTGCCTTTCTTTGAACATCAGAGTATCAGAGTCTTTGACTTATCAGAAGCTTTATGTCAGAGCAGAGCTTCAGAGCTTATCTTGTCAGAGCTTTGCTTTGGATCAGAACTTCATAGTGATCAGAGCTTCTAGTCTTCAGAGTGTCCAGGAGCTTCCTTGTGCCTGTAGACTTTAGGCAAAACAGAAAAAAAATATTTCAAGTAATAGAGTTAGAATGTTTGAGAATTTCTGTCTAGTTAGCCGTTATTGATTTAAATATCATTCTTGTTCTCCCCCTTTTTGTCAGCAATCAAAAAGTGTTGGTGATGTGCTAAAATAATTAAGATCAGAAAAACTAATCATATTAAGATAGTTCAGAATCAAAACAAGAAAATATTACAAAACATAATCAAACAGTACATCAGAAAATCAAGGAAAACATGAAAAAGGTCATGCATGAAAGAAAAGATTAAGGTTGAGGAGGCAAGCGTGTGAACAGGTTCTCCAGCATGGCTTGAATCTTTTCAGAAGTCTCATTCTGCTTATGCACCATGCTGACAACAGTGTCAATCTTGCTGATTTTGGGGGATTTGAGAAAGATACTTAAAAACGGTTACCAGACATGTGTCTCAATGCACCCAATCAGCGCTTTGCCTTCTCAGAAGCGTGCACGCGTTCTGCTTCAGAGATATGCTGATGATTGGATGACACTTGTTTGATGTAGTGATCAGCACGTCTGTCTTTGAGCTTTAGACTCTCAGATCTTTAGACTTGCATCTGATACAATCTGCATGTTCTATCTTTCTGAAAAGAGATTGATCAGAAGTTCACAGTAAAATAATTACATTTTGAAGGTAAATACATGGAATTAAAACATTTTCACTCTGGGCACACTTTCATGCTGAGATGTTTCAGAATGAAATTAAACCTATCTTCTGAAAGGGGTTTGGTAAAGATATCAGCCCATTGATGGTCTGTATCTATAAATTTTAAGTTCAAAATACCTTTCTGAATATAGTCCCTAATGAAGTGATGTTTTATTTCTATATGCTTAGCTCTAGAATGTAAAATATGATTTTTACTTAAGCAAATAGCAGAAGTATTATCACAAAGTATAGGAATGTTACTCTCAAAAATTTGGAAGTCTTCAAGCTGACTTTTCATCCAGAGCATTTGTGTGTTACATCCTGCTGCTGCTATGTACTCAGCTTCTGCTGTTGACAGAGCAATTGTTGATTGCCTTTTGCTGGACCAAGAGATCAGATTTTCTCCCAGAAACTGGCAGCTTCCAGAAGTACTTTTACGTTCCACTCTGTCTCCAGCAAAATCAGCATCACAGTAGCCTACTAAGCTGTAATCACTAGATTTTCTATAAAACAAACCCAGATTAGTAGTACCTTTCAGATACTTGAAAATTCGCTTAACAGCTGTTAAGTGAGATTCTCTAGGATCTGATTGGAATCTAGCACAGATACACACACTGAATAATATGTCAGGTCTTGAAGCAGTCAGATAGAGGAGAGAACCAATCATACCTCTGTAGACTTTCTGTTCTACATTTTTGCTTACCTCTTCTCTTTCCAGAATGCACGTGGGATGCATTGGAATCTTTGATGGCTTACATTCTAAGAGGTCAAATTTCTTCAGAAGATCTCTGATGTATTTGCTCTGATGAATGTAAGTTCCTTCCGGAGTTTGATTGATCTGAATTCCTAGAAAGAATTTCAGTTCCCCCATGAGGCTCATCTCAAATTCTGTCTGCATACACTTAGCAAATTTTCTTCCAAGAGAAGGATTAGTAGAACCAAAAATAATATCATCAACATAAATTTGACAAACTAAGATGTCACTCTTAACTGATTTACAGAATAGAGTAGTGTCCACTTTCCCTCTGGTGAATTCATTTTCCAGCAGGAAGTTACTTAGCCTTTCATACCAAGCTCTGGGAGCTTGTTTCAGACCATACAGTGACTTCTTTAGTTTGAAAACATGTTCTGGATGTTTTGTATTTTCAAAACCTGGGGGTTGGTGTACATAAAATTCTTCTTCTATATAACCATTTAAGAATGCACTTTTGACATCCATCTGATACAGAGTGATGCCTCTATTAACAGCAAATGAAATTAAAAGTCTGATAGATTCTAACCTGGCGACTGGGGCAAAGGTTTCTGTATAGTCTATCCCCTCTTGCTGACTATAACCTTGTGCAACCAGTCGTGCCTTGTTTCTGATGACTTCACCTTGTTCATTTAGCTTGTTTCTGAACACCCATCTTGTTCCAATGACGTTGAATCCTTTTGGTCTAGGAACGAGATCCCATACGTCGTTTCTGGTGAATTGATTCAGCTCTTCTTGCATTGCCAGAATCCAGTCATTGTCCAGAAGTGCTTCATCAATTGAAGAAGGTTCAATCAGAGACACCAGTCCCATAAGTGTTTCTTCAGAGTTTCTGAAGCTTGCTCTTGTTCTGATTGGATCTTCCTTTCTTCCTAGGATAATCTCTTCTGGGTGATCCAAGATGCTTCTGGGTAATCTCTTCTGAGGTTGATCAGCAGCTGTTGTAGGATTTCTAGCAGTGCTCCTTTCAGACGTTGAAGGAATGTCTGTGTTGAGAGCTTCTGATGACTTGTCTTCAGAACCTGCAAATTCAATTTCTATACCTACAAAAACTTCATTCTGCTTTGACTTTTCAGAGTCAAGCTTGTCATCAAAACGAACACTGATTGATTCTTCCACAATCTGTGTTTCTGTATTGTATACTCTGTACCCTCTTGAGCGTTCAGAGTATCCTAACATAATACACTTCTGTGCTTTAGAGTCAAACTTGTTCAAATAATTCTTTGTATTTAATATAAAGCAAGTACATCCAAATGGATGAAAATATGAAATGTTGGGCTTTCTGTTCTTCCACAATTCATATGGAGTCTTTTCCAGAGTAGGTCTTATTGAGATTCTATTCTGAATGTAGCACGCTGTGTTTATTGCCTCTGCCCAGAAGGTCTTAGCAACGTTTGTCTCATTGATCATGGTTCTGGCCATTTCTTGCAATGTTCTGTTCTTTCTTTCTACAACTCCATTTTGTTGGGGAGTTCTAGGACAAGAGAAATCATGCAGAATGCCTCTGTCATTAAAGAATGACTCAAAATCTTTATTTTCAAATTCTCCACCATGATCACTTCTGACTTTAACGATTCTAAGATCCTTTTCATTCTGAACTTGGTTACAGAAGGTAACAAACACAGAGTGTGACTCGTCCTTGTGTCTTAAGAACTTTACCCATGTCCATCTGCTATAGTCATCTACGATTACTAACCCATACTTCTTACCACTGACTGAAGCAGTTTTAACTGGTCCAAATAAGTCAATGTGCAGAAGTTCTAATGGCTTAGAGGTAGAAACAACATTTTTGGATTTAAAAGAAGGTTTAGCAAATTTGCCTTTCTGACATGCTTCACACAGAGCATCTGAATTGAACTTCAAATTAGGAAGTCCTCTGACCAGATTGAGTTTGTTAATCTGAGATATTCTTCTCATACTAACATGCCCCAATCTTCTGTGCCAGATCCACTGCTCGTTGTTAACAGACAGAAGACATTTTACATTCTGACTCTTTAGTTCAGAAAGTTTGATTTTGTAAATGTTATTTTTCCTCTTACCATTAAACAGGATAGTCCCATCTTTCTGACTAACAGCTTTACATGATTTTTGATTAAAGATTATATCATAACCGTTATCACTTAATTGACTTATGGATAACAGATTATGCATCAATCCATCTACTAGCAGAACATTATTAATAGAGGGAAGATTTCCATTACCTACAGTTCCAGAGCCAATTATCTTTCCCCTCTGATTGCCTCCAAAGCCAACGTGGCCTCCAGGCTTAAGTTCCAGGCTTTGGAACATATGCCTTCTTCCCGTCATGTGTCGTGAGCAACCAGAGTCCAGGTACCATGACTGGTGTTTCTGACTTGCTGCTAAAGATATCTGCAACATGTATTATTTTATCCTTAGGTACCCAGATTTTCTTGGGTCCTGATTTGTTAGTTTTACCAAAACTCTGGTTGAATTTTGGTTTCACAGAGTGCTTACTGCTAGTATATTTGATATCATGTGTGTGACCATACACAAAGTGAGAATTCAGAGGAGTGTGTTTAATGGTTAAGTCCATGACATTCTTTGGTGTAGGAACCTTACCTTGGTATCCTATTCCTTTCCTGCCGTTTCTGCTAACTCCATAGATCATTGAAGCCATTCTGCTTCTATCTATGCTTTTAGCTAGGAACTTCTGGAAACTGTGATCATACTCCTTGATGATCTCATCAGCTTTGCTGGGAGTTTCAGAAATTGGTTCCTTCTGAGAGTTTTGTAAAGTGTTTTCTAATTTTGAAATCTTATTTCTCAGCTCAGAATTTTCCAATTTGAGACTCTCAGACTTATTAGAGTCAGATTCAAGATTCCTTTTCAGGTCTCTGAATTTAGCTCTAATTTGCTGATAACGTTCCAGAATCTCATTAAGGCTTTCAGCAAGTTCAGCCTTTGTAAAGTTAACAGCAAAGTTAGGAAATACCTCTTCAGTATCTGATTCTGAGTCTGATTCAGAAGCTTCACTATCTTCTGAGATGTTAGCCATGAGAGCTATGTTTGCCCTTTCATCATCTGATTCTGAGTCAGCTTCAGACGAGTCAGAGTCATCCCATGTAGCCATGAGACTTTTCTTCTTCTCTCTTCCAAACTTCTTTTTGGGCTTTTCCCTCTGAAGCTTTGGGCAGTCACTCTTGTAGTGCCCTTGCTCATTGCACTCATAGCAGATGATGTCTTTGGTGTTTGGCTTTTTGCTACTGGAGGAGCCTTCAGATCTTCTGTATCCAGAGGAAGAATCTGTCCTTCTGTATCTGGAAGACGACTCGTTCTGATCAGATCTTCTGGGATTCCTGAACTTCCTTTGTCTTTGCTTCCACAGTTGATTTACTCTTCTGGAGAGAAGGGAAAGTTCGTCTTCTTCTGATGAGGATCCATCAGATGTTTCTTCAACTGCCTGCAAAACTTTAGACTCAAATTTTCTGTTAGATTTTAATGCTAAAGGCTTACCTTGCTTCTGAGGCTCATCAGCTTCTAGCTTTATCTCATGACTTCTGAGGGAGCTGATGAGTTCCTCCAGAGTGATTTTGTTGAGATCTTTAGCTAGCTTCAGAGCAGTAACCATAGGCCTCCACTGCTTGGGTAAACTTCTGACGATTTTCTTGACATGGTCAGCAGTAGAGTATCCTTTGTCTAGAACTTTGAGACCAGCTACCAGAATCTGGAATCTGGAGAACATAGTTTCAATGGATTCAGATTCTTCCATTTTAAACGCCTCATACTTCTGAATGAGCGCCAGAGCTTTTGTTTCTTTGACCTGAACGTTGCCCTCATGCGTCATTCTGAGAGAATCAAAGATATTTTTTGCTGTGTCTCTGTTGGAGATCTTTTCATACTCAGTATAGGAGATGGCACTGAGGAGGATGGTTCTGGCCTTGTGGTGATTCTTGAAGTCACGCTTTTGTTGATCAGACATTGTTTTTCTATCAATCTTCTGACCACTTGCATTCACAGGGTGCGTGTATCCATCTGTCACCATATCCCACAGATCAGCATCATGTGCCAGAAAGAAGCTTTCAATTCTGTCTTTCCAGTAATCAAAGTTTTCTCCATCAAAGACTGGAGGTTTGCCACTGAATCTGTCTCTGTCCTCATTGTTGTCATTGCTGATGTGAGAATTGTTTCCTGCCATTGTGTTTTTCTGACGCTGGATCTTGTACTGACACGGTTAAGTGTTTTAGCTCAGAACCAGGCGCTCTGATGCCAATTGAAGTGGTGAAAAACACAAGAAGGGGGGGGGGGGGGGGGTTGAATTGTAAAACTGAAATCTAAAGCAATTGACAAGATATTTTTATCCTGGTTCGTTTGATCTCAAACTACTCCAGTCCACCCGTCAAGGTGATTTCGCCTCTCTCCAACGAGGTCTTAATCCACTATATTCAACTGAATATTACAGACTGCTTTAACAACTGCTAAAGCCTTCTTGATTCAAACCACAACCCGGTTTGTCAAGGTAACACTTTCTTACAAAGAGATAAAACTATGTGTGTGGATGTTTTCTACAAAACTGTATCACAACTGTGATGTATACACAATATGAAGCTTAGAAACTAGATTGCTAAACAGTAATGGAATATCAGAGTGTGTGGTTTAGCAAAACTGAGAGAATGAAGATTATGGTTTAGTTTTTTGTGCGTGTAGAGATTTGGAGAGCATTGACCATTTCAATCTTCAAAGCCTTGTTTATATAGCATTGGGATGATGAACGTTGGATGCAATATTCTTGATTCAATGCTAATAACAAGCTTTCCTTATTGAGCAGATCTTGTCTGGAATGAGGCCGTTGGAATTAATTCGCTTTCAATGCACAGTGCCGTTGCTTACTTAATGCAAGTTCTGGCTTGGCTCATTCTGACTCTGCTTCGCTGCTGATGAACTATTGTGTTTCTTTATCAGAGTGTTGAGCGCAGTCTTGTTCATCAAGCTTCAGCATGTACGTGAGTTGATCATCTAATTTTATCATTCTGATGTAGCAACTTCTGATGCTGGTGTCTGAAATCAAGTTCTGATGCTGAATAGATGTGATCTTGCTTATTTCAATCAGAGTATCTGCAAGTCAGAACATAATAATTTTAGGCAGCAGATAGTTCATACATGAAACTTATAAATACTATATCTTTTCACTTTGTTATCATCAAAACTTAAATATAGGGTAGTAGATTCAAACTTTGTTCTAACAAAATTATCCTCTTGTATAGACAACCTCATCCTTCAAATTCAAAATTTTCTTCTTCCACCTTTCAATCTTCAAATCCCTTTCATCAACAATTTTATCACCTAACCACTTGAAGAAATTATAATCATTTTCCATGTGATTTATTTAATTTCTACAACTCCAAAACTTTTTCCCAAAATTAATGTTATTCATATTGCTCACAGTACGAAGAACACATTCATCCTGACAAAACCATTGTCTCGTCTTGTTTCTACTAATTACAGATCCAACTGTCCCAAAACTTTGGTTGTTTGATATTGAAGCACTGCTTGAATTCTTTTACATTTGGGAGAAATGCAAGAACACATACAGAAGAAAGATGAAGTTAATGCAGAAAAAGGAAGATTAATTTTGAAGTAGATGATGAACAAACCCTAGAAAAAAATCAAAGAATGAAGGTGAATGAATGAATATGAAACAACATAAGTAGAAACCCTACTTTATAATACAGATGTTGAGTCATATTTGTACCTTAAGCTTTGTTCCATGTCATCATAACTTAATGATTTTTCACAAAATTTGACGAAAAGGACTGATTCAGTTAACCGAAGTGTTTTTAAGGGACTGACCTGTAACATTTTTTAGATAAGGGACTGAAGTGAAGCATTAAATTAAATTAAAAGAATTTGTGAATAATTAAGCCTATTAAAAAATAAAAATTATCTTATAATTAAAAACAAGGAATGTAAATTATTTTCTTAAAAAAATATATAAACGCAGGTGAAATTTTAAGATTGAGTTTGTAAATTTTTTATTTATTTTCAAGTTCATTAAATGGTATTAGAAATTAATAATGCTCGACTAGAGGAATATGATTTTTCATATATAGTACCAGAGAAGGTGTTGGGAAGTGTAATTGTTTTCAGTCGCTTGCAAGGTCCGTGAAGAAGGCCTAATAACTAGTGTTGAAGAAGAAGAGGCACAAGCATGTCTTGTATTACATCTTTCATTGTTGGAATTGAAAGATAACACGTACAAGATGTTAAATCACGTGCAGATAGTTCTAACCACCCATATTATATAAACGTCCCTTCGCACCATTTCAGGTATTCAATTTAGTCTCATTCTAAAACTATTTTTTACTTATTCGGTTACTTGGGAATTTGAGTGTTAACCTTCCAAGTTTAGCCCCTCTCCATTGCACTAAAAGTCTGATCCACCACATTGGAAGGCAAATTTGTTGCCTTTTAGATTTATTTCACGATTCTGTAACTTATCTATAGTTCTATAGCAGAACGGTGGCACCGTCTATGAGAATCTAGTATTGATTTCTACCATCTCTCCATGGAAAACCACAATCTCTTCACTGAATATTCAGACCACCAACCTTATTCTCATGAAGCACGTATCTCTTTGTCAAATATGTTAAATATATAACTAACAAATACATGGTGACCTCAAAGATTACTAGATTTGTTGCTTAACATCACACTGTTATTGCGGCAGTTAAAGATAAAAAATATCCACATACTCCTTCAGTAGAAGATGATCCCATTCTAATGACCTCTTTCTTTATTTCATTGCAACAATATTTTTTTGCTCCTTGAGTTGACCATGGAACATTTCAAGCCCTTTCATTTTTCCAACCTCTACAACATCTTTACCAAGGCCAACCTTGAAAGCTACTATCATCGCAATAGTTGATGCCCAGACAATAAATTCTCTCAAATATTTACAAGTGCAAGCTAACCTAGGTATGTAAGGAGTTGTCTTGATAAACAATGTACATAACTTAGTACAACAACAAAATTATCAAGCCTTGGTGGACATGATACTCAGGAGTGAAGAGAACCTGTAGTGGGACCCTCTAAGAACTAACAATGTGTGTGAGGAAACTTTGTACAACAACCAAGAAGATATACTGCATCCAAATCAAATAAACACATGTAGTTTTACAGCATATAGCAATCCAGAATTTTCCAGGTTGTAATTGAAGCAAAAGACATCGGATGCGCCCACCTAGCTTTGAAGGGGGAAGTGGAAGTCACACTTCTACAAAGGCCTATCGCTTTCCTATCTCATTAGAACACCACTCTTAGAGAGAAGAAAGGCATGACGTGAAAGAGGACTTTGTTCTCCATATGCATTCTTAATAGTAGGATCCCGAGGTCCTTTGAGAAATGCTTCAAAGCTAGAAAATTACTATGGTATAGGAGATTCAGAAAAACTCATCAAAAGGATGAATTCCACTTATGGTATAGGAGGATGCTTCAGTGCAATTGGTAGTTGTGCAGGGACATTAGGTGCTAGGGCACTGGTTCGAACCTGCGACATCCCACTTATTCATCTTTAAAGGATGAATTCCATGCACTATACTACTTACCCAAAAAAATTAAGAAGTCAGGACCAATAAACCTTATCCAATGAGAGGGCTCTCTAGGACAGATAGGTCGAACTGCTCTTGTTTCCACAAGTGTCTCTACCATAAAACTAATGAATGGATCCACCTGAAGGATTCAATTGAAGAACTAGTCAAAAGGGGATGACTTGTTGGGTATACAAGGGCAAGATGATGAAGAAATGATCGAGATTGAAAATGAGGGAGCGATGAGTCTCAAGGAATAAACAATCCCATAACTCGAATAAGATATTTCCCAAGAAAACTGTTGAGGTTGTGATTAGAGCCAAGGGAAAGAAAGATAATAACACTGAGGAATATGAAGATAAAAAAGGGAGATGACAATATATCGCTTCCATTATTAGAGGCTCCGTATAACAAAGAACCCTTCCAATGGGGCTGTAAAAAGGAGGATCATTGAATTTATAACAATCATCGGGGAGGTGAAACAACTCTTGACAAGAAGACATAAAGGCCTATCCTCAGGTTTCGGGATAGTGAAAAGATGGGCGAAATCCCAAACAAGTTTTTTTGCATGGTGATCATGATAACCATAGCCCACCTCAATGTATCCAGGATCCCCATTGATGGGGAAAGTTCTTAGAACATTGTGTATGCAAACCTTTTTTAAAAACTTAGATTGAAGAAGTAGAAGTTGTGGTTGTATAAGGGATCCGACCTACAAGCCTTTAATGACATTGTAACTCGCCTGTGAAGGAATATTTAGCGGATGGTTAACCTAGGAGAATAGAGAGACACCATGATGGTTAACCTATAATTCTTTGTAATTCCCTGGTGAAGTGTCTACAAATGCATCTTGGGTGGACCCTTCACACCAATGATGGGCGTGGTGGCATCTTTGGTCCGCCTCAAATTAAAGTATAATAATGTTCATGGCAAGCTTGTAATGATATGTGTCTGTGATACGGTGGGAGAACTGACTTGAGGGTTTTGTGTTTGATCGCAAATGTTGCGGTTAGCAAGAGTTGCCATCGACTTTTCTTTTATCCAAAAGGAAAGGTGAAAAATCACAGGAAAGACCTTTGAGATTGTTTCTTGAGTTCGGGGGTAGATTATGAAAAGGGAAGGTATTAACACCCTTTTCATCCATGGTTTTCCATGGGCTCTTAGTTACTTGCTAGATCACTTGCTTTTTGTTTGAAATTGTGCTTGATGTGGTTTTTGAAAGTATTTTGTAAATAGGCCATTGTTTAGGCAATCTTTGTGATGATTCTTGTTTGTAAGAATGTATGCAAAGGTGTTGATCTTTTGAGAATGTTTTCAAGTTTGTAAGATGTTTGAAAGTATAGGTGTTTGTTTTGAAAATAGTAAGGGTGTTTGTTTTGAAATGGAGCATGTAATTAGGAGCAATCTACCTACTCAAATGTCTTTCTTGTTCATTTTTCTTTTCCTTTGACATTGTTGTCGTACCATTGATTTGGTAAGCAACCTTATCTTTGGATGTAAACGGGACGGGCGTGGGTCATCGTATAACCATGATTAGCAATGTTGCAAATTATCTTAGCATACTTTTTGAGGGACTAAGATCATTTGTAAGGCAACTTAGATAGCGTCATCGAGGGACCATGATCTTGTATTTGCTTGTTTTTGCTAAGATACCTCACATACATAATATGGCCATTTTGTATAAGGCAACCAAATGGAATAACCCTAGAGGTGATTGTGTGCAAGTGTATCATTTTCATGCTTGTTTTTGTCTTGAATTAGGGTTTTCTAATCATTGGTTTTAGTCTTTCCATACAAACCCTAATTACTAGCATGTTATATAAAAGCGATAAATTGCGAAATTTAAAGTTACTATGCTATTACAACATTTGTGGGGAGAGGGTGTACAAGTTGAATGGGGATTGCAAGAATTTAAACCCTAATATCTATTACAACCATATTGAATTGGTATAAATACACAAGGAATTAAATAAATACAAAGCATAAAAATGAATAAATGTACAAGGATGCAAAAGTGTAAAGAAATGAATTTTGTTTGGTTTTCATGAAAAAAGATTTTATCTTAACCTAATTAAATAAAGAAAACAGTTAATTAAGTATGAATTTATTAAGAAAAGATTTTAAAGGAAAACCTAGTTCTATTGATTAATCAAAAGAAAATAATTTTAAGAAAAGTATTTTTGGTGTTTTTTATCTTGAAAATATTTATAGCATTATAAAATATTTTTAGTCTTTTTTATATATTAAAATAATGCATTTTAAATGGTGTGAAAAAAAAAAAAGATAATATTAATTAAGTTTATAAAGTTTACTTAATAAAATAAATAAAGTATAATAAATAAAAATATTTTTTATGAAAGAAATAGAATAAAATAAGTCAAAATATAAATATACTATTTTTGTATTTTATGATTTTTTTAGTATTTAGAAAATATATTTAAGAAAAATAAAAATGAAAATAAATAAATTTGGGCCATGGGTGTGAATGGGAAACAGGGAGGTCAACTAGCAAAAATAAAAAAATAAGCCAGGTCCAAAGGGCTCAGCGCCTGTCAAACAAAAAAAGAGTCAAAATTGTGAAAATATGAAAAAATGCAAAAGGGTACCACTGGGGCTCGAACCCAGATCCCATAGGTTACAGGCGCGCGCTTCTACCACTGGGGTGGCTATACATCCGTTAATACAAATGAAACAATAAATATGTAAGGCAAAATTCCCCTTGAAGACTTCATCTTCAACCTCCAGCCAGACCTACTGTAACTTGCTCATTTCTCATTAAAAATGAAAACTGTAAACATGAAACTTGTAGCAAATTTTCTCACGATTCTAGAAATGTAAAGTATTAAAACTATAGATCAAAGATAAGCAAGAATTTTACTGACCCTAATCTGAACCCTAAAAATTTCAAAATTTTCAATTTCAAAATTCTTTAAGCTCAAGCAAAATTAATGAAAACTAAGGACATGGTTAGCTTCAGGGCAATGATATCTACATGTTTTATTCACAAATAAACTATTGATGATGCCTGTATGAAGAGTTCCAATTTGATAAAACTTACCTCATAACTGGAAATCGTGTTTTGAGTTTGAGCTTGTTTCCAGTGATGGTGATGATCAGGTTAGCTTCCTTGAGGTCCTAGGAAGCTAATGCAATGGTTTGCTTGAGTTAAGAGTGGCTGAAATGACTTGGAGAAGTTAATGTGAAATGCTCTGTTTTTGGTTAGGAAAGACATGGTAAATGATGTTACAGAAATGAAACAGGTATAGGGATAAGTTACACTTGATGTAAGGAAGCTTTAGAAACTAAAAGGCCAAGAAACGCACGAGGGAAATTGGAGTTTGATGTTCAAGGTCAGAAACTATGCAACAATGGAGTTTTTGTGAAATTTCTGATTTGAGAGAGTTTTGGTGTATTTCAGAGTGCTTAAGCTCGTGTTCTAGCTCACAAGTAGTGACTCTATTTATAAGTAACAAGTTTGGAGTGCTCTAGTTGATCAGAATTCAAATTTACATGTTTAAGTTAAACATGTGATTTTTTGACAAAACAAGTTTCTATGCCTTGTGTACTTGCTAAGATAGAGTGGTTATGCTTTAAACAAGATTTCTTATGACTTTGTGGATGGAGTGTGATCAGAGGGAACAAGTTAGAGGCTCAATTTGAACTTTATGCAAAAAGCTTGCTTTACAAGAATGACATTGTCAACTTTGTGCCATAAATGGAAATGCAACTTGGACAATAGCTCAATTGCTTGGATCAAAGTTATAAGAGATGTGTAAACATTTAATTGTGGAGTGAAAAACAAGTTTGAGTCCTGCAAAGCAAGGATTATGCAGCCTAGCATGGATTTGGTTCAAGTGTTCATCAAAAATGATTTGTAATTCAAGTGACAAAGCCCTAATTTCATCTCTTCGATTCTTCCTCCTGAAGAATGATCTCAAGAAGTTCTTGGACATTTTGGAAAGCTTGAAATGTGCTCTACAACCAATATTTGAATTGCTTTTGGATATTCCCCTTGGAACTATGTGAAAAAGTGTCATGAAGTTAGGTCAAAATCCTGACCAAATTAGGGCAAAATTTCACTAAGTGTTTAGTTTCATGACCATATGTTCATAAAATCATAACTTGAGATCCAAGCAGTTTTGGAAGGAGTTGTGTAAAGAAAAGTTGTAGATTTCATGGATATCTACAACTTTCACGTTGGAAGTTTTTCTTGAATCATCTTGCATCATGGTGAAAATTTGGCTCAAAGTTATGAAAAAACGTGAAATTTCCAACACTTAGAAAAATTTCTAAGTTTAGAAATTTTGACTTTTCAAAATGAAATCTTGACTTTTTGATTTCTTGATGAATAAGATTTATATTTTGACATGTTTTGATGAATTATGATCTTTGGCACTTGAGTTTGACCAAAAAGTTAAAGTTTGACTTTTTAGTATACAGTTGACTTTTGATCAGTTGACTACAAAATTTATATGTCAATCCAATGGACTTGCAATATTTTGAACCATGTCATTAGGTAAAAATGATGCAATTTCATTCTTGAGATCATACCTTAAAACAATTGACCATTTGCTAGGTCAAAAATTAGAAATTGCCCTTTCCCAGTCAAAACCCTAATTTTGACCATTTTGCCTTTTTGGAGATTTGATCAAATTTCTTGAGGAGTTGTGGTCCAAACTTGATCAAATGATACACATGAGTTTAAAATGTTTATGTGGACCAAAAATTATGAAGTTTGACTGTGAATTGGCCATAGTTGACTTTTTCCCCAATATAGTTGATTTTTAGGTCAACTACTCAATTGACTGATCAAAAGTGTGATCCAAGGCTTGAAACTTGACATAAGTAATCTTGGGGGTCCATAATGATCCATGAAAGTCATATGGGGCATTGGAAGTCCCAAAATCCTTGTGCAATCTCAAACCTTAATTTTGGTCATCAAGGCATAAGGGGGTGTCTTGAGCTGATCAAACCCTAATGCAGTCTTGAGCCCAAGGAGATCTTGTGAGAAAATTATTGATAAATGAGAGGGAAAATTTTGGGGTACAACAGTGTCGAACTATCTGGAGCATGAAGGATACCTAAATATTTAAAGCTTTGTAGTATGAGCGGATAATGGAAGAACAAAGAGAACTCTATGGAAATTAGTGTAGCCTTCCTCTCCAAGAAGTTAAAATAAATGTCAATCAAAACCTAAAATGAAGGTATCAGGGATCCCAGGAGGTATGACGCAGATAATTATGACCTGACAAATATAGGGGATGAATCTAAATAAAGACTGAGGTTAGGCGTGGCATCATACCAATACCCATGGAGGATAATAAGTAGTGTAACACCACTTATGTAAAACACACCTTTAATAATATTGTAATACTTTTTTCTTCACTATCAATGAATTACTTTTTGATAACTTATCTTTTTAATGATCATAAAGGATAGCCACAAATCGGATGTGGTGTCACAAATTGCATAGATGTACTACTAAAGAAATCAAACCCCACGACGAATGATTCATGAGTGTTGTAAGAATGTTACCATCATATGGCCAAAGAAATCAAAATCCTATAGTAGAAGCCGCACAGATAAAGACCATGAAATAAAATGGTGATCAGGGCTCACCTCATCCACTCTTGGCATCTAACCACTCTAGAGTGCAGTGATGAGTCCATATTATGTCGACCTCGAACCAAGTTTAAACTTGGAGGTATGGAATGGGTATCAACCCTTGGTAGGGAACAGTCCTCAGAGACGTCCAAAAAAATTTTAGGCACAACCTTAGACATTAAAACAACAATGGTGAGTAAAAGACTATGAAACAACAATTATGGAATTTATTTATAGCAAATACTACATCGAGTATATTTATCCCAAACAAAAAAAACTATGAGGTCATCTCATCTCCAACATATATCTACTTCCCACTTACCATTTCTTAATTAAGATGGATTTGATCTCGGGAAATATGCACAAGAAGAGAGTGAAATTATTCCACATGATGCAATATGTTTTCAAAAGATATATGTGTGTAATGGAGAAAGTATCTTCCACTAACTTTGTATACTCTTTAGATAAGACAAGGTTTTCAAGATGAATCTCATGAAATGCGTCTTCATCCTTCTTCCAACCTTCACGAGCCTCACTTAAAGAAAAATTCAGCTCCTCCACCATCATACGAGATTAATATAATGCCTGATTTTCTTCAGCAAGAGAAGTCATAGTCTCGGATAGGACCATATGAGTAGTGGTCAAAGATTCGTCATTTGACTTTATCTCTTGCACAAATGACTACACTTTCTCGACCAATAAGTCAGGGTGCCCAAAGGTTTGTACAATAACCCATATTTCTAACACACAAGATAACCTCCTTTTTGAGCTCCTCCAGGTAATGGTCTCGTTCAATAATAAAATCCCTGGTGTGTTCCTAAAGTAGTTCTCTTTCCTTTTTAAGACATTTACGCAAGAAAATATCTCCCTTTCTGATAGCGCCAAAGGCCACAACAGTTGACACCCGAAGAGTTTGATATGCTCGTTCAACCAACTCTTCTTGATAAACAACCTCAACCTTGCTTGAAAAATATGTGAAATCTATCTTAGAAACAGAAGATTGAAATTCTATAGCCATCCGCTGACTAGGATGAGCCAAAAGTGAATGTGGTAATGTTGTTGTGGTTTTCGTTTAACATGCACCATGATCAGATCTTCCTAAGTTTTGCTTAAGCATATGAGGTCGGACAAACGACCCCTCCCAATGAGGCACCCCAATAGTTGGCTGGTGACAAGACTCTCTCTGATTACATACCACATAAAGCATTGAGCACTTTCCACCGTGACTTGTTTCAAATAAAGGGACGTTGTATATGGAACTCCTCTTATGTCTAGTGTAACACTCCAACTTTAATTATTTATTTTTAATTAATTTATATTTATTTATTTTATTTATTTGAGTGAAATATGCATTTATTAAAATTATTGTTATTTAATTAATTTAGTTAATATTAGAAATAATAGAATTATTAATTTAATTGAAATGATTAACTTTATTAGAATAATTAGATAATTATGTTATTTTAATTTAATTAGAGTATTATTTGAGTTAAAATGAAATAATTAAAATAAAAATAGTTTTTAAAAAGTAGTAAGAATATAGGTGTAGAGAGAGTTAAGGGGTGACAAAACTAACAAGGAATTTTAAGTTAAATAAATTGATAAAGTGAGAGGGACTTTTGAACATTACATGGAAAAGTTAGAAAAGAGACAAAACTAGGAGAAATTTGGAGAGCGAGGAAAATTCTCAAAAGACTGAAGGTTTTCATCCATCGATAATTTCGAGGTAAGGGATAACTCTTTACATATGGGTGTTTAGGCAATCGAATAGTAAGAGATCTTTACCCCTATATCTTCTTATTCTCCTTATGTGTTGTGAATGTATGTTTGTGGCCTAAGGGTTTTTCTTAACCCTTCTGATTTGAATTCTTGAGTACTATTTTATTGTTATATCTTGAATTCTTGTTGATGCCTTATTGTTGTATAATAATATGTGATTGTGTCATTGGGGAAAATTTTTAATAATTGGATTATGGTATATAACTTATCCATGGTTTATATATGTTTCTGAGTGATAACTGAAAAAGCCACGAAAAATATCAAATGTCATTTTCCCAAATAAATCAAAAATAATTGGAAAAAGTCAAAAATTGGAAAATTAAATCGCCATGCAGTAGAGCCACGCCTGGTTGGCAGCACCTGACGCGCGAGGCCGTTGTCAGCGATACAACAGCGCGGCGTGATTTCGCTTGAGGAGGGGAGGTCGTGACTCGGAGGGGGGTCGTTGGTGAGCCGTAGTTTGGCGGCAGCGATTTATGGGTTGGCGGGCGACAGGTCAGCATTTTCGAGTTTGCTATCCAGTTCGATGAGTTTGAGCAATTTTATATTCAATGACCTTTCGTTACCTTTTTGATAGGTTTAAGAGTCATATTTGTTATGTGGGAGTTGCTAGAGTTGTTATAGAGTTATCAGAGTTATTTTTTAAGCTATTTTAGAGGGATTATAGAGTTCTCCTGTGAACTCTGACATGTTTTTGAGTTTTTTAAAGTTAAATGTGACGAGCTTCAGAGTTCAAATTGAAGTTATTTGACTCTTTAGAGTTGTTTTGAGTTATATTATTATTTGAGTAAGGCCGCCATTCAAAAGAGTTAATTTTGAGTTGTTGAGATTTGTAGAGTAGGACTTTATGAGTTGTTAATGTTACAATTGGGTAACTTTGACATGTTAAGAGTTATGTTGATATGTCTGTGTGTAATTATTTTTTACCGTATTGATGGGCTTACATGAGTAATAATATATTTTTGCTCTAATGATTATTATTTGTGAATATTGATATAATTATTAAACTGTAATTATATAATGTGTTGAGTTGAGCAATTCAGAGAGGAATTACAGTGTTGACCTTACATTGGAAAATTGTGGGTTCAGAGAGAAACATTGTTGAGTATGAGATGTGAATGTAATTGTTTGTGAGTATAAGATGTTAACGTTATTTATTATTTAATATGAGTTGTGATTGTTATTACTATGATTCATGCATTCATGTATATCAGAGATAGGTAGGACTTTGGTTTAACGAGGTCGTAGTTCACAGAGGAACCAATGACCACCTCAAGTTTAGAGAGAAATCAGAGATATGTATAATTCAGTAACATCTCTAATATTCAAAAACTTGGTACCATATGCATATTACATGGCATTTCATATTTGCATTGTAATTGTGTGTAGGTGTGAATAATATATGTGATTGATGTTAATGCTTTTAGAAACTATCTTTGTTGTTCAATATACCGTTAACATTTGTGAAGTTATTCTCACCTATGTTTGTTTTGTTTGTGGTGTTTTGTACTCTTTTGGAGTATAAATAATTAGGTAGAGAAGTAGTTGTTGTTTGAGCTGGAGGATGGCGTTGAGGCATATTCATTTATTTACTGTATTTTTGTGGTATTTGATTTTCGACGGTGCTCTGGTCTGTAACATTGGGTTTGAGACATTTTATTGTTGTTATGAGTTGTTGTTTGAATTATTTACTTAATCAAATACTTTATTCTATTGAGACAACTTAAAGTATGTTTGAAGTTGAGTTTCGCTGTTCTTTTTATGTTTTATTTTGAAAAAGTATGTTTGTTGAGCACGTGTAACACCTATTTTGAAGAAATAATTGTTTATCTAAATAAAGAGTCGAAGTTTTAGAGTGTTATAACCAGCACGATAACATTTTGTCTAAATAACTGTTTATCTAAATAAATAGTTGTCACATTTTATCTTATTTGTAAACCATGGATTAATTAAGACAAGACGATAATAATCATATAAGTAACACCATAGAAAAGAGAAATTACATGCATTACTCACCAAAGATGACATGCTTATCTTCTTTTGTAATAATTTCCACTAACAAACATGTCTCTATAAATTCGTTTCTTTTTCTTTCTTGGTGTCGCCCTCGAAGGAGCAATGTTGTCAACAAAGCTCGAACCTTAGAAGAAGGCTACAAATTTCCTCTTCATATAAATTTATTCTTGGGATAAGTCATCAAATCTATAGACATAAGACTCCAACATCCGTCAAGAAATGACCACGACACCAAAACTTAAAAAAATTGAATGAATATTGATAAGACGCCTTAGAATATATGTTGTATATGTTAACATAAGCTACCTCAATAAGGGGGTGATTAAGTAATATCAAAGTGTGACGTTTTTCACATTATTTGAATAAACCTCAAATTGTTTTGATATCAAATAACCTAGCATTTTAATGAAATCAACGCACAATTTTCAAAATTTAATTTCTATAAAATTTAATTACAGATTTAATCTTTTTATTTTAAATTCAAATTATTTTCATCCTCCTTCCACATGTTTACACTAAAAATTGCCAATTTTTCCATTTTAAAATGATGTGTCTTGACAAATTATTATATATAAAACTTTTGTGTAATTTTATTGATAAAAAATATGTTAAAAATTGACAACATATCATTTTTTTTTAAAAGTGAAAAATAACCAAAACTATTTAAATTTTAAATAAATAAACTAATTTCAATCAAATAAAATATACTAATAACTAAAATTATAATTAAACATTTCTACCATAGTTAATAGTATTACTATTATTCTAGATATTAATATAGTTCAAATTAATTATTAAAAAAAAAATATCGATATTCACACGTACTCAGACTTCAGTTTTCCCACATAGACGAGAGATTACAAATAACATACATTTTTACAAGTATAAAAATTGATATAAAATAAAATGTGAGAAAATTATTAGGACTATTTTTTGTTTTAAAAAGTGTAGTCTACCTCTTCATTTCACCTTATTTAAAATATTGTCTTTGTTATTTTACATATTTAAAATATTTTTATTAAGAAATTAACTAAAAATGTAAGTTAAAAAAGAATCTAATTTCTATGTCGTTGTATGAAATAAAAACTAATATCTTTATTTGGAAAAAATATATTTTGACCCTATTTTAAACGTTTGACCCTTTATATCTTTATTTTTACCAGATAAATAATATTTTTATTCTGTGTTAGAATATAATTTTATATGTTCAAATAATATCAAATAGTAATCTTGTCAAACAAAAATACTAACAATATGTTATGGTCAAATTAAGTTACTTAAATATAAATGACCGCAGACAAAAAAAAAATCCAATTATTTTTTAAATTTGAATAAATTATTTTTAAAATGTAAAAACATAAAATAATAATTAATAAAAAATTTAAAACATTATATTAAATGAAAATTAAATATTTTTAATCAACGGTCAAAAATACTTAAATTTACTTCTAATGCTAATTTTTTGATCTAATTGATTAATGGCTAAAATTTCACCTTTTATGAATAAAAAAATGATATCGGTGTTCAAATTTATTTTCAATTGGATGTCCTAATTGATTTATCGAAACACTTTAATACAAATTTTACTTTAAAGTTAATTGTGAATTTCGTTTTTAAAAGTGGAGTAAAGTTTTTCTTTTGTATTCTATTTATTTGTTACTAAATGCTTTGCTGACATGATTTCCATGATTACCTTAATCATCGTCTAGAAGAATTCATAATTAATTAATTTAATGTGCCGTCCTAACGTTTTTTGTCTTTAGCAATAGATAATGACTTCCTCACTTTAAACACAATGATTTGGAATCTTCCGTATTAACCAATTTTCTGTTCGATCAATTCCTTCTTTATGTCCCTTTCAATTGCTGAAAAAACATTACATAAGAAATAACTTTGTTGAATACTTATACAAGTCCAAATGAAAACAAACACGAAATACTCCATAGAGTTAAATTGGATTAGAATCTTCACTATCAATATTTCTTAATTTAAATGGAGAGTTTTATTTATAAAAAGACATACACAAAATAAAACTATTCAAACCGTTAAATTTTAATTTTTGGTGTCGAAACTATGCGTTAATCGAAAAGCTTGTGTATTGAAGTAGGATGCACACATGTTTGATTTGATTTTAGATTTAGATTTAAATTAGATAGATTTGATTTAGTTCTAAAATATGTATAATAGGTATTTTAGGTTTTCATAATTTTAAGCTTTGGTTTAGAGAGCAAGCTAGTCTAAATCTATAAATAGAGGGAGTAACCTCTATTTTTTTAATTAAGTCAATCAAGTTGTATTCACAGAATTTGCAGTTGCAAGTGAATAAGAAAGTTTTTCACAGTTTGTAGGCTGAGAGTTACTCTGCAGAAGTTTTAAATTTCGTTTCTTCTTTAATTTTCTTTTCTTTTCATCGTTATTATGTGGTGATAAGAATCTTGTTCATCAAGATTGTTAGAAATTCATCATAAGAATTGGTGGATTTCCAACATCTGGTATCAAAGCTCCGGTTGAGCGATCAAGAGAAGAAAAAGAAGAGAATCATGACGGCTATGAATAATTCGAACAAACACTTTCCAGCAAGTCTTCCAATTCTTAAAGCCGATAACTATGAGAATTGATGCAAGTAGATGAAAGTAGTATTTTGTTGTCAAGATCTTTGGGATCTTGTGAAATATGGATTAGAACTGCTTGAAGAACATGTCTCAGAATAAGAAGAGAAGGAATACAAAGAATCAAAGAAGAAATATTATAAAGCTCTCTTTATAATTCATCAATGTCCGAGTCCAGATAATTTAGAAAAGGTTAGTGATGTAGAATCTGCAATAGAAGTCTGGGAGATTCTTAAGAAATCTTTTGGACATGCAGAAAATGTGAAAGAGGTGAGGTTACAAACTCATAAAAGAACATATAAATTGCTTCAGACGAAAGATAGTGAAAGTATATCTGATTTCTTCACTAGGGTTACGAAGCTAGTCAATCAAATCAAGATTTGTGGAGAGATGTTAACAATAGGAGCTGTTATTTCGAAGATCTTGAGATCTTTGGCTCCGAAGCTCGATCATGTGGTAGTTTCTATAGAAGAGTCGAAGGACATGTTAACTTTGTTGAAGAAATAACTTTAAGGGATGCTTGAATCTCATGAACAAAGAATGACTGAAAGAATTACAGGAAAGTCAAAGAGTCATGTGGCTTTGCAGACTCAATCAGTAAAATATAAGAAAGGCAAATGAAAGTGGTTCAACAACAAAGGTAGAGGAGACTACAACAATTCGACTGGTAGAGGAAATCAACACAAAGAAAATGTGTTGAATTAGAGAAGCAAGGAAACCAAAGAGGTTGTATTGCAAATAGAGGAAGAGGTGGTGGTCGAAAGCCTGACAAAAGTCACATTCAGTGTTTCAATTGTCAGAAGTATGGTCACTATTCTAGTGATTGTTCAGAAAAGCAAAAGAATCAAGAAAGTGATGCAAAGTTTGCAAAACATGAAGAAGAAGAGATGATAATGATGGTTACAATAAAAGATGAAGAGAAATTTAAGGACCAATGGTACTTGGATTCGTTATGCTCATCACACATGTCGGGAAGGAATGACTGGTTTGTCAACATAAAATCCTCGATGAAGAACACAATGAAATTAATAAATGACAATACCCTAGAAGTTGAAGGTATTGGTGATGTTATAATTATGAGGAAAGATGGCAAGAGGTCAGTAATTTCAAATGTGTTGTATATACCAGGCATGAAGAGCAATTTTCCCAGTATAGGGCAGTTGGTCGAAAAGAATTACAAAGTATCGATCAAAGACAAAATGATAAGAGTCGTCGATGCAAATGAAAGATTAATCTTAAAGGCTCCCATGTCTTAAAATAGAACCTTCAAGAATGAACTTAATATGATGGAGCACAAGTGCCTTTCGACTGCAACTAGCAGAGATGAATGGATATGGCATTATCAACTAGGCCATCTCAACTTCAGAGACATCATAGATTTGAAAAGAAGAAATATGGTTTCAGGATTGCCAGAAATTGACATTCCAAACGAGATATGTGAGGAATGTGTGCAGGCGAAACAACACAAGAATAGCTTCAGCATGGATGCAGGAAGTAGGTAGAAGGCTATTCTCGAAGTCATATACTCTGATGTATATAGACCAATCCAGGTGGATTCGATGGGAGGTAACAAATACTTTGTTACATTCATAGATGATTTCAGTCGAAAATTGTGGACTTACCTGATCAAGAAGAAAAGTGAAGTGATCGAGGTATTTTCCAAGTTTAAGTCTATGGTCGAAAGACAAAGTGGTCGAAAGCTCAAAGTTTTGAGAATTGACATTGGTGGAGAGTATGTGTCGAAATACTTCGACGGGTTATGTGAGAAAGAAGAGATTATGCATGAGGTGGTGCCACCCTACACTCCACAGCAGAATGGAACTGGAGAAAGGAAGAATTGAACCATCATGAATATGGTGATAAGTATGTTGAAATGCAAGCATTTACCTAAAGAGTTTTAGAGTGAAGCTGTGTCAATGAAAACATACATATTGAACAGATGTCCACGAATAAGCTAGAAGAAATTGCACCAAAAGAATGTTGGTCTGGTGTGAAGCCTAGCTTGAGCCATCTGAATGTATTTGGATTTATTGCACATAGATATGTGCCAGATCAGTTGAGAAGAAAACTTGATGACAAGTCGAGTCAAATGTGATCATAAATGAGCTTAAGGAATGGGATTGGACAGAAAATGTCAAGAAAGATTTAGTAAGAATCTTATTTGAAGAACCAGCAGTTGAAGTCGAAAGAGAAGTTCGACAAGAGGAACTGGTAGTTATAGATCGATCAGGACCAAGCAGACCTCAGAGAATAAGACACATGCCTGCAAGGTTGCAAGATTATGTTATTACATCAGATGATGTGGTTGATAACGAAGGTGAGCTGGTACATTATGCTTTCTATGCAGATGTCAAACCTGTCAATGCAAATGAAGCATTGAAAGATTCAAAGTGGGTGAAAGCAACGAACGGAAAAGTGAAGTCAATCGAAGACAACAACACTTAGTTACTTATCGAATTTCCTCAAGGCAGGAGGGAAATTAATGTCAAGTGGGTATACAATTGATGTCAAGTGGGTATACAAGGCAAAGTTGAATCCCAAAGGGGAAGCAACTCGACACAAAGCAAGGCTTGTGGCGAAAGGATTTCTTCAAAAGGAAGGAATTGACTTTGATTAAGTCTTTACACTTGTGGCTAGGACCGAAACTATCAGGTTGGTTATTGGTCTAGTAGAAATGAATAATTGGCACATATGTCATATGGACGTAAAGTGTGCATTCCTAAATGGGACCTTAGATGAAGAAGTTTATGTTAAAAAACCAGTTGGGTTTGTGAAACATGGCAAAGAGAGAAAGGTGTACATGGTACATAAAGCCTGTATGGATTGAAAGAAGCTCTAAGAGCTTGGAATAAAAAGATTGATAGTTATCTAAGAGAGAAGGAATTTTTGAATTGCACAACTGAACATGGAGTATATGTAAGAAGAAGAAATAGCGAATTGCTTATACGATGTCTCTATGTCGATGATTTGTTGATAACAAGTAGCTGCAAAAGTGAAATCAAAGACTTCAAAGGTGATCTCAGCATGAAATTCAAAATGTTTGATCTGGGTGACATTTCATATTTCCTTGGCATCAAATTCTACAAGAGTAATAGAGGTTTGATGACGCATCAAAGAAGATATGCAAGTGAAATTATCAAGAGATTTGAGATGAAAGAATGCAACTCGACATCGACACTTGTTGAACCAAAGTTGCAATTGTCAAAAGATTCAGAAGAAGATGATGCCGACCCAACCTAATGCAGAAGACTTGTTAGGTCATTAAGACACCTTTGTCACACGAGACCTGATTTAGTATACAATGTAGGTATGGTAAGTATATTCATGCAGAAGCCAAAGGTATCTCACCCAACAGCGTCGAAGAGGATATTGAGGTATTTGAAAGGAACTCTTGACTATGGCATTTTGTTTCCTGCAGCTGATAAAGGAAAAGAATGTAAGTTAGTTGGATACATTGATTTGAGTTGGTGTAGTGATGCTGAGGGTCGAAAATCTATAGTAGGATATGTGTTTATGCTAGGTGGTCCACCAGTTTCTTGGAGTTTGAGAAAGGAACCTATGGTGACATTATCATCATGCAATGCAGAGTATATAATTACTTCTCTTTGCACATGTCAAGCAACATGGATGGTGAATTTGGTCGAAGAAATCACATGTAAAGATCATGGAGCAATTACCATGAAGATCGACAACATGTCAGTTATCAATCTGGCGAAGAATCCGATAACACACAGTCAAAGCAAGCACATTGAAATGAGGTTCCACTATCTTTGAGAGCAGGTAGCAGAAGGGGAGATGAAGATGGAATACTGCAAAACTGAGAATCAGATTGCAGACATCATGACGAAGGGTGTGCAGGTCGAAATATTCAGAAGACTAAGAGACATGATGAATATTGATAGTTTATACACAATGAATTAGGTGGTGTATTAAATTGTAATTATTGATATCAAAACTATGTGTGTGTCGAAAAGCTTGTGTATCGAAGCAGGTTGCACACAGATTTGATTTAGATCTAAAATAGATAGATTTGATTTAGTTCTAAAATAGGTATTTTGGGATTTCATAGTTTTTGGCTTTGGCTTATAGAGCAAGCTAACGTAAATCTATAAATAGAGGGAGTAACCCTTATTTTTGTAATCAAGCCAATCAAGTTGTATTTATGGAATTTGCATTTGCAAGTGAATAAAAAAGTTTTCCACAATTTGTGGACAGAGAGTTACTCTGCAGAAATCCTAAATTTTTCTTCTTCTTTAATTTTCTTCTCTTTTCATCGTTATTGTGTGATGATAACAATCTTATTCATCAATATTGTTAGAAACTCATCATGGGAATTAATGGATTTCCAACACAAACACCATCCTAAAAATGGTAAACCTCGAATATCATCATTCATTTTGTTTACTCATTAACCTAATTAATATTTATCTTATTAAAGTTTTTGAAAAATTGTTTAACTTTCATATCTATTACTAGGATTTTTTTCTCATCTTGTTAATCTGGGCAAATTTGATATGGATTTTAGTAAAAGTGTATGATTCATGGAAGTTGAGATTTTTCACAATCAAATGTCATTTCCATTGTTTCGAGGATCAAGAAATATTTAGGTTTTTCCTATCCACATAAGAAGATCTAAATATAAAGATCTTTGATTCCTTAGAGAAACCATATGAAATAAACTGAAATGTTGGGAAAAAACACCTCTCTTTTGCAGGCAAAGCCATTTTGAGCAAAGTTTTACGACCAAAACAATTATATTCAAAGTTATGGCACAATTGATCACTACTTATACCATGAGTGTTATTTAACTGTCTAAAAGTTTATAATTGAAAATTGAAAGTGATGTTGGTAACTATTGGTGAGGCTCTAAAGATGATAATAGAAAAATTCATTGGAAGCAATTGCGTGTTGGAGCACAAGGTTGAAGATGAAGACGAAGATGGAATAAGAGATAGAAAACGGTTATAACAAACTTTTGTTAGAGAGAGAAACTCTATTGTGAAAAACTCGGTAAATTCACGTTGTGAAAACCTAGCTACAAGCTTGCTTAAATACGCAAAGATAAGTTATCATATAGGCACAATCTAAAGCTAAATAATAAAGCTAAACCGCCACGTGAGCAAACAACTATTAAACCTAGAAGCTTAGACACAACTTCTAGAACAACAACGCAACCTCAGAAGCTTCTGCTTCTGAGTCAAAAAACCTTATGACCATTACCTTCTAAACATTAATTACTTCTAACACCATCCCTTAATTCATATTCAACTAATTAAACTTTACAACATCAATTCCATTCCTCAAATGGACAAAGTGTTCAGTCTTGACAACTTTCGTCTGAACATCTGCAAGTTGCTTATGAGTGTGTGATACGGTGGCAGAACCGACTGTTTTTATTGGTTTGCGTTTTTGTAATCACAAATGTCGCGGTAAGTAAGAGTCGCCACCAACTTTTATTTCATCCAACAAAGGAAAAGGAAAAAGAATAGAAAAAACCTTTTTCGAGATGATTCTGAGTACGGGGGTAGATTATAGAAAGGGAAGGTGTTAGCACCCTTTCTATCCATGGTTTTCCATGGGCTCTTAGGTATTTTCTCATTTTGAAATTGCTTGTGTGTGTTTTGAAAAAAGTTTTTGTTTAACTCTGTGATAACCCTTGTATCTGTCCTCAAGAGTGTGACGAAGTTATTTTTGAAAACTTTTTTGAAAGTGTTTGTGAAAGAGTTTTTGTTGTTTTGAGAAAGTACTTACGATTTCTACCTACTCGAAAAAAGACTGTTCGTTCTCGTTTCCTTTAGACAGCGCTATCCCATTATTAAGGAGTAGGTAGCCCCATCGTTGGAGTTTTAAGGGACGTTCGAAGGGACAAGTACGGTCACAAAAGCAATGGTTAGGAAACTTTAGTAATTATCCTAAAGTCCTAAAGATCTTTCCGAGGCAACATCCGAACGGGTCATTTTTTATCTTTTGGGACTAGAGGACGACCACTAAAATTCCCTATACTTCATGACCGTTTAACGGAGGCAACCGAAGTGGGGGTAAACCCTAGGAGTGAGCATGTGCAAGTGTGCTTTTTTCAATTAATTTTCTTTGCACAATTAAGGTTATCTACCTTTTAATCGTTGATTTATCTTTCACATACAATCCTATTATCCATGCATCTAGGCAGTTTTATAGTTGCGAAAATTAAAAAGTGCGAGAAATTAAAGTCCTAACTATTACAAGGCTTTTGGGCAGATACATAAATATTTGACTGAAAATAAAGATGCGGAAATTAAAACCCTAATTAATCTATTACAAACCTCGAAACAATTACAATAATTATAAGTGAGTAAATGCGTGCGAGACGAATTAAATACGAGAATAAATCAGAAGCCTAAGAATCTAATTAATTAAAAAAATATTTTTGTGTATTTTTTATTGAGAAAATAATTTAATTGCAAATTAAACCTAATTTTCTAATTAATTTTAATTAATAAAAAACAATCAAGTTAATCTAATTAAACTGATTTATTTTCAATAAAATAAATATATATAAAAAAAGTCTAATTCTACAATTTGTGATTTTATTTTTCATGATTTTTTGATTTGATAATAAAATGATTTTTGTTGTTTTTTGTAATAAAATAAATAAATAAATGAAATAGAATAATAAATAATAAAAAAAATAAGAAAGAAAAAAACAAAATTGGGCCTGATGTTGTTAGCAATCAGGGGGTTGTTGGCTGAAGATTTTGATAATGTTATTTAGAATATAAAAGAGTTAGAAGTTCTGATCGAAATGGAATTAAAACACCACGCTTCGAAATTGCAGAAGCAGTGTTTCGAATGAGTGTGTCAAAGCTTGCAGCTTCGAACGGTGATCTTGGGAGCGTATCCAAAGGGATCTCGAAACAGCAGCGAAGCTAAGTCTGAGAAGATCGTTCGAAGCAGAGAAACACCAAAACATTTGAAATTTAAATGAAAGCGGGACTTTCAAAGTTTGAAAGTTATGTGTTGGAGCATTTGAGGACACGTGGAAAGATGAAGGGAGCATTGTCTTGCATGTTCGAAACGTGGCATGATCTTGTAGCGAGACCGTTAGGGTCGAATTAGTATAAATAGAAGTCTTAGTGTTAGGATTTCAGTGTGTCATATCTGTTATACAAAATACTCAATAACATTCAAATTACCACATGGCAAGGGAAACGAATGCAAGAGAGATGTATGTATGATAGCACCATGTATTTCTAATTTAATAAAAGCCCTTTTTACCATTTCCAGCACTTTCCTTCTTTTTCTTTCTGTCGAATAACATTTGCAAGTTTCTTTATTTACTGTCTTTTCATTTCAAAGTCTTTTCTTCAAAGTTTTACATTTTACTGCATTCTTTATATTTCGAAGTACTCTATATTTCAGAGAACTTTTACGCTTTCAATGTCTTTACTTCCAAGTATTATTCTTCAAACATGTACTTTCACTTAAAGTCATTTCTTGATTTCTTGCATTAAACGCTTTCTTCACATGTTAAACTTCCACATTCCAAAAACCTTTTGTGTTAAATGTTTTATGGATCGAAACCAATTACTTCATTTTCCATACAGTTTTATATGTCTTGTCAATCAGCATTACAATTTGCAATTATTCGTATAACTTAGTTTTCACATACATTTCGACCATATTTTAAACTCTTAGAGAGAGAGGGATCGAAACAAACCAAACATCTATATAATAGCACCCATGAATAATTGTCCGATTGTGAGAGTAACCTTAATATCCAAGGAGTCCTAGGATCAATCTAGTCGATCCTGTGAGTTACCAAAGAGATTGAGTAGCGTTAATAAAGATTATTCGATAGTTTGGAAGACTAGCGGTTGTTTACCAGAAATCACTGGAAACAAATTGGCACACCTGGTGGGAAATATGGGACACTCTGGGGGAACCCAGTGGAAAATATGACTATCTGGTCAAATATTCTGCCCCAGAGAGTTCGAAGGTCCAGATCGAAGACATAAAGCCCACAGGATGGGGCGATGACGAAACAAAAGAGGGGGATTTGGAAATAAATATGGTGGACATGGAAAGACCCCGTTCTGAGATGAAGGAAGTGGAAAAATACTTAGAAAAAGAAAAGCATAGAATGGGGGACAATCACACTGGAGATGATACTCTCAAAGACTATCTCATGTCATGCCACAAAGGAGATCCAGGCATGATACTGTGCCCTAGATGCAGCATCCTCTGCAACCAAAGAATTGCTGCAAATTTCGAAAGGGTACAGAGGGCTCGAACTGGCAACAATTGGCGCCAGGATAACCAACTCTTTAGATGCTACCCCAAGGCTGGAGAGAGTTTATTGGAGTTTATTTTTCGCTGCTACAAGGGGGCAACTAAGTGCTTGGTGTGCCCAAGATGCTCTGCTGTATATGACCAAAGCATGGCTAGGGCCTTCGAAACGATCCCCTTCGCCCCTTGCTGGAGCCATCAAGAAACTGCTCAGATGGGTCCGCGTTTCGACAGCATATACAAACAGCGAAGACCTGATAGCCCTCACCCCAAAGTTGCTCGAAGAGTGACTTTCAAACTCCCTGCTGAAGTGCCAACCGATAGATGGCTGCAAGCCAGAAATGACAAAGGCAAAGACAAATGGAGGAATGCTGAACGAAATGCACGCCATGCTGTGACATACAGGAGGCAATTCAACACACAAAAAAGGGAGGAAGTCAGATTAGAAAATTACAAAGGGAGGAACCCCATGTCAAGATCCCAGTGGCGCAGACAGCAAAGGATTCGAAAGGCTGAAAGAGAAGCTGTGGCAAACAAAGGGGATACTTCAACAAAGATACAAGGTGAATCAAGCACCAATAAACCAAAAGGTCAGACGGAAGAGAAACCTCCAGTCAACAGAAGGCTTTTTTCTGAAGACCAACAAGACGGACCAAAGGAATACACCCCAGGCCCGGAAGAGGACGAAGATATGATAACAGATAACTTCGAATCGGAGGGGGAGTCCTCATTTAACCTGAACTGTAATGTAGTGTCTGTGCTTCCCTGCGAATTCGGGCAAGAAACCGAAATCAATGAATATGAGGAAGAAGACACCACAGATTTAATGAAACATAGGCCCGTATGCTACTACGTGATGGACAATGGGGCTGTTGAAGAACAAAATGCGTTCTTCGAACGTCCAGAGCCTACAATGAAAAATCATCTCAAACCACTTTTCATTCGGGCGAAAGTGGGTGTCCATGGTGTGAACAAAGTTCTAGTGGATGGGGGTGCTGCAGTCAATCTGATTCCCCATTTCATGCTAAAAAGGTTGGAAATCCGCGAAGGGGATATCAAGCCCCATAACATGGTTCTATCCAATTATGAAGGAAAAGTGGGTAAAACACTGGGGGTGGTCCAGTTGGAATTAACAATAGGCTCAAGTTGCAGGCCCACCATGTTTATGGTTGTCGAAGCCAAAGCCAACTATAACCTACTGCTAGGAAGAGAGTGGATCCATGGCGTGGGAGCAGTTCCGTCGTCAATGCATCAACGACTAGTCCTGTGGAGAGATGACGGAATCGTGGAAAATATCGAAGCAGACCAGAGTTACTTTATGTCAACTGTCAATCTAGTTGACAAAAGGGATTATGATAAAAATCTGGCAAAGATTGCTCCATGTGTTCCAAATGATGAGATAAATGAAACTAGAAATGCCCACTACTACATGACACTTCGTCATGATGGACTCTACTGGGATAGAACAATAATTAGTGAAGAAGAGGAAGTTGAAGGTGCTATACCAAAACGGCCATCAGGCTGGGACTTCGACAACCTTAACCATGACTGAGTCTACCTTTTTCGAAAGGATTTCGGCCTATATGGCTGAGAATGAATCAAAAGCGGCCTTAGAGGCTGAAATAAATGAATCATTTGAAAAAACGAATGAAGTTAGTGGGGGGGGTTCGAAATGCTCACCCAGCGAAGAGTTAGAGATGGATCAAAGGTTGGATGCCATCTATGACAAAGAACCCTTAGGCTTCGAAAGGGATCCCATAAACTCAGGTGTCAAAATGTTGGCACAGGACCCGCTCGAAGAAGTCAACTTAGGGGATGACAAAACAAAAAGAGTAACTTACGTAAGTGCCAAACTTAGCCCAGGCCTCAAGGAAAAAGTGATCGAAATCCTTAAGGAGAACAAAGATTGTTTCGCATGGGATTATGATGAGATGCCTGGTTTAAAGAGGGAGTTGGTCGAACATAGGCTGCCAATCAAAGATGGCAAGAGGCCCATCAAACAAACTCCCAGAAGATTCGCGCCAGCGGTTCTCACAAAAATTAAAGCTGAGATCGAAAGGTTGCTGCGTTGCAAATTCATCAGAACAACGAGGTACGTCGAATGGTTAGCGAACATAGTACCTGTTATCAAGAAAAATGGTTCTTTAAGGATTTGCATAGATTTTAGGGATTTAAATACTGCAACCCCTAAGGATGAATATTCCATGCCCGTGGCAGAAATGCTAGTAGATTCTGCTGCAGGATTCGAATACTTGAGCATGTTAGATGGATACTCTGGATATAACCAGATTTTCATTGCTGAAGAAGATGTTGCAAAGACAGCATTTCGTTGCCCAGGAGCCTTAGGCACCTACGAATGGGTGGTGATGCCTTTTGGTTTAAAAAATGCTGGGGCAACTTATCAAAGGGCGATGAATTCAATCTTTCATGACTTTATCGAAACCTTCATGCAGGTGTATATTGATGATATAGTCATCAAATCTATATCTGCAGAAGCACATTTGCATCATTTAAGCCAATCATTCGAGCGAATGAGAAAACATGGCTTAAAAATGAATCCCCTTAAATGTGCATTTTTTGTGCAGGCTGGAGATTTTCTTGGTTTTGTAGTCCACAAGAAAGGAATTGAAATCAACCAGAACAAAACCAAAGCCATAATGGAGACGAAAGCACCTGCGTCAAAAAGGGAGTTGCAATCTCTGCTAGGGAAAGTTAACTTCCTCAGAAGATTCATTTCGAACCTGAGTGGAAGGACTCAAGCTTTCTCTCCGTTACTTCGTCTGAAGCAAGGTCAAGCCTTCGAATGGAACGAAGCTCACCAGGAGGCGTTTGACAAAATAAAAGAATATCTCTCTCAGCCTCCTATGTTGTCTCCACCATCATGGGGGAAGCCCATGAGATTGTACATATCTGCCTCTGAAGTTAGCATAGGTAGTATGTTAGCACAAGAAGATAACAATGGCGTCGAAAGAGCCATATACTATCTAAGTAGAGTGCTGAATGATGCAGAGACCAGATATAGCAACTTAGAAAAGCTATGTCTCTGTTTGTATTTCTCTTGTATGAAACTCAAGTATTATATAAAACCTGTTGATGTTTATGTTTCGTCGCACTTCGATGTCATTAAACATATGCTTTCAAAGCCAATAATGCATAGTAGAGTTGGAAAGTGGGCTCTGGCCTTAACAGAATATTCATTGACGTTCATGCCCTTAAAAGCTATGAAAGGTCAAGTGATTTCTGATTTCATTGTGGATCATTCGTTGGTTGAGCAGACAAGCATGAGTTACGTCGAAATGCAACCATGGAAATTGTACTTTGATGGTTCAACCCACAAGAATGGAAGTGGTGTTGGCGTCCTTCTAATTTCTCCTGAAGGAATTCCAACAAAATTCAAGTATAAATTGGATGGTCCTCGTTGTTCGAACAACGAAGCTGAGTATGAAGCGCTCATTGTTGGACTTGAAGCTTTGTTGGAATTGGGGGCAACCAGAGTCGAAATTAAAGGAGATTCTGAGTTGGTGGTCAAACAAATTACAAAAGAATATAAATGCATAAAGGAAAATCTAATGGTATACTTCGTCATAGTCAATAGGCTATTGAGAAAGTTTGAATACATGGATATTCAACACATACCAAGATTAGAAAACCAAGAAGCAAATGACTTAGCGCAGTTGGCTTCAGGTTATAGAGTATCCACCAAGAATCTTAAGGATTTGGTCGAAATAAGGGGAAGAGTTATGGCTACTAGATTCACACCATCGGACCTGGAAAGTATGAGATTGGGATATGCCGAGAAACAGGGATTCGAAATTCTAGCCATAAATACTTTGTCAGATACAGATTGGCGAAGTCCATTAAAGAGTTATTTAGCAGACCCAACGCTAAAAGTAGATAGAAAAACAAAATATAGAGCATTGTCATATCTCCTCATGGGGAACGAATTGTTCAAAAAGACCCAAGAAGGTGTTTTATTGAAATGCCTAGGAGAGAGTGAGGCATATTTAGCATTGTCTGAAGTCCATAATGGGGCATGTGGGGCACACCAAGCAGGCCATAAAATGAAATGGTTGCTATTTCGATATGGTTTGTATTGGCCTAGCATGCTCAAAGATTGCATAGACTTTGCGAAAGGATGTGAGGAATGTCAGAAACACGCAGGAATTCAACACGCCCCTGCAAGTGAGCTGCATTCGATCATCAAACCATGGCCATTCAGAGGATGGGCATTAGATCTGATAGGCGAAATAAATCCTGCTTCGTCCAAAGGTCAGAAATATATCTTGGTAGGAGTAGATTATTTTACCAAATGGATAGAAGCTATACCTTTGGTAGTTGCTGATCAAGAGGCAATTATCGAATTTATACAAAAGCACATTATCTATAGGTTTGGATTACCAGAAAGTATAACTACAGACCAAGGTTCTGTATTTACTGGTAGAAAGATGCAAGGATTTGCCCAAGAAATGGGGTTTAGATTGCTAACATCAACCCCATATTATGCTCAAGCAAACGGACAGGTCGAAGCGGCAAACAAAGTAATAATAGGATTGATCAAGAAGCATATTGGCAAGAAGCCAAGAAATTGGCACAAAACTCTGGACCAAGTGTTATGGGCTTGTAGAACATCTCCAAAGGAAGCCACTAACACTACTCCTTTCCAACTTACATTCGGCCATGATGCAGTGTTACCAGTAGAAATTCACCTGCAATCAGTTCGAATACAGAAACAAAACGAAATTCCAGCCGCGTTATATTGGGAAATGATGATGAATGAATTAGTTGAATTGGACGAAATTAGATTACACGCGTTGGAGATTTTGATGAGGCAAAAAGAAAGAGTGGCCAGAACATACAATAAGAGGGTGAAGAAAAAAGTATTCGTTATTAATGACTTGGTTTGGAGAGTCATATTGCCTATGGATAAGAAGAACAAAGCATTAGGTAAATGGTCACCTCATTGGGAAGGACCTTTTCGAGTACTAAAAGTTTTCTCTAACAATGCCTATGAAGTCGAAGAACTCTTGGATGATAAACGTGTCCTAAAGGTTAATGGGAAATATTTAAAGAAATATAAACCAAGCCTGCGGGAAATTCGAATAGTAACAACGTAAATAAAGTATTATAAAAAAAGCCAAGATGGCAAGATAAGAATGCCAAAATGGCGCTGTTCGAATATTACATTGAAAAAACCAAAGTTATGGTCAGATAAACAAAAAATCTAGAAATAAACATTATTTTTCAATCGAGTAAAGGTACTTCGAAATGTTTCAAGTCTCTGCTGAGCAAACCGCCTGGCACCTTCCAAGGTTGCCACTTCTCCTTTAAGTTGTTCTGCAGTCTCCATTTCTGCAAGCCCCCGGTTGAGAAGCTCTTCGAATTGGTTACCTGCAGGATTAGTTTCGAAGGCTAGTTGTTGTTCCTTAGCCTCCTTAACTTTCTGTTGAAGTTCCAGAATCTGCCTTTCCCAAGCAAGAATGGACTCAGCTCGAGCCTCATATTCAGTTTTTGCCTGCTTCAGATGCAAAGCCTGATCTTCAGCTTCTTGAGAAAGCTTCGAAGCTTGTTCATAGGCGGCATCCATAGCAATGCGTTTCTCGTGAACCTTCTTGGCAGCAGATTCATCTTGGAGAAGATAGCCAGTTACGTTGTCCAGCAGATTTTGAAGATCAAACAAGAGAGTACTAACTGGCAAAGAGCAGCTGGAAAGATTAACCTTTGTAAGCAGCTCCTTCATAGTGTAGCAAGCAGTACTATCTTGTTTAAGCACTTCGAAGATATCCACATTGAGAATAGTTCTCCTAATTTTGTTGAGAAGAACAACTCTTTCATCTGTGGGAAGGGGATAGCTGGTTGAACTTGTACCAGCCCTAGCGAGTGGAACGTCCCTCTGGGCCAATTTTGCCTTCATGTACCCAATAGGGTCATTTCGCCTCAGAAGTGCCAGTTCCTCATCAGTCATTCGAGACGGAGAGGATTGGGGGAATTCCACGCGTAGGGGAATCTCGTTTGTTTCAACCTTTGGGTTTTCGTTGATTGTATCACCATCCCCTTCATTTGCTTCGTGCTCTTGGTCTTCTTCATCCTCTACCAAATCTACCACTTCGATACCATCTTTTTCACCGCTATGTGCATTAGACTCCGTCTCGGCAGTCGAACCATCATTGTCATTTTCCCCATCATTGGCGTTTTCCTCCTCAGATTCTTCGTCTGCAGATTCTTCGAATCCTTGTCCAGAATCAGCTTTTTCCTCTTCAGTCTGAGTATCCTTTGGATCCTCTTGAAGAGTTTCAAGAGGGGACTTTTGAAGAACCCTTTGTGAATCCTCTGCAGACGTTTGAGGTATGGTTTCGTTCACCTCTTTCAGAGGAATGGAGGTACCTTGGTCATCTGGCTGCTCAGAAGTTCCAGCCAAAACCGCCACGTTGGAAGAACCTTTGTTTTGGACCAAATTGCTGGAATCTCCTTGAGGAGAGGAGTTGAGCGGAACAGCAGCCCTGGACGGTGAGGTCGAAATAGTAGAAGTGGGATTCAGGATGTTCTGCAAGGGGCAGCAAAGTGTTAAAGGATGACACTCACCAAGGTAATAAGAAGTTAAACATTTTTAGAAGAAGTTCGATTTACCTGTGGCCCCTCAGAAGAGAGGTTACTAGCTATGCGTTCCAACTGTGGGTTGGAGGTCGAAGGTGGATTTTTGGATTGTGGTAAGGGAGCAGCATCCCTGGAGTCGAGTCCAGAGACACTAGTAGGAGCAGTACTTTTGGGTGTAGCTTTCTTCAGCTTCTTCTTCGAAGCAATGTTTGAGTTTCCTCCAGCAGCCAGATCTTCCCCAGTGGTGCTTGGTTTCCGCTTCTTGGGAGTAGTGGGGGGAAGCTTGTTGGTCTGAACGAATTTTAACGAAGTTAGATATAAAAGGATTGAGTGAATTCGAAGCATAAAAAACTAAGTGATTACCGTTGGAATTGGGGCACTTGTTGTTGTTGGCGTTGTTGTTGTTGGTGTAGTTGCAGCAGCAGTAGTCGTTTCGGGTGGATTAGTCTTTTCGGTAGTTTCGATGGAGGCTTGAGAGGCACTCCCTTCCTTCGATTTCGAGGCAGTGGTCTTTATCCTGATAGCTGAAAATCAAAACATTTAAAGCAAAGGTTAAAGATTTGGAAAATAAAAGACATTTGGGAGTTTTTCCCAAGCATTCGCACCTGTGCCTTGATCAGATTTAATTGACATGGCAGAAAGGTCATATCGAAGATGTCCTGGGAAATCATGAAGCCAGTGTCGAGCCCATGTCACAGTCTCAGATGGCTTTGGTTTCCTTTGAAGATATTTGAACATCTCTTTGCAAGTAAACCACCATGGATATGGGGGAAACCAAGCCAGAGCCAGTTCTGAGGTAGGTAATCTGGGAAATTTAGGTGGATGCATTTCGAATGCCAACCTATACCTATCCTCAGGTGACAGCCCTGAAGGAAGTTTTAACTTGGAAACTTTTTGTTTAAATTTTTCCTTCAAGGTCTCAGCCGCTTGATGCACAGTGGAGTCCAAGCGTGTGGGGTCGTAAGTAGTTTCGAAGTAATTTTGAAAAGCTTTTATTTCTTTGGCATGAGTAAACATACCTTTCTTTGTTGGTACCTGCACATCGAAGGCATCAATTAGTTTCTGTCGAATAGTAAGTGTATCGAACATACAAGTTTGATAAAACTTAATCCACCACTCCAGAAATCCTTTGGCCGCGAGATGAGTAGGTTCGAAGGCTATTAGTTCAAATTGGGCAAAGCCCTGGTATTGTTCTTGTTGGATCTTGGCTTCCCTTGCCTTGAAAGTTCGACCAGATGTAATGGCACTCTCAGTCTGGAACAAAGGTTCAGGAATCAGTTGGCATAGGCCAAACTGCCTCGAAACGAAGTTTGGTTGGTAGGCAAAGAGAAGAATTTGGTTCTTAGCTGGGGTTATCCTTGAAGAGATAAGTCTAGGAAGCAAGAAAGCTCTCCACACATCTTGGATTTCCTTACTCTTGATGGCTTCTGAGAGAGCCATGGTGAACCAAGAAGGTCCATGAGCCCTCGAAGCAAAGGGCGCCATGCTCTCTTCGAACTTGTGTCTTTTTGAGAGTATCAGGATGTAATTCGAAAATTGAACCTTGAAGTCATCCTTGTCATCATTAGGGGTTAGTCTTCGAAGCCTAGTGCCTTCGACTATCCTATCACTTATTTCTGCATCTTGTTCGTCTATGGTGTTGGCGGTTGCTAAAGAAGGTTCGAACATGGCATTGAGCCATAATTGAAGTAACCAAAATGGGCCAGCTAAAAGAATGTTTTTGGAATTGTGGGATTTGAGGCTCGAAACGGCTGACCTCAGGCTCTCATAGAGGTCAACTAAGAGTAATTCGCTTAGGCACACTTTGCGATTTTCGTGTAAATCCCTAGCTAAAGGAATGAACCTACTAGCTACCTGCAGGGATCTACTGCAGAAAACGTACCTAGACAGCCACAGAGTTAAGAAAGCAATGTGCTCTGTGTCAGACACATTATCCCCTTCAGCATGATAATGGCCGATAAATTTGGAGAAGCTGGCTAACTTGACTTCGAAGTCAATTATGCTCGAGTGCTCTTCATTGTCAGGAACATAAGTTTCCCCCACTGGCGACAGCCCAGTAATGGCTGCTATATCGAAGAAGGTTGGGGTAATCATTCCACCTGGAAGATGGAAAGTGTTGTAGGTACTATCCCAGAAGTAGAGGGACGCAAATAGCAGAGGATGACTATAGGTGAATCCAGGTTTCGACAGCTTAATAAGGTTATAAATGCCTAGTTCTTCCCATTGCTGGGATTTTTTGGCTTCTACTTTCGTAAACCAGTTTTGATAAGCAACATCAGCAGTAGGGCAAGATCGGAATGGTTTAAAATTGCTTTTTACATAATCCAAGATAAATGGGTCCTTGGGATGAACAGTTGAGGTTTCTGTGGTTTTCGGATTAAGAAATTCTACTGCCCTAGGGGCATCCATTTTGTTGAATAAAGGTTTGAAGTTGTAACACACGGGAAAAATGGTCCTGGTGTCCTTTAGTATTTCAAAAACTGTAAGAGGGCCATTTAAGGCTAACCTCTTACCAGCAACATGGGTAGGGATGAGTACCTGTGATGCGTACAACATTTCTTTTTCTTTGGAGATCATTTGAGGAGCAAGAGCAGATTGGCCTTGAATGGTGACGATTTTACTCTCCATAGTTGCTCCTGTAGTTTTTCCCTTCTTCTTGGAAGTTTTCTTGAGTTGAGATGATGTGGAGGAAGACATTTTGTTGTTTGAGAGCTTAGAGTGTTTATGAGAGAAGAAGAGTAAAATTCCAGAGTTTGAAAGGTTTAGAGTGTAAAGAAGGAAAAAGGAAGGGTAAATTGACGTTTTATAATAAGAAGATGAAACATCCACCGAGTGAAAGTATGATACGTGGAGATCATGGATTGGTGTGATGAAGAGGTGGTGAGAAGTTGATATAGGTAATAGGCGTGATTTTAAAAACAATCATTACTTATAACTGCACCATGCTGTGAAGTGACTTTGGGCGGTTAAGGTACCCAAAGGGTGCTATGATTGATGTGACTAGGGTCAAACGCATTAAATGCTATGATGATTCGAAGATCCTATCAAAATCTTGTATAAATGTTTAAAATAGGTATTTCTCAGAGAGATCGAAATACATATTTTAAAGGGGCAATTTGTTGGCTGAAGATTTTGATAATGTTATTTAGAATATAAAAGAGTTAGAAGTTCTGATCGAAATGGAATTAAAACACCACGCTTCGAAATTGCAGAAGCAGTGTTTCGAATGAGTGTGTTAAAGCTTGCAGCTTCGAACGGTGATCTTGGGAGCGTATCCAAAGGGATCTCGAAACAGCAGCGAAGCTAAGTCTGAGAAGATCGTTCGAAGCAGAGAAACACCAAAACATTTGAAATTTAAATGAAAGCGGGACTTTCAAAGTTTGAAAGTTATGTGTTGGAGCATTTGAGGACACGTGGAAAGATGAAGGGAGCATTGTCTTGCATGTTCGAAACGTGGCATGATCTTGTAGCGAGACCGTTAGGGTCGAATTAGTATAAATAGAAGTCTTAGTGTTAGGATTTCAGTGTGTCATATCTGTTATACAAAATACTCAATAACATTCAAATTACCACATGGCAAGGGAAACGAATGCAAGAGAGATGTATGTATGATAGCACCATGTATTTCTAATTTAATAAAAGCCCTTTTTACCATTTCCAGCACTTTCCTTCTTTTTCTTTCTGTCGAATAACATTTGCAAGTTTCTTTATTTACTGTCTTTTCATTTCAAAGTCTTTTCTTCAAAGTTTTACATTTTACTGCATTCTTTATATTTCGAAGTACTCTATATTTCAGAGAACTTTTACGCTTTCAATGTCTTTACTTCCAAGTATTATTCTTCAAACATGTACTTTCACTTAAAGTCATTTCTTGATTTCTTGCATTAAACGCTTTCTTCACATGTTAAACTTCCACATTCCAAAAACCTTTTGTGTTAAATGTTTTATGGATCGAAACCAATTACTTCATTTTCCATACAGTTTTATATGTCTTGTCAATCAGCATTACAATTTGCAATTATTCGTATAACTTAGTTTTCACATACATTTCGACCATATTTTAAACTCTTAGAGAGAGAGGGATCGAAACAAACCAAACATCTATATAATAGCACCCATGAATAATTGTCCGATTGTGAGAGTAACCTTAATATCCAAGGAGTCCTAGGATCAATCTAGTCGATCCTGTGAGTTACCAAAGAGATTGAGTAGCGTTAATAAAGATTATTCGATAGTTTGGAAGACTAGCGGTTGTTTACCAGAAATCACTGGAAACAGGGGTGCACTACTGATTTTCCGGGTCCAAGATTCATAAGCCCAGCCAATTGTTTGGATCTAGTGAGGGCCACGCTTAAGGGTGCACCATGTGTCTGCTTGCTTGAGGTGATAGATATGACAAGAGATTGATCCAATAGATGGATCTGAGGTGCATGATAGGCGCTTGGAACGTGAGGCGTATAGGATCCTGCAAAGCGTGTTAGGAAAATAAATAAAATGCCTGGACCTGGGATCGAACCCAGGTCCTTCCTCTTACCAGCGTTACCTTTTGCCATGCGTGTTATCTTATTTAGTTGTTAATATATTAACAAATAATAATATAATGGAAAGACACGCCTTATGCCCAAAAAACGCGCGTAATTTCAAATCCTTAAATGGTAGTCAGCCACCTCATCGTCTCCTTCCTCAAAACGTCGTCTTTGATGCCAACCCTTTACCTACAGACAAAACTGTCACTAAAGGCTATAGTGACAGTTTTTGTCCATAGTTATACCCTGCAATATTCAAAAATGTAATACAAGCCAAATAAATCCTAACTAAGGGCATAAATCAACTAGAAATTATGCCCTGAGTTCATTGGTATCCTTGATTGGTCCTAATTTTGCCTCTATAGAGAATCCCCAATTTGAAGCTTTGGAAACCTAATAATGGCAGATTATGATACCTGCGCTCAAACTCAAATAGGACTATTCAGACACCTTCATGTGGTGATTATGAACACGAAAATACAATCAAATAGCATGTATAATGTATGAATGAGCAAAATTGAGATTGAAGAAAACGTGATCAAACCGTAAGTATCAAGATGCAATTCTGGATGCTTTGACGCGTGAAACCGGTGCTGTTGGCTTTAGGAGACGTCCAGGAACGTGTTACTGGCCTTGAAATTGCTTGAATTTGACTGTAAAGAACAATCCGATCTGCACTTTTCTTTGGAAATTTTGAAACTTTGTTTCACTCTTTGGAACAAGTTGCGCCTCTGTCTATTCGTCCTTAGGGTTCAGAATGCCCTGCTATATGTATATGAATCAAATTAGGGTGTTGTTTTTGGGCAAGAATCAAAGATATGAATGTGCTTTCATTATGCTTCAAATCTTTCCAAATGTGAATATATTCTCTCTTTCCAAGCATGCACGAATCTTCTTGGCATTATACAACATATTTGGATTGTGATTCACTTCAAAATCAAATCAAAACAAATCTTCCTTATTTTCATATCATTTATTTGATTTAATTTGATTTTTAAATGATTAAAATCAAAGTAAATTAAATAAATAAAGACAAAAATGCATGGAAGGATATTTGGTTCATGGACCAGGCTAGGAGTGTGTTTCAAGCATAAAAAGTTGGGCCTATTTGAAAAAAAAATGCATTTTGGGCATGGTTGACTTTGTACAAATCTCCAAAAAGTGCCAACTTTGATAATGCATATCTTCCTCAATTTTGACCCTAGGAGGGTGTTCTTGGGCTTTTTTAGAAATCTTAGGATGTCCTCTAAACAAACCTTTTGGTTTCACCTAAATTGGATCTTCCATGTTCATGTAAGAAGCTTTGACCCAAAAGGTGTTTTTGTTGACTTTTTGAAATAACCTATAATGTCTGAATTCATATCTTTTCATGAGTGCATTTTTTGAACTTGAGGGATGAATATGAGTTGTAGGGGATTGCATCCTCTTCAAAATGATCCTTGGATGTGAAATTTATGATAAAGTATGAGAAAGTTATGCCTGGTCAAAGTTTGGTTGACTTTTCCTATAGAAACCCTAATTTAGCAACTTTTGAGTTTTGATGAATTAGGAGCATTCCTTGAGGAATCATGATCAACCTTTGATAAAATTATGGATAATACTTCAAAATATTTATGTTGACCAAAAATCTTGAAGTTTGACTGTATGTGGACCACAATTGACTTTTGACCTAATACAGTTGATTTTTAGGCATTTGAGCAGTTGACTGAACAAGCTTGAAGTGCAAGGCATGAAACTTGGCATGGATGATCTTGAGAACATATTAGGGAAATATAAATCATTTGGGACCCTTGGAACTCAAACATCTTGATGAAAATGGAAACCATAGTTTGAGGCTCATAGTCTTAGGAGGAGGATTTGTTTGGTCAATCCTTAGGCATCCTTGAGCAAATTGAGGACCTCGATGAGCATGTGTTGAGTAAGATGAGAGGGAACATTTTGGGGTGTAATAGCCGCTCCTGTTCAATCTTCTTAAACCTGAGGATGTAGATTGGCTGGTCTGCCTTTCGTGATCTAAAGGTGGAAGATGATTGCACACTAGAGTGCCCAGAAATTTGCACTCGCATGAAGTAAAACTGATTGGTGATATCGGGAATGGGCTTACAGATTCCATTTCGAAATTGACAGAGAATCTTCGAAGATGGGCTTAAAGATTCCATCCAGAAAAGATATCGGTTACACAAGAGATTCCTTTACGAGAATTCCTGTACCTGCCGTTGGGGAGGACTTCACCGGGGAATGTTGACTTATGTCGGGAAATAGAGGCTAGAAGCTTCAGTTGTCCGCTACTATGCTGGGAAATTATCTCTTGATCGAGGAGGTGGAAGTAAACTGCATGTCTGGTCAGAGTCTAGGTTGTACATCGACTTACTGGGGAAATGTGAAATCGACCGTAACTGGTTGGGTCTGGTCTTACAATGTTGTAAATTGTTGTCTGGAGATGAGAGAGAAGGAACCTGGATCATAGGGTTGCTTCGAAATGAAAGCTTGGATAGTAGGGCTATGAGAAGGAACCTAGGTCGTAGGGTTACTTCGAGATGGAAGCCTGGATAGTAAGGCTATGAGAAGGAACCTGGGTCGTAGGGTTACTTCGAGATGGAAGCCTAGATAGTAGGGCTATGAGAAGGAGCCTGGGTCGTAGGGTTACTTCGAGATGGAAGCCCGGATAGTAGGGCTATGAGAAGGAACCTAGGTAGTAGGGTTACTTCGGAATAAAGCCTGGGTAGTAGGGCTATGGGAAGGAACTTGGGTCGTAGGGTTACTTCGAAATGACAGCCTAGATAGTAGGGCTATGAGAAGGAACCTGGGTCGTAGGGTTACTACGAGATGAAAGCCTGGATAATAGGGCTATGAGAAGGAACCTGGGTCATAGGGTTACTTCAAAATGAAAGCTTGGATAATATGGCTTATGGGAAGAAACCTGGATAGTAAGGTTACTTAGAAATGAAAGCCTGGATAGTAGGTGTGATACGGTGGCAGAACCGACTGTTTTTACTGGTTTGCGTTTTGCGTTTTGTGTTCTCAAAATGTCGCGGTAAGCAAGAGTCACCACCGACTTTTATTTCATCCAATCAGGAAAAGGAAAAAGAACATAAAAAACCTTTTTCGAGAATATTTCTGAGTACGGGGGGTAAATTATAGAAAGGGAAGGCGTTAGCACCCCTTCTATCCATGGTTTTCCATGGGCTCTTAGGTACTTGCTCATTTTTAAAATTTCTTGTGTGTGCGTGTTTTGAAAAAAAGTTTTACTTCGTGATAACCCTTGTATCAGTCCTCAAGAATGTGACGAAGTTGTTTTGAAAATTATTTTGAAAGGTGTTGGTGTGAAAAGTTTATTTGTTTGAGCAAGTACTTAAGATTTTCTACCTACTCGAAAAAGACTGTTCATTTTCCTTTAGACAACGCTATCCCATTATTGAGGAATAGGTAGCACCATCGTTGGAGTTTTAAAGGGACGTTCAAAAGGACAGATACGGTCACAAAATCAATGTTTAAGAGGTGTTAGTAATCATCCTAAAGCCTTAAAGATCTGTTTCTGAGGCAACATCCGAATGGGTCATTTGAGATCTTTCGGGGCTAGAGGAGGACCACTAACAAACCCTATACTTCATAACCGCTTAATCGAAGGCAACCGAAGTGGAGTAAACCCTAGGAGTGAGCATGTGCGAGAGAGCTTTTTTTCAGTTAATTTGTCTTTGCACATTTAGGTTATTTACTGTTTTAATTTTCAAATATTCTTGCCATACAATCCTATTAACATACATCTAACAGTTAATAATTGTGGAAATTTAAAAGTGCAGAAATATAAAACCTAACTATTACATGGCTTTCGCAGATACAAAATTATTTAATTGAAAATAAAATGCGGAAATTGAAAACCCTAATTAAGATCTATTACAACCTCGAAATAGTTACATAAATAATAATAAAAAAGGTAATTAAAATACGCGCGATGAATTAAACGCGAAGAATTAATTAAGAGACCTAAAACCTAATTAAAAAAATAATTTGGTTATTTTTGGAGAAAAATTAATTATTTACAACCCTAATTTCTAATTAGTTTTAATTATGAAAAGGAATTAAATTAACCTAATTTAAACTAAAATAATTAATTAAAGAAAATAAATATTTTATGTAAAAATGATTTTTGGGTGTTTTTTGTGATTTTATGGTTTTTTGTAGTTAATAAAAAAATTAATTAATTTGTGAAAGTAAATAATTAAATAAAACAAAATAAATAAATAAAAATTAAATTGGGCTTGTTTGCTGAAGAAATTAGGGGGGTGCGTTGCTGAATTGTTAGGCCCAGTAAGCTGAAGCCCAGTCCCACGTTTGAGATCCAGCGTTGTGCCAGCCTGGGGGTGCACCATAGTCCTTCATTATTTGAGGCGTTGGATCTGAATAGGCTGTGGTCCATTGGTTGGATCAGTGAGGTACATGGAAGACACTTGGCAAGGTGATGTACATGATCTGCAAAGGAGAGTTAAGAAAATAAAGAAAATTGTTGGGACCTGGGATCGAACCCAGGTCCTCTACCCTTTCCAACATGCCTGCTTGCCATCTGCGCTATGTGATTTATTTGTTAATAAATTGCAACAAATCACAATATGTGTTAAAACGTAAGTTATTGGAAAAAATAGAAAAAATGCGCGCCAATTTGAATGGCCTAGTGGTTGGCTGCCACATTATCACCTTCTTCCTCAGTCCTTCGTTTTAGGTATAATACTTATACCTACGGCCATCCTCCATAGCTAAAAACCTGCAACCTTCAAAAATCAACACAACACATGATAAATGAATTCCAGTTACATAGATCAATCCGTCTTGATGCCACGAGCATCCTAGTACCCTTTTCTATGTCTAATTTTTACCTGTATGAAGAAACCCTAAAACGACCAAATAAAACCTAACAATGGCAAACCTCAGCATGTGCATCAAAAATCCAATTAAACAATCCAGACATGTTAGAAATACATCAATGGTCACAAATATATCATCAAATCATGCTAATGATGCGAGAATGATTGTAATCGATTTGAAAAAAGTAGGCAAACCGTGACGGTCGTGTAACACGTTTCTGGGCTTGTGGAGGCTTGGTGATGCTTGCAATCGCTTCAGAGGATGTCCAAGAGTGGATTGGTGGCTTTGAATCACCTTGAATCGTCCTCTAAATTGAAATCCTATCCACACTTTTTCCTCAAAAATTTGAGTTTGCTTGATGACTTTCACGACCTCAATCCTTGTCCTCTTGCCTTGGTTGCGTTATGTATTTGTACTAGAGCGAATTAGGGTTGTAAAAACCACTAGTATCTTGGCAAATTTGGAAGATTTGATTTGGTTTTCATGTGGTATGATATCCTTCCAAATTTGGCCTAATCATGCCATTATTGTGCCAAATATCTTTGATATGATTTGATTCTGATATGCCAGCATAATGAGCTTGTGATTCTGTCCAAAAATCCAATCAAAACAAATCTTTGCTATTATTTACCAATTATTTGATTTAATTCAAATTTTAATAAATAAAAAATCAAAATAAAATAAATAATGAAGAAAATAACATGTGAGTGAACATTTGGACCGTGAACCATGTCATGAGTGAGGTGCAAGCATAAAAAGTTAGGCCCATTTGGCAAAAAATGCATTCTTGAGCACATTTGACTTTTGGCAATTTTGTAAAAAGGGTCAAATTTGACATGGAATATCTATTTCAATTTTAACCCTAGAGATGTGTTCTTGGACTTTTTAGAAATCTTAGGATGTCCCCTAAGCAACCCTTTTGGTCTCATCTCAATTGGGTCTTCCATGTTCATGTAAGAAGCTTTGACTCAAAAAGTGTTTTTGTTGACTTTTCAAAAGGACCTATAATGTGGAAATTCATATCTTTTTGGGAGTGCATACTTTGAACTTGAGGGATGAAGATTAGTTGTAAGGAATTGCATCCTCTTCAAAATGAGCCTTGGATGGAAAATTTCTGATAAAGTATGAGGAAGTTATGCTTGGTCAAAGTTTGGTTGACTTTCCCTGAGAAACCCTAATTTAGCAACTTTTGGGTTTTGATGAATTTGGGGCATTCCTTGAGGAATCATGATCAACCCTTAATCCAATGATGGATATAAATTCAAAATATTGATGTTGACCAAAAATATTGAAGTTTGAGTGTATGTGGGTCACAATTGACTTTTGACCTAATACAATCGATTCTCAAGCATTTGGGTAGTTGACTGAGCAAACTTTTTGTGCAAGGCTTGAAATTTGACATGGAGGGTCTTGAGAACATATCAGGACCATGGAGAGCATATGAAGTATTTGGAGTTCACCCATCTTGATGAAAATGGAAACCCTATTTTGAGGTACATTGCCTTAGGAGAGAGTTTGTCTGGTCAACTCTTGGGCTACCTTAAGCAAATTGAGGATCTCTAGGAGTATGTTTCGAGTAAAATGAGAGGGAAAATTTGGGGGTACAACAATAGGGCTATGAGAAGGAACTTGGGTCGTAGGGTTACTTTGAGATAGAATCCTGGATAGTAGGGCTATGAGAAGGAACTTGGGTCGTAGGGTTACTTCGAGATGGAAGCCTAGATAATAGGGCTATAAGAAGGAACCTGGATAGTAGGGTTACTTCGAAATGAAAGTCTGAATAGTAGGGCTATGAGAAGGAACCTGGGTCGTAGGGTTACTTTGAAATGAAATCCTAGATAGTAGGGCTATGAGAAGGAATCTGGGTCGTAGGGTTACTTCGAAATGAAAGCCTGGATAGTAGGGCTTATGGGAAGGAACCTGGATAATAGGGTTACTCCAAGGTGAAAGCCTGGATAGTATGGCTTATATTTTTTATCACGTAAATTAGTTGACCCGTTTGGTTTCGGGAACTGATTTTCCATTAGCTGTCTGCAGATATGACATGTATAACTGCTAGGGTTATCGATGGTGATTGTCTTTCCTGAAAAGATAACAGGGTTAATTATATGCGATGCATGAAATGCATTGTGGGATGATGTTATCAAAATAAATGAGATTATGATGTATGCGATATGTATGTGCATGTCATGATGTATGTACATGAGATGCTATTGTGACATATCTGAGTCTGAGAAAATAAATCCATGACTGCTGCTTGAGAGTATAGTATTTCTGACTGTTGTAAAGAACTGTGGTTCTACTACTTCTGTTGGGGATGGTGAATGGAGATGACTATGTTGGAGATTTGCTCCTTGTTTACGAATATTATTCCGGGAAGAGACTCAGCTTGAGAATAACTCTGCAGGGGAATAACTCTGTTCGAGAGAGGAGATGCTTTGCTGGAAGATTTTGCCGATTCGAAGGAATAAACTCCGCTGGGGATGAACTTCCGTAGCTGGAGGAATAAACTCTGGTGGGGATTGAGCTTCTGTATTAAGAGGAATGAACTCTGCTCGGGAGAAAACTTTATGACTCGCTTGTGATTATGAAATTCTGCTGGGGAATATAGATGTCGGTTTTCTGAAGGAACTTGGCTGGGGAAAGTAGCTCCTGTTTGGGAAAGCCGATATCAAAGCTTTCATTACCTTTACTCTTTGGGGAGTACAGATGTCACGGGGTCGTATATACTGATGACTGTGTTTCAAAGTTGTCTCTGCCCTGGTACCTGCTAGACAGAGTAACCGTCGGGTTTGACATTTTTTAGTTTTTTCCCCTGTTTCTTAAGTTACGAGCAATTGTATTTCTATTTCTTATGTGAATGAATATTCGTGAACAACAATCATATTCAAATGCATATGTCAAGAATAAACCATTGGACGTTCTTTCAAAATAAAACAGAAAAAGAAAAACACATAGTTTTGTAAAAATGACTTGTATTAATTTTCGAAGTTGGCCTACAACAGGCGTTTTTTTACAAGGAAGCTGACGCTCTAGTAAGAGAACTCTGTTGTGAAAAGGAAAACTATACAATAATTGTGTACAAAGAAAAATAAACAGCTATGTGTAATAATACCATTGGGTTCCAATTCTTCTATTGCCGCCATGTCTTCGAACGTCTCATCACTTTGCTGCTTGTTTGAAGCTGATTAGATTGATCGGTGCCGTTCAAGCTTGACAGTTAATACTGAGGTCTGGTTGCAAGGTGATTCAATGGGACATAGTGATACGCTTTTACATCCCTAACTTTTTCCTGGACTTCCCTTTCGGGTTTTCAGTCCACCGGGATACCCCTTTTTGCCCAAGCCGCCCTTTCAGGTTTTCGACTTGCCACGTGTGCAAATTTTTTTTTGTATTCATCCCTTATTTTTTCCTGAACCCTTTTGGTTCGCCGGGAAGCCCTTATTTTTTCCTAGGCAAGTCAACCAAGTGGGTCTTTAATCATGCGTAGTATCTTTTCACTATGTCCGCATTGACAGGGTGAGGAAGATCGTCACCTTCCATGATGGTCAGAATCATGGCTCCACCCGAGAAAATGTTTTTAATCACAAATGGCCCTTCGTATGTGGGAGTCCATTTTCCCCTGGGATCATCTTACCGCAGTATGATGCGCTTGATCACCAGATCCCCAACTTGATACTCTTGGCGTCTGACTTTTTTGTTGAAAGCCTTGATCATCCATTTTTGATACATTTGACCATGACAAACAACAGTAAGTCTCTTCTCATCGATCAGACTCAGTTGGTCAAGTCGAGTCTGGATCCAACCGTCTTCGTTCAAACCCGCATCCTTCATAATCCTCAGAGAAGGGATCTAGACCTCAATGGGTAGGACTGCCTCCATGCCATATACCAGAGAGTAGGGTGTTGCTCCGGTCGACGTCCGTGCTGAGGTACGGTACACATGAAGAGCAAATGGTAACATCTCGTGCCAGTCTTTGTATGTCACTGTCATCTTCTGTATGATCTTCTTGATATTCTTGTTAGCCGCTTCAACAACGCCATTCATCTTCGACCGATAGGGAGAAAAGTTATGATGATGTATCTTGAATTGCTTACAGAACTCAGTGATCATCGTGTTATTGAGATTCGTACCATTGTACATGATGATTCTCTCTAGCATACTATACTGACATATCAGGTTATGCTTGATGAACCACACCACAACATTCTTAGTTACGGTGGCAAAGGAGGCAACCTCAACCCACTTTGTGAAGTAATCAATGGCTACCAGGATGAAATGATGCCCATTAGAAGCGATAGGTCTGATTTCTCTGATCATGTCAATGCCCCACATTGCAAAGGGCCAAGGATCCGTTAAGACATTCTAAGGAGCCGAATGCACGTGCACCTTATCAGCATAGATTTGGCACTTATGACAAGTTCGGGAGTGTTGATAACAATCTGCTTCCATAGTGGACCAGTAGTATCCTGCCCGTAGGATCTTCTTAGCCATGGTATGTCCACTTGAATGGGTTCCGAAGGTACCTTCATGTAAATCTATCATAATCCTCTCTGCTTCACTCTTGTCTACACACCGCAATAAGGTAGAGTCATGGTTGCGCTTGTAGAGGATTTCATTACTGAGGAAGAATTTCACGGCGAACTTTCTCAGAAACTTCTTATCATTGACAGATGCTCCTTCGGGATACTCTTGAGTCTCGAGATACCTTTTTACTTCGTGAAACCAAGGTTTATATGCTGTCTCTTCAGTATCAATCTCACAGCAGTGCGCTGGTTCATCCAACCTCTCAATGGTGATTCAGGGAGCTTCGTTGTCCCACCTGACTTTGAACATAGAAGACATGGTAGCTAGCGCGTCCGCTAACTTATTCTCCTCTCGTGGGAAATGTTCAAAGGTTACCTCCTTAAAGTGTGGGAGCAATGTTAGTACGTGCTCTTTGTACAAGATGAGGTTCGGATGCTTCGTATCCCACTCTCCTTTGATTTGGCTTATCACCAAGGCCGAATCCCCAAAGACGTTCAAGAACTTGATCCTTAAGTCATTAGCATCCTTGGTGATACAGGCTTCATACTCTGCCATGTTGTTAGTGCAGTTGAAACATAGTCAGGCAGTGAAAGGAGTATGACAACCCTCAGGAGATATGATTACAATGCCAATGCCATTACCGAGTGCATTCGAAGATCCGTCAAAAACCATGGTCCATCGAGATCCTTCCTCAGGTCCTTCATCCGGTCCAGGTTCTTCATAGTCAGTCACCAGCATAATATTCTCGTCCAGGAACTCAAAATTCATGGATTGGTAGTCATCCACGGCCTGATGAGCCAAATGATCAGCCAATACACTTCCCTTGATTGCTTTCTGGGTTGTATGTTGTATATCGTATTCAGTTAAGATCACCTGCCATCTCGCTATTCTTCCGGAGAGTGCGGGCTTCTCGAAGATGTACTTGATTGGATCCATCTTAGATATCAACAAAGTAGTGTGGGTCAACATATACTATCTTAGTCGGCGAGCAGCCCATGCAAAAGCGCAACAAGTTTTCTCGAGTAGTGAGTATCTTGTCTCACAGTCGGTAAACTTTTTGCTAAGGTAGTATATTGCATGCTCTTTTCGACCAGACTCGTCATGCCGCCCCAGCACATACCCCATTGAATTGTCTAGCACTGTTAAGTACAATATCAGAGGTCTTCCTTCAATCGGAGGCATCCGAATTGGTGGTTCTTGAAGGTATTCCTTGATTCTTTCGAAAGAAGTCTGGCATTCGTCATTCCACTTTACCACTTTATCTTTCTTCAGGAGCTTGAAGAATGGCTCACAAGTAGAAGTCATATATGAAATGAACCTGGCGATATAATTTAGGCGTCCCAAGAAACTTTTAACTTCCTTCTCAGTATGGGGAGCCGACATCTCTTGTATGGCCTTTACCTTTGTGGGGTCTACCTGAATACCTTTGTCACTGACGATGAACCCCAGAAGCTTACCAGACCTTACCCCTAAGGTGCACTTGTTCGGATTTAGTCTCAGCTTGTATGTTTTCAACCTGTCAAACAAGTTTTGTAGATGGTCAAGGTGCTCCTCTTCAGTTTGAGACCTGGCTACCATGTCATCAACGTAAACCTCTATCTCATGGTGAATCATGTCATGAAATAAGGCGACTATGGCTCGCTGATAAGTTTCCCCAACATTCTTCAACCCAAAAGGCATCACCTTGTAGCAGAAGGTGCCTTACTGTGTGACGAAGGTTGTCTTCTCTATGTCTTCAGGAGCCATCTTGATCTGGTTGTAGCCAGAGAAACCATCCATGAAGGAGAAGATTTTGTATTCTGCGGTATTGTTAACCAGAACATCAATGTGGGGGAGCGGGAAGTCATCCTGTGGGATTGCTCGATTCAGGTCTCTCTAGTCCACACACATCCGTAACTTACCGTCCTTCTTAGGTACCGGAACGACGTTAGCAACCCACTGTGGATAGGAGGTGACAACTAAGAACCCATTGTTGAATTGTTTTATGACATCTGCTTTAATCTTCTCTGACGTTTTAGGGCGTATACGGAGGACCTTCTATTTAACCGGAGGACAATCTTCTTTAGTCAGCAGACGATGTACCACAATATCAGTGTCTAAACCAGGCATGTCTTCATATGACCAGGCAAATATCTCCACATAGTGGTGCAACATCTGTATCAACCACTGTTTGACATCAGTCTCCAGATTTGTGCCAATCTTGACTTCTTTTCTGTCTACCTCCATGCCCAAGTGTATCGTCTCAACTGGCTCTTCATGAGGCTGTATAGCCCTCTCTTCCTTCTATAACAGTCTAGCAAGTTCTCCGGGTACCTCACAATCGTCCTCACCTTCGTCCTCGACTTGGTTGATCGGATTTTCAGAGTCATAACTGGTGATAGCAGAAGTGTTATCAATGGGATCCAGAGTGGATATGGATCTGTAGTTTGATATGTGAGTGTGTGTAAGAGCATAGCTGTATTGATAAAGCGAAAAGCAGAAAAGAAAAACAGAGAGCGCAAAATTTGTATGCAAGAAACGTCTAATGTTTTATTGATGACATATGAAAATGACATGTAATAGCCCTCACAAATAAAACCATTGTGCCTCGGGAAAGACACAAGGCCGTAGAGTTTTTATTGTTTATTACAAAATTCAAAAACAAGTAAGAAAATTACTGCTGAACAAAAGAAATTGGTATAAAATCTCTGGCCGTCTAGTTACTTGGTCCACCATTGGTAGTCAGGTAGATCCAACTGTCAATATCAGAATCTTCTTCACTGTCTTCAATAGCGTTGACCCCACGATTACTGATGCGTAGGGGAGGTCCTCCAGCCCAAGCGCGTCGAACAGCCCTTTGAGCTCCTGTAGTAAAGCCCAAACCAAACTTGTCAGTTTTATGAGTAAAATCAGGGAGCTGTCCCCAAATGGTACATCCACCTTCTTCAACTACGGCTCTGGAGTCCTTGAGAGAAGCCATCTTCAAAGGAGGTTTGGTGCTGGTGATGGTCTCGGTTGATGCCATAATCTTGGGAACCTCTTCAAAGTTTTGACAAGGAGTCTCTATGAATTCCCCTTCCATCTCCACATACCTGAAGGAATTCAGGTGACTCACCATATACTCCTCCTCACCATGCACAGTGACAATCTTCCCCTTCACCGGATACTTCAGCATTTGGTGCAGCGTAGAAGTAACAACCCCAGCTTCACGGATCCAAGGAAGACCCAACAAACAAGAGTATGATGGCCTGATGTCCATCACGTAGAAGGTGGACTCAAAGGTCTGAGAACCCACTTTGACAGGGATGTCCACCTCCCCGTGCACCATTCTTTTTGACCCGTCAAAAGCCCTCACCACGATGTTACTGGGATTTAAGGTTAAACCTTCACAATCTAGCCGATCAAGAGCCTTCTTAGGCAGAAAATTCAATAAAGATCCAGTGTCCACTAGCACATGAGCCATAGTAGTGCCCCTGTATTCGATCGAGACATGCAGAGCATCATTATGCTTTCTCCCATTTGGTGTCAAATCGGCGTCTGAAAAACCCAACCCATTGTCAGCAGTCAAACTGGCCACACAGTCTTTGAATTGATCGGTAGAGGTTTCTTGCGGCACATGCACAGTCTTGAGGAATGCAATCAAAGCCTTTGCATGGGCCTCAGAACATAACAACAGAGACAACATTGATATCTTTGAAGGGGTCTGCCCTAGCTGCTCGACCACATTGTAGTCGCTCTTCTTGATTATTTTTAAGATTTCCTCTATTTCTTGCTTAGAGGATTCCACAATAAACTTTCTAGGTGCCTGTTGTACCCCAAAATTTGCCCTCCCATATTCTCCAAGATTTGCCAAGATCATGCTTCAAAATCTCTCAAGGGTTGCACAGTCCAATTGCCTCCTAATAGTAAAAAATTAGGGTTTTGGTTCTTGCAAAGAAATTGAAGCTTCCAAGGGTCCAAACAAGTCCCACATGCCCACATACATTGTCAAGCATCCTCATGTCAAGTTTCAAGACTCACAGCACCAGATTGCACAGTCAAAAACCCTAAATGCTTCACAGTCAACTGTAGGGGCAAAATGGTCATTTGACAGTCAAAAGTCAAAATTTTTGGTCAACATCTTATTTTGAAGCCACAAACATCATTTGATCAATTCTTGATCATGATTCTCAAGGCATGGCTCAAAAAGTCTCAAGATGCAAAAGTTTCTATTTTTGGACAGTTGAAAAAAGTCAACTGCAAATTGACCAGGGCATAACTTCCACATGGTTTATCAGAAAAATTCCATCCAAAGCTCATCTTAAAGAGAATGACATTTCCTACAACTCATCTTCACACTTCAAGTCCAAGAAATTCTCTCACAAAAAGTTATCAATCTCAACATTATAGGTCATTTTCAAAAGTCAACAAAAAGGCACTTTAAGTCAAAGACCATAACTTAAGATTGGTAAATCAAAATTACATGGGACCAAAGGAATTGGTTAGAGGACTTCAAGACCTTTCCAAAATGTCCAAGAACATGATCAAAGCTTAAAAATTGAGCAAGATATGCCTTGTGGAAGTTGTGAAATTTTTGGGAATTTTGAAAAGTCAACCTTACTTCAAATGCCTCAAAATTGTTAATGGGCCTCAATTCCTTCCATGAATCATTACCCAAAAGCTATGCACGACCCATTAAGCTAAAAGGGAGTTATTTTCTTATTTTTAATTAATTAATTGAATTTTTAATCCTATTAATTCATTTAATTAAAATTAATTATGAGAAAAATACTAAATCACGTGTTTTGAATCTTTTGGTTCAGCATATTCACTCTTTATGAATCAAATATCTCGTGTGTCAATCACCAAGGAAAGAATCTTCCATAATTGGCATAATTGGCATGAAAAGAGATTGGAAAAGATTTGACAAAATCAAATATTCAAAGCATTGATTCAAGGACTTTGGGCTTGGTCTTTCTAACCTAATTCATTCACTTACATAGGCATAACAGAAATCTAATACAAAAGACACAAAAGCTGCGCTCAGAACACGAGAACAAACTTGCAATTTTGGACAAAACATTAAAAACTGTTTTGATACCTAGAGTTCGTTTCAAAGCTCAAAGAGTGTTCCAAAACCTTGCCAAGACATCCAGGAAACTATTCCAATCAAAGCCAACCCTCCATACTCAAGGAATTGGTATAACAAAATTTTACTTTTCTCCAAATTTTTCATAATCGTATTTTAAATTCCATGCATGATTCATGACTTTTAATGGTTGATTTATGCTAACATGATCATTCTGAAGCTAATGGTACCGTTCAATTGAAGAATGGCTGCCTAAACAGGAATTCACCATGAACGCATTTTAGGGTTTCGGAGGTTTTAAATTGGGGTTTCCTTCATATGGAAAAATAGGATATCAAGACTTATGCCATTAAACTCAGAAACTCCATACAAATACAACCAAAACCTTGCGCTTTTTTTATGATGCAGCATGCCCTATTCGCTATTATTTGCAGGTTCTATTTAGTGGGGGTTTAAAACCCCCGCTATCTATTTTTTATTTTCAGGCAAACGAAGAAGAAGGAAGGAGACACTGAGTTGTTGGACTGTGGTTGGTCAGTTTGAATGATTGGCGCGTTTTTTCAATTGTCCAGCGTAATACTCATTGTTCACATATAATAATCACGTTCTATCATAATATCAAATAAACGCGTTGGTTGGGTTGGTTGATGCGCTGGCTTGCAGGTATTGGGACCTGGGTTCGATTCCCAGGTCCCCCATATTTCTCAATAGTTTTTGTTATAACGTGTTCAGGTGTCATTCCTTTCCAGTGGTCCACCAAACGCCCAACGCCTGTGCTTGCCACGCGCCCATAAAGTCTCATCCAATGGCCAGGATGTGCAGTCCACCATGCACACTGGTCAATCATCCCACACACGCACTGGAAAAGTCAACCAGGCCTCTTGTTCATTGGGCCAAAATGCTTCAAATTGACCTCCAAATTGGGCCAGATACCCCCCTGTTGTTTGTATTCTATTCTTCTTTCTAATTTTCTTTTTTTTTTTCTTTTCAATTCTTTTTTTGATATTTGTTTTAATCATTTAGTTAATTCAAAAAAATAATTTTCATAACACAAAAAAAATCAGAAATCATAAAAATAAAAATATGTTTTATTTAATATTTAAGTCATTAATATTTTTGTAAATAAATTTTTAATAATCAATTTAGCTTAATTTAGGGTTTTAATTTTAATGTTTTTCTTAAATAATTAAAATAGGTAGAAATTAGGTTTAGCATTTTTCTTTCTTAATAAATAATTTCTTCTTCTCATTATTATTATTAATTATTAATTATCTTGTAAATACTCATGTGATTAAATAATTAGCACAAATTAGGTTAAAACTTTAATCTTTTTCTTTAATAATTAAAAATATTTAGAATTAGGGTTTCTTTTAAATTTTAATTTTCTTTATTTCATTAAATACAAAAAAAACATAAAAACAATTTCTTTTCTTATTAAATAGTTAATTAGCCTTTTTAATTGCATTTAATTTCTTTAAAGGGTCCAACGCCCTCGCACATTCGATTCTAATTTCTTTTCGCGCGTTTGTTCTTATTTTTCATTTTAAATATTATGTAATTACTCAAAGCCTTGTAATAGTAATTAGGAAATTTATTTATTTTCCGCATTTTATTAAAAACGGGTCTTTGTTAATTTGGCGATATATAGACCCGCGCCTTGTAATAGCGTCGGACCTTTATTTTCCGCATTTTAATTTCCGCACCTTTTAACTGCTAAAATTTGCATGAAAGAATGAATGGCCCAAATAAAATCAAAGCGTAGATCACCATAATGCATGACAAGATAAAACATAACTGAAAATAACACACAAATTCACACACCACTCTTAGGGTACGCCTCACTGTTGCCTTGCCCTCGAAACGTGGTCGCCGAGTATAGGACGTTTTAGTAAGTCCTTATGTCCATGACTCATGGCATAAGGGTAGCTTCTAAGGTGTCCTATTGTTGCTCTGGTGACCACACTGTCCCTACAAGCTCGAATTGTGGTCGTCGAGTACATGACGTTTTAGTAAGTCCTTATGTCCATGATATGATCCAGTTGCCTCGGAAAGGTTGCCTCGGAATTAAAAAGGATCAATGGCATAAGGGTAGCTTCTAAGGTGTCCTACTGTTGCTCTGGTGACCACACTGTCCCTACAAACGAATTGACCCGAACACCTCCAACGGTGGTGCTACCTACCTCTCAATGGTGGGATGGCACTACCTTAAGGACATTTACACAGCCTAATTCCTTAGGGTAGGTGGATGACTCGTAGATACTTGCTCTAATTCAAAACAAATCAAAAAACTCTTTTCACACCAACACTTTTCAAAAAGCTTTCAAAATAAATTTTCAAACACTCTTGAGGACTGATACAAGAGTCGATCTGAAACTTTAAACGAAACTTTTTCAAACCCACTCACAATTGAAAAGCAAACACTTTTGAAAACACAAATGAGCAAGTATCTAAGAGCCCATGGATAACCATGGATAGAAAGGGTGCTAACACCTTCCCTTTCTATAAATCTACCTCCCGAACCGAGAAACATTCTCAATAAGGAATTTTGCTGTGCTTTTGTCCTTTCCATGTTGGAGAAAATAAAAGACGGTGGCAACTCTTGCTTACCGCGACATTTCGCGAACCAGCGTTAAACAGTCAGTTCCAGATCCACCGATCACAGAACTGGCGACTCTGCTGGGGAAACTATAAAAGTGAGGTGTACCTTAGGACTAAGATCACTTGTGTTTTCAATTGCTGTGTTTGTTTGATTTATTATTGTGGGCTGCATCAGAGTTACATAGATCCTAACCCAGATCTGGGGATACCCTGTTAGGTAGCATAAGCTGTGAAGGACCTGTCCGGCGTAGACCGACATGGGTGAAGCAGTGGCTACGTTGGTGTGGCACCTTGGTCTGTACCGATATCCCTTTTGCCGCAACGAGGAGAATATGGGTCTTCTGAGGAGTCATTAAGCACCAACCAACCTTAGAACCTTAAATGACCCAACTTGGCAAATAGAACAGTAGCAGTATGCTACGCACATTAAGGCTAAACTCTCGTGATGGTTCTGGCCGCAAGAAAAGATTGCGATGCTGGAGTTATGACCGATTAAGGATAGTCAGTGATATTGGGATCCTCTAGAACCCGGTTACTTCTGATAGGACAGGTCTGAACCAACAAACTGAAAGAGGGTAATACCTAGACCCCATGCTGGCCTAAACTCTAAGGGCTTCTCTTGTGTGACTTGTGTGCCTTCCAACTTGACTACTTGCATGCTTGTTATCTGACACTTGAGTTTTCTTGCAGGTTTTGTTTACAGTCCTTAATCTAGACTCATAATAGGGTTTACCTACATTACCCCATGCATAGAATAACATCATACCATTGCATACATCCTACATAAGGACTAATCCATTTCAAGGATCTCAAGGGTCTGTGATGCAGGTCATGATGAACCAGAATGTCTAGCAAGGGGAAAAGGGGATTTATTTTCCCCTAGCCAGGTTGATAACTTGAGTCAGGGGCTATGACCCACTGGATATGGTGAGCCTTGACTCTTGAAGAAGGACTCTCAACAATATGAAGTTCCTTCAATCAAGCCACCGGATCCCGATCCTAACAAAGTTCCTTGTTTACCCCGCGAGATCCTTGAAAACATCGCATGCATACATACATATCATTGCATTACAGGTACCCTTTTTGACAGGTCACTCACCTTCTTCGCTGTTTATTTCAGCAATGGCTTCCCAACAAGATAACCAGGACCTTCATGCTCAAGAGACTCAGTTCAGGGAGATCTTCTTAAGCCTATCCAAGGGGCAGGAAGAGTTGAGGACACTCCTTATGGGGAATTTGGCCAAGCAAAGCCCCAATGATGACAAGGACGAATGACTGAAACATCTACAAGCTGAGGTAGATACTATGAAAACCCAGATGCTGGGGCAAATGGCTCTTATCCAAGGCTTGGCTCGGAAGCAAGAAGAATTGAGAACTGTGATCAACCTGCTTCATCAAGACAAATACAACAGTATGAAGCCAGCAATCAGGATTGGGGACCAAACCAGTAATCATCCCCCAAGAAGTCAAAGGTCTGGTCCAATGAATAGACCTCTCCAAGCTGCTACCACTTCACAGGTCCAACAACGACCTCGCCAAGAACAACAGGTTGATCAGAGCCAGTCGGACAAGCCCAAAAGGCAATTCACCGAGCTCAACATGTCACTAACTCAAGCGCTACCGCAAATGTTGAAGGCAGGGCTGATTACACTAAGGGTTCCTTTCCGGAGTCCAAACACTTCCGCTCCTACCTATCATCCCAATGAAAGGTGCGCATACCACGCTGAAAGTCCGGGACATGACACAAACAATTGCTGGGCTCTGAAGAACAAGACCCAAGACTTGATTGACAAAGGGGTGCTGGAGTTTATGCCAGACGGCAAAATGAAAATCTGCTGCTGAGAATCTTCCATCCGAGATGACTAGTGCAAACTAAGAAGCTTTTGTTTATCAGAAATTTCAAGTCGCAATTTTCTTTTGATTGTTCAAACATTTATTCATGTTAAACATTGTTATTTCATTAATACATCGCGTATGTCTGTTTTGAAGCAATATATTCGCATTCGCTATACTCAAACTGCTTTCATTTTTTTGATGTCAACTCTTAATTAATAATGCTAAGCCTCTTGAGGGAGGATGACGAAAACGATACCACGATCCCTACAATATGCTTTTGAATAGACCCCGCTGATGAGGTACAAGCATTGTTTCAATCCCTAAACACTGGAGTTATAAGGAAGATAATCCCTCGTCAACCCCTCTGAGCCAAAGAAGTAGGAGTTTTTCTTTTCGAAAATTAAAACCCTTTATCATAACCTGGGGCAGGGTAGTTCTCTCAGTTGATCCAAGTGCACAACGAATGGCACCAAAGAGGTCCTTATAAAAGAAGACAGTGATGATTCCGAATAATCATAAGGATAGGCAGTCATTATATCTCAAAAAATAAAAACCCAATAAGTCAAAACCTATGAAGGAGACTTACAAAACTGGGGCATCCCGCTGACTGTAATCACAAAAGCAACAGTTCAGGCAAAAAACAGGGATAATGAAAGAAAAAGAAAGAGGTCTTACAAACCTTAAACCAAACAAAAATAACTGCCTATTCAAATAAACGTTCAATATCTGAACCATCATTGGAACATCAAAGCAAAGACTCCAACAAGGTCTAAACGCACGATCAGCTAAGTTTAGGTTTGAAGAACATCACGAAGAGTGGGTGGGTACAAATAATTTGAGCCTTTATCCTTTATTTCTTAAACCATGAACCAGGCCACGCTACAACCCTTAAAAGTCCTAGCTGAAGCATGGGTTAGTTCGAAAGCATACTGTTACAAAAGGTATCCTGACTCCTTAAGGCTTGCGGTAAAATAACGAGTTGACATCACCATTTACAAAAAATTCACTTGTTTTTATGAAAAAGAATGCATTTTCAAAATCTTCAAGACAGACATAAGCTTTGCATTTTGATATAACAGTGTTTTCATATGACTTCTTGTTTGAATAGCAGAGAAATTCGCACGACGAATATCCAGTGAACAAAATCTTCTCAACAAAAGCTCAAATGGAAGAAGCACTCCCAATCAAGAGGCAGACATGATCATGGTCTATTATCTGGGACAGTCCAATCAAGATTCGGAGAATCTCTCAAAGACCAAATAGCCTGGGGCAAATCTCCGCCTGAGTCACTTGGGGGCATTCCAGCAACGAATCTTGCCTGATCAAACATCTTCTGGTGGCATGGCAAAACACTTCTAACAGGGGTAACTCCCTACATTCTGAGAGCGTGGACATAGTCGAAAAAATACTACGCATAATCAAAGACCCGCTAGGTTAACACACCTAGGCAAAAATAAGGGCTTCCCGGCGAACCAAAAGGGTTCGGGCAAAAATAAGGGATGAAAATAAAAAAATCCGTACACCCGGCAAGTCGAAAACCTGAAAAGGCGGCTTGGGCAAAAATGGGTATCCCGGTGGACTGAAAACCCGAAAGGGCGGTCCAGGCAAAAGTTAGGGATCAAAGCATACGACTATGTCCTGTCATCTTGTCACCTGCCTACCAGAAGAAGGTTTGTCCATCAACAACTATCAGCACCTCACAGGTCTTCCTCTCCCACCTCAGAAACAGGGGCAGTAATAAGTTGTCTAAGCAATCTAGTTGCTCTGCCCATCAAGGTACCAAGGTAGGTTCAACTGAAGAACATAACCAAGATATCTTAAGTCCCCAGAGAGTGAGCCAACAACTCTATGCACTCTCCCCAAGCAGAGTTATCCTGTCAGCCTTAAGGAAGTTGGGTATCCTCCAGCAGATCTCAGCATTCCCTAGCACAATATACGAACATTCCTAACAAGCATCTCCGGCAGTCTTGATCTAAGATTGTTCCCCAGCGGTATACCAGACATTCAGTGGAGCCACTTCCCCAATATATCTCAAAGATTTCCTCAGGAGAGTCCAGTCTGAAGATTTCGCCAGGAAAGCTGAATCATCTCCCCAGCAGGAAGCTCATCCCCAGTAGATTCTGGAAGCTTCCCCCTGCAGAGCACGAACGCGTCCCCCGGCTTTATTCAAAGATTATTTCCCTACCAGGATATAACTGGGTTATCCTCAGCCAAAAGCCACAGAAATATCGTCCTCGGCGAAGTCTTCTTATCCCCAGCGGAGTCTATTAAAACTTCCAACATAGCACATCAATGGTATCCCCAGCGGAGTTATCAACATCTCAACAGAGTACTTCTCTTCCCACAAAGTATTGTTCCCCAGCAAGATCGCTAGAATAATTCCCCCCCCCCCGCAGAGTAATCTATTCGCCAAGTTTATTCCCCAACGGAGTCATCTTCTCCTACCGGTATTCTTGCAACCATCATCCCCAGTGGAAACAACGAAGCTCTATTCCTCAACATCAGCCCAGGATTCAACTTCCCGGCACCCGTCAAGGATTTACTTTCCTAGACGACAACACATTTTATAAACGTCACATCTTCATACATTATAGCATGCACATACGCATCATAAATATACAATCTCATCACGCATGTCATACATCATGACATCGCAGACAATTAACGTTTTGTCTTTTCAGGACAAAAGTTAATACAAAGATGATTGCTATCAATAGTCGTGATTCCATATCCGATTCCTGTATCTCGCCAGGGTGTATCTGTTGACGACTACATTACCAGACTCGATTCCTGTATCCCGCCAGGGCACGTCTGAAGAGTTCGAGGATCCGTTTCCTGTATCCTGCCAGGGTGTATCTGTTGACGACTACATTACCAGACTTGATTCCTGTATCCCGCCAGGGCACGTCTGAAGAGTTCGAAGATTCGATTCCTGTATCCTGCCAGGGTGTATCTGTTGACGACTAGCATTACCAGACTCGATTCCTGTATCCCTCCAGGGCACGTCTGAAGAGTTCGAAGATCCGATTCCTGTATCCTGCCAGGGTGTATCTGTTGACGACTAGCATTACCAGACTCGATTCCTGTATCCCGCCAGGGCACGTCTGAAGAGTTCGAAGATCCGATTCCTGTATCCCGCCAGGGTGTATCTGTTGACGACTAGCATTACCAGACTTGATTCCTGTATCCCGCCAGGGCACGTCTGAAGAGTTCGAAGATCCGTTTCCTATATCCTGCCAGGGTGTATCTGTTGACGAATAGCATTACCAGACTCGATTCCTGTATCCCGCCAGGGCACGTCTGAAGAGTTCGAAGATCCGATTCCTGTATCCTACCAGGGTGTATCTGTTGACGACTAGCATTACCAGACTCGATTCCTGTATCCCGCCAGGGCACGTCTGAAGAGTTTGAAGATCCGATTCTTGTATCCTGCCAGGGTGTATCTGTTGATGACTAGCATTACCAGACTCGATTCCTGTATCCCGCCAGGGCACGTCTGAAGAGTTTGAAGATCCGATTCCTGTATCCTGCCAGGGTGTATCTGTTGACGACTAGCATTACCAGACTCGATTCCTGTATCCCGCCAGGGCACGTCTGAAGAGTTCGAAGATCCGATTCCTGTATCCTGCCAGGGTGTATCTGTTGACGACTATATTCTCCGGACTCGGTTGCTGTATCTCGCCAGGGCACGTCTGAAGAGTTTAAAGATTCGATTCCTGTAACCAACCAGGGCGCATCTACATAAAAAGTTTGAAGATCAACTCCTGTAACAGGCCAGGTAATTATCTTTCTTTTTCAGGTACGTAAGTTCTCGCTAAGGAATCTCTTACGCGATCGACACCTAGATGGCATCTATAAGCCCATCCATATACCAATAGTCTCCAAACGGCCTCTATAAGCCCATCCACCTATCCATCACCTCTCAACATGGCATCTGTAAGCCCATCTTCCTATCCATCAGTCTCCAAATGGCATCTATAAGCCCATTCCCACCATCACACTGCTAACATGTGAGCGCAAATTTCTGGGCACTCTAGTGTTCAATCATCTTCCACCTTCGGATTACGAAAGGAACGTCAGCCAATCTACATCTTCAGGTCTAAGAAGATTGAACAGGGGCAACTGTTGTACCCCAAAATTTTCCCTCCCATATTCTCCAAGATTTGCCAAGATCATGCTTCAAAATCTCTCAAGGGTTGCACAGTCCAATTGCCTTCTAACAGTCAAAAATTAGGGTTTTGGTTCTTGCAAAGAAATTGAAGCTTCCAAGGGTCCAAACAAGTCCCACATGCCCACATACATTGTCAAGCATCCTCATGTCAAGTTTCAAGACTCACAGCACCAGATTGCACAGTCAAAAACCCTAAATGCTTCACAGTCAACTGCAGGGGCAAAATGGTCATTTGACAGTCAAAAGTCAAAATTTTTGGTCAACATCTTATTTTGAAGCCACAAACATCATTTGATCAATTCTTGATCATGATTCTCAAGGCATGGCTCAAAAAGTCTCAAGATGCAAAAGTTTCTATTTTTGGACAGCTGAAAAAAGTCAACTGCAAATTGACCAGGGCATAACTTCCACATGGTTTATCAGAAAAATTCCATCCAAAGCTCATCTTGAAGAGAATGACATTTCCTACAACTCATCTTCACACTTCAAGTCCAAGAAATGCTCTCACAAAAAGTTATCAATCTCAACATTATAGGTCATTTTCAAAAGTCAACAAAAAGGCACTTTAGGTCAAAGACCATAACTTGAGATTGATAAATCAAAATGACATGGGACCAAAGGCATTGGTTAGAGGACTTCAAGACCTTTCCAAAATGTCCAAGAACATGATCAAAGCTTAAAAATTGAGCAAGATATGCCTTGTGGAAGTTGTGAATTTTTTGGGAATTTTGAAAAGTCAACCTTACTTCAAATGCCTCAAAATTGTTAATGGGCCTCAATTCCTTCCATGAATCATTACCCAAAAGCTATGCACGACCCATTAAGCTAAAATGGAGTTATTTTCTTATTTTTAATTAATTAATTGAATTTTTAATCCTATTAATTCATTTAATTAAAATTAATTATGAGAAAAATACTAAATCACGTGTTTTGAATCTTTTGGTGCAGCATATTCACTCTTTATGAATCAAATATCTCGTGTGTCAATCACCAAGGAAAGAATCTTCCATAATTGGCATAATTGGCATGAAAAGAGATTGGAAAAGATTTGACAAAATCAAATATTCAAAGCATTGATTCAAGGACTTTGGGCTTGGTCTTTCTAACCTAATTCATTCACTTACATAGGCATAACAGAAACCTAATACAAAAGACACAAAAGCTGCGCTCAGAACACGAGAACAAACTTGCAATTTTGGACAAAACATTAAAAACTGTTTTGATACCTAGAGTTCGTTTCAAAGCTCAAAGAGTGTTCCAAAACCTTGCCAAGACATCCAGGAAACTATTCCAATCAAAGCCAACCCTCCATACTCAAGGAATTGGTATAACAAAGTTTTACTTTTATCCAAATTTTTCATAATCGTATTTTAAATTCCATGCATGATTCATGACTTTTAATGGTTGATTTACGCTAACATGATCATTCTGAAGCTAATGGTACCGTTCAATTGAAGAATGGCTGCCTAAACAGGAATTCACCATGAACGCATTTTAGGGTTTCAGAGGTTTTAAATTGGTGTTTCCTTCATATGGAAAAATTGGATATCAAGACTTATGCCATTAAACTCAGAAACTCCATACGAATACAACCAAAACCTCGCGCTTTTTTTATGATGCAGCATGCCCTATTCGCTATTATTTGCAGGTTCTATTTAGTGGGGGTTTAAAACCCCCGCTATCTATTTTTTATTTTCAGGCAAACGAAGAAGAAGGAAGGAGACGCTGAGTTGTTGGACTGTGGTTGGTCAGTTTGAATGATTGGCGCGTTTTTCAATTGTCCAGCGTAATACTCATTGTTCACATATAATAATCACGTTCTATCATAATATCAAATAAACGCGTTGGTTGGGTTGGTTGATGCGCTGGCTTGCAGGTATTGGGACCTGGGTTCGATTCCCAGGTCCCCCATATTTCTCAATAGTTTTTGTTATAACGTGCTCAGGTGTCATTCCTTTCCAGTGGTCCACCAAACGCCCAACGCCTGTGCTTGCCACGCGCCCAGGAAGTCTCATCCAATGGCCAGGATGTGCAGTCCACCATGCACGCTGGTCAATCATCCCACACACGCGCTGGAAAAGTCAACCAAGCCTCTTGTTCATTGGGCCAAAATGCTTCAAATTGACCTCCAAATTGGGCCAGATACCCCCCTGTTGTTTGTATTCTATTCTTCTTTCTAATTTTCTTTTTTTTTCTTTTCAATTCTTTTTTTGATATTTGTTTTAATCATTTAGTTAATTCAAAAAAATAATTTTCATAACACAAAAAAAATCAGAAATCATAAAAATAAAAATATGTTTTATTTAATATTTAAGTCATTAATATTTTTGTAAATAAATTTTTAATAATCAATTTAGCTTAATTTAGGGTTTTAATTTTAATGTTTTTCTTAAACAATTAAAATAGGTAGAAATTAGGTTTAGCATTTTTCTTTCTTAATAAATAATTTCTTCTTCTCATTATTATTATTAATTATTAATTATGTTGTAAATACTCATGTAATTAAATAATTAGCACAAATTAGGTTAAAACTTTAATCTTTTTCTTTAATAATTAAAAATATTTAGAATTAGGGTTTCTTTTAAATTTTAATTTTCTTTATTTCATTAAATACAAAAAAAACATAAAAACAATTTCTTTTTTTATTAAATAGTTAATTAGCCTTTTTAATTGCATTTAATTTCTTTAAAGGGTCCAACGCCCTCGCACATTCGATTCTAATTTCTTTTCGCGCGTTTGTTCTTATTTTTCGTTTTAAATATTATGTAATTACTCAAAGCCTTGTAATATTAATTAGGAAATTTATTTATTTTCCGCATTTTATTAAAAACGGGTCTTTGTTAATTTGGCGATGTATAGACCCGCGCCTTGTAATAACGTAGGACCTTTATTTTCCGCATTTTAATTTACGCACCTTTTAACTGCTAAATTTTGCATGAAAGAATGAATGGCCCAAATAAAATCAAAGCGTAGATCACCATAATGCATGACAAGATAAAACATAACTGAAAATAACACACAAATTCACACACCACTCTTAGGGTACGCCTCACTGTTGCCTTGCCCTCGAAACTTGGTCGCCGAGTATAGGACGTTTTAGTAAGTCCTTATGTCCATGACTCATGGCATAAGGGTAGCGTCTAAGATGTCCTACTGTTGCTCTGGTGACCACACTGTCCCTACAAGCTCGAATTGTGGTCGTCGAGTACAGGACGTTTTAGTAAGTCCTTATGTCCATGATATGATCCAGTTGCCTCGGAAAGGTTGCCTCGGAATTAAAAAGGACCAATGACATAAGGGTAGCTTCTAAGGTGTCCTACTGTTGCTCTGGTGACCACATTATCCCTACAAACGAATTGACCCGAACACCTCCAACGGTGGTGCTACCTACCTCTCAATGGTGGGATGACACTACCTTAAGGACATTTACACAGCCTAATTCCTTAGGGTAGGTGGATGACTCGTAGATACTTGCTCTAATTCAAAACAAATCAAAAAACTCTTTTCACACCGACACTTTTCAAAAAGCTTTCAAAACAATTTTTCAAACACTCTTGAGGACTGATACAAGAGTCGATCTGAAACTTTAAACGAAACTTTTTCAAACCCACTCACAATTGAAAAGCAAACACTTTTGAAAACACAAATGAGCAAGTATCTAAGAGCCCATGGATAACCATGGATAGAAAGGGTGCTAACACCTTCCCTTTCTATAAATCTACCTCCCGAACCGAGAAACATTCTCAATAAGGAATTTTGCTGTGCTTTTGTCCTTTCCATGTTGGAGAAAATAAAAGACGGTGGCGACTCTTGCTTACCGCGACATTTCGCAAACCAACGTTAAACAGTCAGTTCCAGATCCACCGATCACAGTGCCTCCGTCCGGGAAGGCTCACCTATAACTTCTTTGTCCCGAGTCCCAGATGACTCATTAGCAGGGGTAACAACTGGAGTAAGAACAGGAGTAGTAACAAAAGTACTGGTTGGAACAACAGACGAAATAACAACAAGCTTAGTGATAGTCTTCAGGGAGATCTCAGGGGAGAAAACACTTCCACTTCGAGTAACTTTGCTGGTCTCGACAATATTACTGACATCGGGATCAACCTCTTCAGTCTTCTAATCCTGCTTGACGCCATGGTAGTAGACGTCAACACCATAATTCCAAGGGACAACTTTGTCCGAGGAGTACCGTACGGGACCAGGAAAAGTGACTATCAACGGGGCGATTCTTGGAGCAGGTGTAATCCTAACGGGTCTTTTAGAGGAAACCTTGGAAGGATTGGAAGAAATGGTTATAATGGCAATATCTTCACACGGAACAGTCAGAATCAGAGTCTTTTCGAACAAAACCTCTCTGCTGTCCATTAGGCGTTGAACACCTGCTTTCAGCAAATAGCAACCAGAGGGCAGAGATAAACACATGTGGTAACCTTCACCACAACCCGGAAGTAAACCGGCCAACAACAAATTCTTCTTGACAGTCATAAGAGGAGTGGAAACTTCATTAACAGAGGTAACAAACAGATCAGTATCAATGGCATTAACTCCACGGTGGTGCTTGGGCATGGGAGAAGTTATGACATTAGGCTTCTTCGGAGTATCAAACTCAATCTCCTTGACTTCAATTAGATCTTGTACCTTATTTCTCAGAGTCCACCAGTCATTTGTATCGTTGCCAGGATTCTCAGAATGGTAGGCACACCGAGTGTTTAGATTGTACCGAGGAGATGTGGTGTTAGGATTCTTGGGAGCCTCTTTCAAGGTTTCCAAGTTGGATCTTAGCAGATGGGGTAGAACCTCAGTCAATGTCATGTTAATCCGGGTAAATTTACTTTGTGGTCTTTCTACCCTTTGTTGATTGTTTCGTTGTGGGGTAGCCGTAGGCCTAGGTATCATCACAGCATATACCGTTGGATGACGTTCAGCTCTGCTCTGACCTCTTGGGATATAAATGGCACTGACCTCCTTCTTACCCCGTGAAGGGCTTATTTACTAAACTTGATGAGGTATATTTCTGTATTTTGCCACTCCAGATCCCAGCTTCTACCCTTTCTCCGGTCAATATCAGCTCAGTGAAACCAGCTGAGGAGCTACCAATCAGGTGATTAAAGAAAGGACCAAACAGCGTCCCAAGAAACATGTCAACCAATTCCCTATCAAACAAAGGGGTTGGACTCTCCCTTCTAAATCTCCCCACTTCTGCGCATAGTCCTTAAAGCCTTCACTTGCACCCATGGACATACTCTAGAGTTGAGTACAGGTAGGAGCAAGGTTAGCGTTGTATTGATACTGCTTATAAAAAGAAGCAGCCAAATCCTCCCAGTTGCGGACATTGGTTCCCTCCAGCTTATATAACCATTCAAGCTGAGTCCCAAACAGACTGTCCTGAAAGAAATGGACCCACAAGTTCCTATCACTAGTGTGAGGCTGAATCTTCCTCACATAGGAACAAAGATGAAGCTTGGGACAAGACACCTCATCATACTTTGCGAAAACCGGAGCCTTAAATTTCTGTGGGATGACCACCCCAGATACCAAACCCATCTCTTCAAAATCCAGCCCTGATATTCTCTGGATCTCCATTGCACTCAGCCGATCCTCTAACTGCTTGTATATATCCTCAGTGGGAGGATACTATTCATCATTATAGTCGGTGTCATTATCAGAAACTTCACGGCTAGGGTCTTCCTCCCTTGTCTCTCTCTCTCTTGATTCTCCCCTTCTTTGGACGAGGAGGTCAGATTAACTGGTTGCTTCAATGGCCCCCTAAATCTTCTGCCCAGATTAAGGACACCATCGGTCTTCTTCTTCTTCTTCTCCTTCAAAATAAGGGCCTTCAGATCTTCCTGTCCCTTAGCTAAAGTTACGGACATCTGCTAAAATTGGGCATTTTGTGCCTTGAGATCCTTGATGCTTTGTTCAGAAGACATGATTGCTGAAATAAACAGCGAAGAAGATGAGAAACCTGTTATGGTACCTATTTATGCAATGTCATGAATGATATGCGTATGCAATGATTTCAAGGACTCTTAAAGGCTCAAATTTGTTTAAACAAAATAAACACGTTAATTGTATTAATAAGTTCAAATTGTTACAAAGAGTGCCCTTTAGGCTTACAATTGAACAAAACAAAATTTAAAGCAAAAAGAAAATTAGGTCTCCCAGGAGCGCATCCTCTTTGGTGCAATGTAGGCGTTTATATTCCTTTCTTCATGAAGTAGCCTAGTGAGCTCCCAGACCTTCTTCTCGCTGGCAGAAAATTGAGCTTAAAATGTATCCCGCTCCTCTTTAAGTTGAACCCAGGATTTCTGTAACTCCTCATGATCAGTTGGCATGTCAGGATGAAGAACAAGAGAAGGAGTGTCTCCTTCAGCAACCGGTTCCACAATCGTTGGTAGGACAACAGGGTAAGGCATCATAAGACTTTGGGCACGGGCTCATACCCATTTGATATAAGGCTCAAGAGGGATGAAATTCTTGTGCCCCAATGTCTTTCTATCAACTTTATGTACCATGCCCCAAGCTCGCATGAACCTTTTGCAGTAACCCCGAGCATCATTCTCATAGTCGAAGGCAATTCCTTGGATAAGTGTATCATGAGGACCACCCCTTCTCACATAACCAAATTGTCGTAGTGCCAAACAGGGGTTATAAGTGATTCCTCCCCTAATGCCTAAGAGAGGTACATTAGGGAATTCACCACAATGATCGATAATGGTAACATCTTCCGAGGACCATGAACACCAATGAATGTCTGAATGTGTAAGGGACATCAGCCTATGAGACCATTTCGTACCCTGTTAATTCTTCAAAATAGACCTGGGTAGGTGCGAAATAAACCACCTATCCAGTAGAGGGGTGCAACACAGGAGGGTCCCCCTTCTCTTTAGAGTGCGAGCATGCAGAGAGTGTAGAATATCCCCAAGTAATGTTGGCACCGGATTATGAGACAGAAAAACCTTAATCGTATTAACATCCACGAGTTGGTCCGCGTTTGGGAATAATATCATCCCGTAGATGAGGAGCGCCAATACCTCTTCAAAAGCTTGTAAATCCAGGGTATCCCAAAAATAGTAAGCTTTATCGAATAGAAACTTAACCGGGATTCCTTGGACACTTCCCCTAGTTTCCCAATTTTTCACTACATCGGACCGTTGTAAGGACAGAGCTCGAGCAATCTCTTCAGGATTTGGATGTCTTTCCATACTGTTTAAAGGTAACTAATCAAGAACAGGTACCCCTAATAACCGAGAAAATTCCTCCATAGTAGGCACTAGCTGGTAATCTGGGAAGGTGAAGCATTGGTGCAAAGGATCAAAGAAGTGAAATAACACCTTTAACAATTCTTCACCAGGTTTTGCAGTGACCAAGCTGAGCAGCTGACCATGTTTTTAAGTGAAGGGAGAGCGTTCAGGAACCCTCAATTCTAAGTCCTTTAGTTGAGGAGGTACTTTCACAAGATTAATCTGGATAGTGTTTCTGCAGGCGGATGCCATGTCCTACAAAACAAAGCAAAGATGAGCCCCAGAAAATCCTTGAAATGGTTAGTATGATATGCCATGTTTATGATGCCATGATTATGCTAAGAAATCACATGTATAGCAAGAAACAAACAAGTCACACCAAGTCCTTAGGTTTAAGGCCTGCATGAGTTTTAAGGTCATACCCTCTTGAAGCCGGATTGGTTCAACCTATCCTATAAATAGTAACTGGGTTCTAAGGGATCTCAATATCACCGATCTTTCACCCAAGCTTTGTTCAATAGGCGATTGACTCACAACCAAACAAAACTCAGGAGTCAAACCTCAATGAGTGTAGCATCGAGTATCTGTCGACCTTGGGAATACACCAAAGCCGACCATCTCACTACGTCCTACTGGACAAGTTGTGCAATTAAAGGTTCTAAGGTCAGTTGATGCTTTATGACACCATGCGGTGGCCCCGTACTCTCCTTGATTGACTCAAGGGTTACCGGTATCAGCCAAAGTGCCACATCAATGTAGCTACTACTTCAACCGTGTCGGTATACCCCACACAGTTCCCTCATAGTTTATTGCTACTTACCTAAAAAGGTGTTCCCCGATCCGGTGTAGGATCTGCAATAATACCCAAAAAAACCATTAAATATAAAGCAGGCAAAGCAAAACAAGAAAGCAATTAAAAATAACCTAAATCCTAAGGTATACCCCACTTATTGTGCATCCCAGCAGAGTCACCAGTTCTATAATACGGTGGCAGAACCGACTGTTTTTACTGGTTTGTGATTTTGTAATCGCAAATGTCGCGGTAAGCAAGAGTCGCCATCGACTTTTATTTCATCCAACAAAGGAAAAGGAAAAAGAACATAAAAAACCTTTTTCGAGATGGTTCTGAGTACGAGGGGTAGATTATAGAAAGGGAAGGTGTTATCACCCTTTCTATCCATGGTTTTCCATGGGCTCTTAGGTACTTGCTCTTTTTGAAATTGCTTGTGTGTGTTTTGAAAAAAGTTTTTGTTTAACTTCGTGATAACCCTTGTATTTGTCCTCAATAGTGTGACGAAGTTGTTTTTGAAAACTATTTTGAAAGTGTTTGTGAAATAGTTTTTGTTGTTTTGAGCAAGTACTTAAGATTTCCACCTACTCGAAAAAAGACTGTTCGTTCTCGTTTCCTTTAGACAGCGCTATCCCACTATTAAGGAGTAGGTAGTTCCATCGTTGGAGTTTTAAGGAACGTTCGAAGGGACAAGTACGGTCACAAAAGCAATGGTTAGGAAACTTTAGTAATTATCTTAAAGTCCTAAAGATCTTTCCGGGGCAACATCCAAACGGGTCATTTTTGATCTTTTGGGACTAGAGGATGACCATTAAAATTCCATATGCTTCATGACCGTTTACCGAAGGCAACCGAAGTGGGGGTAAACCCTAGGAGTGACCATGTGCAAGTTTGCTTTTTTCAGTTAATTTTCTTTGCACAATTAGGGTTATCTACATTTTAATCATTGATTTATCTTTCACATATAATCCTATTATCCATGCATCTAGGCAGTTTTATAGTTGCGGAAATTAAAAAGTGCGAGAAATTAAAGTCCTAACTATTACAAGGCTTTTGGGCAGATACATAAATATTTGACTGAAAATAAAGATGCGGAAATTAAAACCCTAATTAATCTATTACAAACCTCAAAACAGTTACAATAATTATAAATGAGTAAATGCGCGTGAGACGAATTAAATCCGGGAATAAATCAGAAGTCTAAGAATCTAATTAATTAAAAAAATATTTTTGTGTATTTTTTATTGAGAAAATAATTTAATTGCAAATTAAACCTAATTTTCTAATTAATTTTAATTAATAAAAAACAATCAAGTTAATCTAATTAAACTAATTTAGTTTCAATAAAATTAATATATAAAAAAAGTCTAATTCTACATTTTGTGATTTTATTTTTCATGATTTTTTGATTTGATAATAAAATGATTTTTGTTTTGTTTTTTTGTAATAAATAAAATAAATAAATGAAATAGAGTAATAAATAATAAAAAAAAATAAGAAAGAAAAAAGCAAAACTAGGCCTGATGTTGTTAGTAATCAGGGGGTGCATTAATGATTTTCCAGGTCCAAGATTCATAAGCCCAACCAATTGTTTGGATCCAGTGAGGGCCACGCTTGAGGGTGCACCATGTGTCTGCTTGCTTGAGGTGTCAGATCTGGCAGGAGATTGATCCAATGGATGGATCTGAGGTGCATGATAGGCGCTTGGAACTTGAGGCATATAGGATCCTGCAAAGCGTGTTAGGAAGATAAATAAAATGCCTGGACCTGGGATCGAACTCAGGTCCTTCCTCTTACCAGCGTTACCCTTTGGCATGCGTGCTATCTTTTTTAGTTGTTAATTTAATAACAAATAATAATATAATGGAAAGACACGCCTTATGCCCATAAAACGTACGTAATTTCAAATCCTCCAACGGTAGTCAGCCACCTCATCCTCACCTTCCTCAGAACGTCGTCTTTGATGCCATCCCTTTACCTACAGACAAAACTGTCACTAAAGGCTATAGTGACAGTTTTTGTCCATAACTATACCCTGCAATATTAAAAAATGTAATACAAGCCAAATAAATCCTAACTAAGGGCATAAATCAACTAGAAATTATGCCCTGAGTTCATTGGTATTCCTGATTGGTCCTAACTTTGCCTCTATAGAGAATCCCCAATTTGAAGCTTTGGAAACCTAATAATGGCAGATGATGATACCCGCGCTCAAACTCAAATTGGACTATTCAGACACCTTGGTGTGGTGATTATGAACACGAAAATACAATCAAATAGCATGTATAATGTATGAATGAGCGAAATCGAGATTGAAGAAAACGTGATCAAACCGTGAGTATCAAGATGCAATTCTGGATGCTTTGACGTGTGCAACCAATGTTGTTGTCTTCAGGAGACGTCCAGGAACATGTTGCTGGCCTTGAAATTGCTTGATTTGGACTGTAAAGAACAATCTGATATGCACTTTTCTTTGGAAAATTTGAAACTTTGTTTCACTCTTTGGAACAAGCCGCGCCTCTATCTATCCATCCTTAGGGTTCAGAATGCCCTGCTATATGTATATGAATTAAATTAGGGTGTTGTTTTTGGGCAAGAATCAAAGATATGAATGTGTTTTCATTATGCTTCAAATCTTTCCAAATGTGAAGATCTCCTCCCTTTCCAAGCTTGCACGAATCTTCTTGGCATTATACATCATATTTGGATTGTGATTCACTTCAAAATCAAATCTTCCTTATTTTCATATCATTTATTTGATTTAATTTGATTTTTAAATGATTAAAATCAAAGTAAATAAAATAAATAAAGCCAAAAATGAATGGAAGGATATTTGGGTCGTGGACCAGGCTAGGAGTGTATTTCAAGCATAAAAAAGTTGAGCCCATTTGAAAAAAATGCATTTTGGGCATGGTTGACTTTGTGCAAATCTCCAAAAATGGACAACTTTGACAATGCATATCTTACTCAATTTTGACCCTAGGAGGGTGTTCTTGGACTTTTTTATAAATCTTAGGATGTCCTCTAAACAACCCTTTTGGTTTCACATCAATTGGATTTTCCATGTTCCTGTAAGAAGCTTTAACCCAAAAGGTGTTTTTGTTGACTTTTTGAAATGACCTATAATGTCTGAATTCATATCTTTTCATGAGTGCATTATTTGAACTTGAGGTCTGAAGGTGAGTTATAGGGGATTGCATCCTCTTCAAAATGATCTTTGGATGGGAAATTTATGATATAGTATGAGAAAGTTATGCCTGGTCAAAGTTTGGTTGACTTTTCCTATAGAAACCCTAATTTAGCAACTTTTGAGTTTTGATGAATTAGGAGCATTCCTTGAGGAATCATGATAAACCTTTGATCAAATGATGGATAATACTTCAAAATATTGATGTTGACCAAAAATCTTGAAGTTTGACTGTATGTGGGTCACAGTTGACTTTTGACTTAGTATAGTTAATTTTTAGGCATTTGAGCAGTTGACTGAGCAAACTTGTAGAGCAAGGCATGAAACTTGGCATGGATGATATTGAGAAAATATTAGGGCAATAGAATTAATTTTGGACCCTTGTAACTCAAACATCTTGATGAAAATGGAAACCCTAGTTTGAGGCTCATAGTCTTAGGAGGAGGATTTGTCTGGTCAATCCTTAGGCATCCTTGGGAAAATTGAGGACCTCAATGAACATGTGTTGAGTAAAATGTGAGGACACATTTTGGGGTGCAGCAGGGTGCTACAATGAATAACTTTGAACACTCCATTATGAACTTGATTTCTCAAAAATGAAACTTCGTGTCAATGTGCTTGCTTCTCTCATGCAACACTGGATTCTTGGTAAGGCTTATCTCAGATTTGTTGTCTATCATTAACTTCACATGTTTAATAACCTTGATATTTAGATCCTACAACAAATTTATCAACCAAACACCACATGCAATGTATTCAGCTTCACAAGTTGACAATGCAACCCATGGTTTCTTCTTAGAGAACCAACAAATGAAACTTTCCATATACTTGAAAAAATATACAAAAGTACTTCTTCAGTAAACTTTGCCTCCACACCAATCAAAGTCTGAATAGCATACCAGCTCTGATTTAGATTTAATACCAAAAGGGAATAATACTCCCTCAGAGTCCCTTTAATGTACCTCAGTATCCTGACAGAAGCTTAGAAATGTGACTACTTTGGTTTGTTCATAAACCTACTCATCGTTCCAACGACATAGCAAATGTCAGGTTTGGTGTTACACATATACCTCAATGAGACAACCAACTATTTAAAAGTTGTAACATCTATATTTTCACCCCTAACATCCGAATCCAACTTGTGATTCGTCTCAGCAGGTGCGATTGCAGTCTTGCAATTTGTTAACTAAAATCTCTTCAGAAGTTCAAGTTCATACATCAGTTGGTGCAAAATGATACCCTTCTCAAAGTCCATAATCTCCACCCGTATAAAATATACCATATTTCCCATACCAGTCATTTCAAACTCATTCATTAACACCTTGTTGAACTTAACTATCTCATCAGAATAACTTCCTGTTAGCAATATGTCATCAACATAAAGACACACCAGAATCATATTGCTTCTAGAAGTATTTTTAACATAAATGCCATACTCCATCTCACACTTTCTGAATCTTTGCAGCTTGAAAAATGAATCAATTTTTAGATTCCAAACTCTAGGAGCTTGTTTCAATCCATACAACGCTTTATGTAACCTGTACACCATCCCTTCCTGATTCTTTTTCACAAATCCAGGAGGTTGTGACATGTATATTGTTAGAAGATGACAACTTATCTAGGGGGGGGGGGGGGGGTTGAATAGATACCCAAATTAAAAATTATTTTTTAAAATTCTGTTTTAAAAGCAAACTAAAAACCATGGCAAGCGGAAGATTAATCCTAGATCGAACAAGTCATTTAAACCGAATCGGCTATTGGAAACTCGGATATGCGTAAACCATATAATGAAATCTAAAATGATGATAAGCCTCAATACAATAATTTCTTACTCAATTGTTTTATAATGATCACAATTGTTAATCAATTTCCAATGAAATTATTGACAAAGCTAAAACAAGAAAATTATCGAACACTTGGAGTGCAATCGATTTTTCAGATTCTCCCTTTTACTTTATTGATATGAAATACCACTTAAAATATAATTTATTGTAATGTAATTCAAATTCTGGAACTTGCAATACAGATATCAAGATTGATGTCTTAACACCAGAACACGATGTCAAGACAAATGTTATAACATCATCTAACTGACAAAGCAATAATATCATACTGTAAAATATTCATAAATAAATTATAGAATGATAAATAACATAGCTGATTGTTAACCTAATTCGGTACAACGTTATCTACTGTGGGGGCTACCAATCCAGGAAAGAAATTCACTATGACAACATTAGTTCAAACCCTAAATAATCCTAGTTTACAATTTCTCGCCTAATCACTACCCTGTGCAATTTCTACCTAGAAACCTTCTAGATATGATACCTCCTCTAACTTCCTACCAATCACCTTAGTGATAAAATAAATTCACAAACCAATGACTAGAATCAAAACCAGAAGATTACACTTCCAATAAATAATACTCTGTTTTGCTTAAAAGCTTTTTACCGATAACAATGAACAATACTCAACTCTATGCTTAAAAGCTTCAAGAGTGAGAACAATAACTTAATAAACAATAAAGTAACAATTATTCTACTTGACTCTATCAAAAGATACATGGGTGACTTACAAAAATACAAGAGAATCTCAAAACCTAAGACTTTAAACTTCCCCCAATTTTACAATTGTGAAAGACTTAAAATACATTAGGTTCAAGCTTCTCTTTAAATACTCCTCAGTAGTCTATGAGCTTCGAAATCTTCACCCAAATATTTCTTGATCCACAAGCTGAGAGCTGCACCAATTATGCAGAAAAATCTCCTTAAATCTTGGAATACAACATCAAGTTTCCTAAATTGTCTCAACATCCAATTTTAGAAACTTATGTACAACTGGAGACTAAATCACTTGTTCTAGATTAAATCTTCTTAACATGCATAAATAATTGTGATATATCCAAAAGGAATCTCACATAATCAAATCAAATCTGTCAAAAATTAAAATAGCCTATACTGATATTCTGGTACAACATATCACAACATCTGTCTTAATGTAACCTCACACTCTGTTGTATCAGTTTAGTCAAGATGTTATAGTGTCTTGCTCAACATTATCTATGAACCATATTTTAGCTAAATTTAGGCCAATCATAAAACCATGGATCTAATAATAATCAACAAAGCAATGTTTAACAATCAAAGGACATGTCTAAATAAAACGATTACACAATCAATGAATTGAATAATTTGTTATACAAAGTAAATAAGATATAAGAGAGAGAAAGATAGAAAGAGATAAAAAAATAATGATTTGTTTAGGCATTTCACTAATCATCCTCGCTATGGCTATGTCTGCCCCTAATTCCATTTGGAATTAAGATAAAAATTCTTACTATGCAAAAAATTATTTACAAGAGAAATATAGCAATCAAACCCTACAAACCATATGTTTGATGTTGATCCTATTATTTTTTATTCCCTTGATCTGAGTTTGATCGAGTCACCTAACAATACCAATTTGATCCACCGTCTCACGTTACTCCTTTGCAAAAATCAATGTTCTTCAAAGCCTTCACTCAGTCGAATACAAATTGCGAGTTATTGTCACCCAAGATTTATAATCGATTCACCTTCTCATGCTACTCCTTTGCAAGGACATCCCATTCTTCAAAGCTCTTAATTTGGTCGAATTTGAATTGCAAAACCTTGTCAAAACCCCCAAATTAACACTATGATCTTCGAGGAAAACCCTCACAGTTTTTCTGATGAAACCCCCAAAATTTTTCAACCCAATCTTAGGTTACACCAATCTAAATTGAACGTTATCAACACAAGTCTAGATGGAACTCAAGCAATGAATTATTATGTGTACTTTGTTTGTGTGTATACATAGATGTGAGGTTGAAGATTATGAGCAATTTTTGTATGTATTTATAGTTTCATCAAGTTGGAAATGATGCATGTATGAAGTACTTATATGTGTGAAAGTTAGAGGCAAAAAGGGAGGCTTATAAATTGAAAAGAGATGCGTTTCTGAAAAATTACAGTATGTGCCAACATGTATAAGTCATGTTTCGACACATGTAATGACATATGTCGACCTATTCAAGGTCATGTGTCGACACACTGAAATATAGACTTACAGGCTTTAAAAATGCAATACACGTGTCGAACTGAAACACATATGTGTCAACACATGGATGAAAACTTTCATAATGCGTCGACCTAAAGAGATGGATATGTCAACACATAGTTACAGAAGCTACAAGCTTTATTATGGATTCACATGTTTCAACTCATACGTCGTATGTGCCGACACATATACATATTTTTCATGTAAAAACTCCTTTTTAATGCATGATACTTGTTCTAAACATATTCTAAATGCACGCTAAGATCCCTAATGCAAAGGTGCACATAAAAACTCAGAGATACCATTTAATATACATAAATGCCAAGGTTATCCTAGTTTTGACATCATGTAAAACATCTAATGATAAAATGCACTCACATATACCACTTTCTGTAAAGGACCATTCAGAAATGCAGATTTCACATCCAGATGTATCAGAGGCCAATTTCTATTAGCAGGTATAACAATCATCAATCTAATTATTTCATGCCTAGCTACAGGCGCAAACACCTCAAAGTTATCTAGTCCAAATTTCTGTAAAAATCCTATAACTAATAACCTTGATTTGTATTTGTTAATTGATCCATCTGGCTTCAACTTTATCTTGAAAACCCATACGACACTGGTGGCTTTCTTCTCCTTTGGAATCTTATTCAACTCCCAAGTCTTGTTTCTTTCTATATCTTTAAGTTCTTATTTTATGGCCTTCAACCACACTTTCTTCTCAAGAGCTTCTTCAACACTAACTGGTTCAGAGTATACTAACATGGCACACTGAACAAATTCTCCCCCAGAGTCTACTTCAGTATCTTACAACATGTCAAACTCTATGAATTTCCTTGGTATTTTTTTGATTCTTTATGGCCTATGGACTTGTTCAGAATCTTCTTCTGATTCAGGAATCATATTAGATGATGAAATACCTCCATAAGTTAGACCACCTCTAGAAGCTCCACCTTCAGAAGGTCCAACTTCGGAAGCATGACTACCGTAGTCTTGACCATCAGATTCTAGATCATCATTAATATCTCGATCAAAATCAGATTCACCTTCAGAATCAGAATCATGTTCTGATTCTGACTCATCTTCAGAGTCTCCTTCTGACTCTAACGCATCCTCAGAATCTTTAGATTTTGAAATATCTCCAGAAGTTACCTCAGGTGTTGACACTACACCAGAGTTTGATTGATACTTGCTCCAATCCCATGCTTCTGGCTCCTTCACAATGACATCTCCCTTATAAATTAAATAGTTTAATTAGGTTAATTAAAACCTTCTCCATCAAAAACTCACCAAAAGACAATTTCTTCTCTCTTTTCTACACTTTACATTTTTTTATGCATTTTATTATTTTGCATTAAAATTTATGTAACTGTAAAAGCTTTGTAATAGTAATTAGGGTTTACTTCACTTGTCATCCACATTTGTAAATTTGTACCCCCCATTCCCAAAGCATTGTAATAGCGTAGGACATTTAAATTCCGCAATTTATCGCTTTCCCTATTATTGTTAGTAATTAGGGTTTGTATGGCAAGACTTAAAATCAAACTTAGAAAAACCTTAATTCAAGACAATATACTTGAAAACAAAACACTTTGCACACATACACATCTAGGGTAACCCACACTTGTTGCCTCAGATTAAAACAGTCATGTCCCTCGAACATGGGATGTTTTAGCAAAGACCCTCGATTAAAAGATCGTAGTCCCCCGACTGTTAGAACAAAGTTTGGTTCTAATCATATCTTAGAGTTTTAATGATAACAAGGAATAAATTTTGTATAATATATTTTATACTATGATGTGCATGGTTTCTAATTTAGATGATGTTCTGACTCAAGCATTCTCAAAAGTGAAACATCATTCTACGCAAGTCTAAAGCAAACTCTAAAGGAAGCACTCCAAGGCAAAATCTGATGAAAAGCAATCTTAAGCAACCTATGATAAAGCTAGCTGAAACAAAGATTTGAAAGAAGCACGCTGAAAGCAACATCTGATAATGCAAGCTGAAGCAAACTCTGATGAACATATAATGAAGAAAACTCTGATAGAAGAAAGGTTAAAGCAAACTCTAAAGTTGCAACGCTGCAAGCAAACTCTTAAACTTCCAAAGACAAGCTCTGACAGTACCGTTGATCATTTAATCCTAAGACGGATAACACACTCAACTGGTACTAGACACGAGAGCATTGGAAACATAAAGACCAAGCTAACACGCATCATTAATGCATACACTCTTGTGATGCGGTGGGAGAACTAACTTGAGGTTTGCGTTTGTGTTCGCAAATGTTGCGGTTAGCAAGAGTCGCCACCATCTTTTCTTTTATCCAAAAAGGAAAGGTAAAAAAGCACAGGAAATACCTTTGATATGTTTTCTTGAGTTCGGGGGGGTAGATTATGAAAAGGGAAGGTGCTAGCACCCTTTTCATCCATGGTTTTCCATGGGCTCTTAGTTACTTGTTTAGATCACTTGCTTTGCTTCGAAATTGTTTGAAATGGTGCTTTGTGTGGTTTTGAAAGTATTTTGAAAAGAGGCCATCATTTAGGCAATCTTTGTAATGATTCTCGTTCGTAAGAATGTATACAAAGATGTTTGTCTTTTGAAGAATGTTTCAATATTTTGTAAGTTGTTTGGAAATGTTTTGAAAATGTGTGTGTGTTTGAAAATAACAAGGATTATTTTGAAATTGATCAAGTAACTAGAAGCTATCTACCTACTCAAATGTCTTTCTTATGCATTTTTATTCCTTTGACATTATTGATTTACCATTGATTTGGTAAACAACCCTATCTTTGGATGTTAAACGGGACGGACGTGGGTCATCGTATGACCATGATAGCAATGTTGCCAAGTATCTTTATCATTTTGAGGGACGAAGATCATTTTGTTTTAGGAAACCTTTTGATAGTGTCATCGAGGGACTATGATCTTATTTTGTTTTGTTTTTCCAAGATACTTCGCGTGCGTAACATGGCCATTTTTGTTTAGGCAACCAAGTGGGTGAAACCCTAAGGGTGCTTGTGTGCAATGTGTGTCATTTTACATGCATTTGTCTTGTCTTATATTAGGTCATTCTATTTGTTTGTTTTTGGTCTTATCATGCAAAACCCTAATTTACTACACAAGTATATAAAGCGATAAATTGCGTAAATGTAAACTAAGCTATTACAACAATTATTATGGGAGGTGGGATACAAGTTTTTGAATGGGGATATTGCACCAATATAAACCCTAAAATACTATTACAACCCAATTGAATTATGCGCAAATTAAATAAATGTACAAGTATTTAAATATGCAATAAAAATGTATTTATGCAAAAATATTTTGTATTTGATTTTTATATGAGAAAATGATTCATGTAAACCCTAGAAATAAGAGAAAAAATATTATTATTTTTGAAAGGGTGAAACCCTAGTTTTTGAATTAAAAGAAAAATAATGTTCTATTATTATATTTGTCCATTTTTGTACAAGAAAATAATAAATAATATTATGTACAAATATTAAAAATTAAATATGTATGAAAAATAAATATTTAATGTGTATAAAATAATGTAATAAAATATTAAGTATTTTTTTTATTATTTACAAGTTATTTATGAAAAATAGAATCCATTTGTTCTAATAAACTATTTTTATGCAAAAAATAAATAAAAAATAAAATAAAAGTGTGAAAATAAATAAATTATTTTTGGGTATTTTTTATCATTAGAAAAACTAAATGCAAGTAATAAAATAAAAATATGCAAGAAAAATGTAAAAATATAATAAATAAATCAGGGGGGTGCAAAAGCAATACAGGGGGTGTGGAAAACAAAAACAAAAAGGCCAGAAATGCCAAAAAGTCCAAGCCAGCTCATCTTCATCCCTGTCCTTCAGTTTACGCGCGTTTCATGTACAAACCTGCAACTCTCACATACTTGCACAAAAGCAAAAACCCATAACACAAAACATGTAGCTTGTAATCTCACGATTCCAATGATATAAAATTTGTAACCTAACTCTAAAAGATCAGGGAGAATTTTAATGGCCCTAAATCGTGACCTAATTATTTCATCAACTTCAAGCTTCAAATTCTCTTAGCTCAGTTAACATAAATGAAAAGTATGCATATGTACAGCTTCACCATGTTAAGGACTACATTTTTGCTTCACAAATCGTGGCTTGAGGATGCCTAAATAGAGAGATAGAGATTTGAAAAATACCTCCTTCAGCTGGATTTGGATATGGCAATGTGGGGACTTTGAGTGAGGCCTGAGGATCGTGTGAGCTTCCTTGAAGTTCCCTCAAGCTATTCCAATGCTTAGCTGACTTTGTGGATGGCTGAAACTCTTTGTAGAAGTCAAGTTGCAAGCTTCCAAAGTGAAAATGGCAAATGGCTAAAACAGCGATTACAACAACAATGTAAAGGCTTGGATAGTTTGGATATGATGTGGAGAAGATGTTTCAAGTGTTAAGAGGCAAAACGCACGAGCAAATAATGAGCTTGCTATGATTTTGCAGAACTATATGTTTTTGGCAGAAAAATGGGGTTTTTGTGTTTTGGAGAGTTTTAGAGGTTATGCATTCGTGTTCTAGCTTGTAAAAAGTTTGTCCAGATGTCTAGAATGATACCAAGTTCTCCCTTTATCAGCTTGTACAAGTTTTTAACTTTTGGCCAACTTTCTTGCATTTTAAGAAAAGTTGAAGTGACTTGTGCAACAGGCCTGTACTGGCTAGTTCTTGAGCTGATGAGAGTTGGTATGCTTTGCTTAATTCTTGTGGAAATTGTTTGTACCAAAGGAACAAGTCCAAGACTCAAGGCTTATAAAGTTGGAAAAGCTTGCCTTTATGAAAATGGCAATGTGCCCTTTATGCCATTAATGGATTTATTTCTTGTACAATGTTCCAAAAGTGAAAACAAAGCCTTTATCTATTGAGTTAGAATTTAATTATGGAGTGTAGAATGAGTTTAGGACCTGTAATGCAAGGTACAAGCATCATGGATCTGATTTGCAACTTGATGCATTGTGAAAATGGCTTGAACAAAAGTGACAAAATGCCAATTTCTCTTCTTCGGTTCTCCCTAACCACAAATGATCTTGGAGAGTTCTTGGACATTTTGGAAAGATTACAACATTATCTACAATCCATATTTGAAATGCATTTTGAGATACCTCTTGGAACTAGGTGAAAAATGTCCATGAAGTTGGGTCAAAAACCTGCCTAAATTAGGGCAAATTTTCACTAAGTCATTTAGTTCATGGACCCCTATTCACAAATTCATAACTTTAGATCCAAGATTTTTTTTGGAAAACTTTGTGAATCAAAGTTGTATATTTCATGGAGGACTACAACTTTCATGTTGGAAGTTTTCTTTGAATCAAACTGCATCATGATGAAAAAGTTATGAAAAGTTGGGAAAAAATAAGAAAATTTCCATACTTAGAAAAATTCTAAGTAATGAAATTTTTCAAATCCAAAACCCTAATTTTCAAAATTGGTTTTCTTGGTGAACAAGTTTCATGATTTGACATATCTTGATGAATTATGACCCTTGGCACTTGATTTTGACCAAAAAGTCAAAGTTTGACTTTTTAGTGTACAGTTGACTTTTGATCAGTTGATAGCAAAATTCATCTGTCAATCCAATGAACTTGAGATCTTTTGAACTATGTAATTAGGTCAAAATGATGACATTGAGTCCTTGAAATCATGTTTGAACCCAATTGATCATTGGCTAGGTTAAAAATCAGAAATTTCTCTTTCTCAGTCAAAACCCTAATTTTGACCATTTTACCCTTTTGATGATTTGATCAAATTTCTTGAGGAATTGTGATCCAAACTTGATCAAATGATACATATGAGTCTAAAATGTTGTTGTGGATAAAAAATTATGAAGTTTGACTGTAAATTGGCCATGATTGACTTTTTCCCAATACAACTGATTTTTAGGTCAACTGTCCAATTAACTGATAAAAAATGTGGTTCAAGGCCTGAAACTTGTCATGAGCAATCTTAGAGGTCCAAGAAGATGTATGAGAGTCACATGAAGCATTGATGGTCCAAAAATCCTTGTGCAAACTCAAACCCTAATTTTAGGTTATTAGTGCAAGATGAGGTATCTTGAGCTGACCAAACCCTAATTCTGTCTTGAGCCCAAGAGGTCTTATGAGGAAAATCTTGATAAATGAGATGGAAAATTTTGGGGTACAACAGCTGCCCCTGTTCAATCTTCTTGAACCTGAAGAGTTAGATTGGCGAGTTTTGCCGTTCGTGACTCGAAGGTAAAAGATGATTGGACACTAGAGTGCCCATAAATTTGCACTCGACAAAATGTAGTTGAGGGAATGGGCTTAAAGATGCCATTTAGAGAGGTGATAGAATCTTTTTGGAGATGGGCTTGTAGGTGCCATCCAAGAGTGCTTGTTGAGTTGTAAGTTGTAAGTCAGAAGAAGGAACATTGGAATGGCTTCCGTGTCTGGAGCGTATCTAAGTTGGGGAAAATCAGAATAAGTTATAGAATGGCATCCGTGTCTGGAGCGTATCTGGACTGTATCTGAACTAGGATCTGAATGAGTATCAGAATGACTTCCGTGTCTGGAATGTATCTGAACTTGAATCTGAAAGCTGAATCTGAATGAGCATCAAAATAACATCCATGTCTGGAGCATATCTGAGCTGTATCATGAAGGTTGAATCTGAATGAGTAACAGAGTGGCATCCGTGTCTGGAACGTATCCATACTGTATGAAGAGTTAAGGTCTGAATGAGTAATAGAATAGCATCCGCGTCTGGAGCGTATCTAAACTGTATCTGAGATTTGAGTCCGAATGAGTAATAGAATAGCATCCGCGCCTGGAGCGTATCTAAACTGTATCTGAGATTTGAGTCTGAATGAGTAACAGAATGACTTCCACGTCTGGAGCGTATCTAAACTGTATCTGAGATTTGAGTCCGAATGAGTAACAGAATGACTTCCGTGTCTGGAGTATATCTGAAATGTATCTGAGCTTGAAATCTGAATAAGGGCCAGAATGGCATCCGTGTCTGGAGCGTATTTGAACTAGAATCTGAATAAGTGACAGAATGACTTCCGTGTCTGGGGTGTATCTGTACTGTATCATGATTGTATACTGTTAATGGTAGCTTGTTAATCTTATCCTGAAAAGGGTAAAATATTAGCTGAAACACCAAGTTATGTTGCATGAAATGTATGATGCAATATATGTGTTTTATCAATGTTTATGATATACAGATGTAATGCATGCGCATGTAAGCTGATTTGCTGTATTGCTGAGGAAAATAATTCTTTGACTGCTGTCGGGAAAATAAATCCTTGACTGCTGAGGATGAGAAATCCTTGGCGACTGTTGGGGATATAGGGATCCTTCATGTCTTGAAGCTGGAGTATTTGACAAAAATTTTGTTGCAAGCAATGTCGTATACTGCTTGAGTAATTTGCTTGGGGAACCAGAGAAATTTGATGACTTTAATGGGGATTACACAATGGGAATCCTTGTTCCGCTGGGGAAAAGAGAAAACTCTGATGACTTTTACGGGGAATTAATAAGGAGAATCTTCATTCCGTTGGGGAGCAATGAAAACTTTAGCGACTTCACTGGGGAATCTTCATTCTGTTGAAAAATAAAAACTCTGTGGGGAAGAAGGCTTACTGCCGGGGAGTAGGTTCAAGATTTTTTCGGTCATCTACCACTCTACTGGGGAGTTATCTTAGGTTAGGGAGAGACAAAAAATTAACTGTTATCTGGTTGATTTCCAGGCTTCAAGATAACTTGCTGGGGAATTTAGAGAAACTGGACGGTTTTCGCTGGGGATTGGGAGTTTGAAGTTTGGCTCCACTGGGGATTAGGAGCTTGAAGTTTTAACTCTGATTGGGATTAAGGGTTTGAAATTTTAGCTCCGCTGGGGATCTAGATGATGTACTGTAGGGATTGCTCCTGGAATAGCCTAAAGACGTTTTCCTATTCTTTCAACCTGACAGTAATTGTTCTTTTCCACTTTATTTATTTGTAAACAGTAATTATGTTCAAATGCATATGTTCGTCAATGAATCATTGGACATTTTTTGCAAATAAAAACACAAGTGTAAAAGTAAAGGCAAATAGTTTTCTGTACTTTGAAAGAGGTATCTTTGTATTTACTTTGAATAAGTGTTTTGTACAAAGGAGACAGACATCTTAGTAAGAGGATGGTGTCATAAAAGTAAGAAAAATTTATACAAAGAAAGATAGCTATGTGTGTAAAAATCCCATGGGGTTCCCATTCTACTATAGCCTTCGTATCTTCGAATATCTTATCCATCCGTTGCTTCGTCCGAAGATGATTGGGTTGATCAGAAGCTTCAGGTTTGTCAGTGAAGAGATTATCCTTAAAGTGATCCGACGAGACATAGTCATACGCTTTAATTCCCTAAATTTTGCCTGGACCGCCTGTGATCGGTGGAAATAGAACTGACTGTTTTTAAGCTGGTTTCGCGAAATGTCGCGGTAAGCAAGAGTCGCCACTGTCTTTTATGTTCTCCAACATGGAAAGGACAAAAGCACTGCAAAATTCCTTATTCGAGAATGTTTCTCGGTTCGGGAGGTAGATTTATAGAAAGGGAAGGTGTTAGCACCCTTTCTATCCGTGGTTATCCACGGGCTCTTAGGTACTTGCTCTTATGTTTTCAAAAGATGTTTGCTTTTCAAATGTGTGTGGGTTTTGAAAAAGTTTCGTTTGAAAAAATTCTAAGTAACTCTTGTATCTGTCCTCAAGAGTGTATGAAAAATTTGTTTGAAAACTTTTGAAAGTGTGGGTGCGAAAAGTTGTTTTTTGTTTGTTTTGAAAGAGCAAGTATCCAGGAGAATCTACCTACTCTAAGGAATTAGGCTGTGTAAGAATCCTTTAGATAGTGCTATCCCACCATTGAGAGGTAGGTAGCACCATCGTTGGAGGTGTTCGGGTCAATTCGATTATCGGGACAGTGTGGTCACCGAAGCAATGGTAGGATACCTTAGAAGTAACCCTAGCGTCTTAGATCCTTTGTATCCGAGGCAACCGTTTTGAGGCAACTGGATCTTAGACATAAGGGTGACCTCTAAAACATCCTATACTTGATGACCACGTTTCGAGGCAACCAGTGAGGCGTACCCTAAGAGTGGCATGTGCATGTGTGTTGTGTTTCAGTTAAGGTTATCTTGTACATGTTATTTGTGAGCTACGGATTGATTTTATTTACATACATTCTTTCATGCATATTAGCAGTTAGGGGTGCAGAAAGTAAATTGCGGAAACATAAATCCTACGCTATTACAAGGCGCGGGTCTATACATCGCCAAAAATTACAAAGACCCGTTTTTTAGTAAATAAGTACGGAAATTAAATAAAGCGATAAACCTATTTAACTATTACATTCTTGAAGGCAATTACATAATAATCAAATAAAGTAAATGCGCGCGAATAAATTAATCGGGAATGTCTAAGGGTGTTGACCCTTTTTAGAAAAGAAATTGATTTTTTGTCTTTTTGTCAATTAAATGCAATTAATTAAATAATTAAACTAATTAATTAAAAGAAAATATGTTTTTGTGTTTTTTATGAAATAAAATAAAAAGAAACAAAATTAAGTCAACCTAATTCTAAATTATTTTAATTATTAAAAGAAAAGTCAAAATTGCCTAATTAAACTATTTCAATTAATGTTTATTTACAAAATAATATAATAATAATAATAATGATGTTAGTTCTATTTTTTTTTAATTTTTTATGAAAATATGTTAATTATGCTAATTATTAAAAAAAATAAAATAAGGTAAATAAATAAAAGAAAAGAAAATGAAAAAACAAAATAAAATAAGAAAAAAGTAAATAAACCCAAGGGGGGTGAGATGGCCTTCATGGAGGTTTTCTGAAGTAATTCTGGCCCAACAACAAGAAGCCTTATTTGACTTTTTTCGGTTGCCTACGCATGCGATGACTCCAGAGCATAATACTCTTGCGTTCTGGGCCTTTAGATTTGCCTCCAATGACACTTGGCTTGTTGGATGGGCGAGGCTTATGGTGGAAACTACTTGAGAAACTGCACAAGAACGCGTTAACAAAAATGATATGAGAATTATGGGGGACCTGGGAAGAACTTACAGCGCAGTATGAGCCCAGGACTTGGCAAAGGTTGCTTTAGCTTTAGGGTGTGGCAAGGAATAGAACCACATGCTTGTTTTGATCTGAAGATGCTCGCAACTATGTTTTAGAACTCTCACTTTTTGAATAATTTTTGGTTTTGCTCTTGGCCGTGTCTGCACACACTCTTTTTTTGAATGAGGTTGGGAAGGCTTGTATATATAGTAATGAAATGTGTATCAATCCAAATAATGGTCATTGAAGCCTTGCATTGAAGTTCTTGATTTCCTCCATAACCAACATTGAACCATTTGCCATATTTGTGAGAATTTGAATTTTTATGCCCATAATAGGCCATGCACGAATTTGGAATGAGTTTTAAGGTGTATCAAAGCTAATCAACACAAAATATATCCCTCCATTAATTTCTTGGATTTTTATTTGAATTTTAAAGATTTAAAATGAATTAAATCAAATAAAATTAAATAAAAATGAAAAAAATTAATTTTAAATCTTGAAATAAATTGTGGGACACTTGGGAGGCATGTCCAAGCTGAATCAAGTGGAAAAAGTGGGCCCCTTTTGTCAAAAATGAAGTTTCAAGGATAATTGACTTTGGCCATTTCACAAAAATTTCCCAACTTCTCCAATGCATATCTTGCTCAATTTTGAAGCTATGAACATGTTCTTGGACATTTTGGAAAGGTCTTGAAGTCCTCTAACCAATGTCTTTTGTCCCATGTCATTTTGATTTACCAATATCAAGTTATGGTCTTTGACTTAAAATGCCTTTTTGTTGACTTTTAAAAATGACCTATAATGTTGAAATTGATAACTTTTTGTGAGAGCATTTCTTGGACTTGGAATGTGAAGATGAGTTGTAGGAAATGTCCTCCCCTTCAAAATGAGCATTGGATGGGATTTTTCTGATGAACCACGAAAAAGTTATGCCTTGGTCAAGTTACAGTTGACTTTTCAACTGTCCAAAAATATAAACTTTTGACACCTTGATGATTTTTGAGCCATTCTTGTGAAATCATGGTCAAGATTTGACCAAATGATGATTGTGGCTTCAAAATAAGATGTTGACCAAAAATTTTGACTTTTGACTGCCAAATGACCATTTTGCCCCTATAGTTGATTGTGAGGCAATTAGGGTTTTTGACTGTGCAACTTGACCTTGTGAGCCTTGAAACTTGACATGTAGGTGCTTGACAATGTATATGAGCATATGTGACTTGATTGAGCCCTTTAAAACCTCAACTTCCTTGCAAGAACCAAAACCCTAATTTTGACTACCTTAGGAGGCAATTGAACTGTGCAATCCTTGAGAGATTTTGAAGCATTTGAAGATGATGCTTTGTCAAAACTTTGAAGAATATGGGAGGGCAAATTTTGGGGTACAACAGTTGCCCCTGTTCAATCTTCTTAGACCTGAGGATGTAGATTGTCTTGTGTGCCTTTCGTGATCTGAGGGTGGAAGATGATTGAACACTAGAGTGCCCAGAAATTTGCACTCACATAGTAGAGTATCAGCAGTGTGATAGCGGGAATGGGCTTAAAGATGCCATTTGGAGAGGTGGTGGATAGGAGGATGGGCTTAAAGATGCCATCTGGAAGATGTGACAGAACCTTGTCGGGAATGGGCTTATAGATGCCATTTGGAACTGTAATGGATAGCTGCGTCCGAATAAGAAATAGAATGGCCTCCGAGTCTGGAGCATATCTAGTCTGTGTTTGAATGAGTGATAGTATGTCATCCGAATCTGGATCGTATCTGGACTGTCTTTTGAATGAATCTGGACTAAACAATAGAATAGCATCCGGGCTGGAGCATCTCTTAGTTGTCTTTGAAAAGAACTCTGAATAAGCAAAAGAATAGCGTCCATATCTGGAGCATTTCCCAGCTATATCTGAAAGGAAACTCTTGAGTAAGCAAAAGAACAACACCCATATTTGGAGCATTTCCAAGCTATCTCTGAAAGGCAATCTGGAAGAAGTATCAGAACGTCGCCATGCCTGGGTCACATCTGAACTATCTCTAGAAGGAGTCTTGAATAAGCAAAAGAACATCATCCATATCTGGAGCATTTCCAAGCTATCTCTGAAAGGCAATCTGGAAGAAGTATCTGAACGTCGCCATGCCTGGGTCACATATGAACTATCTCTAGAAATAGTCTTGAATAAGCAAAAGAACAGCATCCATATCTGGAGCATTTCCAAGCTATCTCTGAAAGGAAATCTGGAAGAAGTATCAGAACATCGCCATGCCTGGGTCACATCTGAACTATCTCTAGAAGGAGTCTTGAATAAGCAAAAGAACAACATCCATATCTGGAGCATTTCCAAGCTATCTCTGAAAGGAAATCTGGAAGAAGTATCAGAACGTCGCCATGCCTGGGTCACATCTGAACTATCTCTAGAAGGAGTCTTGAATAAGCAAAAGAACAACATCCATATCTGGAGCATTTCCAAGCTATCTCTGAAAGGAAATCTGGAAGAAGTATCAGAACGTCGCCATGCCTGGGTCACATCTGAACTATCTCTAGAAGGAGTCTTGAATAAGCAAAAGAACAGCATCCATATCTGGAGCATTTCCAAGCTATCTCTGAAAGGAAATCTGGAAGAAGTATCAGAACGTCGCCATGCCTGGGTCACATCTGAACTATCTCTAGAAGGAGTCTTGAATAAGCAAAAGAACAACATCCATATCTGGAGCATTTCCAAGCTATCTCTGAAAGGAAATCTGGAAGAAGTATCAGAACGTCGCCATGCCTGGGTCACATCTGAACTATCTCTAGAAGGAGTCTTGAATAAGCAAAAGAACAACATCCATATTTGGAGCATTTCCAAGTTATCTCTGAAAGGCAATCTGGAAGAAGTATCAGAATGTCACCATGCCTGGGTCACATCTGAACTATCTCTAGAAGGAGTCTTGAATAAGCAAAAGAACAGCATCCATATCTGGAGCATTTCCAAGTTATCTCTGAAAGGAAATCTGGAAGAAGTATCAAAATGTCGCCATGTCTGGGTCACATCTGAACTATCTCTAGAAGGAGTCTTGAATAAGCAAAAGAACAGCATCCATATCTGGAGCATTTCCAAGCTATCTCTGAAAGGAAATCTGGAAGAAGTATCAGAATGTCGCCATGCCTGGGTCACATCTGAACTATCTCTAGAAGGAGTCTTGAATAAGCAAAAGAACATCATCCATATCTGGAGCATTTCCAAGCTATCTCTGAAAGGAAATCTGGAATAAGTATCAGATCGTCGCCATGCCTGGGTCACATCTGAACTATATATAGAAGGAGTATTGAATAAGCAAAAGAACAACATCCATATCTGAAGCATTTCCAAGCTATCTCTGAAAGGAAATCTGGAATAAGTATCAGAACGTCGCCATGCCTGGGTCACATCTGAACTATATCTAGAAGGAGTCTTGAATAAGCAAAAGAACAACATCCATATCTGGAGCATTTCCAAGCTATCTCTGAAAGGAAATCTGGAATAAGTATCAGAACGTCGCCATGCCTGGGTCACATCTGAACTATATCTAGAAGGAGTCTTGAATAAGCAAAAGAACAGCATCCATATATGGAGCATTTCCAAGCTATCTCTGAAAGGAAATCTGGAATAAGTATCAGAACGTCGCCATGCCTGGGTCACATCTGAACTATATCTAGAAGGAGTCTTGAATAAGCAAAAGAACAGCATCCATATATGGAGCATTTCCAAGCTATCTCTGAAAGGAAATCTGGAATAAGTATCAGAACGTTGCCATGCCTGGGTCACATCTGAACTATATCTAGAAGGAGTCTTGAATAAGCAAGAGAACAACATCCATATATGGAGCATTTCCAAGCTATCTCTGAAAGGAAAATCTGAATAAGCAAAAGAACAACATCCATGTTTGGAGCATTTCCCAGCTATCTCTTTAATCTCTTTAATGTAGATATGCCCTGGCTAGATACAAGTATCGAATCCACAATCAATCGCTCACAGATATGCCCTGGCTAGATGCAGGTATCGAATCTGGAATTGCAATAGTTGATAATAATCCTCTTTGGATTGACATTTTTCCTGAAAAAGGCAAAACATTAGTTGTGCAATGCATGATGTCATGATGTTCTCAGGGAGAAATGAGGTTGTGTGATATGATGCGTATGTGCATGCATTGTGTATGTAAGCAAGATGTATGAAAGGTGATATGTTTATGAATGTATTTTCGTCTAGGAAAATAAATCCTTGACGAATGTCGGGAAGTTGAATCCTGGGCTGATGTTGAAGAACAGATTTCTTCATTTCCGCTGGGGATGATGGTTGCAAGAATAAACCGGTAGGAGAAGATGACTCCGTTGGGGAATAAACTTGTTGGAGAGATTACTCTGCGGGGAATTACTCTGCGGGGAAGAGATGCTTCGCTGAGATTTTAATGAGAACTCCGCTGGGGATTCCATTGATAAGTTATGTCGGGGAACTTGATGAACTCCGCTGGGGGATAGGAAGAGCTTCGTCGAGGACGATCTTTCCGTGTTTATTGGCTGAGGATAACCCAGTTATATCCTGGTGGGGAAATAATCTTTGAATAAAGCCGGGGAGACGCGTTCGTGCTCTGCAGGGGATAAGCTTCCAGAATCTACTGGGGATAAGCTTCCAGAATCTACTGGGGAGATGGTTCAACTCTCCTGGGGAAACTTTTGAGATTGCATTGGGGAAGTGGCTCCACTGGGGTGTCTTGATTCCACCGGGGAACAATCTTATATTAAGATTGCCGCGGATGCTTGCTTAGGAACATCTGTATACTCCGCTGGGGAATATTGAGATCTTCTGGGGATACCCAACTTCCGTAAGGCTGACTGTAGGCTAACTCTTCTTGTGGAGAGCGTCGTTGACTTGCCGGAGATATTGTGCCTTGTAGTGCTTGTGGGAGACCAACTCTGCTCAGGGAGAGTATTGTTGAGTCTTGACTTACTCTGAGGGGAGTGGAGGCATCTTGGTGAAATTCTTCAGCCGAACCTACCTCGGTACCTTGTGGACAGAGCAGTTAGTACAGTTTGGGCAACTCTTATTGCCCCAGCTTCTGTGGGAGAAGGTACCTGTAGAGGTGCTTGAGGACTGCCGATTTGACAAATCTTCTTCTGGTAGACAAGTGACAAGATGTCGGGACATAGTCGTACGCTTTAATCCCTAACTTTTGCCTGGACTGCCCTTTCGGGTTTTCAGTCCACCGGGATACCCATTTTTGCCCAAGCCGCCTTTTCGGGTTTTCGACTTGCCGGGTGTACAGATCTTTTCATTTCATCCCTTATTTTTGCCTAGGTGTGTCAACCTAGCGGGTCTTTGATTATGCGTAGTATTTTTTGACTATGTCCACGCCCTCAGGATGTAGGGAGGTGCCCCTGTTGTTGTGTTTGCCATGTGACCAGAAAATCTTCGTTTGATCAGACAAGATTCGTTGCTGGAATTCATGTCCCATGCCCCAAGTGATTCGGACAGAGATTTTCCCCAAGCTGGTTGGCCTTTTGAGAGATTCTCCGAATCTTGACTTAACTGCCCCAGATGATGGACAATGATCATGCCATGTCCCTTGATTGGAGGTGCTTTTGTTCATCAGACATTCGTCGTGCGAACTTCTATGCTGTTCAAACAAAAAAGTCATATGCAAACAATGTTATTTAAAAATGCAAAGCTTATGTCTGTCTTGAAGTTTTTGAAAATGCATTTTCAGTAAAACAAGCAAATTTTGTAAAATGTGATGTCAACTCAGTATTTTACAGCAAGCCTTAAGGAGTCAGGATACCTTTCGTAACAGTATGCCTTCGAACTAACCCATGCTTCAGCTAGGGCTTTTTAAGGGTTATAACGTGGCCTGGTTCACGGTTTAAGAAACAAAGGATAAATGCTCAAATTTTATTTGTACCCACCCGTTCTTCGTGATGTTCTTCAAACCTAAACTCAGCTGATCGTGCGTTAGACCTTGTTTGAGTCTTTGTCCTGATATACCAGTGATGGTTCGGGTATTGACAGTTTACTTGGAATAGGCAGTCATTCCTTTTTTGGTTGAGGGTTTGTAGGACCTCTTTCTTTTTTGATTTCGTTATCCCTGTTTTTTGCCTGAACTGTTTCCTTCATGATCACAGTCAGCGGGATACCCCAGTTTTGTAAGTCTCCTTCATAGGTTTTGACTTAATGGGCTTTTATTTTTGGAAGATAATGACTGCCTGTCTTTATGATTATTCGGAGCCATCACTGTCTTTTATTTTGTAAGGATTCCTTTGGCGCCATTCGTTGTGCACTTGGATCAGCTGAGAGAACTACCCTGCCCCAGGTTATGATTAAGGGTTTTAATTTTCGAAAATAAAACTCCTACTTCTTTGGCTCAAAGGGGTTGACGAGGGATTATCATCCTTATAACTCCAGTGTTTAGGAATTGAAATAATGCCTGTACCTCATCAGCGGGGTCTGCTCAAAAGCATACTGTAAGGATCGTGGTATCGTTTTCGTCATCCTCCCTCAAGAGGCTTATAATTATTAATTGAGAGTTTGAACATCACAAAAATAAAAGCAGTTTGAATATAGCGAATGTGAATATATTGATTCAAAGCAGACATATGCGATGCATTGATAAAGTAATAACGTTTGCCATGACAAAAATTGTTTGAACAATCAAAAGAAAATTACAACTTGAAAATTCTAATGGACAAAAAGTCTTCTCATCTCAGGACTTGTCACTTCAAATGGTGAATCCTGCAGGGATGGTAGAAGAACTCAGCCTGACCCTCTTGGGTGAAATCCACCGCTCCTTCATTAATCAGGTATTGGACCTTGTTCTTCAGAGCCCAACAATCGACAGTGTCATGTCCCGGACTATCAGAGTGGTATGCACATCTTTTGTTGGGATGATAGTTAGGAGCAGAGATGTTGGGATTCCGGGGAGGAGCCCTTAGTGTAATCAGATTCAAACTCAACAGGTGTTGTAAAGCTTGAAACAGCGACACGTTGAGCTGGGTGAATTGCCTCCTGGACCTGCTAGGCTTACTCTGATCAACCTGTTGCTCTGTGCGGGGTTGTGGTTGGACCTGTGAAGTGGTAGCAATTTGGAGAGGTCTATTCTTCACCTCTTGGAAGTTGATCAATGACCTGGTCCCTGACTTGGACTGGTTGCTTCATGTTGTATCTGTCTTGATGAAGCTGATTGATCATGGTTCTCAACCCTTCTTGCTCCCGAGCTAAGCCTTGGATGAGAGCCATTTGCCCCAGTATCTGGGTTCTCATTGTATCTACCTCAGCTTGTAGATGTTTCAGCCGTTCGTCCTTATCGTCTTCAGGACTGTTCCTGACCAAAGTCCCCATGAGGAGTGTTCTCAGCTCTTCCTGTCCCTTGGATAGATTTATGAGGATTTCCTCGAACCGAGTCTCTTGAATATGAAGGTCCCAGTTGTCTTGTTGGGAAGCCATTGCTGAAATAAATAGCGGTGATGGTAAGTGACCTGTAACAAAGGTACCTGTTATGCAATGATGTGTATGTATGCATGCAATGTTTTCAAGGATCTCGTGGGGTAAACAAGAAAAGTTGTTAGGATTTGAATTTCGTAGCTTGATTGAAGGAACTTCGTGTTGTTGAGAGTCCTTCTTCAAGAGTCAAGGCTCACCATATCTAGTGGGTCATAGCCCCTGACAACCTTGGCTAGAGGAAAATAAATCCCCTTTGCCCCTTGCTAGACACTTTGATTCATCATGACCTGCATCATAAGCCCTTGAGATCCTTGAAATGGATTAGTCTTTATGCAGGATGCATGCAATGGTATGATGTTATGCTATGCATGGAGTGATGTAAGTAGGCCGTGTAATGAGTCCCAATTAAGGACTATAAACAAAACCTGCAAGGAACCCGAGTGTCAGATAACAAGTATGCAAGCAGTCAAGTTCGAAGGCACACAAGTCACACAAAGAGTCCCTAGAGTTTAGGCCAGCATGAAGTTTGGGGTACTACCCTCTTTCAGTTTTGTTGGTTAAGACCCGTCCTATTAAAAGTAACCGGGTTCTAGAGGATCCCAATATCACTGACTACCCTCAATCGGTCATAACTCCAGCGTCGCAATCTTTTCTTGCGGCCAGAACCATCGCGAGAGTTTAGCCTCAATGGGTGTAGCATGCGGCTACTATTCTGTGGCCAAGTTGGGTCAATTTAGGGTTCTAAGGTCGGTTGGTGCTTAATGACTCCTCAGAAGACCCATATTCTCCTCGTTGCAACACAGGGGATATCGGTACAGACCAAGGTGCCACACCAACGTAGCCACTGCTTCACTCGTGTCGGTCTACGCCGGACAGGTCCCTCACAGCTTATGCTACCTAAAAGGGTATCCCCAGATCCGGGTTAGGATCTATGAAACTCCAAGACAAGTGCCCACAATAATAAAGCAAACAAAACAAGCAATTGAAAACAAAGAGTGGTCTAATCCTAAGGTACATCTCACTTTTAAAGATTCCCCAGCAGAGTCGCCAGTTCTGTGATCGGTGGAAATAGAACTGACTGTTTTTAAGCTGGTTTCGCGAAATGTCGCGGTAAGCAAGATTCACCACCGTCTTTTATGTTCTCCAACATGGAAAGGACAAAAGCACAGCAAAATTCCTTATTCGAGAATGTTTCTCGGTTCGGGAGGTAGATTTATAGAAAGGGAAGGTGTTAGCACCCTTTCTATCCGTGGTTATCCACGGGCTCTTAGGTACTTGCTCTTATGTTTTCAAAAGATGTTTGCTTTTCAAATGTGTGTGGGTTTTGAAAAAGTTTCGTTTGAAAAAATTCTAAGTAACTCTTGTATCTGTCCTCAAGAGTGTATGAAAAATTTGTTTGAAAACTTTTGAAAGTGTGGGTGCGAAAAGTTGTTTTTTGTTTGTTTTGAAAGAGCAAGTATCCAGGAGAATCTACCTACTCTAAGGAATTAGGCTGTGTAAGAATCCTTTAGATAGTGCTATCCCACCATTGAGAGGTAGGTAGCACCATCGTTGGAGGTGTTCGGGTCAATTCGATTATCGGGACAGTGTGATCACCGAAGCAATGGTAGGATACCTTAGAAGTAACCCTAGCGTCTTAGATCCTTTGTATCCGAGGCAACCGTTTCGAGGCAACTGGATCTTAGACATAAGGGTGACCTCTAAAACATCCTATACTTGATGACCACGTTTCGAGGCAACCAGTGAGGCGTACCCTAAGAGTGGCATGTGCATGTGTGTTGTGTTTCAGTTAAGGTTATCTTGTACATGTTATTTGTGAGCTACGGATTGATTTTATTTACATACATTCTTTCATGCATATTAGCAGTTAGGGGTGCAGAAAGTAAATTGCGGAATCATAAATCCTACGCTATTACAAGGCGCGGGTCTATACATCGCCAAAAATTACAAAGACCCGTTTTTTAGTAAATAAGTACGGAAATTAAATAAAGCGATAAACCTATTTAACTATTACATTCTTGAAGGCAATTACATAATAATCAAATAAAGTAAATGCGCGCGAATAAATTAATCGGGAATGTCTAAGGGTGTTGACCCTTTTTAGAAAAGAAATTGAATTTTTGTCTTTTTGTCAATTAAATGCAATTAATTAATTAAATAATTAAACTAATTAATTAAAAGAAAATATATTTTTGTGTTTTTTAAGTTATTTATGAAATAAAATAAAAAGAAACAAAATTAAGTCAACCTAATTCTAAATTATTTTAATTATTAAAAGAAAAGTCAAAATTGCCTAATTAAACTATTTCAATTAATGTTTATTTACAAAATAATATAATAATAATAATAATGATGTTAGTTCTATTTTTTTTTATTTATGAAAATATGTTAATTATGCTAATTATTAAAAAAAATAAAATATGGCAAATAAATAAAAGAAAAGAAAATGACAAAATAAAATAAAATAAGAAAAAAGTAAATAAACCCAATGGGGGTGAGATGGCCTTCATGGAGGTTTTCTGAAGTAATTCTGGCCCAACAACAAGAAGCCTTATTTGACTTTTTTCGGTTGCCTACGCATGCGATGACTCCAGAGCATAGTACTCTTGCATTCTGGGCCTTTAGATTTGCCTCTAATGACACTTGGCTTGTTGGATGGGTGAGGCTTATGGTGGAAACTACTTGAGAAACTGCACAAGAACGCGTTAACAAAAATGATATGAGAATTATGGGGGACCTGGGAAGAACTTACAGCGCGGTATGAGCCTCAGGACTTGGCAAAGGTTGCTTTAGCTTCAGGGTGTGGCAAGGAATAGAACCACGTGCTTGTTTTGATCTGAAGATGCTCGCAACTATGTTTTAGAACTCTCACTTTTTGAATAATTTTTGGTTTTGCTCTTGGCCGTTTCTGCACACACTCTTTTTTTGAATGAGGCTGGGAAGGCTTGTATATATAGTAATGAAATGTGTATCAATCCAAATAATGGTCATTGAAGCCTTGCATTGAAGTTCTTGATTTCCTCCATAACCAACATTGAACCATTTGCCATATTTGTGAGAATTTGAATTTTTATGCCCATAGTAGGCCATGCACGAATTTGGAATGAGTTTTAAGGTATATCAAAGCTAATCAACACAAAATATATCCCTCCATTAATTTCTTGGATTTTTATTTGAATTTTAAAGATTTAAAATGAATTAAATCAAATAAAATTAAATAAAAATGAAAAAAATTAATTTTAAATCTTGAAATAAATTGTGGGACACGTGGGAGGCATGTCCAAGCTGAATCAAGTGGAAAAAGTGGGCCCCTTTTGTCAAAAATGAAGTTTCAAGGATAATTGACTTTGGCCATTTCACAAAAATTTCCCAACTTCTCCAATGCATATCTTGCTCAATTTTGAAGCTATGAACATGTTCTTGGACATTTTGGAAAGGTCTTGAAGTACTCTAACCAATGTCTTTGGTCCCATGTCATTTTGATTTACCAATCTCAAGTTATGGTCTTTGACTTAAAATGCCTTTTTGTTGACTTTTAAAAATGACCTATAATGTTGAAATTGATAACTTTTTGTGAGAGCACTTCTTGGACTTGGAATGTGAAGATGAGTGGTAGGAAATGTCCTCCCCTTCAAAATGAGCATTGGATGGGATTTTTCTGATGAACCATGAAAAAGTTATGCCTTGGTCAAGTTACAGTTGACTTTTCAGCTGTCCAAAAATAGAAACTTTTGACACCTTGATGATTTTTGAGCCATTCTTGTGAAATAATGGTCAAGATTTGACCAAATGATGATTGTGGCTTCAAAATAAGATGTTGACCAAAATTTTTGACTTTTGACTGCCAAATGACCATTTTGCCCCTACAGTTGATTGTGAGGCAATTAGGGTTTTTGACTGTGCAACTTGACCTTGTGAGCCTTGAAACTTGACATGTAGGTGCTTGACAATGTATATGAGCATATGTGACTTGATTGAGCCCTTTAAAACCTCAACTTCCTTGCAAGAACCAAAACCCTAATTTTGACTACCTTAGGAGGCAATTGAACTGTGCAATCCTTGAGAGATTTTGAAGCATTTGAAGATGATGCTTTGTCAAAACTTTGAAGAATATGGGAGGGAAAATTTTGGGGTACAACACCGCCCTTTCGGGTTTTCAGTCCACCGGGAAACCCTTTTTTTCCCAAGTCGCCCTTTCGGGTTTTCAACTTGCCGGGTGTACAGATTTTTTTATTTTATCCCTAATTTTTACCCGAACCTTTTTGGTTCGCTGGGATGCCCTTGTTTTGCCTATGTGTGTGAACCTAGCGGGTCTCTTATGCGTAATATCTTTTGACTATGTCTACGTTCGCAGGGTGTGGCAGGTCGTCATCGTCCATGGTGGTTAAGATCATTGCCCCACCAGAAAAGATGTTCTTGATTACAAATGGTCCTTCATAGGTAGGAGTCCGTTTCCCCCTGGGATCACTTTGCGGAAAAATGATGCGCTTGATCACTAGATCTCCAACTTGATATATCTGGCGTCTGACTTTCTTGTTGAAAGCCTTGATCATCCGTTTTTGATACGTCTGACCGTGACAAACAACAGTAAGTCTCTTTTCATCAATCAAGTTAAGTTGATCAAGTCGGGTCTGGATCCAATCGTCTTCACTCAAACCAACATATTTCATGATTCTCAAAGAGGGAATCTGAACATCGATAGGTAAAACAGCCTCCATGCCATATACCAAAGAATAGGGTGTTGCCCCAGTTGATGTGCGAGCTGTGGTACGTTACCCGTGGAGAGAAAACGGTAACATTTCATGCCAGTCCTTGTAGGTGTCTGTCATCTTTTGTATGATCTTTTTGATATTTTTGTTAGCAGCTTCAACTGCACCATTCATCTTTGGCCGATAGGGGGATGAATTGTAACGTTGAATCTTGAACTGCTCGCACAAGGCGGTGATCATAATATTGTTAAGGTTTGTACCATTATCAGTGATGATCCTTTCGGGGATACTGTACCGGCATATAAGATTCTGCTTGATGAAGCGGGCAATAACAATCTTAGTAACGGATGCGAAGGAAGCTGCTTCGACCCATTTGGTGAAGTAGTCGATGGCCACCAGAATGAAACAGTGTCCATTGGAAGCTGTAGGCTTGATCTCTCCAATCATGTCGATTCCCCACATAGCAAAGGGCCAAGGAGATGTTGATACATTTAGAGGAACTGGAGGCACGTGCACCTTGTCTGCATAGATTTGACATTTATGGCAGGTCTGGGAGTGCTAATAGCAGTCAGCTTCCATGGTAGACCAGTAATAGCCTGCCCGTAGAATCTTCTTTGCCATCGTATGCCCACTAGAGTGAGTGCCAAAGGTACCTTCTTGCAATTCAACCATGATCCTTTCAGCTTCAATCTTGTCCACACAACGGAGTAGAATATAATCATGATTGCGCTTGTACAAGATGCCATTACTTAGGAAGAACTTAGCTGAGAATCTCCTTAAGAATTTTTTATCGTTGACTGAAGCTCCTTCAGGATATTCTTGAGCCTCGAGATACCTTTTGACTTCATGGAACCAAGGCTGGTCCACTACTTCTTCGATATTAATCTCGTGACAATGTGTCGGTTCGTCCATCCTTTCAATAGTAATTTGGGGAGCCTCGTTATCCCAGTTAAGTTTAAACATGGATGACATTGTAGCTAGAGCATCTGCTAGCTGATTTTCTTCTCGCAGGAAGTGCTCGAAGGTAATTCGCTCGAAATATGGTAACAATGTCAAAACATGTTCTTTGTAAGGGATGAGGTTTAGATGCTTAGTGTCCCACTCTCCTTCGATCTGACTGATGACCAAAGCTGAGTCCCCAAACACATCTAAGGATTTAATTCCCAAGTCTATGGCAGCCTTGAGACCAAATATGCATGCTTCATACTCTGCCATGTTATTCGTACAGTTGAAGCAAAGTCTAGCAGTGAAAGGAGTATGACATCCTTCCGGAGATATGAGCACAACACCGATACCATTACCAAGTGCATTGGAGGCCCCATCAAAGTACAGGGTCCATCGGGATCCTTGTTCAGGTCCGTCATATGGTCTGATCTCTTCAACATTGTCCAATGTCATGATGTCTTCGTCAGGGAAGTCGAACTTCATGGATTGGTAATCTTCTACAGCTTGATGAGCTAGATGATCAGCTAGCACACTACCCTTTATAGCTTTTTGGGTCGTGTACTGTATGTTGTTTTCCGTTAGGATCATCTGCCATCTGGCTATCCTTCCGAACAGAGCAGGCTTCTCAAAGATGTACTTTATCAGATCCATCTTAGATATTAGAAAAGTGGTATGAGTCAACATATACTGCCTTAGCCGGTGAGCAGCCCATACCAAAGCGCAACAAGTTTTCTCGAGCAGTGAATATCTGGTTTCACAGTCGGTAAACTTTTTGCTAAGGTAATAAATGGCATGCTCTTTTTGGCCAGACTCGTCATGCTGCCCCAGTACGCACCCCATTGAATTCTCTAAGACGGTCAAATACATGATTAGCGGTCTTCCCTCGACGGGTGGCATCAAGACGGGAGAATCTAGAAAATACTCCTTGATCTTATCGAAAGCAATTTGACAGTCATCATTCCATCTAACTACCTGATCTTTCTTCAACAGCTTGAAGATTGGTTCACAAGTAGACGTTAGGTGAGAAATGAACCTAGCAATGTAGTTTAGGCGTCCCAAAAAACCTCTGACTTCCTTCTCAGTGCAAGGAGCAGACATTTCTTGTATAGCTTTGACTTTGGCAGGATCAACCTCGATGCCTTTGTTGCTGACAATGAAACCTAAGAGTTTACTGGACCGAACTCCAAATGTACACTTGTTTGGGTTCAATCTGAGCTTGTACTCCTTCAACCTAACAAACAGCTTTTGCAAGTGATCAAGGTGTTCTTCTTCAGTTTGTGATCGGGCTATCATGTCATCTACATAGACCTCTATCTCATGATGTATCATATCATGAAACAAAGCTACCATGGCGTGTTGATAGGTTGCCCCGGCATTCTTCAGTCCGAATGGCATCACTTTGTAGCAGAACGTACCCCACTGTGTGACAAAAGTAGTTTTCTCCATGTCCTCAGGTGCCATTTTGATTTGGTTATAGCCTGAGAATCCGTCCATGAAAGAAAATACTTTGTGCTGAGCTGTGTTGTCAACCAAGAAGTCGATGTGCGGAAGTGGAAAATCATATTTAGGGCTGGCCCTATTTAAATCTCTATAATCCACGCACATTCTCACTTTGCCGTCCTTTTTAGGCACATGAACAATGTTAGCAACCCATTAAGGATATGAAGTAACATCCAGAAATCCGGCATTGAACTGTTTCATAACTTCTTCTTTGATCTTCTCTGACATGTCAGGTCTCATGCGGCAGACCTTTTGCTTCACCGAGGGACAGTCTTCTCTTATGGGTATACGGTGTACCACAATGTCTGTATCGAGTCCCGGCATGTCTTCGTATGACCAGGCGAAGATCTCAACATAATCATGCAATAATTGAATTAGGCGCTCCTTGACACTCGGCTCTAGATTAGAACGTATCTTGATTTCCTTTTTATCATTCTCAGTACCCAAGTTGATTGTATCCAACTGCTTCTCATGAGGCTGAATTGCTCTTTCCTCTTGTTGTAGTAATCTGGCCAATTCCCCTGGCACCTCACAATCTTCCTCACCTTCGTATTCGGCTTGGTAGATCAGATCTTCAGAGTCACTAAAGGCTATAACTGTATCGTTACCCATGGGATCCGGAATGGAAGGGTACCTGCATTTCTGAGTGTGGGTGTGTGTAAGGGTATATCCATCTTAAAACAATAAAATGTAAAAGAAAGACAATGAGCATAAAAGGTTTATATATGAAAAAGTGTCCATGATTCACTGAATGACATATGTAGATGAAATAAAATCCCTTACAAATGGACTGTTATGCCTCGGGTAAGGCACAAGGTTTTTAAAGTACGAATTGTTGGTGAATTATTACAGATCCAACAGAAATGGAAAAGATAAATTACTGAGATATGAAAGTAATCGGAATAAAGTCTTTGGCTTCCCAGTTGCAAAGTCCTCCACTGACAGTCGGAAATATCCAATATTCCAAGTTGCCCTCCTCTTCAGTGTCCTCTAGTGCATTAACCTCTTGGTGGCTGATCTTCACAGGTGGCCCTCCGGCACGGGCGCGACGCACAGCCTTCTGACCAGTCGAAGTAAACCCCAAGCCGAACTTGTCTGATTTGTAAGGAATGTCTAGAAGCTGACCCCAGATTGTGCATCCCCCTTCTTCCACTACTTCTCTTGCATCCTTGAGAGATGACATCCGAGGTGGAGGTCTTGTGATTTTAGGAGTCGAAGATACCGCCTTGGTCGCTGCTACTTCTGGAGAGACTTCTTCAAAATGTTGGAAAGGGGTCTCTATGAACTCGCCATCTAACTCCATATAACGGAAAGAATTCAGATGACTAATCATATACTCCTCCTCCCCATGGACAATTATGATCTTCCCTTGGACGGGGTACTTGAGCATTTGATGCAAGGTGGAAGTGACAGCTCCAACATTGTGGATCCAGGGGCGTCCCAACAGACAGGAATAAGAAGGACGGATGTCCATCACATAGAATGTCGAGTTGAAAACCTGAGTTCCCACCTTGATTGGGATGTCCACCTCCCCGTGGACCATCCTTTTCGACCCATCAAAAGCTCTGACCACTATATTACTGGGTTTTAAAGTCAGCCCCTCACAATCCAATCTATCTAGGGCTTTCTTTGGCAAGACGTTCAGAGATGATCCAGTATCAACCAATACATGATCTAGGGTTGTTCCTCTGCACTCCACTGAGACATGTAGTGCATCGTTGTGTTTTCTCCCTCGGGGCGTTAAGTCAGCATCGGAGAAACCCAGGCCATTGTCAGGTGTCAAACTGGCCACACACTCTTGGAATTGATTCGTAGACGTCTCTTACGGCACGTGAGCTGTCTTCAGAAATTTTACCAGCGCCTTGGCATGGGCTTCAGAGAAAAGAAGCACGGCTAGCATAGAGATCTTGAAAGGGGTCTGCCCCAATTGTTCTACCACATCATAATCACTTTTCTTAATGATCCTCAGGATTTCTTCCATCTCCTTCTTGGATGTTTCAGGAATAACTAGTGATTGAGCCTTCGTCAGGACATGGTCCTCTTGAACATTCTTTCCTTTATTCTCAACAGTGGAAGCAGGGATAGGAATCGTATTGTTTTTGTCGACAGGTACACTTGCGGGTACAATTACTGGTGTAGATGTAATCTTCAGAATGACCACGGGTCCAAAGACTGCTGTTGGAGGAGCAATCTCTGGATAGAAGATCCTACCACTGTGGGTGATCTTGCTAGTTCCAATAATATTGCTAATGTCAGGACTGTCCTCTTCGGAGCTTTCTTCTTCAGTAGTCAGTTCAATCTGTTTAATACCATGGTAGTATATTTCTCCACCATAGTTCCATGGTACTGTTTTATCTTAATTGTAGGGGGTTGGCCCGAGCATTGTTATCTTCAATGGAGTAGTCACTGGAGTAGATGTAATCCTAACGGGCTTTTTAGGAACCCTGGAAGGATTGGAGTATATGGTTATTGTTGAAACTTATGGAACTGGAATGGGTGTAACAGGAGCATTCTCAAACAAGATTTCTTGGTTATCCATTAGTCGTTGGATACCTTTCTTCAACAGAGGACAGCCAAATGGGGAGGATAGGCAAGCATGGCAGTCCTTGTCAAAACTTGGGAATATGCCAGCTTTCAACAAATTCAACTTGATAATCGGGAGCGGAGTTAACAGTTTATCCATGGTAGCAATAAACAGATCTTCTTCAATAGCGTTGGCATTGTGACCATGCCTCGGCATTAGGGCAGAAATAACATTCAGTTTCTCAGGCGCTTCAAATTCAACTTCCTTTGTGTCTATCAGATCTTGAATCTTGTTCTTCAGAGCCCAACAGTTGTCGGTGTCGTGCCCCAGACTTTCACAATGGTAAGCTCACCTGGCATTCGGATGGTAGTGTGGAGATGCAGTATTAGGATTTTTTGGGGCCTCCTTCAAAGTGGCCAGATTTAACTTCAAGAGATGTGGTAGCACTTGGGCTGGAGTCATGTTAATCTTGGTAAATTGCCGCACTGGCCTTTCTACCCTTTGTTGATTATTTCTCGGCTGGTCTTATACAGGCTTCGGAATCATTACGGCCCCCACCGTTGGTCGGCGCTCGGTTCTTCTGGGATTTCTCTGTGAATAGACAGCAGATACTTCCTTTCTTCCCGTGAAGGGCTTTTTTACAGCAACTGAGGCAGACGCGTCCTTCTGAATTTTACCATTTCTTATACCAGCCTCCACTCTTTCGCCAGTCAAAATCAATTCGGTAAACCCTGCAAAGGAACTTCCAATCAGTTGATTGAAGAAAGGACCTGAAAGAGTTCCCAAGAACATATCCACCAACTCCCTCTCAGATAGAGGTGGTTGCACCCTTCCGGCTAGATCCCTCCACTTTTGGGCATAATCTTTAAAGCCCTTATTAGTAGCCATGGCCATACTCTGTAGCTGAGTACGGGTTGGCGCCAAGTCGGCGTTGTATTGATACTGTTTATAGAAGGCGGCGGCCAAGTCTTCCCAATTATGAACTTTAGCCCTCTCCAATAGGTAGAACCAATCAAGTTGCGTTCCTGATAAACTGTCCTGGAAAAAGTGGACCCACTGGTCTTTGTCAGCAGAGTGCGGTTGAATCTTCCTGACATAGGATCTGAGGTGCATTTTAGGGCAAGACACCCCATCATACTTGGAAAACAGTGGCACCTTAAACTTTGGAGGGATTACAATTCCTAACACCAGCCCTAACTCCTCAAAATCCAACCCCGGTACTCTCTGGATTTCCATAGCCGTTAGACGCTCTTCCAAGTGTTTGTATTTGTCATCGGCCGGAGGGTATTGTTGGTCGGAGTAGTCCTCTTCTTCCTCTTCTCCTGCTTCAGAATCTGATGGCACTGCCATTCCTTTTCCTTTTCCTTCCCCCTCTTCAGATGTTGATGGGAATTCCAAGGTCCTTCTGGCTTATCCCTGAAATCTTCTACCCATGATAACCACACCATTTGGCTTCTTCTTCTTTTTCTCTTTCTCTTTCTCTAGCAAAGTCTTCAGCTCCTCCTGCCCCTTGGCTAAGGTCATGAGCAACTGTTGAAATTGTGAATTCTGAGCTTGTAAGTCTTTGACCGTTTGTTCAATATCCATCTTGCTGAAATAAACAGTAGAGAGATGAGGAAACTTGGTGTGAAGACCTGTTTATGCTTATGATGAATGATATGTATTCATGCGATGTTTTCAAGGATTCATAAATTCAAATTTGTTTTAAACAAAAAGAAACATACGTCATATTAATAAGATAGAATTGTTAGTACATCAATGCCCCTTGGGCAAAATAATACAAAATTCTAAGGTAAAAAGACGTTGCGCATCCTCTTTGGTGCAATGTAGGTGTTGAGAGTCTGCTCTTCGTGAAGTATCCGAGTGAGTTCCAAAACCTTCTTCTCGCTTGCGTAGAATTGGGCTTCGAAAGTATCGCGCTCTCCCTTGAGCTGTATCCAACTCCTTTGTAGATCTTCAAGTGATGTTGGCATGTCAGGATGTAGGATGGTGTATGGAACCTCTCCTTTATTAACAGGCTCTATAATCATTGGGAGGATGGAGGGATAAGGCATCATAAGACTTTGGGCGCGGGTTCGTACCCACTTGAGGTAAGGCTCAAGAGGGATGGAATTCTTGTGTCCCAGAGTCTTGCTATCCATCTTGTTGGGCATCCTCCAAGCTCTGATGAATCTATGACAGAGTCCTTGGTCGTCGTTGTCGAAGTCGAAAACCAATCCTTAAATCAGCATGTCATGTGGGCCATCCCTTCGGGCATAACCAAACTGTCTTAGAGCCAAGCAAGGGTTGTAGGTGATGCCTCCCCTAATGCCAAGTAGAGGGACATTAGGGAATTCCCCACAATGGTCAATGACGATGACATTCTCTTTGGATTGAGAACACCAATGAATATCTGAATGTGTAAGTGTCATCAACTGTTGTGACCACCTCAAACCTTGCTCATTCTTCAAGAATGATCGGGGAAGATGAGAAATAAACCATCTTTCCAAGAGAGGAGTGCAACACATGAGAACACCTTTTTTCCTCATTGTACGAGTGTGAAAAGAATGGAGAATATCCCCAAGCAATGTAGGCACCGGGTTGCGAGTCATGAAGATTTTGACAGCGCTCACATCTATGAGTTGGTCAGGATTAGGGAACAAGACCATCCCATAGATGAGAAGAGCTACAATCTCCTCAAAAGCTTGCAAGTCTAGAGAATTCCAACAGCTTTGGGCCTTCTCAAACAGAAACTTTGACAAGAAGCCTTTGACACCACTTCTAGTTTCCCAATGTGTTGTGACATCAGATGAGTGCAAGTGCAGGGCTTGAGCAATCTCTTCTGGCTTTGGATCTCTTTCCGTACCGTTAAAGGGTAGTTGATTGAGAATAGGAATCCTCAAGAGTTGAGAAAATTCCTCCAAAGTGGGCACAAGTTGGTAGTCAGGAAATGTGAAGCAATGATGCAAAGGGTCAAAGAACTGGAAGAGAACTTTTAGCATATCCTCCTCTGTGTTGGTGGTGACCAAGTTGAGTAGACGACCATGTCTCTCGGTGAATGGAGAATTCTCAGGAATCCTTGAAGCTAGCTCCTTGAGTTGTGGAGGAATTCTTACAAGGTTGATTTGGACAGTTTTCCTGCGAAGTGAATCCATTACCTACAAAACATGAACAAAGATGAATCTCCAAAATCCTTGAAATGGTTAGTGGATGCATATGATGTTTATGATGTCCATGATTTCATGCACAAGTATATATGTACAAGAAAATCACACAAGTTCCTAGTTTAGGCTTGCATGGGGTTTACCCTCTTGAAGTTTAGTTGGCTCAACCTGTCCTAGAAATAGTAACCGGGTTCTAAAGAGCTCAATATCACTGAATTGTTTCCTTGTTCATTGTTTCAATTCAAGCCTCTTTACTGGCGACCGAAATATTCCAAGGAACTAACCCTCAATGAGTGTAGTATCGAGTATCTACCAAATTCGAATTGTACCAAAGCCGGTCATCTCACTACATCCTAAAAGGCCAAGTTGGTCAAGTAAAGGTTTTAGAAGTTCATTAGTGCTTCATGACATCACTCAATGGCCCCGTATTCTCTTTGATTGACTCAAAGGCTACCGGTACCCACAAATATGTCGCACTAACATAGCTATTGCTTAGACCATGTCGATATATCCCACACAGTTTCCATAACGTATTGCTATTTACCTATAATGTTTCCCAAATCCGGGTAGAGGATTCAAACCCAAACAATAGAACCAAAGTGTAAAGCAAACAAGTAAAACAAGATAAGCATGTAAAGGTGATCTAAAACCCTAAGGTAACCCCACTTTTATAAAATTCCCCAGCAGAGTCGCCAGTTCTGTGATGCAGTGGGAGAACTGACTTGAGGTTTGCAATTGTGTTTGCAAATGTTGCGGTTAGCAAGAGTCACCACCGACTTTTCTTTTATCCAAAAAGGAAAGGTAAAAAAGCACAGGAAAGACCTTTGAGATGTTTTCTTGAGTTTGGGGGGTAGATTATGAAAAGGGAAGGTGCTAGCACCCTTTTCATCCATGGTTTTCCATGGACTCTTAGTTACTTGTTTAGATCACTTGCTTTGCTTTGAAATTGTTTGAAATGGTGCTTTGTGTGGTTTTGAAAGTATTTTGAAAAGAGGCCATCGTTTAGGCAATCTTTGTAATGATTCTCATTCGTAAGAATGTATACAAAGATGTTTGTCTTTTGAAGAATATTTCAATGTTTTATAAGTTGTTTGGAAATGTTTTAAAAATGTGTGTGTGTTTGAAAATAGCAAGGATTATTTTGAAATTTATCAAGTAACTAGAAGCTATCTACCTACTCAAATGTCTTTCTTGTGCATTTTTATTCCTTTGACATTGTTGATTTACCATTGATTTGGTAAACAACCATATCTTTGGATGTTAAACGGGACGGGCGTGGGTCATCGTATGACCATGATAGAAATGCTTCCAAGTATCTTTAGCATTTTGAGGGACCAAGATCATTTTGTTTTAGGCAACCTTTTGATAGCGTCATCGAGGGACTATGATCTTATTTTGTTTTGTTTTGCCAAGATACTTCGCGTGCGTAACATGGCCATTTTTGTTTAGGCAACCAAGTGGGTGAAACACTAAGGGTGTTTGTGTGCAATATGTGTCATTTTACATGCATTTGTCTTGTCTTGTATTAGGTCATTCTATTTGTTTGTTTTTGGTCTTATCATGCAAAACCCTAATTTACTACACAAGTATATAAAGCGATAAATTGCGTAAATATAAACTAAGTTATTACAACAATTATTATGGGAGGGGGATACAAGTTTTTGAATGGGGATATTGCACCAATATAAACCCTAAAATACTATTACAACACAATTGAATTATGCGTGAATTAAAAGAAAAATAATGTTCTATTATTATATTTGTCCATTTTTGTACAAGAAAATAATAAATAATATTATGTACAAATATTAAAAATTAAATATGTATGAAAAATAAATATTTAATGTGTATAAAATAATGTAATAAAATATTAAGTATTTCTTTATTATTTACAAGTTATTTATGAAAAATAGAATCTATTTGTTCTAATAAACTATTTTTATGCAAAAAATAAATAAAAAATAAATAAAAAATAAAATAAAAGTGTGAAAATAAATAAATTATTTTTAGGTATTTTTTATCATTAGAAAAAATAAATGCAAGTAATAAAATAAAAATATGCAAGAAAAATGTAAAAATATAAGAAATAAATCAGGGGGGTGCAAAAGCAATACAGGGGGTGTGGAAAACAAAAACAAAAAGGCCAGAAATGTCAAAAAGTCCAAGCCAGCTCATCTTCATCCCTGTCCTTCAGTTTGCGCGCGTTTCATGTACAAACCTGCAACTCTCACATACTTGCACAAAAGCAAAAACCCATAACACAAAACATGTAGCTTGTAATCTCACGATTCCAATGATATAAAATTTGTAACCTAACTCTAAAAGATCAGGGAGAATTTTAATGGCCCTAAATTGTGACCTAATTATTTCAACAACTTCAAGCTTCAAATTCTCTTAGCTCAGTTAACATAAATGAAAAGTATCCATATGTACAGCTTCACCATGTTAAGGACTACATTTTTGCTTCACAAATAGTGGCTTGAGGATGCCTAAATAGAGAGATAGAGATTTGAAAAATACCTCCTTCAGCTGGATTTGGATATGGCAATGTGGGGACTTTGAGTGAGGCCTGAGAATCGTGTGAGCTTCCTTGAAGTTCCCTCAAGCTATTCCAATGCTTAGCTGACTTTGTGGATGGCTGAAACTCTTTGTAGAAGTCAAGTTGCAAGCTTCCAAAGTGAAAATGGCAAATGGATGAAACAGGGTTACATCAACAATGTAAAGGCTTGGATAGTTTGGATATGATGTGGAGAAGATGTTTCAAGTGTTAAGAGGAAAAACGCACGAGCAAATAATGAGCTTGCTATGATTTTGCAGAACTATATGTTTTTGGCAGAAAAATGGGTTTTTTTTTGTGTTTTGGAGAGTTTTTAGAGGTTATGCATTCGTGTTCTAGCTTGTAAAAAGTTTGTCCAGATGTATAGAATGATACCAAGTTCTCCCTTTATCAGCTTGTACAAGTTTTTAACTTTTGGCCAACTTTCTTGCATTTTAAGAAAAGTTGAAGTGACTTGTGCAACAGGCCTGTACTAGCTAGTTCTTGAGCTGATGAGAGTTGGTATGCTTTGCTTAATTCCTATGGAAATTGTTTGTACCAAAGGAACAAGTCCAAGGCTCAAGGCTGATAAAGTTGGAAAAGCTTGCCTTTATGAAAATGGCAATGTGCCCTTTATGCCATTAATGGATTTATTTCTTGTACAATGTTCCAAAAGTGAAAACAAAGCCTTTATCCATTGAGTTAGCATTTAATTATGGAGTGTAGAATGAGTTTAGGACCTGTAATGCAAGGTACAAGCATCATGGATCTGATTTGCAACTTGATGCATTGTGAAAATGGCTTGAACAAAAGTGACAAAATGCCAATTTCTCTTCTTCGATTCTCCCTAACCACAAATGATCTTGGAGAGTTATTGGACATTTTGGAAAGCTTGCAACATTATATACAATCCATATTTGAAATTAATTTTGAGATACCTCTTGGAACTAGGTGAAAAATGTCCATGAAGTTGGGTCAAAAACCTGCCTAAATTAGGGCAAATTTTCACTAAGTCATTTAGTTCATGGACCCCTATTCACAAATTCATAACTTTAGATCCAAGCATTTTTTTGGAAAACTTTGTAAATCAAAGTTGTAGATTTCATGGATGACTACAACTTTCATGTTGGAAGTTTTCTTTGAATCAAATTGCATCATGATGAAAAAGTTGTGAAAAGTTGGGAAAAAATAAGAAAATTTCCATTCTTAGAAAAATTCTAAGTAATGAAAATTTTCAAATCCAAAACCCTAATTTTCAAAATTGGTTTTCTTGGTGAACAAGTTTCATGTTTTGACATATCTTGATGAATTATGACCCTTGGCACTTGATTTTGACCAAAAAGTCAAAGTTTGACTTTTCAGTGTACAATTGACTTTTGATCAGTTGACTGCAAAATTCATCTGTCAATCCAATGAACTTGAGATCTTTTGAACTATATAATTAGGTAAAAATGATGCCATTGAGTCCTTGAATTCATGTTTGAACCCAATTGATCATTGGCTAGGTTAAAAATCAAAAATTGCTCTTTCTCAGTCAAAACCCTAATTTTGACCATTTTACCCTTTTGATGTTTTGATCAAATTTCTTGAGGAATTATGATCCAAACTTGATCAAATGATACATATGAGTCTAAAATGTTGTTGTGGATCAAAAATTATGAAGTTTGACTGTAAATTGGCCATGGTTGACTTTTTCCCAATACAGCTGATTTTTAGGTCAATTGTCCAATTGACTGATAAAAAATGTGGTTCAAGGCCTGGAACTTGTCATGAGCAATCTTAGGGGTCCAAGAAGATGTATGAGAGTCACATGAAGCATTGATGGTCCAAAAATCCTTGTGCAAGCTCAAACCCTAATTTTAGGTTATCAGTGCAAGATGAGGTATCTTGAGCTGACCAAACCCTAATCCTGTCTTGAGCCCAAAAGGTCTTGTGAGGAAAATCTTGATAAATGAGAGGGAAAATTTTGGGGTACAACAACTCTCTTCAAGGCAGTAACGGTCAAGACTGGAAGCTATATATAGAAGACCCTTTGTTTCAAAGCAAGGTTACTGATCCACGAAAAACATACTGAAGCTCACTGTTTTCATTCTTGTAAACTCATTGTATATAGTGGGTAATTCTTAAGTATTGGGCTAAAATCTTAGTGATAAATCACAGTTTGTGATACAGCTTATTAGAAGCATTCTGATTCACTAATGTTAAGAGATAATCTTTGTAAGTGTTCCTTGAGAGACCAGTTAGGTCAGATTTCTCAAGAGGGCTAGGACTAGTTGAGTCTTAGAGGTGTTAGTCACTTGCAGCCGGCTTGTGCATTGTATTGTTAGTCACAACATTTTGGTTGTGCATTTGTAATCAGTTTGATTATAGTGGATTAAGTCCTCGTTGAGAGAGGCGAAATCACCTTGGCGGGTGGACTGGAGTAGTTTGAGTTTCAAATGAACCGGGATAAAAATACCTGTGTCTTTCCATTATTATTGCGCGAGAAAAAAGAAAAACTTATTCAAACCCCCCTTCTAAGTGTTTTCTCACCCTTCAATTGCCATCAGAGCTCTAGTTCTGGGTGCAAACACCTAACAGTGTCAGAAAAAGATCCAGAAGGAAAACACTATGGCAACTGAACAAAACAACAACAACTACACCAAACCTCCCGTGTTTGATGGAGAAGACTTTAAATACTGGAAGGATAGACTAGAAAGTTTCTTTCTAGGTCATGATGCTGATCTATGGGATATGGTCCTAGATGGTTACACACATCCAAAAGACAAAGACGGAAAAAAGATTGACAGAAAGAACATGGATAAAAAACATAAATTAGATTTCAAAAATCACCACAAATCCAGAAATATCTTTCTCAACGCTATCTCTAAAATGGAATATGAGAAAATCACCAACAGAGATACAACACATGACATGTTTGAGTCTCTCAAAATGACTCATGAAGGCAATACTCAAGTAAAAGAGACAAAAACTTTGGCTCTCATCCATAAGTATGAAGCCTTAAAAATGGAAGAAAATGAGTCCATTGAAGCTATGTTCTCAAGATTCCAAACTCTGACCGCTGGCCTAAGAGTTCTGAACAAAGGAAACACCAAGGCAGACCATGTTAAGAAAATTATCAGAAGATTACCTAGAAGGTTGGCACCTATGGTTACTGCATTCAAAGTGTCAAAAGATTTGAATGGTGTATCCCTTGAAGAACTTATCAGTGCATTAAGAAGTCACGAGATAGAACTTGATGAACATGAGCCTCAGAAGAAAGGTAAGTCAGTCGCCCTTAAATCTATTAAAAATGTAAAACTAACGCTTTTCAGGCAGAAGAAGGAAACTTTGAAGACTCAGCTTCAGAAGAAGATGAGTTATCTCTGTTCTCCAGAAGGATCAACCAGATGTGGAAGCACAGACAAAAGAAGTTCAGAAACTACAAGAGGTCAGAAGATAAACCAGAATCTTCTAGACATAAGAAGTCAAGCAGGAGAGATATAGTCTTCTATGAATGTAAAGACCCAGGACACTACATAAGTGATTGTCCTAAGCTAAAAAGAGAAAGACAAGAGAAAAGGTTTGGAAGAAAGAAAGGCATGATGGCCACTTGGGATGATTCAGAATCTTCTAAAGCTGAATCTGACTCAGAAGATGAGCTTGCTAACCTAGAGTTTATGGTTACCACAGCAGATGACGATGACTCAGACTCTGATTCAGAACTGAAAGAGGTATTCTCTGAATTCTCTAGAGCCGAACTTGCATAAACTTATAATAACTTCTTGAAAACTACAGTCAAGTCAAAATCAAATACAAGAAACTCAAAAAGAATCTTGCATCTGATTTTGAGAAACTTGAAACAGAAAACTCTGAACTTAAAGAAAACATTTTTAAACTCAAAGAGGAAGTTCAAAAAGTTCAAAAGATTTATATTTCAGATTTTGCTTCAAGTTCAAGAGATATTCTTAAAGAATATGACTCTAGTTTTCAAACATTTCTTGCTAAAAGCATAGATAGAAGCAGAATGGCTTCAATGATCTATGGTGTTAGTGGAAATAACAGAAGAGGTATTGGATATGAAACTCCCAAAGGGAAAGAAACATATAAACCTAAGCCTGTTGTGGAAATGGTTATCACATATAAACCACTACACAAACAATTTAGTTTTGGGCACACACATGATATCAAATACACATTTCACTCTGAAAATTCTTATGCTAAATCAAAGTTCAAACAAAACTTTAGAAACTCTAACCAAAAAGGACCCAAAAAGATATGGGTACCTAAGGAGAAAATAATATATGTTGCAGATGTCCTTAACAGCACAGTTGAAACACCAGTCATGGTACTTGGACTCTGGATGCTCGTGACATATGATGGGAAGAAAGTCTATGTTCCAAAGTCTGGAACTTAAATCTAGAGGAGATGTCAAATTTGGAGGAAATCAGAAAGGAAAGATTATTGGTTCTGGAACCATTGGAAACGGTAACCTTCCTTCTATAACTAATGTTCTGTTGGTAGAAGGATTAGCTCATAACTTGCTGTCCATAAGTCAATTAAGTGACAACGGTTATGACATTATCTTTAATGAAAAATCCTGTAGAGATGTTAGTCAAAAAGATGGAACAATCCTTTTTACTGGCAAGAGAAAGAACAACATCTATAAAATTGATCTTTCTGACCTTAAAACTCAGAATGTAAAATGCCTTATGTCTGTTAGCGATGAGCAATGGGTCTGGCACAAAAGATTGTGACATGTTAGCATGAGAAGAATGTCTCAAATTAATAAACTCAATCTGGTCAGGGGATTCCCCAATCTAAAGTTCAACTCAGAAGCTCTGTGTGAAGTATGCCAGAAAGGAAAATTTTCAAAACCTTCTTTTAAGTCAAAAAATGTTGTTTCTTCCTCTAGGCCATTGGAACTTCTTCACATTGATATGTTTGGACCAGTTAAAACTGCATCCATCATAGGAAATAAGTATGGATTGGTCATTGTTGATGACTACAACAAATGGACATGGGTTAAGTTTTTAAAATACAAGGATGAGTCACATTCAGTGTTCTTCGACTTCTGCAACCAAGTGCAAAATGAAAAAGAGTTTAGAATCATAAAAGTTAGAAGTGATCATGGAGGAGAATTTGAAAATCCTTATTTTGAAAAGTTTTTTAAATAAAATGGAATTTCTCATGATTTCTCTTGTCCTAGAACTCCCCAACAAAATGGAGTTGTAGAACGAAAGAATAGAACTTTGCAAGAAATGGCCAGAACCATGATTAATGAAACCAATATGGCTAAACACTTCTGGGCAGAAGCAGTGAACACAACATGTTATATTCAAAATAGAGTCTCTATAAGACCTATTCTTGAAAAGACTCCTTATGAATTGTGGAAAAACAGAAAACCCAACATTTCATATTTCCATCCTTTTGGATGTACTTGCTATATTCTGAATACTAAAGATAATCTAAACAAGTTTGATTCTAAGTAACAAAAGTGTTTTCTGCTTGGATATTTTGAACGCTCAAAAGGCTATAAGGTATACAACACAGAAACTCTGATTGTTGAAGAATCAATCAAAGTCAGATTTGATGATAAGCTTGGCCAGCAAAAGCCAAAGCAGAATAAAAATCCTGCAGGTATAGAAGATCATCTTACAAACTCTGAAGAGTCAGAAGCAAAGGAATACTCAGAAGATCCTTCTATTGAAAATGATCTAGACAATCTAAGAATTTCTAAATAGACCCCACATAATAGATTCCCCAGAATCACATCAGCACATCCAGAAAATATGATTATTGGAAGAAAAAAGATCCCATCAGAACAAGATCCTCTTTCAGAAACAATGAAGAATCACTGTTTGGATTGGTCTCTCTGTTTGAACCAACCTCAATAGAGGAAGCTCTACAAGATAATGATTGGATCCTAGCTATTCAAGAAGAACTAAATCAATTTTCCAGAAATGATGTGTATGATCTAGTTCCAAAACCTAAAGGATTCAATATCATAGGAACAAAATGGGTATTCAGAAACAAGTTAAATGAGCAAGGAGAAGTTGTCAGAAATAAAACACGACTGGTTGCACAAGGTTATAGTCAACAAGAAGGAATTGATTATAACGAAACCTTCTCCCAAGTCGCCAGAGAATTTGCCGAGTCTATGCAGGCTAAATTTGAGATGAGCATGATGGGAGAACTAAAATTCTTTCCGGGAATTCAAATAAATCAAACTCCCAAAGGTACTTACATACATAAAAAAAGTATGTTAAAGAACTCCTGAAGAAATTCCAGCTATCAGAAAGTAAAGAAGCAAAGACACCAATGCATCCTACATGCATTTTGGGAAAAGATGAGGTAAGTAAGAAAGTAGATCAGAAACTCTACAGAGGTATGATTGGATCTCTTCTCTATCTGACTGCGTCTAGACCAGATATATTATTCAGTGTATGTTTATGTGCAAGATTCCAATCAGATCCTAGAGAATCTCACTTAACTGTTGTTAAGCGAATTCTGAGGTATTTGAAAGGAACTACTAACCTTGGACTGTGTTACAGAAGAACCAAAGAGTTTAAACTAGTAGGTTATTGTGATGCTGACTTTGCTGGAGATATAATAGAACGAAAAAGCACCTCTGGAAGCTGTTAGTTTCTGGGTGATAACATTATCTCATGGTACAACAAGAAGCAAGCCACTATTGCACTATCAACAACTGAAACATAATATATATCTGCTGCTGGATATAGCACTCAGATGATCTAGATAAAGAGCCAGCTGGAAGATTATCATCTCTATGAAAGTAAGATTCCTATCTTCTGTGATAATACCTCTGCTATTTGTCTTTCAAAAAATCCTATCTTACATTCTAAGGCAAAACATATAGAAATTAAACATCATTTCATAAGGGACTACATTCAGAAAGGAATTTTGAGTTTAAACTTCATAGACATAGACCATCAATGGGCTGATATTTTTACTAAACCCCTTTCTAAAGATAAATTTAAATTCATTCTGAAAAACATCAATATGGAACTTTGTCCTGAATGGATTTTTTTTCTCTATATATGTTTTCAGAATGTTCTGAAAAATGAATGTTCTGATTAACTACTCTTCAAAAGTTAGAAGAGGAGTTACATCAGAAACCATCTATAAAGTTCTTAAATGTGACTAACGTTTTATTACAAGAATGGTTCAGAAGTTCATTACATTAAAACAACTGTCTCACGCTATCCTCAGAAGTTGAACGCGTGTTTCAACTCTGAAAGGTCACGCATGCGTGCACTGCTATTGAGACGCTGTTCCTAGTAACTGTTCAGATTTGATCAAATCTCACGCTTCCCCTCAATGTCAAATTTCATTAATTGCTTGAAATGATTTTTTTTTTAATTCAATCGTTCTAAATTCTTTCCCAGTTTTATTACTCTAAAAATTCTTTTTTTTTCATAAGCTATAAATACTTTGCGAAACTCCTTTTTTACTTTTTACTCCCTCTCTCTCTCTCTCTCTCTCTCTCTCTCTCTCTCTCTCTCTCTCTCTCTCAAATTTCGATCTCTTATGTGTATTTGCAAACTCCATCTTTTTTTCAACATCCTAAACCTAAGCGCTCTAAATGGCTTCATCTTCATCCCATTCCGAAAGCATTCATGTTTCTTCAAGAAGCTCTCAACATGCAGAAAGATATGTCACTCCTGAGAGAACAACACTCATCCTTGTTGATAGCTTGGAAGTGGTTAGTGAACTAATGGTTGATTTTGAAAATCTGAAAGCAAATGGGTTTGATTTGTTTCCGGCAGTAGAGTTCCAAGGGTGGCAAAATTTCTTTGATCGTCTAGTTGGACCGGTGTTCCCTTATCTTGTCAAGGAATTCTAGATTCATGCCATCGCTTCACCAAAGGTCATTCTATCATTCGTAATGGGCAAAGAGATTTCCATCACTGAGAATCTCATAAGGAGGCTTCTAGGTTTTGAAGGTAATGGTGTTACTGGAATCTCAAGTGGAAGAATGGATATGTCTAAAGTTTATGCTGAGATTTTCACTACTGGGCAAACATCCAACAAGGTCATAGATTTGAAGAACAAATACAAAATTTGGGAAAGAATAATTCATGGTTGCGTTCATCACAGGAAGGAAACCATTTCCCCTGACTACATCAATGTTGACCAATAATATCTTCTATTCTGTCTTGGCACAAATGTGAAGATCGATCTGCCCTATCTTCTATTCAACAATCTCTAGACACATGTAAAGGAAACCATGGAAGCTGAAAGAGTCAAAAACCCTAAGTCAAAAATAAATTGGATCCCTCTGGGAAGATTAATCTCAGATATTCTGATAGAGAATGGTCTGATAGCTCATCTAGAAGACGCAAATTTACTTGGAGAATTGGAGCCCACTTGTGGAAAATCTCTGACTCGGAAGAACCTACTCAAAAGGAAGTTGATTGACAAACTTATGGTGGAACCTACTCCATATGTGTCAGCAACTGTCACCAGAAGGAGAATACCTGTTGCGGATTTTCCTCTCTTCAACTCTGGTGATCATCTTAAGATTATTCTGCACTTTATTGAAGCTTGCAAGGAAAGTGGCATTTCTATTGACCCAGCATGGCTTCAAGGAAGGAATGTACCTGCTCCAGAAGTTTTCCTCCAGAAGCAGAAGAAAAGGCAAGCAGGAGAAGGTCCCTCTGATCGTCCTCAGAAGAAGAAGAAGAAATGTTCAGGTATATCCTCTGAAACCATCTCTGTTTGTGATTCTGTACGTATAACACCATCTGTTGAACCCTAACCTTTAGGATGTATTGAAGTTGACATAGACCTAACCATTCCCTCTGAACCCCTACAAAATAATCCTCAGATTGACCGGGTATTATCTGACATAGACAATTTTGATACTGTAGTTCCTCCACAAACTTAACCACAACCACCACTCTCTCCATATATCTCTCAACCTGAAATCTCTACTTCTGCTCCCCACCAACAAAATCCAAATATTCCTGCTAAAAACCCTCTTCAAACATCCCCCATCAGACCTTTATCCCAAAAATCCTCTAAGTGGTATGATGGTTCTTGGAGATTACAAGGAATCAATGTGCCTCTGGCTACATAACCTCTGTCCTTCATCATTCCCTCTGAAAACATTTTTGCTCTGAATGGATCCCTGACACCTATTCCTTCTTCCTCATATCAAACCACTATCATCATCTCTCCTGACATCACACCTCCTACGTCACCAGAAATTCACACACCTACTTCACCAGAACCCTCGTCACCTCACTCTCTAGAACCTACCTTCAATCCATCTTCATCAAAACCTCCTGAATCATCTGACTTTCTTAGGACTGTAGTTGATCCTGAATCTCTACTGTATCTGCAAATAAAATCCACCAAGAAGGCAGTTCCTAAACCAGCCCCAAATCCTGTTTAGTCAGATGTTAATATACGTTTCCAGAATTTTGCAACAAAAATGCAGACTTGGATAGACCTGCTGAAGGAAAACAGTGCCAGCAACCTGAACCCAGCTGCCTCTGATTTTCTTCGGGAAGCATTCAGAAGGAAATTCAATGATGAATCCTTTAAAATGCAAGATATGTGCTATTCTCAAGTTCTTGATAATTTCACCCAAAATATGAATTCCTTCAAGATAGAAGTGGTAAATATCTGGGATAAGAAGTCTCTTCTACAGATTACCAATGCTCCTTTACCACTTGCTGATCACATGGAAATTTCAGAAGATGAATCTGAAGACGGCTCTGAGTCAGATCCCAATCACTTGGCAATGACTCTGTATCACCAACCTTCTACTCAAGCTGCCTCTGAGAAATTTCTAACTCTTCTGATTGATCTTGGAACCCTCCTCTCCAATGTTGTAGGCTCAGACTCTGCTGGTTTTGCTCCAAAGGTTGTATCTTCTGAAGCTGCCTCAACATCAGCTCCATCTTCGCTGGTGATTGACACTCTGAATGAGATGAAGAAGGAAAATGAAGCCATACATGAACGTCTAGACAAACAGGATGAAACCAACAAGGAAATCAGAACTTGGATGATGAAACAAGAGGAATCCTCAACAGAAATCAAGAATCTTCTTCTTTCTCTTGTCTCTCGTCAATCTTAGTTTTAATTTCTTTTTCCAATTTTTATTTTATTTTATTTTTGTTTTGTACTTCTGTCTTTTGAATCTTCAATATAAGAATCTTTTGAATCTCTTTAATTTTTTTTGCTTTTTGATTATGACAAAAGGGGGGAGAAAATGTGATTTTGATCTGATCCATGATAACAGTTATGGGAATAAGTCTCAAACATTTCTAACAAAATACAAAGTTTTTTTTCTGTTTAAGAGATATGCAGGTACCTCAATACTCTGAAAGACTTAGCTCTAAACATCATCTGGTAAAGATCTGCTAAAGAAACTCTGAACCAAAGATCAGGAGCTCTTAAAGAAACTCTGAAAGAAAAACCTCTCAAAGCTCTGAAGAACAATCTCAGGAAGTTTCCCTTATGCATTTAAATTCTTTTATTATTTATTTCAGAAGAAGAAATATTTATCTCAGGGGGAGATTATCAATCTCACGGGGAGATTCTCACTCTTATACAATTTTTTTTAATCAAAATCTAAATTGTTTTGTCATCATCAAAAAGGGGGAGATTGTTAGAACAAAGTTTGGTTCTAATTATATCTTAGAGTTTTGATGATAACAATGAAATAAATTTTTTATAATATATTTTATACTCTGATGTGCATGGTTTCTAATTCATATGATGTTCTGAATCAAACATTCTCAAAATTGAAACATCATTCTACGCAAGTCTAAAGCAAACTCTGAAGGAAGCACTCCAAGGAAAACTCTGATGAAAAGCAATCTTAAGCAACCTCTGATAAAGCTAGCTAAAGTAAAGATTTGAAAGAAGCACGCTGAAAGCAACATCTGATAATGGAAGCCGAAGCAAACTCTGATGAACATATAATGAAGAAAACTCTGATAGAAGAAAGGTTAAAGCAAACTCTGAAGTTGCAATGCTGCAAGCAAACTCTTAAACTTCAAGAAACAAGCTCTGACAGTACCGTTGATCATTTAATGCTAAGACGGCTAACACACTCAAGTGGTACTACACACGAGAGCATTGGAAACATAAAGACCAAGCTAACACGCATCATTAATGCATACACTCTCTTCAAGGTAGTAACGGTCAAGACTGGAAGCTATATATAGAATACCTTTTGTTTCAAAGCAAGGTTACTGATACACGAAAAACATACTGAAGCTCATTGTTTTCATTCTTGTAAACTCATTGTATATAGTGGGTATTCTTAAGTGCTGGGCTAAAATCTTAGTGATAAATCACAGTTTATGATACAGCTTATTAGAAGCATTCTGATTCACTAATGTTAAGAGATAATCTTTGTAAGTGTTCCTTGAGAGACCAGTTAGGTCAGGTTTCTCAAGAGGGCTAGGACTAGTTGAGTCTTAGAGGTGTTAGTCACTTGCAGTTGGCTTGTGCATTGTATTGTTAGTCACAATAGTTTGGTTGTGCATTTGTAATCAGTTTGATTATAGTTGATTAAGTCCTCCTTGAGAGAGGCGAAATCACCTTGGCGGGTGGATTGGAGTATTTTGAGTTTCAAACGAACCAAGATAAAAATACATGTTTCTTTCCATTATTATTGCGCGAGAAAAAGGAAAAACTTATTTAACCCCCCCCCCCCCCCCTTCTAAGTGTTTTCTCACCCTTCATCGATGACCCTTCGATGTTGACTTTGGTAAACAGTCTTAGTCCTTTACGAAAATTGCTAAAACATCTTACAAGTTGCCTTTTATGATTGTACAATAAACCATGCATGTCCCTCATATCCAATAATATAGCTCTCTACCAACTAATGGTAGGCAAGCACTATCTAAAAGAGGAGGAAAAGAACAAAGACTTTTTGAGTAGGTAGATTGCTCGTAATTGCTTGCTCACAAACAAAAAACCATCTTTACACCTCACACTTTCAAAACACTCTTCAAAACAAAACATCTTTCTACACACAAACACTTTCTTGAACTATTTTCAAAACCAACACTTTGTATACATTCTCAACGATACGAGAATCATTGCAAAGTTTGTCAAACTAAGGCGTTCTCAAAATATTTTCAAACATACACAAAACACAAATCATTTCAAAGTAAGCTAGAAATTAAGAGCCCGTAGATAACTACGGATAAAAAGAGTGCTAACACCTTCCCTTTTCATAACCTACCCCCAAACTCAAGAAAATATCTCAAAAGGTCTTTCCTGTTCTTTTCACCCTTTCCTTTATTGGATAAAAGAAAAGTAGGTGACGACTCTTGCTATCCGCAACATTTGAGATAAATGCAAAACATCCAAGTCAGTTCTACCACCATATCACAACTCCCAAGACATTACTTTTGAGAAACCTAACATCAAGTCAAATTCCATGCCTCCGTATGATGGACAAGCAATAAATACAATCAAAGTAGTCACCGACTGTGGGGCAGGCAGACAAGTAATGGCTCCGATAAATCAAAAAGGGGTGTATGAACAAGTCTTGAGGTTCACTGTGAAGTGTATAACAAGTTTGTACCTTGAATCAATAGCCCATTAGCCCAAAAATTCAAGTTTTCTCAATTTGAACTTCATGCATTTGCTCAAAATTTCCCAACTTGCACCAATCATAACTCTCTCAATTTTTGTCATTTGAAGGTGATATTGGACTTTTTGGAAAGCGCAAGATGTACTCTGAAATCTTTATTTTTATTATTTTTGCATTTGAAGACTTTATCTTGATGTAAGTTGCCTTGACAAAGAATGTCTTTTTGTTGACTTTTGAAATGACCTATAATGTATTGGCCCATATCTCTCAAATGAAGCATTTTTTGGACTTGAGCTTAGAGAGACAAAGTTGCAGAGAATTGAATTTCCATATAAATGGGATTTGGTTGAGGAAAATATGATGAATTATGTGAAATTTACACTTGGTCAATGTTCAGTTGACTTCTCCTTAAGAAAACCCTAATTTAGTAACTTTTAATGAATCTTGAGTTTTCTTGATGAATCATGATCAAACCTTGATCAAATGATGAATATGACTTTAAAAAATTGATGTTGACCAAAAATATTGAAGTTTGACTGTATCTTGACCATAATTGACTTTTTATCCAATATAGTTGATTTTCAATCATCTGAGCAATTGACTGAGCAAACTTGTGATGCAAGGCTTGAAACTTGACATGAGGGTACCTTGGAACATATGAGAAACCATGAAATCCACTTGAGGCTTTAGAAACCCAATCTTCCTAGAGGAACAAAAAACCCTAGTTGTAAGTCCCTTGCTTAGGAGGAGAATTTGTCTGATCAAATCGAGCAACCTTACGCATTTGAGAACCCTAGGAGAATGTCTTGAGGAAAAAAGGAGGGAAAATTTTGTGGTTCAACACATCTCGATTAAAAATGAATCATGTCTAATCTTGAAAAGGTTTTAAAGGATAAAAGGTGCTCGAACGCACAAAAAGGTTTGAATGAAGTTAAATGTTTTTTAGTCTTTTTGAAAAGGTGTTTGAATATGCTTATGTGATTTAGCATTTATTAAGAAAAGAAGTTTGAAAAAGGCACTTGACAAAGTAAAGCTTTATTATGAAAGCGATTAAAGTTTGAAAAGAAAGAAGTTTTAAAAAAGAAAGATATTTTGAAAATTGAAGAATAAAAGGAGGAGATGAAGAGAGTATCATATGTACATGAAGGTAAAAGGAAAGAGTAAGGAAGATCTGACCGAACGGAAGCTCATACTTGATATAAAGAAATCAATATAGCGTTCTCATCCCTTTGGATTTAAAACCACAAGCAGATAAATAAGCCAAAAGCATACCAAACCTCAGGTGAAAATAAATCACAGGCAGACAACATCAAAGAAACCCAAGCGTCAGATAACACTCAAAGCATCAGATAAAGCGCATCAAGTAAAAATAAATCACAAGCGGGAAAATCGCATCATGTAAGCTCAAAATGTTAGATAAAGCGTAAAGCGTCAGATAAATACCGAATAAAAATCCATGCATCATATGGAAATCCAAACAAACTGACAAAAGCCAAGAGGTATCAGAGCAATAAGTCTAAGGCATCAAGTGAACCAAAGAAACGCAAGTTAGACGGTCATAATCACACCTCAGACATCAAGTCAAAATAGTCACAAGTATATGAGTGAACCATGGATTAACTTTTTAATCGATTAATTAAGAATTGATTAAGTTAATTAACTGAATTAAGAAAAATAATTAGTGAAACTAATCAAATTTAATTAATAAGAATCTATTAACTAAAGAAATATTTAATTAATTAACTAGAAGTTAAATCATGTGTACCAGATAAAAACAGATAAAGGTTACTAAATAAAAAATTAAATGGAAGTTCAATCGATTAATCAAGAGTTGATTAACTTAATTAACCGAGTTAAGAAAAAATGAATTTGTAAACTAATCCATTTTAATAGCAAGATCAAGTAAGTAAATAAAGTCTTGATTAATCAATCAAAAACGAATAGAAGATACTTGATCCATCTTGAGAAAACTTACACAAGCTAACAAAAAAATTAGTAATCACAAGATATAAAATCGGAATAAAACTTGCATGATGCATATGAACAAATGAATGTTTCTCAATCAAGAACCAAGAAATCAAATTATTATCCATGTTCATATAAAAATCATCATTGCATACATTGTGCTAATCAGATTCAAAATCAAGCGAACACAACGGTAAACATTGTTTTAAACCATAAACAGAAACGAGATTTAAGAATTCATACTATTACTTCTCATAAACACACAAAAAAAATCAGCATTCAACACATTATTTCAAGTGTATTCCATCAAGTAAACCCAAGAGTAATCGCTATTTCAATCAACAATAGAAACAAGAATAAAAAATTCACATTACAACATGAGAAAACAAATTCAAAATAAGCTTCAAACCTCTAAAAACAAATCCCGGGCAGCAACTATGCAATTACAATAATGCTCAATGAAAACCGACTCAAACATGAACAACAACCCAAGGAAACAACAAACCATGCTCCCACCGAATTAATCTCTTTAACTCAAAACGAAATGTTAAACCAATGCCAACCATATTTCCTTCCAATTATCTCAAACAACATGACAACAATTAAACTTCACCCTACATCAAAATCACAAATAGTATTGTTATCACACATTCAAAATCGAGAATTAGCACAACTAACATTGTATCACAAGCGAACTTTACACGTTTCCGTATTAAAAAAAATTCAATTTTAATCAAACAATGTCAAACACGAACAGGAAGATGGTTGTTTGTGTTCTCAGCGGAGCGTCAACAAATGGGAGTTAGAAAGAGACGGAGGCAGATTAGACTTGGACGATGTATTGATGAAGAAGGTGAGGCGACAGTGGAGGTGGAAGTGAAGGGAGGGAATGAAGAAGAAATATGGAAGATGGAGTGAAGTTAAGGATTGTATGGAATGAAGGGGTTTTATGGTGTTAGATTTAATTTATATTTTAGATATTGATTTATATTTAGGAATATATTTTTAGAGGATATTATTATATCTTTTTATATCTTTGTTAGAAGATATAATTTTGTGTATAAATAGCCTAGTGGAGTAGGTTATTGTAATTTCATTGTAAATCCTTATTTTTGTAGCCGTCTTTTAATATATTCTTTTACCTTTCATCTCTTCTTTGTGCACCAATAATTGGTATCTAAAGCTCCTGGTTAGAAACTATGGAATTTGGGAAATATTGTTTCATTGATAAAAATTCTGGGATTTGGGAAACATTGTTTTCATTGAGTTTCTGCGTAAATTGCACGAGGTAGAAGATGAACGGAAATGTTGGAGATATCTATTCCAAGCTTCCAGTATTTGATGGCAAAAACTGGAATCGTTGGAAGATCCAGATGCGCATGTTATTTGATTCTCAAGATATGTTAGATCTTGTCACCGATGGCTATAATCTGTCAGAAGCAGAAGCAACAGAGGCACAAAAGGCAGCGCATAAGATGCTGAGGAAGAAAGATCAGGAGGCATTGTTATACATCCATCAATGTGTGGATGCGAATGTGTTTGAGAAGTTTGCATATTCTGAAACAACGAAGGATGCATGGGACACACTGGTCAGATGTTACAGTGGTGACGCATCAGTGAAGAAGGTGAAGCTTCAGTCTCTCAGAAAGCAATATGAGAACCTCAATATGAAGGACAACAAGAAGGTTTATGAGTACATCTCTAGAGTGATTCTGATCACTAATGAGATGAAAGCTTGTGGAGAAACCCTTTCTGAATAAACAATCATTGATAATATCTTGAGATCTTTAACTTCTCAATTTGATTACATTATGGTAGCAATTGAACATTCCAAAGATCTGAGCACCATGAGAGTTGAAGAGATGCAAAGTAGTCTAGAAGCGTATGAGTTACGTATGATTGCGAGAACTTCTGAGAGGGAAGTAGAGCAGCAAGCTCTGAAAGTAACTTCTGGTAAGAAGAATCAGAAGCAGACTTGGTCAGAATCCAGGAAGACAACTAATGGTGGTCAAATGTCAGAAGCTTCAAACTCTGATAGGCAGAAGAATGTCCAGAAGGGAAAGGAGAAGTCTGACAAGAAAAATATTCAGTGTTACTGTTTCATGAACTTTGGTCGTTATGCCAAAGATTACTGGTCAAACAAAGAAAGGAAGTTAGAAAAAGAAAATATAGCCAGAGGAGAGTCAGATGATGAACCTGTGCTATTGTTGGCTTCTAAACCTGATGATCTGAATGCATCAGAATGGTGGTATATAGACACAGGGTGTTCAAACCATCTTAATGGAAACAAGAAATGGTTGGTTGATTTTGACTCTGGGAAGAGTACAAAGATCAGATGTGCTGATGATAAATACCTCAATGCAGAAGGTATGGGAAATGTGAGAATCATTCTAAACAATGGGAAAGCAGCAGTGATCCAAAATTTATGGTATGTACCTGGCATGAAAAGCAATCTGATGAGTGTGGGATAACTTATTGAGAAAGGTTTTTCAGTTACCATGAAGGACAATCTTCTGAAGCTGTATGACTGTAATCAGAAGCTGATTATGGAGTCAGAACAGGGAAGGAACAGAACATTCAACGTGAATGTTAGAGCTGCAGACTCTGAATGTCTTAGTGCAACAAGTGTTGTCAAGGAGAGTGAGCTGTGGCATAGAAGATTTGGTCATCTGAATTTCAGAAGTTTAGGGCATCTGAAATCAAAGAATCTGCTACATGGAATTCCTACAACCAAGAAGCCTGAAAAGTCATGCAAGGTGTGCATGGAAGGGAAGCAACCAAGATTACCATTTGCATAAGAAGTAGCTCCAAGAGTAAAACATGCCTTGGTAGTAGAGCATTCTGATGTGTGCGTCCCTTTTCCAGTAGCATCAACTGGAGGGAATAAATATTTTGTGTCATTTGTTGATGAGTTCACTAGAATTACATGGGTATCTCCCATAAAGTTTAAACACAAGGTGTTTTCTGAATTCAAGAAGTTCAGACTGAAGGTTGAGAATCAGAGTGGCCAGACTCTGAAGATTCTTAGAACTGATGGTGGTGGTGAGTATAACTCCACAGAATTCAGAAGATTCTCTGAGGAGAATATAATTGAGCATGAGGTTACTGCTCCCTATACTCCTCAACACAATGGTCTTTCTGAAAGAAGAAATATTACTTTGCTCGATATGGTGAGAAGCATGCTGAAAGAGAAGAAGCTTCCTCATACTCTGTGGGGAGAAGCTGTTGCAACTGCGTGTTATGTGCTCAACAGATGTCCAACAGAGAAATTAAAGGAAATAGTTTCTATTCATAAGTGGATTGGAGATAAGCAAAGTGTTAGTCATCTGAAGGTGTTTGGTTCTGTATGTTACAAACATGTCCCAGAAGCCATAAGACATAAGTTGGATGATAGAAGTAAAGTGATATTGCTGGTGGGGTACCACAGTACAGGTTTGTACAACATTTATTGTCCAAAAACTAACAAAGTTGAGTTCAACAGAGACGTCATTGTAAAGGAATCAGAAGTTTGGAATTGGGAAAGGTCTCGTTCTGACTCTAATGAGAAAACTCTTGAAGAAAAGTCAGAAATACATGTTTCTGAAGCTGGTAAAGACTCTGACTCTGAAGAAGATACAAAAGGAGAAGATGATTCTGACTCTGACTCTGATGGTGATCCAGACTCTGAAGATAGTCAAGGTTCTGGAGAAAGTCCAATTTCTGAAGCAAGTGCTTCTTAAGGGGAAAGTTCTGGTGTCCAAAGTTCTGAAGGTCCAGTTTAGAGGCAACAAAGAGTCATAAGCATCCCAAGAAGATTTGCAGAGTTTGACATGTTGCAAGACACTGAAGTAGACTCTGAAGGAGAAATTATTCAGTGTGCAATGTTAGTAGACTCTGAACCCATGAGTACGGAAGAGTCTCTTAAGCAGCAAGTTTGGTTACAGGCCATGAAAGAAGAACTTGATGCTATAGAGAGAAATAAAACTTGGAAGCTAAAAGAACTTCCAAAAGGCAAGAAATCCATCAACATCAGATGGTTTTTCAAGTAGAAGCTAAAGCCATATAGATCAATTGGCAAACACAAAGCAAGATTAGTAGCAAGGGAATTTCTAGAGAAGCCTGGGTTGGATTACTTTGAAGTGTTTGCACCTGTAGCGATACATGAAACAATCAAACTATGATTGCAATAGCTGCTAACAGGAATTGGCCTCTGATGCACTTAGATGTAAAATTTGAATTTCTAAATGGTCAATTATAATAAGAGGTATATGTATCACAACCTCCTAGATTTGAGAAAAAGAATCAGGAACGGAGGGTGTTCAAATTACACAAAGCCTTGTATGGATTGAAGCAAGCACCCAGAGCTTGGAATTTGAAGATTGATTCGTTTTTCAAGGAACAAGGGTTTCAGAAGTGTGAGATGGAGTATGGTGTTTATGTTCAACACACTTCGGAAGGTAATATGATTCTAGTATGCTTGTATGTTGATGACATACTACTCACAGAAAGTTCTGAACAAGAGATAGTTGAGTTCAAGAAAGCTCTGATGAATGCGTTTGAGATGACAGATCTTGGGAAAATGAGTTTCTTTCTAGGTATGGAATTTACTCTGAGAAAGGAATCATTTTGCATCAGATGAAGTGTGAAATCGAGCTTCTGAAGAGATTTGAGCTAGAAAATTGCAAAGTTTCTATCACACCTGCTGATACGAATCAGAAGTTGGACTCTAATTCTGATGGAGATGGTGTGGATGTTACAACCTTCAAACAAATGGTTGGTTCTCTGAGGTATTTATGTAATACCAGACCTTATATTTGATATGCAGTTGGAATGGTCAGAAGATTTATGAGTAAACCAAAGTGGTCTCATTACCAAGCTATTGTCAGAATTCTGAGGTATGTGAAGGGAACTCTGAAGTATGGAGTGTTATTTCCGTCTAGAAGAAAGATCGAATCAGAACTTCTGAGTTATTCAGACTCTGATTGGCACGAAGATAGAGTGGACAAAATAAGTACTTCTGGGTACTTATTCAAATTTCTGGGAGGTTTTATTTCTTGGTGTTCCAAGAAGCAAACTGTTGTTGCGCTGCTAACCTGTGAAGCTGAATATATTGCAGGTGCTCCGACTGCATGTCAAGCTGTGTGGATTCTGAACTTACTGCAAAATCTGAAGATTAAAATAGACAAACCTCTGAAGATGATGATTGATAACAAGTCTGCAATCAATCTTGCCAAGAACCCAGTGTTGTATGGGAGAAGCAAGCATATTGAGACCAAATATCACTTTCTGAGGAATCAAGTTCAGAGCGGAATATTAGAAGTTGTGCACTGTAGCACCCAGAAGCAGCTGGAAGATGTTCTAACAAAGGCTATCAAAACTGACCAATTTCTTCGTTTGAGGGATGTAATTGGTTTTGTAATTTTTGGGTAAATATAAATAAAGGGATGATGTTAGATTTAATTTATATTTTAGATATTGATTTATATTTAGGAATATCTTTTTAGAGTATATTATTATATCTTTTTATATCTTTGTTAGAAGATATAATTTTGTGTATAAATAGCCTAGTGGAGTAGGTTATTGTAATTTCATTGTAAATCCTTATTTTTGTAGTCGTCTTTTAATATATTCTTTTGCCTTTCATCTCTTCTTTGTGCACCAACATATAATAGTCGAAGATACCAATTGAAGGAGGTGAGTTTGTTGTGTGACCGGTAATGATGTTAGTAAGGAAATGTGGGATGAAGATGGGGTAATGGGGTACTGCTATTATTCAAGTGTGTTTTAGTAAGGAAGATCAAGAGATTCAATTTGTGAGGTTTTCTCAAGGCCTCTGATCTTCCCCGTTTAAACAACCCTAACCTTATCTTAAACACTAAAGCTTATTAGGTTTAGCAAAATTTTAGATGATAAAAAACCCTCTAACCATAAAAATTAATACAATTTAAAATATTTTTGATTTTGATTTTTTTGAATAAAAAATAGAGATTAAAAACGATAAAAAATAGAAATATAATTAACCTAAAAAATAAAATGAACACATTAAAATTAACTACAGATCCCAAAGATTAATAAAAAAAATACTCAAATGGTCAAAACCGAAATAAAATGAGAATAAAAATATCAGACTGCACAAACGATGACCATTAAGAAAGAGACTTTAAACTGTACCGAAAAAATAAAGCGAGCACACCAACATGATCTACGCCAAAAACATATTCATAAATGGTCTGTTAAAGGTGAAAACTTGAAATATTTTCTCGCTAATTTCCTGTACAGTGTCGAATCGCTATTAACAAATCTGCATGTAGAACTGTAATATCAATACTATCGACATATAAACAAACTTGGAGCAATGCAAGAAGCGGGTAAAGAGATAAAATGCATGAAGTGAGATAACGGGCATTTTTCAATTATAAAACGATGCAAATGTCGATGTAAACTAACTTTTGGTCAACTTAAATACGACCAATGATGCAAAATGTGATGAATGAAGATGTTTATTGAAGATTGTGACCAAATAACAAAATATGATACGATAATGTGACTGAAAAATTTATGGGCGAAAACATATGGGTCTTAAGGAGAAGGGCATCCAATGTAGCAAGTGTTTCGATGCCAATTGCCTTGGAAAAATCACTACGGGGACGTAGCCCACGTTAAAGCAAATATTTTTTTCATACCGTCAGTCGTGGAGATTGAAGAAGGGAAAAACACAAGAAAGGGGGGGGGGTTGAATTGGGATCTCAAAACATAATGAAAAGAACACATTGATTTTTATCATGGTTCGTTTGAACTCAAAATACTCCAGTCCACCCACCAAGGTGATTTCGCCTCTCTCCAACAAGGTCTTAATCCACTAGTCAATCTTGATTACAAATCTACTTTGACAACTGCCAAAGTCTTCTTGAGTCTAAAACCACAACCCGGTTTTCTCAAGAAATTACAAAATAATATAATTGAGTGTGTACAAATATGTTTTCTAAATAAAACAATATCATAACCGTGATGTATTACTCAATTTAAGATTGCTAGGTAGAATTGGATAAATATGCGCTTCTTTTACGTACGCAGTAGTTCGTCATCTGATTTCTTCTTTTCGTCCTCTTTATATAGGCCATGCAACAGTGACATAAGAAGATGATTTTGGAATGTTCATAACATGAATTTATGATCTTTCCAAACCAAGAGATTCTTTTCTATTTGTAGCCGTTACTTTTGATATTGCATTGATAAACTGTAATGCTTCAAAACTTCTTACGTCAGAAGATGAATGTTACTGTTGGAAGTCCCTTTTTGATGATGACAAAAACTTGTATATTTTGATGGAATATAAAGAACAAAGAATAAAAAACCCTCCTTGAGTAGAATACTCAGTTAACGAGAAAATAAAATACTTCCCAGAAGATCTTCTGAGATAGCTTCTGATAGGAGTCAACTTCTAATAGGAGTCAGCTTCTGATATGAGTCAAAATATCTTTCCTTCTCCCCTTTTTTGTCAATAATCAAAAAGTAGGAAAAACTCTATTTGTCTAGCTTTGATAGAAGTTGCTGGAGAAGGTGTGACACCCTCTTCTAGGTTTAATTGAGATTCTTTATAGAGCTTATGATGTTGTATTCTCATTATTGTTCCCAATAGTTCCAGAGCCAATAACCTCTCGTTTCTGATTGCCTCTGAAACGTGCGAATCCTTTAAATTCCAGGTTTTGGAACATATGTTTTCTTCCCGTTATGTGTAGAGAGCATCCAGAATACAGGTGTTAAGACTGGTGTTTCAACCTTGCTGTCAAAAATATCTATAACATAGATGATTTTATCCTTTGGTACCCATATCTTTTTGGGTCCATGATTGTTAGAGTTTCCAAAATTCTGTTTGAATTTTGGTTTAGCATAAAACATCTTACTAGTATGTTTTATATCATGTGTTTGTTCGGAAGTGAAGTGCGAATAAAAAGGAGTGCGTTTAATAACTAAATCTTTAACTTTATTAGGTTGGGATACTTTACCTTTGTATCCTATACCTTTTCTTCCATTACTTCTAACTTCATAGATCATTGAAGTCATCTAGCTTCTATCTATGTTTTTAGCGAGGAACTTCTGAAAGCTGTGATCATATTCCTTTATGATCTTATCAGGGTTACTAGGAAATTCTGAGATAGTTTCCTTCTGATTATTTTGTATATCATTTTCAATTTTTGAAATTTTTTCTTTCAGCTCAGATTTTTCAAATCTCATATTCTTAGTTTCTTTAGAGTCAGAAACTAGATCCTTTTTCAGGTTCTTGTTTATGACTCGAAGTTTCTGATACCTTTCTAGAATTTCTGACAGACTCTCTTCTAATTGAGATCTAGAAAATTTAGAAAATACCTCTTCTGACTCTGAGTCTGATTCTGATTTTGATTCTTATTTAGAGGATTCGGAGACATCTGATAAGTTATCCGTTTGAGCTATATTGGCTCGTTCATCTTCTGATTCTGTTCCATCTTCAGAAGATTCAGAGTCATCTTACGTTGACATAAGGCTTTTCTTGTTTTCCTTATAGAGCTTATTTTTAGTTTTCTCTATTTGAAGACTTGGACAGTTACTCCTGTAGTGACCTTGTTCATTGCATTCGTAGCAGGTAAGGTTTGTTACTGGATTTTCTGTATCCAGAAGATTGTTCAGAGTGATTTCCTGATCTTCTATAATTTCTGAATTTCCTCTACCCGTGCTTCCACAGCTGATTGATTCTTTTGGATAGAAGGAACAATTCATCTTATTCTGATGAGGATTCACCAGAGTTTTCTGCTTCTGCTTTTGCCTGCAAGAATTTGGTTTCATATTTATTAGATTTCAGAGCGAGAGACTTACCTTGCTTCTGAGGCTCATCTTATTCTAATTCTATCTCATGAATTTTCAGGGAGCTGACAAGTTCTTCAAGAGAAATTTTATCCAAATCTTTGGCTAGTTTTAATGTTGTAACCATGGGTCTCCATTTCTTGGGTAAACTTCTGATGATCTTCTTTACATGATCAATAATTGAGTATCCTTTGTTCAGAACTTTTAGCCCAGCAACCAGAATTTGAAATCTTGAGAACATTGTTTCAATGGTTTCATCTTCTTCCATTTTGAAGACTTCATACTTCTGAATGAGCGCAAGGGCTTTGGTTTCCTTGACTTGCATGTTGCCTTCATGCGTCATTCTCAAGGAATCAAACATGTGCTTTGCTGTCTGTCTGTTTGGGATCTTCTCATACTCTGAGTATGAGATGACACTCAAGAGGATAGTTCTGGCCTTGTGATGATTTCTGAAGTCTCGCTTTTGATGATCTGTCATTGTTTTTCTGTCAATCTTTTGACCGCTTTCATCAATAGGATGTATGTACCCACCAGTCACTGTAACGACCGTAATTTAATTAATTATTTAATTAAATTATTTTTGGAATATTTGTGAAGTTGTATTATAATAATTGGATTTAATTATTTTATTAAGTGGAGAAATAATATTAGAATTATAATATTGTTTGGTGTGGGCTTATTTTGAAGGAATAGAAGTAATAAGGGGGTGTATTGGTTTTAAGCCCAATAAGGAGTAAATAGAATAATATGGTTATTTTATTGTTGTTAGAAGAGAATAGAAAGAAAGAGGCAGTAGAAGAATAAGGATTGAGAAAGAACGTGCAAGCTGCTAGAGAAAGTGGAAAACGGCAAGAATGAGAATTCAACCAGAAATTGTAGAGTGACCTTCAATCCAAGGTAAGGGTGGGGTTCTGACTCTATAATTGGGTTTACGATGATTGGTATGTGGGGTTAGAGATGATTGTTGTCTTGTTCTTGAATTGAAAATACATGATTGTTGTATGATGAGAATTGATGAATTTTAGATGAATATTGATGTCATGATGTTGTTTAATTGATGTAGAATTATAAAGTAATTATAGGTGATGAATTTCCATGATTAGATTAAATTTCTAGGGCTTAAAATTATGGAACCGTAGTGAGATGCAGGGAAGGAAACGCAGAATATTGCAGTGATAAAAAATGCAGAATTATGCTAGAATGATACCAGGTGCTGCTGTTTTATAACAATGAATTAATTTGGAGATAGAGTTACGTATTGTTCTTAGTTAGGTTGATATCAGGCTAAGAATTAAAATAGTAGGATTAATAAAAAGTAGCAGTTCTAATGGTAGAAGTTCTGATGTTAGGAGTTACGTTTGATTATTAGAAAGTAGAAGCTGTGTTGGTTAGAAGTTACGTTGTCAGAAGATTGTGTCATCAGAAGTTGGGCTGGTCAGAAGTTGGGTTAGTCAGAAGTTGTGTCATCGGGAGTTAGGCTAGTCAGAAGTTGGGTTAGTCAGAAGTTGGGTTGGTCAGAAGTTGTATTGGTCAGAAGTTGTGATGGTCAGAAGTTGGGTTGGCCAGAAGTTGTGTTATTAGAAGCTGTGTTGTCAGAAGTGGTGTTATTAGAAGCTGTATTATTAGAAGTTGTGTTGGTTAGAGGCTGTGTTGTCAGAGGTTGTGATGGTCAGAAGTTATGCTGGTCGTTGCGCTGTTTTGTGCAAAATGATGAAGGTTAGATGCTTAGAAGCTGTTGTTTGAACTGTAACAGTAGGATTGTGATGGTCATGACGTTAGAGTTGCATAATAGCAGTATTGACTTATTGTGGAATTAATGTACAACTGAGTTGTTAGTGATAAGTTATTAATGATATTTTTTGATGATTTATAATAAATAAATGATGTTTGATAAATTATTATGATGATATGAGATGTTGATAACGAGACGTTGAGATGCTTTTGAGATGTTTTAGAGATGTTTTAGAGATGTTTTTGAGATGATTTGAGATGTTGTTAACTTGGGTGTTGTTATTACATTCATGGTTGCGTCGCATACATTGCATTTTTGAGATTGAGCTTATGCTCGTTGAGATGGCCTGTATTGGCGAATTTTAAGATGAAGGCTATGCCTTGTTGATGCCTCTATTAATTAGCAAATTTTTGAGATGGGAGTTCTGCTCCAATGGTACCACATGCATTTGCATAGTATTGAGTCGCATTATATGATGGCATAAAGAAGTGTATTTTGATGTTGATTAATGTGTATATGCGTTGTAATTATTGTTGATTATGAGATGAGAAGTGGTGATGTCATTGATCTAATTTAATATATTAATTATCATGCGCTTTATTATATTGTTAGATATCTCACCCCTTCTGTTTGAGTGTTGCCCTTATGTTGGTAACGTGCAGGTAATCGAGAGTGAAGGCTGTATACCTTCAGTAGTTCGAGTCGGTGTCATTTCTCTGATATGTAACACTCGGGGGGGATGAACGCTTGCTGTTTTGATTGATGATTTTCAGTTGTTGAACTTGAAATTGACTATTATTAAATATGTGATGTTTCGAAGTTGCTCTTTTGTTGTTAGAGATGTTATTAAGAATTCTGATGCGTAGATGTTGAATTATTTGATTAAAGATGTTATGTTGATGGTTCACCCGATGTTTTAAAAAGTGTTATATATCCACGATGAATGCAATGAATTTTGATAGAAGAATTTGTGACGTCCTGATTCGTTTGTATGATTGAAATTTTATAACTCTGATTTATTTATATAATTTACCGGGGTAGAATTGGGGTGATACAAAGTTGGTTTCAGAGCAAAAGGTTGGTCCGACCTTGTCATCGAGTTATAGTTGTCTAACAGTCGAGTATTGTTATTTGAGTTCTAATCGTTGTTTATGTTGTAGTGAGAAGTTGAGATGGCTGGAAGGAATGATGCTGCACTTGCTGCTGCTTTAGAAGCAATGGCTCATGCGATGGAAAATCAGCCAAATACTGACGAGAATGCTGGATCTTGTAGCTTGGCGACCCTCCAGAGAGAGAATCCACCTACGTTCAAGTGAAAGTATGACCCTGATGGAGCATTGGAGTGGTTGAAAGAGATTGAGAGAATCTTCCGTGTGATGGACTACACTCCAACGCAGAAGGTTTATTATGGGACTCATATGCTAGCAGTCGAGGCTGATGACTGGTGGCTACAGACTTGTCAGAAGTTGGAAGCTGCAGGTGAGAATGTCACTTGGGCTGTGTTCCGTATGGAGTTTTTGAGAAAGTATTTTCTTGAAGATGTTTGTGGTAAGAAGGAAATTTAATTCCTTGAGCTGAAGCAAGGAAATCTGTCGGTTGTTGAGTATGCTGCCAAGTTTGCTGAGTTGGCTAAGTTTTATCTGCATTACGCTAAGGAAAATGCTGAATTTTTAAAGTGTATTAAATTTGATAACGGGTTGCGCCCGGAGATTAAGAAGGCGGTTGGATACTAGAAAATCCGTGTCTTTGCTGATTTGGTTGATAGCTGCAGGATTTATGAGGAGGACAATAATGCTCATTACAAGATTATCAGTGAGAAGAGGGGCAAGCACCAACAGAATCGTGGTAAGCCTTATGATTCCCCAGCTGGTAAGGGTAAACAGAAAGTTGCTCATAGACAGAGGACTAGTGGGGGAGATGCTCCTGCTGGTGTGGTTTGCTTTAAGTGTGGGAAATCTGGGTACAAGAGTAATGTGTGCACTGCTGAAGTGAAGAGGTGTTTCCGTTGTGGTAAGAACAAACATGTTGTATCTGAGTGTAAACACAAAGATGTGATTTGTTTCAATTGTAGAGAAGAAGGGCACATTGGTAGCCAGTGTCTGAAACTAAAAAGAGCTCAGTCTAGTGGAAATGTGTTTGCTTTAGTGGAGGATCAGACAATTGCTGAGGACATACTTATTAGAGGTACATGTTTCATTAATAGTACTCCTTTAATTACTATTATTGATACTGGTGCTACGCATTGTTTTATTGCTGCTGATTATGTTGAGAGATTGGGTCTTATGTTGTCTTCTTTGAATGGAGAAATGGTCGTCGATACTCCAGCCAAGGGGTCGGTGACTACTTCTTTTGTGTGTTCGAAGTGTCCCTTGTCGATCTTCGATAGAGACTTTGTTTTTGATTTGGTTTGTTTACCGTTAAGAGGTTTGGATGTAATTTTGGGTATGAACTGGTTAGAGCATAACCGTGTTCATATTAACTGTTATGACAAGTCTGTGAAGTTTTCTACTCCTGAAGAAGAGGAAGATGGTCTTTTGTCTGCTATACAGTTAAGGAAATTGATGCAAGAGGAAGCGCAGATGTTTTCGTTGATGGCGTCGCTATCTGTAGAGACTCAAGCTATAATTGAGGAATTGAAGGTGGTGTGTGAATTTCCTGAAGTTTTCCCTGATGAGATTCCTGATGTACCGCCTGAGAGGGAAGTTGAATTTGCAATTGATCTTGTACTTGGTACCAGACCTGTGTCTATGGAACTGTTGTACCCCAAAATTTTCCCTCCCATTCTCTCAACATTTCTCATCACAAGGCTCTTGAAGATCAAGATCCAGTTAGGGTTTCATCTGCTCAAGAATTCTCCTTGCACTGTTGACCCAAATTAGGGTTTGTGTTTTCACAAAGATGTTTTGACCTAAAATGCCTAAGATGACCTTCTTGCTTCATATTGGACTCCCAAGTTTATCCACATCAAGTTTCAAGTCTTGATTCCAAGTTTTGCCCAGTCAATTGGACAGTTGACCTAGAAATCAGTTGTATTGGGGAAAAAGTCAACTGTGACCAATTGACAGTCAAATCTCATGAAAATTGACCCACATAAACATTATGAACTCATATGAACCATTTGATCAAGTTTGGATCACAATTCCACAAGAAATTTGATCAGATCACCAAATGGGCAAAATGGTCATTTTTAGGGTTTTGACTGCACAAAGGCAATTTTTGACTGTTTGACCCAACCAATGGCAAACCAAGCTCACATATGGACTCAAGGGCCCCATAGAATTATCTTGACATGCTCAACAAGTTCAAAAGATCCCAAGTACACAAGATTGACAGTTGAATTTCCCAGTCAATTGATCAATTTTGACTGTATACTGAAAAGTCAAACTTTGACTTTTTGGTCAAAATCAAGAGTCAAGATTCCTTTTTCATCAAAACATGCCAAATCATGAAACTTGTTCACCAAGAAATCAAAAATTGCAAATTAGGGTTTGAAATGAGAATTTTTCATAACTTAGAATTTTTCAAAGTTATGAAAAACCCTAATTTTTTCCCAACTTTGCCCCACTTTCTCACCAAGATTCATTTGGATTCAAGCAAAAGTCAAAACATGAAAGTTGTAGCTTGTTGCATAATCTACAACTTTGATTCACAAAGTTTTCCCAAATGAGGCTTGTATCTCAAGTTACAATTTTTGGAATAAGGGTACTAAACCATTCTTAACTTAGTGAAATTTTAACCTATTTTGGCAAGGTTTTCTACCTAAATTCAAGGTCATTTTCCATACACTTCCACTTGGAATTTCAATTTGCATTTCAAAGATGGATTGTAGTACACATTCCAAGCTTTCCAAAATGTCCAAGAACTCATCAAACAACCTCATAACTTGAGAGATTCAAATTTTGCAATATGGCAAAAACTCATTTTTGAATTGGTCATGTACATGTTCATAACTTATGCCATCTTCAAGTCAGCTTGGTTTATGCTACATTACAGGCCCTTAAACCATCCAACACTCAATAATTTAATGCATGTTCATTGTGCTAAGGCTTTGTTTCATGAGTTTATGCATTACATTTTGAATTAAGCCATTTATGGAAAAAGCAAAATGGCCATTTTTGCAAAAGCAAGCTTTATGTCATAATGCAAATCCAAGAGGTACATATCAAATCCAATTGGCACAAGATTATGAGCAAAACACTCTGATCAAGACAAGGTTAGCAGCATGTTTAGGGGGCCTCTACTTGCCTAGAACATCAACTTGGATTTGCTTGCTTAAGTGTTAAGAAACTTGGCATTTCACAACATAACTTTGATCTCAACATTAGAAACCTTAAGCAAATATTGTAGACACTTTCTAATCATCCTAACTAAGCTAGCACGCGACTCCAATACCTCCACAAACTCAGAACCACCCTCAAACTGCTCAAACAGAGTTCTCACTGCAGTTTGAGTGCCAACTCTCATCCCTTGCATGATTTCTTGCCCAAAGCTCATCAAACACATTCCCTAGCATCAATGCAAGCTAACCAAAACCTAAAACACGACCTGTAATTCCTCTAACCAATTCCACCCTTTTCACTTTCTTATTTTGCAGTTGAAGGTCCATAGCTCGATTCAAGGTGTCTCAAGGCAAAGTAAGCATTGGAATAGCATCACCACACTTCAGGCAAGCTGTACAGATCATCATCTTGCTTTGAAAGCTCCCCCCATTGCCAGATAGAACTTCAACTGAACAGGTATTTTCTTGAACTTCTAACTCTTAGTCTAGGCATCATTAGCTCTAAGTTTGTGAATAAGAAGTGTTCTACTCATGCCCCTGAATCTGTACATGCTTTTACTTTTCATTTATTTTGCTTGAACTGTGAGAATTTAAGGTTTGAATATGGCAGAAAACTTAGGTCAGGATTTGGGAATGTCAAAATTCTCTCTCATTTCTGAGAGTTAGGATGAGTTTTTTATATATTTAGAATCGTGATTCAATGCTTAACATTTCTTATGTTGGAAGTTTGTGCAAAAGATCAAAGAATCCAGGTGTTTGAATTGGAAGTACAGGCGCGCGTTTTTTGAACGTTTTTGTTCAGAGGTTGAAGAAGAAGCTTCATGGGCTAGGCTTGCTTCTGATTTTCTTTTCACACCACATTTTTGGTTTCATACCCCCTGAGCCCATTATGTTTATTCTCATGATTTTTTGACTTTTCTTTTTTCATTTTGACTTATTTATTTTTGCTAATAATATTAAAAACATGAAAAATATTTTTTACACCATTTTTATATTTTTTAAGTATTTATTTGTTTATATGGACATTTGTACATAAATATATATATATATATATATATATATATATATATATATATATATATATATATATATATATATATATATATATATATATATATATATATATATATATATATATATATATATATATATATATATATATATATATATATATATATATATATATATATATATATATATATATATATATATATATATATATATATATATATATATATATATATATATATATATATATATATATATATATATATATTATTTAGAATAGATAGGAAAAATAATGCAAATATACTTTATTTCTGATTTTTGTTTCATTTTTTCTTTTGAAAATATTTTATACAAAATATACTTTTTTTTTATAAATATTAAATATTATTATTTTTGTATATATAATATTTATTTAGTAAATAATAAGGATATTTATATATATTAATATATTTAGGGCAAAAATACCAAAATACATACATTTTTATTTTATTTAACATAAAAAAATAATAATACTTTTTATAAATATATTTCATTTTTATTTTATTTTTGTATATAATAAATAAATACTTGTATAAATTAAATAATATATATATTACTTAATAAAAATTAGGGTTTTACCCTTAAAATACAAAAACTCCAAAAATAATACTTTTTTTATTTTATTTATTTGACATAAATAATACTTTTTTTCATACATATAAAAACCTTTTTTGCATTTTGCATCTTTATTTTATTTTCCATTTAATTTATGCAATCAATTATCTTGTAAATATTCCCAAAATTGATGTAATAGCTAGGTTTAATTTCCTTGTCTAAATATCCCCCCATTTGAACATTTGTACCCCCCTTCCCATATTGTGTTGTAATAGTGTAGGAATTTTACTTTTCGCACTTTAAACGCTTTCTAAATATACCATGCTAGAATTAGGGTTTGTATGCAAATAAAACGAACAAAAATAGCTTGACCTAATTTCAAGATAAACAAGCATGAAAATGGACAACACATATCACACTTGCACCCCTAGGGTATTCCACTTGTTGCCTTCAAATAAATAGGCCATATTGCATGTTAGGTTTCTTTGGGTAAAACAAACAATTCAAATGATCATAGTCCCTCGATGACGCTTTTGAAAAGTTGCCTAAAATGATCAAGTCCCTTTCAAAGAGAAATTGCCCAAAGATACTTAGCACTATTGCAATTATGGTCTAAACGATGACCCGCGCCCGTCCCTTTCACCTCCTAATACAAGATTGTCCACCAAATGCAATGGTGGAACAAAATTGTCAAAAGGGTTAAAACATAACAAAAATCTTTGAGAACTTTAGGGTAGATAGCTCTTAAGTACTTGTCAACTTGCAAAATAAAACACTTGCCTATTTTCAAACCACACTTCACAAGCACTTTCAAAACAAACTTTCAAAAACCTTGGAACATCTTTTTCAAAAAAGACAAACACCTTTTGTAAAACATTCGAGTAAAGAATTGTTACAAGGGTAGCCTATACAAGGCATCTTTTTCAAAACATTTTCAAAACCACACACCGAGCACCATTTCAAACAATTGAAAACCAAGGCAAGTTGATCTAAGCAAGTACCTAAGAGCCCATGGATAACCATGGATAGAAAGGGTGCTAATACCTTCCCTTTCTATAATCTACTCCCCGAACCCAAGAAAAATCTCAAAGGTTTTTGCTGTGCTTTTTAAACCTTTCCTTAGGATAAAATAAAAAGTCGGTGGCGACTCTTGCTCAACCGAAACATTTGCAAAAACAAACGCAAAACCATAGTCAGTTCTCCCACCGTATCACAGAACTGGCGACTCTGCTGGGGAAAATTTTAAAAGTGGAGTAACCTTAAGGATTAGATCACCCTCTTGCATGACTAATTGTTTGAATTGATTGCTTTACATCTTAGCTCTATTGTTTGGGTTTGCAATCCTACACCCGGATTTTGGGAAACATTCATAGATAGCAATACGTTGTGGAAACTGTGCGGGGTATACCGACACGGTCGAAGCAATAGCTATATTAGTGCGACATATTTGTGAGTACCGGTAACCCTTGAGTTCAATCAAGGAGAGTACGGGTCCGCTGATTGATGTCACTAAGCACTAATGACCTAGAACCTTACTTGACCATCTTGGCCTTTTATTAGGGGTAGTGAGATGACCGGCTTTGGTGCAGTCCGAAGTTGGTAGATACTCGATACTACACTCATTGAGGGTTGTTTTCTTGGAATATTTTGGTCGCTAGTTAAGTGGCTAAACCAAAACAATGAACATTGAAAACAATCCAATGATATTGAGCTCCTTAGAACCCGGTTACTATTTATAGGACAGGTTTTTAAGCCAACTACACTCAAAAGGGTACTTACCTATGAAACCCCATGCAAGCCTGAAACTAGGGTTTGGTGTGATTTGCTTGTACTTATGTTTTGTGCATACATCATAAACATCATAAAGCATCATATGCATTCACTAACCATTTCAAGGGTTTGGATCTTCATCTTTGTTCCTGTTTTGTAGGTCATGGAAATTCCTCGCAGAAACACCATTCAAGTCAACCTTGTGAGAATCTCTCCTCAACTCAAGGAGCTCACCTCAAGAATTTCGGAAAATTCATCCTTTAGTGAAAGACATGGTAGACTGCTCAGCTTAGTCAACACCAACATTGAAGAAGACATGATGAAAGTGCTATTTCAGTTCTTTGACCCTCTTCACCACTGTTTCACTTTCCCTGATTACCAGTTGGTGCCCACTTTGGAGGAGTTTTCTCAACTCCTGAGAATTCCTATCCTTAATCAACTACCCTTCAACAGTACGGAAAAGGAACCAAAGCCAGAAGATGTTGCTCGAGCATTACATCTACAACCATCCGACATCAAGGGGCATTGGGAAACCAGAAGCGGCGTCAAGGGATTCTTAGCAAAATTCTTGTTTGAGAAGGCACAAGAATGTTGGAACTCATTGGACCTACAAGCCTTTGAAGAAATTGTGGCACTCCTTATCTATGGGTTGGTCTTGTTCCCAAATCCTGACCAATTGGTAGATGTCAACGCCGTCAAAATCTTCTTGTCCAGAAATCCAATACCAACATTGCTTGGGGACATTCTTCACTCATTTTACACATGAACAATGAGAAAGAGGGGTGTTCTCATGTGCTGTACTCCTCTCCTTGCACGGTGGTTTATTTCGCACCTTCCACAATCTGTCTTGAAGAATGACCAAGGCTCAAGGTGGTCCCAACGGTTGATGACTCTTACTCACTCTGATGTACATTGGTGTTCTCGGTCCAGAGAAAATGTCATCATAGTCGATCGTTGTGGAGAGTTTCCTAATGTTCCTTTACTTGGAATTAGAGGAGGTATCACCTACAGCCCTTGCCTAGCTTTGAGGCAATTTGGATATGCACGGAGGGATGGCCCTCATGATATGTTAATTCCTGACCTAGTTTTTGACTTCGACAACAATGCGCAAGGACTTCGCCAAAGATTCATCAGAGCTTGGGGAAGACCCAACAAGGTTGATAGCAAGACTCTGAGACACAAGAACTCCATCCCTCTTGAGCCTTATCTCAAGTGGGTACGAGCCCGAGCCCAAAGTCTGATGATGCCTTATCTGCATGTTCTCCCTGTGATTAAAGAGCCTGTTAAGGAAGGAGAGGTTCCCTACACCATCCTACATCCAGACATGCCTACATCGTGGGAGGAAATGCAGAAAAGTTGGATTCAGCTCAAGAAGGAACGGAATACTTTTGAAGCTAGCTTCTACGCCAGTGAGAAGAAGGTTCTAGAGCTTACCCGCCGACTCCATGAGCAAGAGGCCCTCAACACCTACATCGCACCAAAAAGGATGCACAATGTCTTTTTGCCTTGAGAAGTTATTTTGTAATATTTGGCCCATGGGGCATTTATGTACTAACAAATTTCTTCTTATTAATATGACGTGCGTTCTTCTTTGTCTGAAACAATTTTGAATGTCCTAAATCCTTGAATGCATTGCATACATAAGCATACCATTCATCATGTGCATAAGCAGGTCTCACGCCAGGTTTCCTTATCTGTCTGCTGTTTATTTCAGTAGGATGGATCTCGAGCAAACAGTCAAAGACCTGCAAGCTTAAAATGCACAGTTCCAGCAACTCCTGATGACCTTGGCTAAGGGTCAGGAAGATATCAAGACTCAATTGGGGAACAAAGACCCAGTGAAAAAGAAGAAAAAGAGACTCGGGGTGGCTACTTTGGGGAGAAGATTTGACGAAGAAGCTCGTAGAGTGCTTGAATTTCCTCCTATTTCTGATGAAGGAACCAGCAAAGGAGGTGGGGCTGCGGTACCTTCCGAGTCTGATGCGGAAGAAGAAGAGGTCGAAGAGGATGAAGATTATTCTGATCAGCAATACCCTCCAGCTGATGATAAATACAAAGGTTTAGAAGACAGGTTGGCCGCCATGGAGCTACAAAGAGTACCGGGTTTCGATTTTGAAGACTTGGGTTTGGTTGCCGGGATTGTGATTCCCCCAAAATTCAAAGTGCCAGTGTTTGTGAGGTATGATGGGCTGTCCTGTCCCAAAATGTATCTCAGGTCCTACGTGAGAAAGATCCAACCCTATACGGCAGATAAAAACCTTTGGATTCATTTCTTTCAAGACAGCCTTTCTGGGGCTCAGTTGGAGTGGTTTTATCAGCTAGAGGGAACCAGCGTCCGAAATTGGGAAGATTTGGCCACCGCTTTTTACAAACAATATCAGTATAATTCTGACCTTGCTCCTACTCGTACCCAACTTCAGGGTATGTCATTAGGAACAGGCGAGGGATTCAAAGAATATGCACAAAAATGGAGGGATTTGGCTGGCAGGGTGCAACCTCCTTTAACCGACCGTGAACTCGTTGATATGTTTCTAGGGACCCTATCTGGGCCATTTTTCAATCATCTAATTGGTAACTCTTCCGCGGGGTTTACCGATTTGATCTTAACAGGCGAAAGAATAGAAACTGGCATCAAGTCATGAAAGATTCAGAAGGTTGTTGCTGCAAGTGTTGAGAAGAAGCCTTTTAAGAAGGAGACAGCTGTGGTATATTCTCAGAGAAGAGCAGGGAAGACTGAACGCCGGCCAACTGTGGGGGCCGTAATGATTCAAAATACTCCAAATGAGCAGCCTCGCTACAACCAGTCCAGAACAAATCAACAACGGGTGGAACGGCCACAACGGCAGTTCACCCGCATTAATATGACTCCAGCACAAGTGCTTCCCCACCTGTTGAAGTTGAATCTCGCCACCATCATGGAGGCACCAAAGAATGTGAATACGTCCTCTCCGCATTATCATGCTAATGCTAAATGCGCCTACCATTCAGACAGTGTTGGACACGACACCAATGATTGTTGGGCACTCAAGCATAAAATCCAAGACCTGATAGAGGCGAAAGAGGTGGAGTTTGACGCTCTGGAGAAGCCTAATGTGATATCTGCACCCATGCCGAAGCACGGCCGAAATGTCAATGCTATTGAAGAAGATTTGTATGTTGCTGATGTCAATGATCTGACTACTCCATTGCTAACCATTAAGTTGAATCTGTTAAGGGCCGGGATCTTCCCGGGATGTAAGGAAAACTGCTATTGTTGTTACTCTCTGCCGTTTGATTGTCCGTTACTGAAGAAAGGCATCCAGGGCCTTATGGATAGTCGACAAATTTTGTTTGAAAAAGTTTCTGCTGTTCCAGTTCATGCTGAAGATGTCTCAATCATAACCATTCACGCCAATCTTTCCAAGACCGTCAAAAAGCATGTTAAGATTACGCCAGCTACGAAATCTGTTCCTTTGAAGATAACAATGCCAGGGCCTGTCCCCTATATTTATGAGAAGTCCATACCATGGAACTATGGCGGTGACGTTTACTACCATGGTATCAAAGAAATCGAAATAATTGAAGAAAGTTCGGATGATGAAGAAGCCAGCATTAGTAACATTGCGGGCACTAGCAAAATCACCAGGAGCGGGAGAATATTTTCTCCAGAGATTGCCCCTCCAAGAGCAATCTTTGGACCCTCGTCAGCTGACAAGGTCATCCCTGCACCAATTAAACTCTCTGCTAAAACCCCTTTGATTGAGGATGTTGTTGTTCCTAGTGCTGTCTCTCCTACCGCTGCTGATAAAGGTAAGGGAATCCAAGATGAGCTCGTCAGGACGAGGGCTCAGCCCTTGGTCATCCCGGAAACCTCCAAGAAGGAAATGGATGAGATCTTGAGGATAATCAAAAGGAGTGATTATGATGTGGTAGAACAGCTGGGGCAAACCCCCTCAAAGATCTCCATGCTGGCACTGCTACTTTGCTCGGAAGCGCACGCTAAAGCTCTGATAAAATTCCTGAAGGCAGCCCATGTGCCCCAGGAAACCTCTGCAGATCAGTTTCAGAATTGCGTGGCTAGCCTGACTGTGGACAATGGATTGGGGTTCTCTGATGCCGACTTAACTCCTAAAGGTAGAAACCACAATGATGCTTTGCACATTTCAGTCGAGTGTCGAGGAACTACTCTCGCACATGTCTTGGTTGATACTGGTTCGTCGCTGAATGTTTTGCCTAAGAAGGCCTTGGACCGACTAGATTGTGAAGGGCTGGAATTGAAGCCGAGTGATATTGTTGTCAGAGCTTTCGATGGTTCGAAGAGAATGGTCCATGGAGAGGTTGAAATTCCCATCAAGATAGGCACCGAGGTATTTAAATCTACTTTCTATGTGATGGACATCCGTCCGTCATACTCTTGCTTGCTGGGTAGGCCTTGGATACACCATGCCGGGGCAGTCACCTCCTCCTTAAATCAGATGTTGAAGTATCCCGTCAAGGGAAAGATCATTACTGTCCATGGTGAAGAAGAGTACATGATTAGCCATTTGAATTCTTTCCGATATGTGGAGGTTGAAGGGGAATTCATTGAAACTCCTTTTCAGCATTTCGAAGAAGTCCTTCCTGAAATAACAGTAGCAAAGTTGGCAGCTGAGACACCGAGGCAGATGGCCAGGATGGCATCTCTGGAGGACGCAAGGGCCGCAATAAAGGAAGGGAAGAATTCAGCATGGGGCAGTTACCTGACATTCCACATAAGACAGACAAATTTGGATTAGGGTTCACTACCGCAGGCCAGAAGGCTATGCGCCGTTCGAAGATTGAAAGAGCGCCAGTCAAAATTTCCCCCTACGGAGTCAACGCTTTGGAAGACGAAGACAAAGAGAGCAACATCGAAGAGTGGATTTATCCAACTGTCAAAGGAGGATTGAGCAACTGGGAGGCAAAAGACTTTGTCCCCATCACTTTTATTCATCATTAATTTATCTGTTAAACATTTCCTATTTGGTCTGTAATATTTACTTTCAAACAATCCGTACACTATCTTTTCACCTCATGCCTTGCCCAGGGCATGTAGGTCCATTTGTAAGGGTTTTGATTATTTTTCATATCCATATGCCATGTTTAATGATTCATTGGACGTTTTTCATTTGATAAACTGCTTGTGTTCATTTTCTCTCCTTTTGCATTTTTGTTTAAGGATGGCTATCCCTTACACACACCCACACTCACCAATGCAGGTACCCATCCACTCCGAATTCCATGGGTGACTATTCTGCTGTATCTTTCAATAACTCTGAAGATCTGGTCAATCAAGCCGAGTATGAAGATGACGAAGGTTGTGAAGTACCAGGGGAACTAGCCAGACTTCTACAACAAGAGGAAAGAGCCATCTTACCTCACGAAGAGTCATTGGAAGCTGTCAATTTGGGAACCGAGGAAGACCGGAAGGAGGTACAAGTGGGCGCCAATCTGGAACCAAGTGTCAAGGAACGCCTGATACAGTTGTTGAATGAGTATGTTGAAATCTTTGCTTGGTCTTATGAAGACATGCCGGGTTTAGACACAGACATCGTGGTTCACCGTCTCCCCACAAGAGAGGATTGTCCACCGATCAAACAAAACGTTCGCCGAATGAGGCCTGACATGTCTGAAAAGATCAAGGCAGAAGTAATGAAGCAATTCGACACTGGCTTTCTGGCCGTTACATCCTATCCTCAATGGGTCGCTAACATCGTGCCAGTACCTAAGAAAGATGGCAAAGTCAGGATGTGTGTGGACTACCGGGATTTGAATAGGGCCAGCCCCAAAGATGATTTTCCACTCCCACACATTGACATTTTAATCGACAATACAGCTCAGCATAAAGTGTTTTCCTTCATGGATGGATTCTCGGGCTACAATCAAATCAAAATGGCCCCCGAAGATATGGAGAAAACAACTTTTGTCACACAATGGGGCACTTTCTGTTACAAGGTGATGCCGTTCGGGCTGAAGAACGCGGGAGCAACTTATCAACGCGCCATGGTAGCTTTATTTCATGATATGATACATCATGAGATTGAAGTTTACGTAGACGATATGATAGCTCGGTCACAAACAGAGGAAGAGCACCTTGAACATCTGGAGAAGCTGTTTGCCAGGTTAAAAGAATACAAGCTCAGGCTGAATCCCAGTAAATGCACTTTTGGAGTTAGGTCTGGTAAACTCCTGGGATTCATTGTAAGCAACAAAGGCATTGAAGTCGATCCGGCAAAAGTAAAAGCAATACAAGAGATGCCTACTCCCCGTACTGAAAAGGAGGTTAGAGGATTCTTGGGGCGCTTGAACTATATTGCCAGATTCATCTCGCATCTGACTTCTACCTGTGAGCCAATTTTCAAACTCTTGAAGAAAGATCAGGTAGTTGAATGGAACGACGATTGTCAAGCTGCTTTTGATAGAATCAAGGAGTATTTGCTAGAACCTCCTATTCTGATGCCACCCGTCGAAGGAAGACCATTGATCATGTATTTGACCGTCTTGGATAACTCAATGGGGTGTGTTTTGGGCCAGCATGACGAGTCTGGTCGAAAAGAGCATGCTATTTATTACCTTAGCAAAAAGTTTACCGATTGTGAGACTCGCTACTCACTACTCGAGAAAACTTGCTGCGCTTTGGTATGGGCTGCTCGCCGACTAAGACAATATATGTTGACTCATACTACCTTGTTGATTTCCAAAATGGACCCTATCAAGTATATTTTCGATAAGCCCGCTTTATCTGGACGGATAGCTAGATGGAAAATGATCCTAACTGAGTATGACATTCAGTACACCACCCAAAAAGCTATAAAAGGGAGTGTACTAGCTGACCATCTGGCTCATCAGGCTATCGAAGATTATCAACCCATGAGATTTGACTTCCCGGACGAGGACATCATGAATTTGGACAACATTGAAAGTAACGGACCGTATGACGGACCCGAAAAGGGATCCCGATGGACCCTGTACTTTGATGGTGCTTCAAATGCACTTGGAAACGGTATTGGCGCAGTACTCATTTCTCCGGAAGGTTGTCACACACCTTTCACGGGCCGACTTTGCTTCAGCTGCACAAACAACATGGCTGAGTATGAAGCTTGCATCTTTGGTCTCAAGGCTGCTATAGACTTGGGGATCAAATCTTTGATCGTATTTGGGGACTCGGCTTTGGTCATCAGTCAAATCAAAGGAGAGTGGGATACCAAGCATCCTAATATTATTCCATACAAAGAACATGTCCTGACATTGTTGCCTCATTTCGAGCAAATTACCTTCGAGCATTTCCCGCGAGAAGAGAATCAGCTAGCAGATGCTCTAGCCACAATGTCCTCCATGTTTAAACTCAACTGGGATAACGAGGCTCCCCAAATCACCATCGAGCGAATGGATGAACCTGCGCATTGCCACAAGATTAATACCGAAGAAGTAGTGGAACAACCTTGGTTCCATGAAATTAAAAGGTATCTCGAGACTAGAGATTATCCCGAAGGAGCTTCCGTAAATGACAAGAAGTTCTTAAGGAAATTTGCTGCTAAGTTCTTCCTGAGCAACGACATCCTTTACAAACGAAGCCATGATTGTGTATTACTCCGATGCATAGACAAAGCTGAAGCAGAGTTGATCATGACCGATATACACAGCGGCACATTTGGCACTCACTTGAGCGGGCATACAATGGCTAAGAAGATCCTAAGGGCAGGCTATTACTGGTCTACCATGGAAGCTGACTGCCATCAACATTCCCGTACTTGCCACAAATGTCAAGTCTATGCTGACAAAGTTCATATCCCTCCGGTTCCTCTCAACTTCCTGACTGCTCCTTGGCTCTTTGCAATGTGGGGCATTGATATGATTGGAGAGATCAAGCCCACAGCTTCCAACGGACATCGCTTCATCCTGGTTGCCATTGACTATTTCCCCAAATGGGTCGAAGCAGCTTCCTTCGCCTCTGTTACTAAAAATGTGGTTGCCCGCTTTATTAAGCAAAATCTCATATGTCGGTATGGTGTTCCAGACAGGATCATCACAGACAACGGTACGAATCTGAATAACACGATGATCATTGCATTGTGCGAACAGTTCAAGATTTATCATCACAATTCATCTCCCTATCGGCCAAAGATGAACGGTGCTGTTGAAGCGGCGAACAAAAACATTAAGAAGATCATTCAGAAAATGACAGTCACTTACAAAGACTGGCATGAGATGTTACCGTTTTCTCTGCATGGATACCGTACGACGGCACGTACTTCAACTGGGGCAACCCCATTTTCTTTGGTATATGGCATGGAAGCTGTTTTGCCTATGGAAGTCCAGATTCCTTCTCTAAGGATTATGAAGGATGCAGGTTTGAATGAAGATAATTGGATGCAGACCCGACTTGATCAACTCAATCTGATCGACGAAAAGCGACTCACTGCTATATGCCATGGTCAGGCGTATCAAAAGCGAATGATCAAGGCCTTCAATAAGAAAGTCAGACGTCAAGTGTATCAAGTCGGAGATCTCGTAATCAAGCGGATTATCTTGCCGCAAAGCGATCCTAGGGGAAAATGGACTCCTACATATGAGGGACCATTTGTGATCAAGAGCATATTTTCTGGTGGTGCAATGATTCTGACCACCATGGACGGCGACGATTTGCCGCATCCTGCGAACGCAGACATAGTCAAAAGATACTACGCATAAAAATAACCCGACAAGTCGAAAACCCGAAAGGGCGGCTTGGGCAAAAATGGGCATCCCGGTGGATCGAAAACCCGAAAGGGCGGTTCAGGCAAAAATTAGGGATAAAAACAAAAAAATCTGTACACCCGGCAAGTTGAAAACCCGAAAGGGCGGCTTGGGCAAAAAGGGGTTTCCCGGTGGATCGAAAACCCGAAAGGGCGATTCAGGCAAAAGTTAGGGAATTAAAGCGTATGACTATGTCTCGTCGGATCACTTCAAAGACAATCTCTTCATCAACCGGTTCCAGGCTTCTGATCAATCCAGTCATCGGCAAACGAAGCATTGAATGGACAGTTATTCAGAGTTGTGAAAGCTGTAGCGGAATGGAATCCCATGGAATTATTTCACATAGCCATCCTTTATTTTGTATAAATCTTTCAATGTTTACGACAAAATCCTCTTACTAGGATGATTGTCTCCTTTGTACAAATATACTCATAGAAAGTCAATACAAATACTTTTCCCAGAAATTTGTGTCATTTCCTTTTCTTTTCTCTTGCACTATTTGTTTTATTTTGAGAAACGTCCAATGTTTTGTTAAATAGGCATATGCATTTGAACATAATCATTTCCTTACGAATCAAGAAAGAGGATTACTGATAGGTCAAAGGTGCAGTTGGATATCTTGATACCCTTCAAAGAAAACCCCCAAGAGATTTGGAATCCATATCCCCAGCAAACCCTGAAGCTTATCCCCTGCAGAGTACGGACGTCTCTCCCGAGTTTTATTCAAAGTTATTCCTCACAAGGGCTTATAACTGGGTTATCCTCAGCTAACTGCCACGGAAGATCGCACTCATCAAATTTATTCCTATCCCCAGCGGAGTTCATCAAAATTCCCCAGCAATAACTTATCAATACGATCCTCGGAGGAGTTTATCTTTGTTGTCTCCAGCCAGAGAATCCTCCAGAACTCAATTCCCCTCAGAATTTAAGTTTCAGTACTCCCAGCGAAGCCAGACTAATGAACCTTCTCCCCACAGAGTTTTAGGAGAGCAAATCTTGAGTTCCCCAGTGAAGTCGCCAGAAATACTTCCCGCCAAGCTAAAGATTCTCGGTCTTACCTCCCCAGCATTAGTCTACTAAATTGGTACTCCCCAGTAGAAGTCATCAGGAATTCCCCAGAAGATTAGTATACAACCCAAGCTCCTTTTTTCTCCAGCAATGACCAGAAATTATTCTTCCCGGTAGCAGTCAAGATACTGTCATCTTCAGTCGTCTCGGATTCGTCTATCCTTTGCAAGACACCTCTCCAGCTTACATGCGCATTCATTTACATTCATATTACATAACATACATTGTATCATGCATCATAGCATTGCATGTAACAACTCTTTGCCTTTCAGGTAAGATCAGTCGAAGGACTAAAATCATTATCTTCTGAGATTCATTCCAGGAATAGTTCAGATGTGACCCAGACATGGCAACATTCTAATGCTTATTCCAGATTTATCCAGATGCAGTTTTACACGAGCTCATCATCAGGGAACCCTACACCGGTTCTTCTTCCAAATTCAAGATTTCTGAAAACAGTTCACGGGTTCTCCAAGTAACGGATGTTAACCTATCACTTGTTCAGTTTCTTCTCAAGACTTCTGAAAACAGCTTATGGATTCTTCCCAACAATGGATGTTAATCTATCAGCTTGTTCAGATACAACTTTTGAAAACAGCTTACGGACGCTTCCCAACAACAGATGCTGCTCTATTGCTTATTCAACTTCAAGACTTCTGAAAACAGTTTACGGGTTCTCCAAGTAACGGATGTTAACCTATCGCTTGTTCATTTGCTTCTCAAGACTTCTGAAAACAGCTTATGGATTCTTCCCAACAACGGATGTTAATCTATCAACTTGTTCAGATGCAACTTTTGAAAACAGTTTACGGATTCCTCCCAACAACGGATGTCAATATATTGCTTATTCAGACCCCCAGTTCGAAGATGGTCCAAAGCATGGACACCTTCCTGATACTCATTCCAGATGGCATCTTTAAGCCCATCCCCGACAAGATTCTGTCACCCCTCCAGATGGCATCTCTAAGCCCATCTCCAAATGGCATCTCTAAGCCCATTCCCGCATCCATTACTTTGACGAGTGCAAATTTAAGGGCACTCTAGTGTCCAATCTCCTTTTACCCTCGAGTCACGAAAGGCAAACTTGCCAATCTAACTCTACGGATTCAAGAAGATTGAACAGGGGCAACTGTTGTACCCCAAAATTTGCCCTCCCATTCTCTCAACATTTCTCATCACAAGGCTCTTGAAGATCAAGATCCAGTTAGGGTTTCATCTGCTCAAGACTTCTCCTTGCAATGTTGACCCAAATTAGGGTTTGTGTTTGCACAAAGATGTTTTGACCTAAAATGCCTAAGATGACCTTCTTGCTTCATATTGGACTCCCAAGTTTATCCACATCAAGTTTCAAGTCTTGATTCCAAGTTTTGCCCAGTCAATTGGACAGTTGACCTAGAAATCAACTGTATTGGGGAAAAAGTCAACTGTGACCAATTGACAGTCAAATCTCATGAAAATTGACCCACATCAACATTATGAACTCATATGAACAATTTGATCAAGTTTGGATCACAATTCCACAAGAAATTTGATCAAATCACCAAAAGGGCAAAATGGTCATTTTTAGGGTTTTGACTGCACAAAGGCAATTTTTGACTGTTTGACCCAACCAATGGCAAACCAAGCTCACATATGGACTCAAGGGCCCCATAGAATTATCTTGACATGCTCAACAAGTTCAAAAGACCCCAAGTACACAAGATTGACAGTTGAATTTCCCAGTCAATTGATCAATTTTGACTGTATACTGAAAAGTCAAACTTTGACTTTTTGGTCAAAATCAAGAGTCAAGATTCCTTTTTCATCAAAACATGCCAAATCATGAAAATTGTTCACCAAGAAATCAAAAATTGCAAATTAGGGTTTGAAATGAGAATTTTTCATAACTTAGAATTTTTCTAAGTTATGAAAAACCCTAATTTTTTCCCAACTTTGCCCCACTTTCTCACCAAGATTCATTTGGATTCAAGCAAAAGTCAAAACATGAAAGTTGTATCTTGTTGCATAATCTACAACTTTGATTCACAAAGTTTTCCCAAATGAGGCTTGTATCTCAAGTTACAATTTTTGGAATAAGGGTACTAAACCATTCTTAACTTAGTGAAATTTTAACCTATTTTGGCAAGGTTTTCTACCTAACTTCAAGGTCATTTTCCATACACTTCCACTTGGAATTTCAATTTGAATTTCAAAGATGGATTATATTACACATTCCAAGCTTTCCAAAATGTCCAAGAACTCATCAAACAACCTCATAACTTGAGAGATTCGAATTTTGCAATATGGCAAAAACTCACTTTTGAATTGGTCATGTACATGTTCATAACTTATGCCATCTTCAAGTCAGCTTGGTTTATGCTACATTACAGGCCCTTAAACCATCCAACACTCAATAATTTAATGCATGTTCATTGTGCTAAGGCTTTGTTTCATGAGTTTATGCATTACATTTTGAATTAAGCCATTTATGGAAAAAGCAAAATGGCCATTTTTGCAAAAGCAAGCTTTATGTCATAATGCAAATCCAAGAGGTACAGATCAAATCCAATTGGCACAAGATTATGAGCAAAACAATCTGATCAAGACAAGGTTAGCAGCATGTTTAGGGGGCCTCTACTTGCCTAGAACATCAACTTGGCTTTGCTTGCTTAAGTGTTAAGAAACTTGGCATTTCACAACATAACTTTGATCTCAGCATTAGAAACCTTAAGCAAATATTGTAGACACTTTCTAATCATCCTAACTAAGCTAGCACACGACTCCAATACCTCCACAAACTCAGAACCACCCTCAAACTGCTCAAACAGAGTTCTCACTGCAGTTTGAGTGCCAACTCTCATCCCTTGCATGATTTCTTGCCCAAAGCTCATCAAACACATTCCCTAGCATCAATGCAAGCTAACCAAAACCTAAAACACGACCTGTAATTCCTCTAACCAATTCCACCCTTTTCACTTTCTTATTTTGCAGTTGAAGGTCCATAGCTCGATTCAAGGTGTCTCAAGGCAAAGTAAGCATTGGAATAGCATCACCACACTTCAGGCAAGCTGTACAGATCATCATCTTGCTCTGAAAGCTCCCCCCATTGCCAGATAGAACTTCAACTGAACAGGTATTTTCTTGAACTTCTAACTCTTAGTCTAGGCATCATTAGCTCTAAGTTTGTGAATAAGAAGTGTTCTACTCATGCCCCTAAATCTGTACATGCTTTTACTTTTCATTTATTTTGCTTGAACTGTGAGAATTTAAGGTTTGAATATGGCAGAAAACTTAGGTCAGGATTTGGGAATGTCAAAATTCTCTCTCATTTCTGAGAGTTAGGATGAGTTTTTTTATATATTTAGAATCGTGATTCAATGCTTAACATTTCTTATGTTGGAAGTTTGTGCAAAAGATCAAAGAATCCAGGTGTTTGAATTGGAAGTACAGGCGCGCGTTTTTTGAACGTTTTTGTTCAGAGGTTGAAGAAGAAGCTTCATGGGATGGGCTTGCTTCTGATTTTCTTTTCACACCACATTTTTGGTTTCATACCCCCTGAGCCCATTATGTTTATTCTCATGATTTTTTGACTTTTCTTTTTTCATTTTGACTTATTTATTTTTGCTAATAATATTAAAAACATGAAAAATATTTTTTACACCATTTTTATATTTTTTAAGTATTTATTTGTTTATATGGATATTTGTACATAAATATATATATATATATATATATATATATATATATATATATATATATATATATATATATATATATATATATATATATATATATATATATATATATATATATATATATATATATATATATATATATATATATATATATATATATATATATATATATATATATATATATATATATATATATATATATATATATATATATATATATATATATATATATATATATATATATATATATATATATATATATATATATATATATTATTTAGAATAGATAGGAAAAATAATGCAAATATACTTTATTTCTGATTTTTGTTTCATTTTTTCTTTTGAAAATATTTTATACAAAATATACTTTTTTTTATAAATATTAAATATTATTATTTTTGTATATATAATATTTATTTAGTAAATAATAAGGATATTTATATATATTAATATACTTAGGGCAAAAATACCAAAATACATACATTTTTATTTTATTAATATTTAACATAAAAAAAAATAATAATACTTTTTATAAATATATTTCATTTTTATTTTATTTTTGTACATAATAAATAAATACTTGTATAAATTAAATAATATATATATTACTTAATAAAAATTAGGGTTTTACCCTTAAAATACAAAAACTCCAAAAATAATACTTTTTTTATTTTATTTATTTGACATAAATAATACTTTTTTTCATACATATAAAAACCTTTTTTGAATTTTGCATCTTTATTTTATTTTTCATTTAATTTATGCAATCAATTATCTTGTAAATATTCCCAAAATTGATGTAATAGCTAGGTTTAATTTCCTTGTCTAAATATCCCCCCATTTGAACATTTGTACCCCCCTTCCCATATTGTGTTGTAATAGTGTAGGAATTTTACTTTTCGCACTTTAAACGCTTTCTAAATATACCATGCTAGAATTAGGGTTTGTATGCAAATAAAACGAACAAAAATAGCTTGACCTAATTTCAAGATAAACAAGCATGAAAATGGACAACACATATCACACTTGCACCCCTAGGGTATTCCACTTGTTGCCTTCAAATAAATAGGCCATATTGCATGTTAGGTTTCTTTGGGTAAAACAAACAATTCAAATGATCATAGTCCCTCGATGACGCTTTTGAAAAGTTGCCTAAAATGATCAAGTCCCTTTCAAAGAGAAATTGCCCAAAGATACTTAGCACTATTGCAATTATGGTCTAAACGATGACCCGCGCCCGTCCCTTTCACCTCCTAATACAAGATTGTCCACCAAATGCAATGGTGGAACAAAATTGTCAAAAGGGTTAAAACATAACAAAAATCTTTGAGAACTTTAGGGTAGATAGCTCTTAAGTACTTGTCAACTTGCAAAATAAAACACTTGCCTATTTTCAAACCACACTTCACAAGCACTTTCAAAACAAACTTTCAAAAACCTTGGAACATCTTTTTCAAAAAAGACAAACACCTTTTGTAAAACATTCGAGTAAAGAATTGTTACAAGGGTAGCCTATACAAGGCATCTTTTTCAAAACATTTTCAAAACCACACACCGAGCACCATTTCAAACAATTGAAAACCAAGGCAAGTTGATCTAAGCAAGTACCTAAGAGCCCATGGATAACCATGGATAGAAAGGGTGCTAATACCTTCCCTTTCTATAATCTACTCCCCGAACCCAAGAAAAATCTCAAAGGTTTTTGCTGTGCTTTTTAAACCTTTCCTTAGGATAAAATAAAAAGTCGGTGGCGACTCTTGCTCAACCGAAACATTTGCGAAAACAAACGCAAAACCATAGTCAGTTCTCCCACCGTATCACAGGAACCATACATGATGTCTGCATCTAAATTGTCAGAGTTAAAGAAGTAATTGGTATATTTACTTGAGAAGAAGTTTGTAAGACCAAGTGTATCACCATGGGGTGCTCCAGTGTTGTTAGTGAAGAAGAAAGATGGAAGTATGAGACTTTGTGTTGATTATAGACAGTTGAATAAAGTGACGATTAAGAACAAGTATCCGCTTCCAAGAATAGATGACTTGATGGATCAATTGGTGGATGATCATGTGTTTAGTAAGATTGATCTGAGGTTGGGTTACCATCAGATTAAAGTGAAGGATGAAGATATTCAGAAGACGACTTTCAGAATGCGTTATGAACATTACGAGTATTCAGTGATGCATTTCGGTGTTACTAATGCGCCGGGAGTATTCATGGAATATATGAATCATATCTTTCACACTTATTTGGATCGGTTTGTAGTGGTGTTCATTGATGATATTTTGATTTACTCTAAGTCAGAAGAAGAGCATGCTGAACATTTAAGAGTAGTATTGCAGATTTTGAAAGAGAAGAAGTTGTATGCAAAGCTGTCCAAGTGTGAATTCTGGTTAAAAGAGGTTAGTTTTCTTTGTCATGTGATTTCTGGTAGTGGCATTCCTGTAGATCCATCGAAGGTTGATGTTGTGTTGCAATGGGAAACTCCAAAGTCAGCTACTGAGATTAGAAGCTTATTGGGATTAGCTGGTTATTATAGAAGGTTTATCGAAGGGTTTTCTAAGTTGTCACTTCCGTTGACTAAGTTGACTTGTAAAGGTAGAGCGTTTGTATGGGATGTTCAGTGCGAAGAAAGTTTTACAGAATTGAAGAAGAGGTTGACGTCGGCTCCGATTTTGATGTTGCCTAATCCAGGAGAGCCTTTTGTGGTGTATTGTGATGCTTCTAAGATGGGTTTAGGAGGTGTGCTTATACAGAATGGTAAGGTAGTTGCTTATTCGTCAAGGAAGTTATGGACTCATGAGAAGAACTATCCTACACATGATTTAGAGCTTGCTGCAGTTGTTTTTGTGTTGAAGATTTGGAGGCATTATCTTTATGGTTCTAGATTTAAAGTGTTTAATGATCGTAAGAGCTTAAAGTATTTATTTTATCAGAAGGAGTTGAATATGAGGCAACGAATATGGTTGGAATTGTTAAAGGACTATGATTTCGGTTTGAATTATCATCCAGGAAAAGTAAATGTGGTAGCTGATGCATTGAGTCGAAAGACTTTACATATGTCGATAATGATGGTTAAAGAGTTGGAATTGATTGAGCAGTTCAGAGATATGAGCTTAGTTTGCGAAGTTACTCTGCATAGTGTTAGGTTGGGTATGTTGAAGATTAATAATGAATTTCTAGACAGTATTAGAGAAGCTCAGAAGTTGGATGCGAAACTGGTAGATTTGATGGTTGGGATTGATCAGTCTGAGAATAGTGATTTTAAGCTAGATGCGCAAGGTGTGTTGAGATTTCGTAACCTGATTTGTATTCTTGATGATGCTAAGATGAAGAAAGTGATACTTGAAGAGAGTCATAGAAGTAAGTTGAGTATTCATCCAGGAGCTACAAAGATGTATCAATATTTGAAAGGGTTGTTTTGGTGGCCTGGGATGAAGAGTGATGTGGCTTAGTTTGTGTATGCATGTTTGACTTGTCAGAAGTCGAAAGTTGAACATCAGAAGCCTGCAGGGTTGATGCAACCATTGGAAGTTCCAGAATGGAAATGGGATAGCATTTCAATGGACTTTGTGACGGGGTTGCCTAATACTTTAAGAGGACATGATTCGATTTGGGTGATTGTTGATAGGCTTACGAAGTCAGATCATTTTATTCCTATTAACATCAATTTTCCAGTGTCTAAGTTGGCTGAGATTTATACTAGTGTGATTGTGAAGTTGCATGGTGTTCCTTTGTGCATTGTGTCAGATAGAGATCCAAGATTTACTTCTGATTTTTGGAAGAGTTTGCAAGAAGCGTTGTGTTCTAAGTTGAGGTTGAGTTCATCGTATCATCCTCAGACAGATGGTCAGACTGAACAGACGATTCAATCGTTGGAAGACTTGTTGAGGGCATGTGTTCTTGAGCAGGGAGGTTCGTGGTATACTTATCTTCCATTGATAGAGTTCACGTATAATAACAGTTACCATTCTAGTATTGGGATGGCACCTTTTGAGGCGTTGTATGGTCGAAGATGTAGAACTCCGTTATGTTGGCACGAATATGGAGAAAGTGTAGTACTTGGACTTGAACTTGTTCGTGAGACTACTGAGAAGGTGAAGTTGATTCGAGAAAAGATGAAAGCTTCACAAAGTAGACAGAAGAGTTATCATGACAAGCGAAGGAAAGATTTAGAATTTCAAGCTGGTGATCATGTGTTTTTGAGAGTTACACCTGTAACTGGTGTTGAACGAGCATTGAAGTCTAAGAAGCTCACTTCTCGTTTTATTGGACCGTATCAGATTTCAGAGAGAGTGGGGAATGTTGCTTATAGAGTGGCTTTACCGCCCAATCTTTCGAATTTGCATGATGTGTTTCATGTGTCACAACTTCGGAAGTATATTTCAGATCCATCTCATGTGATTCATATGGATGATGTGCAAGTACGGGATAATCTTACGGTGGAGACAATGCCTGTACGGATCGTGGATCGTGAAATGAAGACTCTGAGGGGCAAAGAGATTGCCTTGGTTAAAGTGGTTTGGCTAGGAGCTGCTGGTGAAAGCATGACTTGGGAGTTGGAGAGCAAGACGCGAGACTCATATCCTGAATTGTTTGATTGAGGTAAATTTTTGAGGACGAAAATATTCTAAGTGGGGGAGAGTTGTAACGCCCGTAATTTAATTAAATTATTTTTGGAATATTTGTGAAGTTGTATTATAATTAATTGGATTTAATTATTTTATTAAGTGGAGAAATAATATTAGAATTATAATATTGTTTGGTGTGGGATTATTTTGAAGGAATAAAAGTAATAAGGGAGTGTATTGGTTTTAAGCCCAATAAGGAGTAAATAGAATAATAGGGTTATTTTATTGTTGTTAGAAGAGAATAGAAAGAAAGAGGCAGTAGAAGAATAAGGATTGAGAAAGAATGTACAAGCTGCTAGAGAAAGTGGAAAACGGCAAGAACGAGAATTCAACCGGAAATTGTAGAGCGACCTTCAATCCAAGGTAAGGGTGGGGTTCTGACTCTATAATTGGGTTTATGATGATTGGTATGTGGGGTTAGAGATGATTGTTGTCTTGTTCTTGAATTGAAAATACATGATTGTTGTATGATGAGAATTCATGAATTTTAGATGAATATTGATGTCATGATGTTGTTTAATTGATGTAGAATTATAAAGTAATTATAGGTGATGAATTGCCATGATTAGATTAAATTTCTAGGGCTTAAAATTATGGAACCGTAGTGAGATGCAGGGAAGGGAACGTAGAATATTACAGTGATAAAAAACGCAGAATTATGCTAGAATGATACCAGGTGCTGCTGTTTTAGAACAATGAATTAATTTGGAGATAGAGTTAGTCGCACTGTTCTTAGTTAGGTTGATATCAGGCTAAGAATTAAAATAGTAGGATTAATAAAAAGTAGCAGTTCTAATGGTAGAAGTTCTGATGTTAAGAGTTGCGTTTGATTATTAGAAAGTAGAAGCTGTGTTGGTTAGAAGTTACGTTGTCAGAAGATTATGTCATCGGAAGTTGGGCTGGTCAGAAGTTGGGTTAGTCAGAAGTTGTGTCATCAGAAGTTGGGCTAGTCAGAAGTTGGGTTAGTCAGAAGTTGGGTTGGTCAGAAGTTGTATTAGTCAGAAGTTATGATGGTCAGAAGTTGTGATGGTCAGAAGTTGTGTTGGTCAGAAGTTGGGTTGGCCAGAAGTTGTGTTATTAGAAGCTGTGTTGTCAGAAGTGGTGTCATTAGAAGCTGTGTTATTAGAAGTTGTGTTGGTTAGAGGCTGTGTTGTAAGAGGTTGTGATGGTCAGAAGTTATACTGGTCGTTGCGCTGTTTTGTGCAAAATGATGAAGGTTAGATGCTTAGAAGCTGCTGTTTGAACTATAACAGTAGGATAGTGACAGTCATGACGTTAGAGTTGCAGAATAGCAGTATTGACTTACTGTGGAATTAATGTACAACTGAGTTGTTAATGAGAAGTTATTAATGATATTGTTTGATGATTTATAATAAATAAATGATGTTTGATGAATTATTATGATGATATGAGATGTTGATAACGAGACGTTGAGATGCTTTTGAGATGTTTTTGAGATGTTTTTGAGATGTTTTTGAGATGATTTGAGATGCTGTTAACTTGGGTGTTGTTATTACATTCATGGTTGTGTCGCATACATTGCATTTTTGAGACGGAGCTTATGCTCGTTGAGATGACCTGTATTGGCGAATTTTGAGATGAAGGCTATGCCTTGTTGATGCCTCTATTAATTGGGAAATTTTTGAGATGGGAGTTCTGCTCCAATGGTACCACATGCATTTGCATAGTATTGAGTCGCATTATATGATGGCATAAATAAGTGTATTTTGATGTTGATGAATGTGTATATGCGTTGTAATTATTGTTGATTATGAGATGAGAAGTGGTGATGTCATTGATCTAATTTAATATATTAATTATCATGCGCTTTATTATATTGGTAGATATCTCACCCCTTCTGTTTGAATATTTCCCTTATGTTGGTAATGTGCAGGTAATCGAGAGTGAAGGCTGTATACCTTCAGTAGTTCAAGTCAGTGTCATTGCTCTGATATGTAACACTCGGGGGGGATGAACGCTTGCTGTTTTGATTGATGATTTTCAGTTGTTGAACTTGAAATTGACTATTATTAAATATGTGATGTTTTGAAGTTGTTGTTTTGTTGTTAGAGATGTTATTAATAATTCCGCTGCGTAGATGTTGAATTATTTGATTAAAGATGTTATGTTGATGGTTCACCCGATGTTTTAAAAAGTGTTATATATCCATGATGAATGCAATGAATTTTGATAGAAGAATTTATGACGTCCCGATTTGTTTGTATGATTGAAATTTTATAACTCTGATTTATTTATACAATTTGCCGGGGTAGAATTGGGGTGTTACAGTCACCATATCCCAAAGACCAACGTTATAAGCTAGAAAGAAACTTCTAATTATGTCTTTCCAGTAATCAAACTTTTCATCGTTAAATATTGGGGGTCTGCTGCTGATTTTGTATTTCTCATCATGATAATCATTGATGATGTTCTGACTTGGTCCCACCATAGTGTTTTTCCTCCTTGGATCTTTTTCTGACACGGTTAAGTGTTTGCACCCAGATCCAGGTGCTCTGATACCAATTGAAGAAGGGAAAAACACAAGAAGAGGGGGGGGGGGGGTGAATTGGGATCTCAAAACACAATGAAAAGAACACGTTGATTTTTATTTTGGTTCGTTTGAACTCAAACTACTCCAGTCCACCCGCCAAGGTGATTTCGCCTCTCTCCAACGAGGTCTTAATCCACTAATCAATCTTGATTACAAATCTACTTCGACAATTTCCAAAGTCTTCTTGAGTCTAAAACCATAACCCGATTTTCTCAAGGAATTACAAAATAATATAATTGAGTGTGTACGAATATGTTTTCTAAATAAAACAATATCACAACCGTGATGTATTACTCAATTTAAGATTTCTAGGTAGAACTGGGTAAATATGCTTTTCTTTTACGTACGCAGTAGTTCGTCATCTGATTTCTTCTTTTCGTCCTCTTTATATAGGCCATGCAACAGTGACATAAGAAGATGCTTTTGGAATGTTCATAACACGAATTAATGATCTTTCCAAACCAGGAGATTCTTGTCTGTTTGTAGCCGTTACTTTTGATATTGCATTCATAAACTGTAACGCTTCATAACTTCTTACGTCAGAAGATGAATGTTACCATTGGGAGTCCCTTACTGCTTATATCAGAACTTTACAGATCAGAGTATCAGAGATCCTGTTTCACAGCGTTGGTGCATTCAGAAGTTGTAACATAACTTCTTAATATAAGTGTATCACACAGATTTGCTTCTAAGAAGGATGCGTATGATTATATCATAATACTCTCATCTTCTATGCTTGCATAATCAGAACTTATAGTGATGTTCTGGCAGATCTTCTATGCTCCTTACATCAGAACATCTTTTTCACATCAGAACTTCCTGCTTATAAAGATACTTTTATTAGCGAGCATATTTGTTCTTTTTATATATATATATATATTTATATATCATGTGTTTGTTATCATCAAAACTCTTACAGGGCTGTAGAACCAAATTATGTTCTAACAGTGGAGACCTGAACGGTTTCGCGGTTAAATCTTTCTATTTACGCTCGGAGGGATTCATCTTTCTCTTGGATGATTGCCTCCAGGGATGCTTCAGATTTCAGATGTCTGCGGGAGGTAGTAAAGTGCCTGGAGAATTGTTTCCCCAGGTTCTTCCACAGTTTGATCGACTCATCGGGGAGGCTTTTGTACCAAGCCATAGCCCATTTCTTAGAGTGGTGAGAAAAAGTCAGCACTTGATGGCACCCCAGACGCCTCTGTAACCGAGCAGGGCATCAATATTCTCGATATGCTCGTCTGGATCGGTGGTCCCATTGTACGTTCCTAAGTTTAGGGGATTTTCTAGCCCGAGAGGTAGGGGAGTCTCCATAATTTCTTGGGATAACGAGTCGCGGGGCTCGTCATCGTCACTCCGGTCTGATGACAGGGATGGAGAGTGATTGTTCCTCCCTCATCGGGGACTATCCACTTGACAGGGAGATGTTCTCCTCAGACGGCCCTTTGGCTTGGGCGAAGGCGAGCGCTGATTCTTTGATCATATGTTTCCCTTGGTCTTCTTATTAACTAGGAATCTACGATCTCTGCGAGGAGGAGTATGATCACACTTCTTGATCAGCAATTTCTCTGGTGCTGAACGAAGGCTACTCATATGGGTGACGGGCTGCGAGACCCTCGACGTCGATATCTCCGCGGAGGAGATCTTGAACGAAGTTCCTTTCCTAGCGCCCCGATCCTGTCATTATCCTAGAGGATCAGGGCGTTGGTATGATTTATATAGGCAAACAAGGCTACCATAGTTAGGCCAGCGTTGGTCGGCACCTGAACTGGAGGAAAGTTCGTTGGCGTCCCTTCTTGGACTTTCTTGGATTTGCTAGTTTCCAGGAACTAGACGCCGTCGTCCTTAGCTTCGTCGGGGGATGGAGACGTTGTGCAACTGTCTCTCTTTAGCGGAATGTCTTCAAGGAGAGGCATATCTTCGTTGTCCTCAGTCTTGCAGGCAGGGGATAAGATGGTTTTGTCAGTAAAGTGATTGTCATCTTAATCAACCATGATGTGAATCTTGAAACGTAGTTTTGATCTTTAATTTATGGGAAAAATGAGATGGGGAAAACAGTTTCTCACAGACGGCGTCACTGATCTTACCATTGATCAGAACCTGTAATGGACCGATATATCTGCCTGCAATGATGGAATCAAGGAGGAGAGAGTGTACCTGCAAGGCACTCCGATGCTCAAATAAGTAAGGGTGTAAAGAGATACAAGAGAGAATATATGGTTTTAGAGTTGAATATTGGATACCTGATCCTCACAAGTGTGAGAATTTATATAATGCCCTTAGGGCTTGGCCATTGGTCCCTTTTTTGGACCTGAATATCATGCTCCTAGAAATAGGTAATTGTCAGAAACTAGCAGCACATGCGCGACATCCTGGGAAAAGGTGCTCGAAATTAGCCGTTATCTCGGATAGTGTAGGTGTTTAGGTATTGGCTTGCATTTTTGGTAAATTCCAAGTGTATGTGTGAATGTCATGACTGATGTCATAACATTCCAGTTCAGGTTGTACTAACTCAATAGGTACATGTGCAGAAAAATATTGTAATTCAAATACTGATGTTTAGAAGTGTGTATCTGAGCATGTTTGCAAAATGATCACATTTTGCTAAATCAGTAGACAGGTTTTCTCAGATGTCATAACAGATGTTATGACATCCTGTTCTGAACTAGCAGGATTACAGGATTGGATAAGTCTGAGTTTTTTCAGGAAATAACTCAGTCCTTCCCAAACAGAATCCTGCGTTTTCTGAGGAGTAACCTAGCTCAATCCTAACCTGATCAAGAAAGTACTGTGACCTGGTCTTTAGGTCAAACGGAATCAACCCTAGGTTTTTGGAAACCCTAACTGAAGTTGCAGCTGCTATATATTCAACAGAGCTGCGGTTTTTCAAGGGATCCCTGCTGATTGATTAGAAGATCAATTTTGTAATCTGTATAGATTTGTTTATTGTACTCCAAGCAATTATCATTGTGATAAGTGCCTTGGAATAGGTTTCAATTGTAAGGGTTGTATAGCACTCAAAGCTTTGAAGCAAGAGTGTTTGAATGTTACTTGACTAAAGCTGTGAAGCAGAGTCAAGTTAGTTGTGTACATCACTCAAAGCTGTGAAGCACGAGTGATTGAGTTACTTGATTAAAAAGCTGTGAAGCTTAATCAAGTGTGTGTTTTGAAGAGTGTCTTCATCAATTCTCAAGTCAAATTGGTTTATGTATCACTGCTGTGATTGAGGGGGAGTGAGTAGGAACTCAGGTTTAAGTTGTAACTTAGATTAGAATTGCCTTGGGTAGGTCTTAAGTGAAGGAGATAAACTGGTTGGTTTATTCCTGAATTAACATCTCTTATAGTGGATTCTCTCCCTGGCTTGGTAGCCCCCAGAGTAGGTGTTGTTGCACACTGAACTGGGTAAACAATTGACTGTGTTATTTACTGCTTTTGTATTTACTGTCATATAGTAAGTCAGATACGGTGTCATAACATTGGACGTGACATTGAGTATCTGTAGCCAGAATTTCAATTGGCATCAGAGCAGGCACCCTGCCTGTATTACTGGGTGAGATCTAGGGATATCACTTTCTGGCACTATGGACAAAGAAGGAGTTTTTGGAAATAGACCACCCATTCTGGATGGAACTAATTATGACTATTGGAAACCTCGTATGATTGCCTTCCTAAAATCTCTGGACAAAAAGGCTTGGAGAGCTGCTGACAAAGGATGGATTCATCCCACCATAACTGAAAGAGATGGGACAATCAGTCTGAAGCCTGAGGAAGATTGGAGTAAAGAAGAAGATGAGTTAGCTCTGGGAAATTCAAAAGCCTTAAATGCCTTGTTCAATGGAATTGATAGAAACATCTTCAGACTAGTACATCAATATGAACTGGCCAAGGAAGTTTGGGACACCCTCAAAACTACTCATGAGGGCACTTCCAAAGTAAAGATGTCAAGGCTTCAGATGTTGACCACTAAGTTTGAGAATCTAAAAATGATGGAAGATGAAACCATCCATGAATTTCACATGAACATCTTGGAGATTGCCAACACCTCAGGAGCACTGGGAGAAAAAATGTCAGAAGAAAAACTGGTGAGGAAGATTCTCAGATCCTTGCCTAAAAGATTTGCAATGAAGGTAACTGCCATAGAGGAAGCCCAGGACATTAGCAAGTTAAAAGTGGATGAACTTATTGGGTCTCTTCAGACTTTTGAGATGGGGATCACTGATAATGGTGACAAGAAGAACAAAAGCATAGCACTTGTAACCAACACTGATGTTGAACACAAGGAGGATGAAGAAGAAAACATATCAGAAGCCATTGCCATGCTTGGAAGACAGTTCAACAGGCTCATCAAAAGAATGGACCCAAAGTCAAGGTCTAATGTTCATAACATTCCTTCTGACATTGACAGTTCCAGCAGAAGACCAAGGTCAGAAGATAAGGAAAACCAAGGCAGAGGAATTCAATGCCATGGATGTGAAGGATATGGACATATTCGAGCTGAATGTCCTACCTTTCTTAAGAAGCAAAAGAAAGGAATGACTGTTACTTGGTCTGACTATGATTCAGAAAGCAATTATGAAGAAGAATCTGCCAAACTAGTTACTGCCCTAACTAGTGTTTGTACTTCTGAAAGTGACACCAGTGATGAAGAAGTAACATTTGAAGAACTGGCTGATACCTACAAGAAATTGTGTATCAGAAGTGGTGAAGTCTGTGTGCAAAATGAGAAACAATCAAAACTCATTGTAAAGCTGGAGGCTGAAAAGAGGGCAAATCTTGAAACTATAGGTCTTTTAGAAGGAAAAGTTCAACTGTTGAACTCACAACTGAATCAAATGACCAAATCTGTCAAGATGTTGACCAATGGAACAGACAAATTGGAAGAGATCCTTCAGGCTGGTCAAAATATGGGAAATAAATCTGGCCTAGGATTTGTGGAAACAAAGAAATTTGGTACCGGGAAGCAAATGTCAAAACGGATGTCTCCACATTACTCTCAACATCAGGGACAGAGACATATGAAGAAAAGGTACCAAAGATGGAGATGTCATCATTGTGGGAAATATGGTCACATAAAGCCCTTCTGCTTCAGACTACATGGATATCCTAATCAGAACTCAGATGTCAAACCTAAGTCTAAAAAGGTACCACACGCTCCTCAATGGAAGAAAAAGGCTACTGCACTGATAGCACACACTTCCCTGAAGATCACAGCAAAGGAAGATTGGTACTTTGACAGTGGATGTTCCAGACACATGACTGGATTCAAAAATCTCCTCAATAATGTTATGCCTCACACCACCAGTTTTGTGACCTTTGGAGATGGTGCTAAAGGAGAAATCAAAGGAGTTGGTAATTTGGACTACCCTGGAGTTCCAAGTCTGAATAAGGTACTGCTGGTAAAAGGGTTGACTACTAATATCATCAGCATCAGTCAATTATGTGATCTAGGATTCATGGTCAACTTCTCAAGATCTGAATGTCTAGTGTTTAATGAAAAACTAGATATTGTAATGAGAGGAATCAAATCCAAAAATAACTGTTATGTGTGGCAGCCTGAGAACACTGATATCTCCACTATGAGTCAAATCATCAAAGAAGAAAAAGAGATGAAACAGTGGCAGCATAAACTTGAAGGAATGAAAAGATCTATTCCTATGGAAGATGTCAGAAGAACTCCTAAACTACAGGCTGATAATATATGGGATGTGGCAAAGAACAAGTCTCATAAATTCTGTTCTCAAAAATTCTGGTCAACACAGATGCTACCTGAAGACAATGTTACACAAGATGTTGTGACATTGTGGTGTGATAATCTGAAAACATTCAACATTTCCTTGAACCCTATTGACTTTGGAGAGAAGAAGTCATTTGAACTGGAACATAGTTTCTCTAAGCTTCAGCTAACTGATTCTTTTACCAAGGCGCTTGTTGGAAATAAACTTGAAAATTTGAGGGGCAGATTGGGTATTCACCAACATGAGAAATTATAGCAATTAGTTTTGCTGAAAACAAGGGTTGAAGGGATTAATTCTATTAAGTTTATATTTAGTGGGTTAATCATATTCATTCACAATTCCTTCAAAAACCTTCAGAAGTTGAAAAGACTCCCTTGTACTCCCTATCTCTCTCATCCTTGCAACCTGTTTTCTTCTCCCAATCAAAGAGTTTTCTCAAACTGCTACTGCTACTTAACGTTAAACACAATGTCTCAGACATCATCTTCCACCATGGCGGCTTCGTCTCACTCATCATCGTCATCATCTGATCAAGATTCTAGGGCAATCACTACATGCATAGAATCTGAAGTTCTTGAGGTCACTCCTCTCAGGGAGATGGCAACTGACCCAGCCAGAGTCAAAAAGCTCAGGACCAGACATGCAGGAAGAGCTCAAGCTACAGTCTCTGGTAATTCTTCTCTTCCTTCGTCTTCTACACCTAATAAAGAAGGATCAGTTCAAGTACACCAAGCTATTGCTAGACTGGTTTCTAGCATTCTGAGTGGCAACCAATCTGTACCGGGGATTTCTATCCCTTTGAATCAATCAGAAAGTCCAAATGTGGAAGGTTCTGAAAATATAGATGTCACTAAGGATGTTGTGACACCAAAAGACAACATTCAAAAGGCTGCTGATCCACCTATCATTGATGTGGATGAAGATTACTCAGATAATGAACTGATTGCAAATGTGAACCCTAACATTGCTAGGAGATTGATGAAAAGAAAGAGTAGTGAGACTGTTAAACCTGATGCTAAGAAATCCAAGGCTGAAGGGTTGGCTGAGAAAATTCAAACAAAAGGGAAGAAGGCACAGGTGCAGACTGCTAGACAACCAATCTCCAAGAAAAGAAAAGAACCTGAAACTTCTGATTCTGATGATGAATCAGAATTTGAGATTGACATTGACAATACTCCCATCAGAAGGAAGCTCCCCTCCAGCAAGATTGCTAGAGTGCCTGAAGTGCCAACTGACAACATCTCCTTTCATCATCCTGATAATGCAAACAGATGGAAGTATGTTTGCTTGAAGAGAATAGCCTTGGAGAGAGAACTCAACAATGATGCCTTGGAGTGCAAAGACATCATGGAGCTGATCAGGAATGCTGGGCTAATGAAGACAGTGATGAAGTTTAGCAAATGTTATGAAAATCTGGTTAAGGAGTTTGTAGTGAACTTGTCCAATGATTGTGCTGATGGGAGGTCAGCTGACTTTGAGAGTGTGTTTGTTAGAGGAAGAAGGGTCAAGTTCTCTCCATCAGAAATCAACAAGTTTCTTGGAAGAACAAATAAGGACTGTCCTGATCTAGAGGCAACTGACAATGAAGTATGTTTGACCATCACTGCCAGGCAAGTAAAGTGCTGGCCACTGAAAGGGAAATTGAATGCTAGTAAACTCAGCATGAAATTTGCCATCTTGCATAAAATAGGTGCAGCAAACTGGGTGCCTACAAATCACAAATCAACCATCTCCACAGGATTGGGGAGATTCATCTATGCTGTAGGAACCAAGACTGCCTTTGACTATGGAAGGTACATCTTTGAACAAACCTTGAAGCATGCTGGCAGTTATGCTGTCAAAGGACCAATTGCTTTTCCCTCCCTCCTTTGTGGAATCATCCTTGCACAATACCCTGACATCCTTGTAGCAAGAGATACAGTCTGCAAAAGAGCCCCTGCCCTTGGCCTGCACTACAAACTGTTTCAGGGATCCCATGCTCCAGACATTGTCATAACATCAGCTGAGACATCGTCTGCAAAGATCCAGTCTAAAACATCAGATGTCATAGCTGTTTTAAAAGAAACTTGCAAAGATCTGGATGCTAGAAAAAGGACCCTAGAAGCTCTAATTGCCAGGCTAGAAAAGGAAGAAGCTGAAGAAAGCAGGAGGGAAGAAGATGAAGGACAGCTCAACATTGAAGAAATTGGCTCCTCTGAGTCTGATGACAGTGCTTGAAGGATGATTGCTGCTTGGTGGTGTTGCTGGTGGAGTTTGGAAAGTGTGTTCTGCTGTTGTCTGCTGCTGATCTTATTATTCTGTTTTGGATAACTGTATAACTTTATAAACATGTAATCTTTGGCCCATTTATGGCTAAAGTGGGGGAGAATATTTTGGCACTGCTTAATTAGTACTTGACAAAATATTTTTCTGCTGTCACTTCTTTCTGCTGCTATCTATCTATCTCTGATTGTTTAGGAACTTTAGCCAAAAATCTGCCAAAGGGGGAGTTTGTAGGTGTTTAGGTATTGGCTTGCATTTTTGGTAAATTCCAAGTGTATGTGTGAATGTCATGACTGATGTCATAACATTCCAGTTCAGGTTGTACTAACTCAATAGGTACATGTGCAGAAAAATATTGTAATTCAAATACTGATGTTTAGAAGTGTGTATCTGAGCATGTTTGCAAAATGATCACATTTTGCTAAATCAGTAGACAGGTTTTCTCAGATGTCATAACAGATGTTATGACATCCTGTTCTGAACTAGCAGGATTACAGGATTGGATAAGTCTGAGTTTTTTCAGGAAATAACTCAGTCCTTCCCAAACAGAATCCTGCATTTTCTGAGGAGTAACCTAGCTCAATCCTAACCTGATCAAGAAAGTACTGTGACCTGGTCTTTAGGTCAAACGGAATCAACCCTAGGTTTTTGGAAACCCTAACTGAAGTTGCAGCTGCTATATATTCAACAGAGCTGCGGTTTTTCAAGGGATCCCTGCTGATTGATTAGAAGATCAATTTTGTAATCTGTATAGATTTGTTTATTGTACTCCAAGCAATTATCATTGTGATAAGTGCCTTGGAATAGGTTTCAATTGTAAGGGTTGTATAGCACTCAAAGCTTTGAAGCAAGAGTGTTTGAATGTTACTTGACTAAAGCTGTGAAGCAGAGTCAAGTTAGTTGTGTACATCACTCAAAGCTGTGAAGCACGAGTGATTGAGTTACTTGATTAAAAAGCTGTGAAGCTTAATCAAGTGTGTGTTTTGAAGAGTGTCTTCATCAATTCTCAAGTCAAATTGGTTTATGTATCACTGCTGTGATTGAGGGGGAGTGAGTAGGAACTCAGGTTTAAGTTGTAACTTAGATTAGAATTGCCTTGGGTAGGTCTTAAGTGAAGGAGATAAACTGGTTGGTTTATTCCTGAATTAACATCTCTTATAGTGGATTCTCTCCCTGGCTTGGTAGCCCCCAGAGTAGGTGTTGTTGCACACTGAACTGGGTAAACAATTGACTGTGTTATTTACTGCTTTTGTATTTACTGTTATATAGTAAGTCAGATACGGTGTCATAACATTGGACGTGACATTGAGTATCTGTAGCCAGAATTTCAGATAGGAATGCCCGGAACTAGTCGTTGCCACGAGCAAAGATGCGGTTGCGGGCAGGTGTGGTCTCATCATCCTCAGGGTCGCACGACTACACGTCCATAGATGTTGGGCAGGTGGAAATCGTGCCCTTCGCTGGTCTTAGACTAATTGAACCAATACTTTCAAACCGTTTTAAAACATGAGTAAATTAGGTCGTGTCTAATCGACATTCCAGTCCAGAACAATAACATACCAAAGAGTTCTATTACAAACCATAAAGTTATAATGTCTAAAATAAGATATAATTGTACATGTCCAAGAGCCTTAATGAGCTGCAGGCGGAACTCCAATTTTCTCAATGAATAAGCCATTAATATATTCCTTTCTAGCAGGGTTATCTTCTGTGGTTGATTATAAGATGTTTACATTGGCTCTCCCACAAACACTCATTAACTACACATAACAAACACACACTTATGCATATAACAAAATAATTAAATCTAATCTACCAATATAAAGGATGGCGTTTAGTCTAGACAAACAATTTTTTATCCACCATGAAGAAGTTGCACTTTTCACCTCCTATTACCCATAAAACAAATTGTATAAATAATTTAATTTTTTTATTAATATATTAATTATTAAAATAATAATATTCATTTATTTTAATAGATTTCTCTAGATTTTTTCAATATTCATCATCATAATCTTCTCCACTACAAACCATTAAAATAATAATAATAATTGTGTTTAGTCTCTATCATGATGTCCTCTTTGTTTCTAAATTTATCTCTACTATTCTTCAACAACACAAGCTTTTTAGTTGAAGAATATGAAGAAGATGAAAATGGAAAAGATGAAGATGAAGAAAATAAATATAAAATGATAATTAATCATTCATATTTATTAAAAATACATTATTTAATATTAAAATATTAAATAATTAATAATTAAAATATGATAAAAAATTATTGATAGGTAACTAATTAATTATCACAATCGTCCAAATTAAATAATAATACATTAATAGCTAAAAATGCAACATCTCCATGATGGGCAAAAAATTATTTGTCTATGCCAAACGCCATCAATATAAAATCTTTAATCATTATCAATCAATTTAAAGTTTTAAGTAACCTTATAGTTACAAGTTACAATAGTATTGATTTTTACCTTGCACATCTCATAAATGAAGCATCAATCAAAGGAATTATGATTACCTTCACATAATTAATTGTGTCGAGACTAATTTGGTGGTAGATTCCAGCTGATAAAATGATAAGATCACCGACCTTGATCTAAATGTGAATTCAACGATCATCTTTGTTTCGATTATCAAAGTATTCACTCCCCTCCATACAATATCAAATCTCTTTATCCTCATGAATATGCTCAGTGTAGAAGTTCTTCAACTTCTCTTCAGTTTTCAAATTTCTCGGGACATAAATCAAGTTCATCCTACAAAGAAAAATTCTATTTCAATATTAACATGTAACAATATTACACAAAAAATTGAATATGAATAGTTGAAATTAATAATACCATATAGTTAATAATTGCATTACTGATTTATAAACTAGTTTATTTATATACAACTAACTTGTATATCAAGTAGGCTAACAAACCGTAATTGAGTTTGGACTTAGATTACACAACTTGAATTATATTTAATATTATATTTAATATTATATCTAATATTATATCTAATATTTTTATACCTCCCATAATCTAAATTGTCGAATCTACGTTAGTCATGGTCGATCTAAATTATTCCTAATTTCTTTCTCAAATATAAGAATTTGTCGATCTTCAATCCTTTGGTGAAAATGTCGATCAATTGTGCTTCAGTTGAGCAATGTCTTACTTCAAATTCACCTCGATTTACCTCTTCTATGCAAAACTAGATTCTTTGCAAGATTAATGGCTGACTTGTTGTCGATCTGCAACACTAGAGATTTTTTCACTTCGACCTCAATCTCTTATAACACATATCTAATCGAAATTTATTGACATGCAAAATAGGATCCTGCTATATATTCAGCCTCATACGATGATAATGCCACCACAAGTTGCTTTCTCGAGCCCCGTGAGATTGGGGCACCAAATACTTGAAAGGAATAACAAGTTGTGCTTCTTCGATCTTCCTTATCTCCACACTAATCTGTAAGAACAAGAAGTGTTTCCTACATATGACCTTGAGATTTTGATGATAACTTCGCATGTTATCTTAGAGAACAATTATATACACAAATGGGTTCGTCTAGTGTGTAGATGTTGCTATAATATTTTGACTCTGGTACAAGGCGTGTGATGTCATCAGGTTCTGAACATACACTCAGAAAGAAAACATATTGTTACATGTTTTGTTAAAGTCAATGTTCTGAACTGATCTACTGCAATGTGTCTTAGGAATGTTAGTACAAGAAGTTCTGATCATGACTTTATGGTTTACCTTTGGAGGCCTTCTAAATCTTTACTTATGTGTGTTACAAGTTCTGAAGATTATGAAGACAAGGTTCTGCTGAACATGTTCTGATGATCTAAAGAAAATGAAGTTCTTACAATCAAGTGTTGAAGACTCTGAAGACAAGGTTCTACATGACAAATTCTAAAGACTCCAAGACTTAGATTCTAAGGCTTAAGAAAGATTCTTCTATAACAAGCTTCAAGCTCAACATTCAAATATATGAAGCCTCTGTAGATCAAGAAGAAAAAGTCCAAAATGGTTAACGTGTGATAGTGTACAAAAGGTATATAAAATGATTGTGACCTCTACTCTTCTAGAGTGGTGCAAGGATAATTATTTTGTATTCGACAATGACTACTCTCATTATAACCATTGAGAAACAACAACTAGATTTCCGATTTAACTTTCAACGAATCTCTTTTACAAGCTATAAAAGGAAGACTTGGAAGCTGAAGAAAAGTAACAAATTACATTACAACGATAAATCTATCAGTTCAAATTAAGCTCAACAAAACTACACCAAAGCATCGTGCAAACTCTGTAGAGAAATCATCTGTGTATAGTTTTGTAAATAAGCAAGGAACTGTTGCTCGTATCTTGCAGTAGAACACTTAGGTGTTCTTCATTATACTGAAAAGTCTGTAATCTTCTTACAAGAAGCAAATTTGTAATATACTGAAAATACTCAACTGTTGTTAAATTATACCTTGAGAGACTGAGTGAAGATCTTAGCTCAAGAAGACTCATGCTGCGGGTTGAGTGGATTTACAGTAAGGATCGATGGATTTATTAGGGGTGCCAATAAGGTTGATCAAACTTGTTGTGGATTATTCTGTAATCAGTTTGATTATAGTGGATTAAGTCCTTGTTGAAGGAGAAATCATCTATGTGAGGGTAGACTAGAGTAGCTTAGTTAACAGCGAACCAGGATAAAAATCATTGTATTCATTTATTGTTTTATGTTCTAAGAGTACTTGGTATGTCATCAACGAAAATATTTTATTTGGTGAAACCCAATTCAAATCCCTATTTCTTGTGTTTCTCGCACCTTCACAACCAGCATCTGAAAAACAACTAACCATAACTTCTTTATTTTCATAGTCTCATCGAAATATAATTCCATAGTTTATTGATCCTTTTAAGTATCTTAGGATTCTTCTTGCAGCCTTCATGTGTGACACCCTTGGTTTACTCATGTACTTCTCACTAACCCGACTACGAAACCTATATCAGGCTGACTGTTGCACACTTACCTTAAAGATCCAACTATTTGTTTAAACAAAGTTACATTGACTTTTTATTCCTCTACACGCTTCTCCAACTTCAAATTTGGTTTGACAGGCGAAGATGCAGGTGTCAAATCATCCATCCTGAACCTCTTGAGTATCTCTTTGACATACTTCTTTTGATACAACACCATATCTTGCTTCAATATTTGAAATTCCATGTCTAGAAAATAAGACAATTTTTCTAGATCTGACATTTTGAATTCCCTCATCATCAGCTATTTTAACTTCGGCAACTTCTCTAAGCTATTTCTAATTACCAAAAATTCATTGAAATATAAGCATATGATTGTTATATATTGTGCCACAACCTGAACATAGACACCATACTCATATTTGCACTTTACAAATCTCAATTCGACTAAGTATGAGTCGATCTTCTTATTCCATGCCCTATGTGCCTGCTTGAGGCCATAAAGCGCTTTGTGTAACTTATATACTTTACTCGCTTTCTTCTGAATCACAAACCCAGGAGGTTGTGTGACATAGATCTCTTTTTCTAAAGGACCATTCAGAAATGCTGATTTTACATCTAAATGAAATATCGACCAACCTTGCTTGCATACCAAGGCTACCACTAGTTGAACAGTCTCCAATCTTGCTACTGGAGAAAATACGTCAGAGTAGTCAAGTCTTGCTCTTTTAAGAAATCCTCGAGCTACCAATCTCACCTTATGTCTTGCTATTGAACCATCATCATTGTGTTTCAACTTGAACACTCATTTCACTTTGATAGCTTTTGTGCGTGTTGGTAATTTGATTAACTCCCCTGTGTTGTTTCTTTCGATTTCCTATAACTGTTCGACCATTGCTGACTTCCATTGTTTATTTTTTAAAGCCTCATTATAGTTGATTGGTTCAACACCTACAAGTAAATCAAAATGAACTAATTCTCCTTCTAGTGTTACTTTATTATCACTAGTCACTTCATAGTCTTGAAGTCTTAATAGACGAACTCTAGTTCTTTGACGTCTTTGGCTTGCGCTAGCCACACCCTCTTTGAATTCGATTGTGTCGAGAATGTCATCAACTACTTCAACTTCAATTGGAATATCAATAATTTCTTTGAATATGACTTCATTAGTTTCTTCATCGAAACCATGGCTCATCAATGGCTTATTAATTGCATAATTAGAATTCCAATCCCAAGCAAAATTTTCATCAATCACAATGTCTCGACTACTCACAATTTTCTCATTGATTGAATTGAATAGCCTGTATGCACCAATTTTATGATATCCTACTGGAATAATAGGTTCACTCTTGTCATCAAACTTTCTTCTTCTCGCATCAGGAACATGATTGTAACACATAGAGCCAAACACCTTCATATGACTCAGTGATGGTTGTTTGCCACTCCACACTTCTTCAGGAACCTTGTTCTTAAATTTCTTGGTAGGGCACATGTTCAAAATATAAACTACAGTCGAAACAACTTCACCCCATAAATATTTTAGCAAATTCTTCTGCTTGAACATGCATTTCGCCATGTCCAAGTTGTACATTCATATGTATGTCATATCTGGAAAATTGTCTTATTTCCTAGGCATGGAATTTCAAATGCTAAAGCAAGATATGGTGCTGCATCAAAAGAAGTATGTCAAAGAGATACTCAAGAGATTCATGATGGATGATTTGACTCCTGCATCTTTGCCCGTCGAACCAAATTTGAAGTTGGAGAAGCATGGAGAGGAAGACAGAATAAATGTAACTTTGTTTAAACAAATAGTTGGATCTCTAAGGTATGTGTACAACAGTCCACCTGATATAGGTTTAGCAGTCGAATTAGTGAGCAGATACATGATTAAACCAAGGGTGTCACACATGGATGTTGCAAGAAGAATCCTGTGATACTTAAAATAATCAATAAACTATGAAATTCTATTTTGACTAGACTCTGAAAATAAAGAAGTTACAATTACTTATTTTTTAGACGCTGATTGGTGTGGAGATAAGGAAGATCTAAGAAGCACAATTGGTTATTTCTTTCAAGTATTTGGTGCCCCAGTCTCACAGTGCTCAAGAAATCAACTTGTGTCTTATACCCCAAATTTCCCCCCTAAGATCTCTCATTATCTCATATTATTAATACATCAAGATCACACATTAGGGTTGGTTCTCCCTTCTACTTCATCATATCCTTAAATTTTCTCTTGAGGGATCACCAAGCACCTTGAATTGTGTATCTTGTACATGTGTTTTTTTAGGTGGATTAATTTTTAACTAACATCAAAATATGTATATATGTTTCTTTAACAAAAATTTTATATAAATATTTGAACTCATTCCTGATTTTTCTATGGTCTTACTTATTTTTTCTTGATTAATTTGAATATAGTTGCTAACTTTCTCTCTTATTTCCATTTTATAATCATTTTAAAAACCTTTTTTCTTTTATTTTAAACATAATTTTATTTTGTATATACTGGCTGATCTTGGATTAAAATTATGATCATGAACTTTATTAACATCATTGGATCCATAGTGTTGAGTTTAACTCCATAAAAATGGATGAATGGTTTTAATAATAGTTTGATTAAATTTTTGGTTCAAATGTGGTTTATTCATTTCCCCTTCCCTCTTCATCTTATCCCATTCTTATTGTACCAGATGTTATTGGAGCATGATTTACATATCATGTCTCAAAACATAAGGTGCATAGATTTCTATTGACCGACTAAAAATAGGTGCGACTTCTATATAAGTCCACTTACGATTTCTTAACATAGCGCTAAATTTTGTCTCGATTTGAGAAAATGATCATTTATGGACCAAACCTATGTTTACAAGCCCAAGTATGTTAATTTGAACCCTTTGATCCAATAACCTTGAGATCCACTGTTAGGAGGCTTTGGTTCTACCAATCCTCTAATGGAACTTCATCAATTTTGGTCAAAGTGGATCACTTAAACATCATTGATCGTTAAGTGTTATCTTGAGAATTATTAAATGGATGATATACTTGACAAAAAGCAAATGCAACTTGTTGTTGAGAGGCTTTGGTTCTACCAATCCTCTAATGAGTTCCAAAATGCAACTTTTAAGATGGTCATCCAACTAACTACTAATTCCTAATAATTGACTTTGTTTCTATGCTTTTATTTTATTCTTTTACTTTATGTACCATTTACTTTAACATTTACATTTCATGCTATTTTTATCTTTTCTCGCTTGAGCCTTTATCTTCATGTCATTTTTTATTTTGCTCACTTGAGTTTCTCATTTTCTTTTTGAAGATACCTAATAATTAACTTGAACCATAAAAGCTTTAATGTTACTTGGACTACTTGGTTACTATCCTTGGCATTATGGAGTGGTGGACTTCTTAGACTTAGGATTAGAAGTTTTGGCCTAGCTTGAGCATTTGTGACCTTGATTGTTATTTTGTCTGGAGTTCTTCGGGTTTACCCCAAGACATTGGGTTGTTTGTTTGCTTTGTGTCCAGGTTATTGTGATTACACACTTTGTCTATAATCTGGAATTCATCTGTGTACAACTGTTACTCTGCCCAATTTTTGTGAAGACTTAATGCAATTAAAGCTTGGTATTCTTAAGAGTTTTATCAATTGTTTGCTTGGTTTCAAATCTAAAGGATGGAATTCTACATTGACTCATTGTGTCAAGTGTTGGCTTCTTGTTTAGTTAGATGGCTCTTCTAGTTAGCTTTTACCTTATGCTTTAGGGTAGTCTCTTCATCTCCTCCTATCCTCTTTAATTTCAAAAATCATCTCCCTCCTTTTGAAAACTCTTCTTGTTTTAAAACTTGAACCACTTTCATAATAAACTCGGACTTATGTCCATGCATTTTCAAAAAATATTTTCTTAATTAAACTTTAATCAATTTAATAATACTTTGACATGCTTGTGAAAGATTAAAAGTCAATCAATCTAATTCAAACCATTTTCCCATTTTGGCTTTTTGCTTTAAAATTTTCTCAAAAGATTATACTCTTGTCAATCCTTATAGTGATGCAAACAACTATACTTCTACAATATGTAGTGAAGTGAGATATTTTCCACTTGGGTGTTGAGTGAGGTTTTGTTGATTTTAAAATCCAAGTCATATCCTCCACTTTGAGATGATGTGAATTCTCCTTTCTCATAATTGTGGGTAGTAAGTATGTTTTCCACTTGAACAATGACGATGGTGTCTTGTCTCTTAAAATTGACCAACACACTTGTGTTTTAAAATTTCAAAAAGGTGAACTACGAGTACCCCTGATCCCCTATTGCACGGAAGGTGGTACGTAGGCACTAAAAGTTCGCAACCACGGTGGGTGCAAAAATTATTTAAAAAAATACTTCTTTTTGTCATCTCCACAATCTATTTTTATACAACATTGTATAGCAAAAATATACAGATTTTTCAAAGAGGTTCCTGCGGAGTACCGTAGATGTTTAGGGTGCTAATACATTCCCTTTGCATAACCAACCCCCTTACCTAGAATCTTTCCTCCCTCTTTTGAGCTTTTCGCTCTTTTCCCATTCCTTTGAAAACAATAAAGCGCGGTGGAGGTTTTTATTTTGATCTGTGTGAGTCAAGTCAACCCAATTGCTTAGTCTCAACATTTCTACCGCTATAAGTACACTTCATCTCTCTCTTACAAACCCTCATTCTCTTCTCCTTTAAAACTCTAATGCTACGTTCTTCACGGAGGAGTTACCCTAATCGAACCCCCAACATAAATCCACCCAACAAAAACCCCAAATCAACATTTAGAAAAAAAAGAAAGCTAAGTTTACCCCTTTGCGATATCGTTCTTTGACTTCCAAGTTTCTGGATTCCAATGCTAATCCCTCTTTCTGTTTTTTTGATTCGTAGGTCACGGGAGTGTTCGAAGATGAGGACGAAAAGCATGAACGACGACAGAGCATGGAGACGGTCGATGGTGGTTAGGGTTTTAGATGTTGAAACCCTAACCACTTCCCTCCTTCTTCGAAAACTGGGATCAGTACTCGATCTTCGTTTTATTTATTCAAGACTTCCTCAATTCTGTACTCAAGCTCTTGTTCTTCTCAATTTCTTTTTTGTTCTTCCAATTCCTCTCCTTTTTCTCTGTATTTTTAATTTAGTATTTATAGGGTTCGATTAGGGTTTAAATAATTGCTTAGATTTAGAGACTTAGAGATAAACTAGGGATTCAATTTTATTTTAATTGATTTAATTAGATTCTAATTAATTTCTTTAATATTGTAATAGATTCTCTAATGTAACTGTTTTAGATTCACTTCTGTAAAGATTTTGATTCTGAGGTTTTATTTTATAATGTTCTAGTATTGTTCTGCTGTAATATATTTCTGGGCTTGGACAATGGGTTACGAAGATTTGATTTGAAACAAATGTGTGATTTGTACAGTAAATGTTATTGATAAAAAATGTGTGTAATTCTCTCATGATTGATACAGTACTTGTTTTCAAGCAATGTGCCCTGCATTATTCACTCAAATTGGGCCTCTGAGCTGTATTTGTAAAAAAAAAATTCTAACCAACCGTTTCACTTTTTTCCCTGTGTACTTTTGGATTGGGCCTCAATTTCCTTTAACTGATTGATCCAACAAATCCTTACCCAAAACAAAACTCTTAATTATATATACAATAAAACAATTTATTAAATTTACTAATAATTTTTAAAGTAAATTAATTAATAAAACAGAAATATTGTAAAAGTAAGAATCAAATAATTTTTCACAAATACCAAATGGGCCAGCCTAGAGGCTGTTAATGGGCCTGTAAAATAACTAATCAAGGCAATGTCTAATGACAATATTTTTTCTCTTGAACTAAAACAGTAACACTTAAACGTGCTTTATATAATTAAAACTTAATTTCCTTTTGAAATAATTTCCTATATTCGAATCTCACGGGCCATTGGCCAACATGCTTCATGTTGTACCCCAAAATTTGCCCTCGCATTTTTCCCCCAAGAAATCTCGGCTTCAAACATTTCCTGACTTTTCAAACTGGCTCAAGAATCGGACGAACGGACTTTTTCTTGACAGTCAATCAAAATTAGGGTTTTTACTAATTTTTAGAGCTTTGAATTGTTTCATACAGTGGGCTTAGGGTTTGGTTGATTTTTGGTTCGATTTTGATCAAGCGAGCGTGATTTGGCATTTAATCGGGAATTAGGGTTTTATGGGCATATTCTCAGAAGAATTTAAATTCTACAGCACTTTGCGGTTTATTTCAAGATTCGAGTTAAAATTCGCGTTATCTTGGTTTAATCAGCAAAAGAGACAGTGGCGTAAATTCATTTTGTTTGGGCCAGTCAAAGAAGGGTTGCAGTTGGATTTACCGTACTTGCAAAGAATCAGTGTTTATGACAAATCAGTAAGAGGAAGCAATTGGTTTGAATTCATCAGTCAAAAGATATATGCAGTGTTGGATTCACGGCGCTTATGCGTTTGATCAGTCTATTTGGATCGACTGCTGTTTTGCTCTGGATGTTGAATAAGACAGACTTAATTGGTCAATGTTGTTTTATTTAAGTTATTTATTATTCTGAAATTAAATGATTGAATTTATTTTTCAATTGTTAATTCTAAGAATTTTAAATAAATAAATAAACAATAAAGAAATTAGAATTAATTGGATAATTTAAACTTTTATTGATGTTTGAATTATTTGTACAAATTGTTGTTTAGTACAAACAATAATTTACATTTAATTTAAATATTACATAGAATGAAAAACTATCCTATTTTCTAAATATTTTTCGTTCTTCACTCCGCTCCGGTATTCCATTTTTCATCTGCAAAAAGAACAAGAAAAGTCAGAAAGCATTAAATTGGAAGAGACAGATAAAAAGTGCTCATCATTAGGGGCCACTGACTGGGATCAGTTGACCCTCTCTGCAAATCACGGGATTTCTCCCGGTTCACAGAGAGGGAAGATTATTTTTTATTTCATGAAATGCAAATGTCAAAAAAATGCATAAATTACAAATTCAAGCTGCATAGAAATTCAAGATTCGAAATCCAATCCAAACTGAAAAAGTTCAAATCCAAACTTTCTATCCAAAAGCAAAGGCTACTGTCAAAATGCCCAAAGTCCACTCAAAGAAAATCACAAGTACCCAAGCTGTCATGAAAAGATTTAGCCAAGATATCAAGGAAAAGGAAGTCAGCACACATAAACTGTCAAAAGAGATGAAGATGCAAAATGTAAGATGCAAGCAATCTAGAATCATCACTTCCCATCCAGGGCCCCTTCAGAAAAGTACAAATAAAAATCATATAAAAATCTTAAACTGTACTTTAAGAGAGAGCAAAGAGAGATAAAGCAAATTCAGTTCAGGTTAGGCATAAACAGTTCAGCACAGCAGGCAAAAGGGAGAGATAGTTTTAAGATAGAAAAGAAAGTATGCAAAACAGTTCAGCACAGCAGGCAAAAGGGAGAGGGAGTTTTAAGATAGAAAAGAAAGTATGCAAAACAGTTCAGCACAGCAGGCAAAAGGGAGAGGGAGTTTTAAGATAGAAAAGAAAGTATACAAAACGGTTCAGCACAGCAGGCAAAAGGGAGAGGGCAGAAAATATACATGAGCCAGTTCAGAAGTGAAGAAAAAGGAGAACCAAAAAATATCAAATCATTCTAAAACACCATAACCTTAAAACTGAACCTGCAAACTGATAATCAGGATATATCCAAACCACACAGCATAACATATCACCACCTAAAACCTGTCTAACCCCTAAACCATTAAACCTGCATCAGTAAAAAACTTGAAGCAGTTCAGCATAGAAGAGATACAAACTCAAGCCAAGAACCAGCCTACTGTCAAAAAAAAAAAAGACAACTCTGCATATACAAACTGAGTTCAACACAGTTCAGGAGGTAGTAAAAAAGAAAACTAACACATCTCAGAACCAAACTCACACCACTACTGTCATAACCAAAGCCATCAAACTTCATCAAATTTCATCAACCATATATCCAAACCAATCCTCAAACCCATAACAAAAACATACTGAACCTGTCAAAGTAAGAACCTCAAACAATAATAATCTTCAAAGTCCAAACAAGCCTCACATAACAAGCCTGTCATGACCTCACAAACACAAAAGCTAAACATATGAACTAACCCCTTTGCTGTCGAACTAAACCAGCATAAGCATCAGTCAAAAAGAATGCCTTACCAATAACCTCACCATACCTGCAAACTGATCAAAACCAACACCTAGCCTCAGAATTTCTTCATCATAGGCAATAAAAACATGACATCCAACTCAACAATCATTCAAGGCAGCAATGTTCTAAAGTAGCCAAGGCGAATCGTCCAAGAAAGCCACCATTCAACAAAAATGCTAGGCAACTCATAGAAGTCAAACAAGAAGCATAGTCAGGGCAACGTAGGCAACCTAGACCCTCAGACCTTTGAGGTCATCACAGGGTGATACGCGAAAATATACAGTGCTCAAGAGAAGGAGAAAGAAGAAGCATCTCAGGCAACATACAAATCCAGAAGGCAACACGAAAGTGAAAGAGATAAAGATATCAAGGCAACACGAGAGAAGGAGAAGCAGAAACAAATCATAGGCAAAGGGACATAAAGAAGAAGAGGTAAAAAAGTGCACATTAGGGTTTCTCAGTACGTATCATCATCAAAACCTAAGCAAAAGGTAAAAGAACGAAAGTACCAGAAAGCATCAAAAGCAAGCTCCATCACCGCCGTTCCGGCCTCCTGAAGCATCACCCCTTCGCCTCTCCTCCATCTCCCAAAATCAGGTAGCAATCTTCTTCCCCTTCACCTCATAAAATGAAAAAATATAGAACTCAGTTTAAAACGAATCCGAACCACGCGAATCCAGAAAAGAAGAGATAAATACATAAAACGTTTAGAACCAACCTTGTTTCAAAGGACGCGGAATTCTTGCCTTGGAGGGAAGAGAGTGTGAGGATGATGTTGGTGGCCGGAACCAAGTGCTCAGGAAATCGAACGGAGAAGACGAAACTCAACGCGCCGTCGCTGCCTCACAAGCCCCAACTTTCATGACCAAACTGAGCGCTGCCTCACTAACCCTAAAATTCATTTCAGCTTTGATTTGGGCCTGACCCGGCCTCACTTCCTAAGCCCAAGTTAATACTTCAGCATCTCATTAAACATTAACCCTTTCTTTTCTTTTATTTTATGTTTACTTCTTTTTCTAAACACTAACCATTATTTTATTTTATAAAAAAAAACACTAACCCTCTTTTTATCTTATAAAAAATGTTCACTTTTTTTATTTTGTAAATACTAACTTGAATAAATTACATTTTCATCATATGTTTAAAACATCTTTTTTTAATTCACCACTTTTGTACATAACAATAACAAAATACTTTTTATACCAATTAACTTGAAAATATTTTTTACATATTGAAACATATCTGTACATATTATTCATTTTTCATACATAATTAAAATTAAACTTTTTAATTAATTAACATTCATTTTTCATACATAACAATTTAAATACACATTTTCTCTAATATTAAAAACTCACAAACATTTTGACTAAAATACTTTTTTAATTAAAACTTAACATTCTAATCAAAACACTTCATTTTTCTTTTGTGCATAATAAAACATACAAAAATCAAAATTCATTTAAAAACATATATCTAGGTCAAACCCTAATACGCTCAATTTCACACTTCGCACTTGTACATATTTACACTTACACAATACATATACATTTGCACTTACACAATATATTGCCCTACACACATTTTATCTTATATTTATACATTCGATATTTATATTTTGATTGTGACATTCGATTTGGTTGTAAATACTATAAGTCTCATCCCCTTGTACATTTATACCCCCACTCCCTGACACTATTTTGTAATAGCGTAGATTTACATTCCGCAATTTACAGTTTTCCAATTATATCATGGTTAGACCTAGGGTTTGTATGTACATGAAATCAAACGCTAGATAACCTAATACAAGACAAATACATGTAATCAATACACAATCACACTTGCACCCCCTAGGGTAATCCCACATGTTGCCTTCCAAATGGGCCATGCTTGCACGTCGAATATCTTTGGCAAAACAAAATCAAATGATCATAAGTCCCTCGATGACGCTTTCGAAAGTTGCCTAAACGGAATGATCATAGTCCCTTCAAAGCAAATTGCCAAAGACACTTGGCATCATTGCATTCATGGTCCATACGATGACCCGCGCCCGTCCCGAATAAACTTCCTAAACGCAAGATTGTCTACCAATTTCAATGGTAGAACAAAACTGTTAAAAAGGGGTTAAAACACGACAAAAACCTTGAGTACAATAGGGTAGACAAAACTCTTAGTTACTTGAGATCAAACTTGCAAAAAACACTTGCCTTCTTTTCAAAAACCACAATCCACAACACTTTCAAACAAACTCTTAAAAACATTTGAAAACATCTTTTCGAAAAGATTCACACTTTTGTAAAACACTCAAACACGAGTCAAATACATTAGTTGCCTAAGACAAGGCATCTTTTTCCAAAACATTTTCAAAAAGCACCCACACACACACCATTTTTAAAGCAATCGAAAAAAGGCAAGTGATCTAAAAAAACCAAGTAACTAAGAGCCCATGGATAACCATGGATGAAAAGGGTGCTAATACCTTCCCTTTTCATAATCTACCCCCCGAACCCACGAAATATCTCAAAAAGGTTTTTGCTGTGCTTTTTAACCTTTCCTTTAGGATAAAGTAAAAAGTCGGTGGCGACTCTTGCTCAACCGCACAAGTGCGAATATGAACGCAAAACACTAGTCAGTTCTCCCACCGTATCACAGAACTGGCGACTCTGCTGGGGAGTGTTCTAAAAGTGGGGTTACCTTAGGGTTTAGATCACTTTTGTTTTCAATTGATTGCTTTGTTTGCTTTTACATTTGTGGGCATTGTATCGGAGTTTTATAGATCCTAACACGGATCTGGGGAAACCCTTTTAGGTAGCAACAAGGCTGTGAGGGAACTGTGCGGGGTATACCGACATGGTTGAAGCAGTCTGCTACGTTGATGTGGCACTTTGGTGTGTACCGGTAACCCTTGAGTCAATCAAGGAGAGTACGGGGCCTCCATGTGGTGTCGTAAAGCATCAACAGACCTTAGGAACCTTAATTGAACCATCTTGGCCTTTTTAGGGTAGTGAGATGACTACTTTGGTGTACTCCGAAGTCGGTTGATACTCGATACTACACTCAATTGAGGGTTGTTTTCTTGGGATATTTTGATCGCCAGTCAGTGGCTAAATCGAAACGATGAACAATGAAAGCAATCCAATGATATTGAGATCCTTAGAACCCGGTTACTTTGATAGGACAGGTTTGAGCCCACCAACTTCAAAAGGGTAATACCCAGACCCCATGCTGGCCTAAACTCTAAGGGTTTGCCTGGTGTGACTTGTGTGCCTTACATGTTTGCCTTTGTGTGTTTGATCATAGCATCATGACATCATACAGCATCATATGCATCCACTAACCGTTTCAGGGGTTCGAATCTTCATCTTTGTTCTTGTTTTGTAGGACATGGAAACTATTCGCAGAAAGACAATTCAGATCAACCTTATAAGGGTTCCTCCTCAACTCAAGGAGCTTACATCCAGGATTCCCGAGAACTCGTCATTCAGTGAAAGGCATGGTAGACTCATCAGCCTGGTCAATACCAATATTGAGGAAGAGATGGTAAAGGTCCTTTTCCAATTCTTTGACCCTCTGCATCACTGTTTTACTTTCCCGGATTATCAGTTGGTGCCTACTCTAGAAGAGTTTTCCCAGCTTCTGAAGATTCCCATTCTCAATCAACTACCCTACAACGGTACGGAAAAGGAACCAAAACTTGAAGAAGTAGCTAAAGCATTATGCCTACAACCATCTGACATCAAGGGGCATTGGGAAGCCAAAAATGGTGTCAAAGGATTCTTGGCAAAGTTTCTGTTTGAGAAGGCCCAAGAGTGTTGGAATTCCCTTGATCTACAAGCCTTTGAAGAAGTTGTAGCCCTCCTTGTCTATGGGTTGGTGTTGTTCCCTAAATCAGATCAGCTTATAGATATCAGTGCTGTCAAGGTCTTCATGTCCAAGAACCCTATACCTACGTTGCTGGGGGACATCCTTCACTCATGTTACACTCGAACCATGAGAAAAAGGGGTGTTCTTATGTGCTGCACTCCCCTCCTGGGAAGGTGGTTTATTTCGCACCTTCCACAATCAGTTTTGAAGAACGAGCGGGGTTTGAGATGGTCACAACGGTTAATGACTCTCACGCATGCAGATATACATTGGTGTCCTAGGTCCAGGGAAGACATCACTATCATTGATCGTTGTGGGGAGTACCCTAATGTTCCTTTATTTGGAATCAAAGGAGGTATTACCTACAACCCATGCCTGGCTTGGAGACAGTTTGGTTATGCTCGGAAGGATGGCCCTCATGACATGTTAATTCCTGACATAGTTTTTGACTTCGACAACGATACTCAAGGACTTCGTCAGAGATTTATCAGAGCTTGGAGGATGCCAAGTAGGATAGACAGCAAGACATTGGGGCACCGGAACTCCATCCTGTTGGAACCTTACCTCAAGTGGGTACGAGCCCGCTCCCAGAAGTTAGTAATGCCTTACCCTCACATGCTACCTGTGATCAAAGAACCAGTCTTGAAAGGAGAGGCATCCTACACCATTCAACATCCTGACATGCCCACCTCCTGGGAAGAGATGCAGAAGAGCTGGGTCCAGCTTAAGGAAGAACGGAATTCTCTTTAGACCAGTCTACATGCTAGTGAAAAGAAGGTCCTGGAACTCACCCGCTTGCTGCACGAGGAAAGGAATCTCAACACCTACATCGCGCCAAAGAGGATGCGCAATGTTTTTTTATCTTAAGGAGTTATTTTGTAATATTTGGCCCATGAGGCATTTATGTACTAACGAATTTCTCCTTATTAATATAATGTGCGTTCCTTTTTGTCTACAACAAATTTTGAATATTCTGAATCCTTGAATGCATTGCATACATACGCATTCCATTGCACCATATGCATAGCAGGTACCCTATTTCACAGGTTGCTTATTTTTTTCGCTGTTTATGTGAACAGTCATCATGAATCCAGAGTCCCCCAGTGAGCAAGCAATCAAGGCCCTTCAGGCCCAAAGTGCACAGTTTCAAGAGATGGTCCTAAGCCTAGCCCAAGGTCAGCAAGAGTTGAAGACTCTACTCCTGAAGAAGAAGAAGAAAAAGAGGACTGCATTGTTCAACACCGGACGCAGATTTGGGAACACACTCCACAACGAAGCTGATCCAACCACTTCTTCCGCTGAGAAAAACAGTCCCCGAGGGGGAGGAGCTCCTAGTCCCGCAGTCTCCGACAACGAGACGGACTACAACGACGAACAATACCCACCTGCTGCTGACAGATACAAACAATTGGAGGACCGCTTGAGCGCCATGGAAATTCAGAATGTGTCGGGGCTGGATTTCGGAGATTTGGGGTTATCTGCTGGGGTAGTAATTCCACACAAGTTTAAGGCGCCTGCCTTCGCCAAGTATGATGGAGTCTCCTGCCCAAAGCTGCATCTGAGGTCGTACGTAAGGAAAATCCAACCTTACACGGCAGATAAGAACCTCTGGATTCACTTCTTCCAAGATAGCCTCTCGGGGTCACAACTGGAATGGTTCTACCAATTGGATGGAACTGGCATCCGACACTGGGAAGATTTGGCAAGCGCATTCTACAGACAATACCAATACAATTCTGATCTCGCTCCTACGCGTACCCAACTTCAGGGTATGTCTCTAGGAACGGGTGAAGGGTTCAAAGAATACGCTCAAAAATGGAGAGATTTGGCTGGCAGGGTGCAGCCTCCATTAACTGATCGAGAGCTGGTTGATATGTTTCTGGGAACGTTGTCTGGTCCGTTTTTCAATCATTTGGTTGGTAACTCCTCCGCTGGGTTCACAGATTTGATATTAACGGGAGAAAGAATTGAAGCTGGCATCAGGTCAGGCAAGATACAGAAGGCTGCCTCTACAAGTACTGAGAAGAGGCCATTTAAGAAAGAAGCAAGCGCCGTCTATGGTCCTAGAAGACAGATCAAGCCCGAAAATCGCCAAGCCGTCAATGCTTTGGTCATCTCTAAACCTGCTGCTGCTCCTCAGCAGTACAATCAACAAAGAAGTGAAAGGCCCAAGAGGCAGTATACCCGATTGAGTATGACATTATCTCAAATTTTACCCCAACTGTTATCCACCAACCTGGTGACCCTCAAAGAAGCCCCTAAGGTCGTCAACACTACGTCCCCTAAATACAACCCAAATGCCCGGTGTGCTTATCATTCTGATAGTCCCGGGCACACTACTGATGATTGCTGGGCCTTAAGAAACAAAGTGCAAGATCTGATCGACGCGAAAGAAATTCAGTTTGAAGCGCCAGAAAGACCAAATGTTGTAACGGCTCCTATGCCCCAGCATAGGGCGAATGCCATTGAGGAAGAAGTGTATGCTGTTTCGATAGATGAAGTTGTTACCCCTCTGAAGACCGTTAAGAAGAACCTACTGCGGGCCGGTTTATTTCCGGGTTGCGGTGAAGGTTGCCCATTCTGTGTTATTTCCCCATCTGATTGTCCCTTGCTGAGGTTAGGCATTCAAGGCCTAATGGATAGCAAGGAAATTCTATTCAAAAAGACTGCTGTTCAATTGGTTCCGATGAAAGAAGTTTCTGTGATTACCATCTTCAAAAATCCAATCAAGGCTCCCCCGAAGAAGCCTATTCAAGTCATGACAATTGCGCCTGTGATCATTACTGTGCCAGGGCCCCTCTCCTACGTGTCTGATAAAGCCGTCCCCTGGCATTATGGGGCAGACGTGTATGTAAATGGAATCAAGCAAGAATTTGACGCTAGTGCCAGTATCTGCGATATCACTGGTCCAGCCAAGGTCACCCGCAGTGGCAGGCTTTTCTCGCCTGACATTGCACCGCCCGCTATTCGAAAACCCCTCCTCATAAAGCCTGCAAGTTTACCAAGTCCTGTTGCTGATCAAATTGTGTCCCCTGCTGCCGAGTCATCAAATGCTCGGGGCAAAGGGATTGAAGAAGAGCCTGCCCGGATGGAGGCACCAATACCCGCAAATGCTGAGGCCTCCCGACAAGAAATGGAGGAGATTCTGAAAATAATAAAGAAAAGTGATTTTAATGTTGTCGAGCAGTTGGGGCATACACCCTCCAAGATCTCCCTACTCTCCCTATTGCTATGCTCCGAGGCTCATGCTAAGGCCTTAATCTCATTTCTCAAGACGGCCCACGTGCCGCAGGAGACGTCTGCAGTTCAGTTCACTGACTGCATAGCAAATCTGACGGCGGACAACGGCTTGGGCTTTTCAGATGCTGACCTAACCGCAAAAGGGAGAGACCACAATGATGCCCTGCATGTCTCTATTGAATGCAGGGGCACTACTCTGGCACATGTGTTGGTGGACACTGGTTCTTCTTTGAATGTTCTTCCGAAAAAGGCTTTAGATCGTCTGGACTATGAGGGCCTGGAGTTGAAACCCAGCAATATCATCGTCAGGGCTTTCGATGGTTCAAAGAGGATGGTTCATGGAGAGGTTAACATCCCTATCCGTGTAGGCTCTCAAGTGTTTGACTCTACCTTTTACGTGATGGATATACGTCCATCATACTCTTGTCTGTTGGGTCGACCTTGGATCCATAAAGCTGGGGCCGTGACCTCCACCTTGCACCAGAAGTTGAAATATCCCGTCAGGGGGAAGATCGTCACTGTGCAAGGAGAAGAGGAGTATATGGTGAGCCATTTGAATTCCTTCAGGTACATCGAGATGGACGGAGAGTTCATTGAAACCCCCTTCCAACATTTCGAGGAGGTACATCCAATTTCAGCAGCTGCAGAGACAATGGCCGAAGAGAATGATTCCTTGAAGATGGCTTCCCTAAGAGATGCCCGGGCTGTGGTTCAGAAAGGCAATTGTGCACACTGGGGTCAGCTTCCTGACTTCACTCAGAAGAACGACAAGTTTGGGCTAGGCTTTACTGCAGAGGCTCAGAAGGCAGTGCGCAAAGAGAAGATCGGAAAGGCTCCGGTGTTTATTTCCAGCTCGAGGGTGAACGCTATTGAGGAAGATGTGGAGGAAGCAGAGTTTGACAGTTGGATCTACCCGACCACCAGCGACGGACCAAGCAACTGGACAGCAAAGGATTTTACCCCTATCACATTTGTCACGCAGTAATTGATTTCTTTTGATTTCTAAATTTGTAACAAACAATATGTTAAAACTTTGTTGGCTCGGTGTCCTGCCCAAGGCATCGTAGCTCCATTTGTGAGGGCTTTTTGTATGACATTTTCATATATCATCAATCAAAACATTGGACGTTTGTTGCATTTCAAATCTTGTGCTCTTTTTCTTCCTGTGTTATACATATTGCAAAACAGCTATATTTACACACACTCACTTATACAGGTTTCAATCCACTCTGGATCTCACTGGTAACAGCTCTGCTACCGCCAGTTATGACTTCGAAAATCCGATCAACTTGGCCGAAGACGAAGGTGAAGATGATTGCGAAGTGCCTGGTGAACTTGCGAGACTGCTACTTCAGGAAGAGAGGGCTATTCAACCACATGAAGAGCCTGTGGAGACAATTAACCTGGGTACTGAGACAGATAGAAAAGAGGTCAAGATTGGTGCCAATCTAGAGCTCAGCGTGAAGCAACGATTGATCCAGATGCTACAAGACTACGTGGAGATTTTTGTTTGGTCCTATGAAGATATGCCTGGTTTGGATGCCGACATTGTAGTTCATCACCTGCCAACCAAGGAAGATTGCCCTCCGGTAAAACAGAAAGTTCGACGGATGCGTCCAGAGATGTCTGAAAAGATCAAGGCCGAGGTTATGAAGCAGTTTGATGCCGGATTCCTTGCAGTAACTTCTTACCCTCAGTGGGTTGCCAATGTTGTGCCAGTACCGAAGAAGGACGGTAAAGTCAGAATGTGCGTCGACTACAGGGATCTGAACAGGGCTAGCCCCAAAGATGACTTCCCCCTACCTCACATCGATGTCCTTGTTGACAATACAGCTCAACACAAGGTGTTCTCCTTCATGGATGGTTTTTCAGGGTATAATCAGATCAAGATGGCTCCAGAAGATATGGAGAAGACAACCTTCGTGACTCAGTGGGGCACCTTCTGTTATAAGGTCATGCCATTCAGATTGAAAAATGCTGGGGCAACCTATCAGCGTGCCATGGTTGCTTTATTTCATGACATGATCCATCATGAGATTGAAGTATACGTTGATGACATGATTGCAAGGTCTCAAACTGAGGAGGGGCACCTTGACCATCTGAGGAAGTTATTTGACCGACTCAAGTTGTACAAGCTGAGGTTGAATCCCAACAAATGCACCTTTGGGGTAAGATCCGGAAAGTTGTTAGGTTTCATTGTAAGTGATAAAGGTATTCAGGTGGATCCTGCCAAAGTAAAAGCCATACAAGAGATGCCGACTCCAAAAACAGAAAAAGAAGTCAGAGGTTTCCTAGGACGACTGAATTACATTGCTCGATTCATCTCACATCTAACTGCTACTTGTGAGCCAATCTTCAAATTACTGAAGAAAGATCAAGTGGTACGCTGGAATGATGAATGTCAGGCCGCCTTTGAAAGAATAAAGGATTATCTCCAAGAACCACCCATTCTTATGCCACCGGTGGAAGGAAGACCTCTGATACTATACTTGACAGTGCTTGATAATTCAAGGGGGTGTGTGCTGGGGCAGCATGACGAGTCTGGCCGAAAAGAGCACGCTATTTATTACTTGAGCAAAAAGTTTACCGACTGTGAGTCTCGTTACTCACTGCTTGAGAAAACTTGCTGCGCTCTTGTATGGGCTGCTCGCCGGCTGAGACAGTATATGCTGACTCACACTACCTTATTGATTTCAAAGATGGATCCCATCAAGTACATATTTGAAAAGCCTGCTCTGTCTGGGAGAATAGCGAGATGGCAAATGATCTTAACAGAATATGATATCCAGTATACAACTCAGAAAGCAATTAAGGGAAGTGTACTGGCTGATCATTTGGCACACCAACCTGTGGACGATTACCAATCATTGAACTTTGACTTTCCGGATGAAGACATCATGGTGGTAACTGACTGTGAAGTACCTGGACCGGATGAAGGACCTGAGGAAGGATCCCGATGGTCTATGCATTTTGATGGAGCCTCCAATGCCCTGGGTAACGGCGTCGGCGCTGTAATCATATCTCCCAAAGGAACTCATACTCCCCTCACCGCCCGATTATGTTTCAGCTGCACCAACAACATGGCAGAATATGAGGCATGTATCATGGGTCTACAAGCTGCAATCGATTTAAGGATCAAGTTTCTAAGTGTCTTCGGAGATTCCGCTCTCGTGATTAATCAGATCAAGGGCGAGTGGGATACGAAACACCCGAATCTTATTCCTTACAAGGAGTATGTGTCGACCTTGCTCCCTCACTTTAAAGAGATAACTTTTGAGCATTTCCCTAGAGAGGAGAATCAGCTAGCGGACGCCCTAGCTACGATGTCTTCAATGTTCAAAGTTAAATGGGACAATGAAGCTCCCCGAATCATTATCTGGAAGTTGGATGAACCGGCCTACTGTTGTGAGCTCGAGACTGAGGAGGTTGTTGAAAAACCCTGGTATCATGAGGTGAAGAGGTATTTGGAAACTCAGGAATACCCTGAAGGTGCATCTGTCAATGATAAGAAGTTCATGAGGAGATTTGCTGCAAAATTCTTCCTCAGCAACGGCATTCTCTACAAACGGAATCACGATTCAACTCTGCTACGTTGTGTGGACAAGGCTGAAGCAGAGAAAATTATGATGGAGCTGCATGAAGGTACATTTGGAACCCATTCTAGTGGACACACCATGGCTAAGAAAATCCTTCGGGCAGGATATTTCTGGTCCACAATGGAAGCCGATTGTTACCAACACTCCCGAACTTGTCATAAATGCCAGATCTATGCTGACAAGGTGCATATCCCTCCGGTTCCTTTGAATGTCCTAACGGCACCCTGGCCTTTCGCAATGTGGGGCATCGATATGATCGGTGAGATCCGACCAACGGCATCAAATGGGCATCGCTTCATCTTAGTGGCGATCGATTATTTCACGAAGTGGGTTGAGGCAGCTTCCTATGCCACAGTAACCAAGAGCGTCGTGGCACGTTTCATCCGGCATAATCTGATCTGTCGGTACGGCGTCCCAGAAAGAATCATTACGGACAATGGCACCAATCTCAATAACAAAATGATCACTGAACTCTGTGAACAATTCAAGATACAGCACCACAATTCTTCTCCCTACCGGCCGAAGATGAATGGGGCTGTAGAGGCAGCCAATAAGAATATCAAGAAAATTGTGCAGAAGATGACAGTGACCTATAAAGATTGGCACGAGATGTTACCGTTCGCTCTTCATGGGTACCGCACCTCAGCAAGGACGTCAACCGGGGCAACTCCCTTCTCCTTGGTCTATGGCATGGAGGCAGTCTTGCCAATTGAAATCCAGATACCCTCTCTCCGGATAATGAAGGATGCAGACTTGAATGAAGATGACTGGATCCAGACTCGACTTGATCAATTAAATCTGATTGACGAAAAGAGGCTCACTGCTATCTGTCATGGCCAAACGTATCAAAAACGGATGATCAGGGCATTTAACAAGAAAGTCAGACCACAAGAGTATCAAGTTGGGGACCTGGTAATCAAACGCATCATCCTTCCTCAAAATGATCCCCAGGGCAAATGGACCCCTACATACGAAGGGCCATTTGTGGTTAAACGTGTGTTCTCAGGAGGAGCCATGATCCTAACCACCATGGACGGTGACGACCTTCCTCACCCCGCCAATGCAGACATAGTGAAAAAATACTACGCATAAATAAAAGACCCGCTAGGTTGACATGCCTAGGCAAAAATAAGGGCTTCCCGGCGAACCAAAAGGGTTCGGGCAAAAATAAGGGATGAAATAAAAAAAAAAAATCTGTACACCCGGCAGGTCGAAAACCTGAAAGGGCGGCCTGGGCAAAAATGGGTATCCCGGTGGACTGAAAACCCAAAAGGGCGGTCCAGGCAAAAGTTAGGGATAAAAGCGTAACACTATGTCTCATTGGATCACTTCGCATCCGGAATTCGGCATCAACTATCTGGCTCCAGATATCGGCATTGACCAATCAGTTTCATCTTCAACTAAGCAGCAAAGCGATGAGACGTTCAAAGACATAAAGGCAATAGCAGGGTTGGAACCCAGTGGGATTATTCACATAGCTGTTTTGTTTTCTTTTTCAAAGTGTAAAATCTATACTATATGGCGATATCCTCTTACTAGGATGTCAGTCTCTTGTACAAAAAATGCCTATTCACAGGCAAAAGTTTAAATCAATACAAATTCACTTGTTCATACAAATTACCATTGTTTTCCCCTTTTCCTGTTTTGTCTTGCGAAGAACGTCCAATGTCCATTTTTTTTTGATATATGCATTGCTGATTCATAAATATTCGCATATGAAACAAGAGATTAATTACCGGTGACATCAAAGACAGGGGCAATGTGGGGTTGTCTATTGCAGTTTGGTTGTTTTGTCCGCCAAGGCACCAAGGTAGGTTCAACTGAAAAATGTGGCCAAATCATCTTAACTCCCTGCAGAGTAAAACAAGGTTCGGCAATACTTCCCCCAGGCAGAGTTGGTCCCCCGTCGATCCTAAAAAAGGCACAACATTCCCCAGTAGATCCTGCAAGCTCATCCCCTACAAAGTACGGACGTCTCGCCCGAGTTTTATTTAAGAGTTATTTCCTCACAAGGATTTATAACTGGGTTATCCTCAGCTAAAAGCCACGGAAGACCGCTCTCGGCAAAGTTCCTTTAGTCCCCAGCGGAGTCTATCTTTGGTATCCCCAAGCAGAGTTTATCTTCGGAGTTCCCCAGCGGAATCTATCAACATCACCCTCAGCGGAATCCATCATTAAAGTCCTCAGCGGGCCTCTCATCAAAACTTCGGCCAAGTATCTCTTTCGCAGAGCAGCTTCCCGGCCGTTCGTCAAGGATTTATTTTCCTAAGATGAAATTACACTCATAAACATTTCACATTTTCATACATCTTGCTTACATACATGATGAAACGCATACAACATCAAATGTTGGACATCATGACATCATGCATATCATACATCATGACATCATGCATATCATACATCATGACATCGCATACAACTTACGTCTTTGCCTTTTCAGGAAAAAGACAATCTCAAAAACGACTACCTTCAACTGTCACATTTCCAGATTCGATTCCTGTATCCAGCCAGGGCATATCTGTTGACCACATTTCCAGACTCGACTCCTGTATCTAGCCAGGGCACGTCTGAAGAGTTCGAAGATTCGATTCCTGTATCCAGCCAGGGCACATCTATCAACTACAACATTTCCAGATTCGATTCCTGTATCCAGCCAGGGCATATCTGTTGACCACATTTCCAGACTCGACTCCTGTATCTAGCCAGGGCACGTCTGAAGAGTTCGAAGATTCGATTCCTGTATCCAGCCAGGGCACATCTATCAACTACAACATTTCCAGATTCGATTCCTGTATCCAGCCAGGGCACATCTATCAACTACAACATTTCCAGATTCGATTCCTGTATCCAGCCAGGGCACATCTATCAACTACAACATTTCCAGATTCGATTCCTGTATCCAGCCAGGGCACATCTATCAACTACAACATTTCCAGATTCGATTCCTGTATCCAGCCAGGGCACATCTATCAACTACAACATTTCCAGATTCGATTCCTGTATCCAGCCAGGGCATATCTGTTGACCACATTTCCAGACTCGACTCCTGTATCTAGCCAGGGCACGTCTGAAGAGTTCGAAGATTCGATTCCTGTATCCAGCCAGGGCATATCTATCAACTACAACATTTCTAGATTCAATACCTGTATCTAGCCAGGACATATCTGCATGAGGAGATTGAAGATCAAACACCTGTAACAAGCCAGGAAAACATCCGTCTTTCTCAAATACACAAGTTCTCGCTGAGGAATCTCTTATGTGATCGACACTTCCAAATGGCATCTATAAGCCCATTCCCGACAAGGTTCTGTCACGTCTCCAGATGGCATCTCTAAGCCCATCCCCCGACAAATTCTTTCGCACCGGATGGCATCTTTAAGCCCATCACCAAATGGCATCTTTAAGCCCATTCACCTCCACCGTCACATCGACGAGCGCAAATTTTCTGGGCACATTAGTGTCCAATCTCCTTTTACCTTCAAGTCGCGAAAGGCAAACTTGCCAATCTAACTCTTCAGGTCCAAGAAGATTGGACAGGGGCAACTGTTGTACCCCAAAATTTGCCCTCACATTTTTCCCCCAAGAAATATCGGCTTCAAACATTTCCTGACTTTTCAAACTGGCTCAAGAATCGGACGAACGGACTTTTTCTTGACAGTCAATCAAAATTAGGGTTTTTACTAATTTTTAGAGCTTTGAATTGTTTCATACAGTGGGCTTAGGGTTTGGTTGATTTTTGGTTCGATTTTGATCAAGCGAGCGTGATTTGGCATTTAATCGGGAATTAGGGTTTTATGGGCATATTCTCAGAAGAATTTAAATTCTACAGCACTTTGCGGTTTATTTCAAGATTCGAGTTAAAATTCGCGTTATCTTGGTTTAATCAGCAAAAGAGACAGTGGCGTAAATTCATTTTGTTTGGGCCAGTCAAAGAAGGGTTGCAGTTGGATTTACCGTACTTGCAAAGAATCAGTGTTTATGACAAATCAGTAAGAGGAAGCAATTGGTTTGAATTCATCAGTCAAAAGATATATGCAGTGTTGGATTCACGGCGCTTATGCGTTTGATCAGTCTATTTGGATCGACTGCTGTTTTGCTCTGGATGTTGAATAAGACAGACTTAATTGGTCAATGTTGTTTTATTTAAGTTATTTATTATTCTGAAATTAAATGATTGAATTTATTTTTCAATTGTTAATTCTAAGAATTTTAAATAAATAAATAAACAATAAAGAAATTAGAATTAATTGGATAATTTAAACTTTTATTGATGTTTGAATTATTTGTACAAATTGTTGTTTAGTACAAACAATAATTTACATTTAATTTAAATATTACATAGAATGAAAAACTATCCTATTTTCTAAATATTTTTCGTTCTTCACTCCGCTCCGGTATTCCATTTTTCATCTGCAAAAAGAACAAGAAAAGTCAGAAAGCATTAAATTGGAAGAGACAGATAAAAAGTGCTCATCATTAGGGGCCACTGACTGGGATCAGTTGACCCTCTCTGCAAATCACGGGATTTCTCCCGGTTCACAGAGAGGGAAGATTATTTTTTATTTCATGAAATGCAAATGTCAAAAAAATGCATAAATTACAAATTCAAGCTGCATAGAAATTCAAGATTCGAAATCCAATCCAAACTGAAAAAGTTCAAATCCAAACTTTCTATCCAAAAGCAAAGGCTACTGTCAAAATGCCCAAAGTCCACTCAAAGAAAATCACAAGTACCCAAGCTGTCATGAAAAGATTTAGCCAAGATATCAAGGAAAAGGAAGTCAGCACACATAAACTGTCAAAAGAGATGAAGATGCAAAATGTAAGATGCAAGCAATCTAGAATCATCACTTCCCATCCAGGGCCCCTTCAGAAAAGTACAAATAAAAATCATATAAAAATCTTAAACTGTACTTTAAGAGAGAGCAAAGAGAGATAAAGCAAATTCAGTTCAGGTTAGGCATAAACAGTTCAGCACAGCAGGCAAAAGGGAGAGATAGTTTTAAGATAGAAAAGAAAGTATGCAAAACAGTTCAGCACAGCAGGCAAAAGGGAGAGGGAGTTTTAAGATAGAAAAGAAAGTATGCAAAACAGTTCAGCACAGCAGGCAAAAGGGAGAGGGAGTTTTAAGATAGAAAAGAAAGTATACAAAACGGTTCAGCACAGCAGGCAAAAGGGAGAGGGCAGAAAATATACATGAGCCAGTTCAGAAGTGAAGAAAAAGGAGAACCAAAAAATATCAAATCATTCTAAAACACCATAACCTTAAAACTGAACCTGCAAACTGATAATCAGGATATATCCAAACCACACAGCATAACATATCACCACCTAAAACCTGTCTAACCCCTAAACCATTAAACCTGCATCAGTAAAAAACTTGAAGCAGTTCAGCATAGAAGAGATACAAACTCAAGCCAAGAACCAGCCTACTGTCAAAAAAAAAAAAAGACAACTCTGCATATACAAACTGAGTTCAACACAGTTCAGGAGGTAGTAAAAAAGAAAACTAACACATCTCAGAACCAAACTCACACCACTACTGTCATAACCAAAGCCATCAAACTTCATCAAATTTCATCAACCATATATCCAAACCAATCCTCAAACCCATAACAAAAACATACTGAACCTGTCAAAGTAAGAACCTCAAACAATAATAATCTTCAAAGTCCAAACAAGCCTCACATAACAAGCCTGTCATGACCTCACAAACACAAAATCTAAACATATGAACTAACCCCTTTGCTGTCGAACTAAACCAGCATAAGCATCAGTCAAAAAGAATGCCTTACCAATAACCTCACCATACCTGCAAACTGATCAAAACCAACACCTAGCCTCAGAATTTCTTCATCATAGGCAATAAAAACATGACATCCAACTCAACAATCATTCAAGGCAGCAATGTTCTAAAGTAGCCAAGGCGAATCGTCCAAGAAAGCCACCATTCAACAAAAATGCTAGGCAACTCATAGAAGTCAAACAAGAAGCATAGTCAGGGCAACGTAGGCAACCTAGACCCTCAGACCTTTGAGGTTATCACAGGGTGATACGCGAAAATATACAGTGCTTAAGAGAAGGAGAAAGAAGAAGCATCTCAGGCAACATACAAATCCAGAAGGCAACACGAAAGTGAAAGAGATAAAGATATCAAGGCAACACGAGAGAAGGAGAAGCAGAAACAAATCATAGGCAAAGGGACATAAAGAAGAAGAGGTAAAAAAGTGCACATTAGGGTTTCTCAGTACGTATCATCATCAAAACCTAAGCAAAAGGTAAAAGAACGAAAGTACCAGAAAGCATCAAAAGCAAGCTCCATCACCGCCGTTCCGGCCTCCTGAAGCATCACCCCTTCGCCTCTCCTCCATCTCCCAAAATCAGGTAGCAATCTTCTTCCCCTTCACCTCATAAAACGAAAAAATATAGAACTCAGTTTAAAACGAATCCGAACCACGCGAATCCAGAAAAGAAGAGATAAATACATAAAACGTTTAGAACCAACCTTGTTTCAAAGGACGCGGAATTCTTGCCTTGGAGGGAAGAGAGTGTGAGGATGATGTTGGTGGCCGGAACCAAGTGCTCAGGAAATCGAACGGAGAAGACGAAACTCAACGCGCCGTCGCTGCCTCACAAGCCCCAACTTTCATGACCAAACTGAGCGCTGCCTCACTAACCCTAAAATTCATTTCAGCTTTGATTTGGGCCTGACCCGGCCTCACTTCCTAAGCCCAAGTTAATACTTCAGCATCTCATTAAACATTAACCCTTTCTTTTCTTTTATTTTATGTTTACTTCTTTTTCTAAACACTAACCATTATTTTATTTTATAAAAAAAAACACTAACCCTCTTTTTATCTTATAAAAAATGTTCACTTTTTTTATTTTGTAAATACTAACTTGAATAAATTACATTTTCATCATATGTTTAAAACATCTTTTTTTAATTCACCACTTTTGTACATAACAATAACAAAATACTTTTTATACCAATTAACTTGAAAATATTTTTTACATATTGAAACATATCTGTACATATTATTCATTTTTCATACATAATTAAAATTAAACTTTTTAATTAATTAACATTCATTTTTCATACATAACAATTTAAATACACATTTTCTCTAATATTAAAAACTCACAAACATTTTGACTAAAATACTTTTTTAATTAAAACTTAACATTCTAATCAAAACACTTCATTTTTCTTTTGTGCATAATAAAACATACAAAAATCAAAATTCATTTAAAAACATATATCTAGGTCAAACCCTAATACGCTCAATTTCACACTTCGCACTTGTACATATTTACACTTACACAATACATATACATTTGCACTTACACAATATATTGCCCTACACACATTTTATCTTATATTTATACATTCGATATTTATATTTTGATTGTGACATTCGATTTGGTTGTAAATACTATAAGTCTCATCCCCTTGTACATTTATACCCCCACTCCCTGACACTATTTTGTAATAGCGTAGATTTACATTCCGCAATTTACAGTTTTCCAATTATATCATGGTTAGACCTAGGGTTTGTATGTACATGAAATCAAACGCTAGATAACCTAATACAAGACAAATACATGTAATCAATACACAATCACACTTGCACCCCCTAGGGTAATCCCACATGTTGCCTTCCAAATGGGCCATGCTTGCACGTCGAATATCTTTGGCAAAACAAAATCAAATGATCATAAGTCCCTCGATGACGCTTTCGAAAGTTGCCTAAACGGAATGATCATAGTCCCTTCAAAGCAAATTGCCAAAGACACTTGGCATCATTGCATTCATGGTCCATACGATGACCCGCGCCCGTCCCGAATAAACTTCCTAAACGCAAGATTGTCTACCAATTTCAATGGTAGAACAAAACTGTTAAAAAGGGGTTAAAACACGACAAAAACCTTGAGTACAATAGGGTAGACAAAACTCTTAGTTACTTGAGATCAAACTTGCAAAAAACACTTGCCTTCTTTTCAAAAACCACAATCCACAACACTTTCAAACAAACTCTTAAAAACATTTGAAAACATCTTTTCGAAAAGATTCACACTTTTGTAAAACACTCAAACACGAGTCAAATACATTAGTTGCCTAAGACAAGGCATCTTTTTCCAAAACATTTTCAAAAAGCACCCACACACACACCATTTTTAAAGCAATCGAAAAAAGGCAAGTGATCTAAAAAAACCAAGTAACTAAGAGCCCATGGATAACCATGGATGAAAAGGGTGCTAATACCTTCCCTTTTCATAATCTACCCCCCGAACCCACGAAATATCTCAAAAAGGTTTTTGCTGTGCTTTTTAACCTTTCCTTTAGGATAAAGTAAAAAGTCGGTGGCGACTCTTGCTCAACCGCACAAGTGCGAATATGAACGCAAAACACTAGTCAGTTCTCCCACCGTATCACACTTCATAAATGGGCCTTCGGGCATATGGGTCTTTCTGATTTAGAAAGCCCCACTCCCTTGAATTATGACACACCCTCTTTTTGACTTGGATTCTTGAAAATGGGCCATCAGATATTGCTGGACCATCCTTAATCGAAACATCTCTCTTCCATTTTTAAACTTGGAAACATAATCTAAAGGTAGGGAAATTTGGGGTACGACAGAAATAACTTCAACAAATCTTCTACATGCCCTTCTTCAGTATGGGATTTAGCAATCATATCATCAACATATACTTCAATTTTCGTGTGCATCAAATCATGTAATAGGGTTGTCATAGCCTTCTGGTACATTGCACCAACGTTCTTCAACTTGAAAGGCATCACTATGTAACATAATGTTCCCCAGGGTGTGATAAACATTGTTTTTTCCATGTTCTTTGGAGACATTCTGATTTGATTATATATGGAAAATCCGTCCATGAACGAGAATACTTTGAATTTTGTCATACTATCAACCAACATATCAATATGTGGTAATGGAAAATCATCTTTTGGACTAACTTTGTTTAAATCTCTATAATCAACGCACATGTGAACTTTTCTGTCTTTCTTTGGTACAGGGACAATATTGACAATCCACTGAGGGTACACTGATGTCACAAGAAAACCGGTATTAATCTGCTTTAAAACTTCTTCTTTAGTTTTTAATGCCATATTTGGGCGAGTTCTTCGCAATTTCTACTTGGCTGGAGGGCACTCTGGCTTTAGCGGCAAATGATGCTCCACAATATCCGTATCTAAACCAGGCATGTCTTGGTAAGACCAAGAGAAGATATCCACATACTCCTTCAACAATTCAATCAATGTACTCTTTGCATCGGGATGCAACAATGCTCCAATCTTGACTTTCTTCGGATCTTCCTTTGAACCCAAATTGATTGTCTCCAGCGACTCTTTATACGGATGAATGGAATTTTCCTCGCACTCGAGCAACCGTGAAACCTCTTCTGGAATCTCCTCATATTCTTCTTCTTCAACCACATGCACAAGATATTCAAAGTTGGGAGAGGGTGCAGGGTCATTGTATTCAACAGGTTTTTTAATTAATCTGCATATATGATTTATGATCATTTTTAGAAACTGACACATATATCAAGTGATTATACAGATTTATTAACAGTTATTATTCATTTCAAAAAGGGTTTTTTCTGATTACCATTTTTCCAAGAAAAAGCACAAAATAAAAACACAATTTGAGAATCAAAGACAACTTTTATTAATGATTTTAATGATCAAATCAAATAGATAAGCCCATACAATATCAACTTTCACCTTGGACAGAGTGAAAGTTTTTTGCAAAGATTAATAAAAATAAATATTTTGAGACATGGATGCAAGATGGAACATCAATAGTGACCCAGTTTTGGACTCTGACTCCATGCGTCACATAATTCGACATCTCTTGCTCTTCTTCATCCTCCACAATAGCATTGATCCTAGAAACAGTTGGATGGAGGTAACCTACGCTGTGGAAAATATCCCGATATTTGCCCAAAGCAGTCTTTGGCTTCAAGTTCTCACTTTTATCATTCTTCACAAAGAATCCCAAACTTGCCCTATTCTTGTTCACTGGCGGATCAACAATTAGTCCTCATACTTTGCTAGGGCCTTTATGCACGACCTGCTGAGCATCTTCGAATGAAGCCATAAAATTCTCATTCTCTCTTACATTATCAACGGATAAAGCTTAGAACTAAGTTCCAACAACAGCTTCATCCTCTTCCACAACACTGAAAGAAGATAAATGAAATATCAACAATGCTTGCTCTCCATTTATAATAACCACCTTTACTTCATGCACAAACTTCAGCTTTTGGTGTAAAATTGAAGTGACAGCCATTTCCTCATGTATCCATGCCCATCCCAGTAAACAGCTGTATGCGGGTACAATATCCATGACTTGGAAAGTAATCTGAAAAAGGTGTGGGTCTACGTGAATAGGAAAATCCACTTCCCCAATAATAGACTTCCTTGATCCATCGAAAGCTTTTACAATTATACCACTTGGGTGCATGGGAGCTCCTTGATACGTCAGCTACATCAGTGTGCTCCTTGGTATGACATTCAAGGCGGACCCATTATCAGTCAGCACATTTGACAATGAATCGTTCTTACAGTTCATGGATATATGGAGAGCCAGATTGTGATTCCTTCCTTCTTTAGGCAATTTGTCATCACAAAAGCTTAGGTTATTAAAATATGTAATATTCCCTAACACACTACTGAATTGGTCCAACAACATATCACTCTCCACGAAGGCTTGATCTAACACCCTCATTAAAATTCTCTATTGGAAGACAAATTCACCAGCAAGGCCAGAATAAATATCTTTGAAGGAGTTTACAACAACTGATCTACTATACTATAGTCACTCATCTTGATAATATTCAATATATTATCCCCCTCTTTTTCTAGAGTATCACCACAGGACTCCTCTATTGCTTTCTTATCTTCAACACTTTTGACAACCTTCTTATTGGCACTGATATTCCCTCGAATAACAGGTGCGAGCACACAGCCACTGCGGGTTAGTCTACTGGCCTCAGCAATATTCTTGACATCAGAAAAAGTCTGGATGGGAACTTCCACACCATCCTCTAGAATTGTAATGTTGTACTTGTACGATACGACTTTGTCTGATTTGTAAGGAACATGACCCGACAAGAAAATCACCACTGGAGCAACAACTGGCTTGCTACAGTACTTGTTAAAATAACAATTAAGGTGAAGCAGAGTCAGGAACAACGAATCCCTTTATGATAAACATGATAAACAAATTCTTTTTGCAAGTAGGTTATTAGGGGTAGTTCCTACAAAGGATCATACTAATGACGTATACAATACTTGAATTTTCGATGTAGATGCTACATAGTTGGTTCTCATCCTTCAGAGACTACAAGTATAATAGGAGCATCCGTCAGGGGTGGAATCATTGAAACAAGGCACAATTACATTCAACCCTTCTTCAGAAAATTTGGTCATTAAAGAATAATCACTAGAGAACATACCTTCGTTCGAGGAAAAGAATTCATCAACAGAAGCATATTCATCATCCGACTCGGTATCAGCCAAGCAATCTTCAATCACATTAATCACATTATAATCATCTCTTTGACCCAAAACCTTGATGGTACCATTATCCAATAACAATTGAATACCTCTTTTCACAATGGAACAACCTTGAGAATCTCTGCAACAAACCCAACAAGATCCATAGTGGTATTCTACCTGACCATCCATGTGGCAGAAAGTAGCATGCAATTGCACCAAATCATCATTCATATGGTTCACATCGAAGATCTGGAACTCTCCCGGACATCCAAATACCATGTTCACTTCTTCCTCATATTCTACTCTAGGCCTGATTATATGGATGAGGCTTTCATCCATCATTTCCTATAAATCAGTCTTTATCTTATCACATCCTTGTATATCAGTACTGCAGATACCACAACCAGCATGTTCATGCGTATAGTAACTAAACTCACAAAGGCCGGCATGTATCTTTACCAAATCTCCTCTGACCAAGTTGATATCATAAATGCGGAAGTCCCCTAGATAACCAGCAACGATGTTGACAGCATTTGCTCCTCCATGCTTTGGCATAGGATTATCTTTCACAATAGGGCCGACATCTTTAAAGGACAAAAGGCCATATCTCACCATTTGTTATACCTCCAATTTCAGGGGATAACAGTTTTCCACATTGTGGCCTGGTGCACCCTAATGAAAATTGCACGTCTGATCTGCCTTATAATACTAAGGCAAAGGTCATGGTATAGCAGGCGGTGGCCTGGTCTAAACCAACTTTTTTTGAATCAATGTCGGTGTGATACGGTGGGAGAACTGACTTGAGGTTTTGCGTTTGTGTTTGCAAATGTCGCGGTTTAGCAAGAGTCGCCACCGACTTTTATTTTATCCAATAGGAAAGGTAAAAAAGCACAGGAAAGACCTTTGAGATTGTTTTTGGGTTCGGGGGGTAGATTATGAAAAGGGAAGGTGCTAGCATCTTTTTCATCCATGGTTTTCCATGGGCTCTTAGTTACTTGTTTTAGATCACTTGCTTTGCTTTTGCAATTGTTTGAAATTGTGCTTTGTGTGGTTTTGAAAGTATTTTGAAAAGAGACCTTTGTTTAGGCAATCTTTGTAATGATTCTTGTTTGTAAGAATGTATACAAATATGTTTGTCTTTTGAAAAATGTTTCAATATTTTGAAAGTTTGTTTGGAAATTGTTTTGAAATGTGTGTGTGTTTTTGAAAATAGCAAGGATTGTTTTTGAAATGATTAAGTAACTAGAAGCTTATCTACCTACTCAAAAGTCTTTCCTATACATTTTTATTCCTTTGATATTGTTGACCTACTATTGTTTTAGTAGACAACCTTATCTTTGGATGTTAAACGGGACGGACGTGGGTCATCGTATGACCATGATAGCAATAGTGCCAAGTATCTTAGCAAGTTTTAGGGACCAATATCATTTGTTTTTAGGCAACCTTGTCTAGCGTCATCGAGGGACTATGATCTTTTGTTTTGTTTTGCCAAGATACCTAGCATGCATACCATGGCCATTTTGTAAGGCAACCAAGTGGGTGAAACCCTAGAGCTGCTTGTGTGCAAGGTGTTGTCATTTTTCATGCATTTTGTTTGTCTTGAATTAGGTCATTCTATTTGTTTGATTTTGTCTTATCATACAAACCCTAATTTATTAAACATGCATATAATGCGTTAAATTGCGTAAAGTAAATCTAAGCTATTACAACAATATTATGGAAAGGGGGATACAAGTTTTGAATGAGGGATATTTGCATAAAATAAAACCCTAATTCACTATTACAACCCAATTGAATTTATTGTACAATAAATAAATAAACAATTATTTAAATATGCAATAAAATGTAAATATGCAAAAAATGTTTTGTAATTGTTTTATGTATGAGAAAATTAATTATTTAAACCCTAGAAAACAAGAGAAAAATAAGATTATTTTTTGAAAGGGGTAAACCCTAATTTTGTTTTAAAAGAAAATATATGTTTTCTAATATCATTTATTTTATTCATTTTTGTACAAGAAAAATAATAATAATATTATGTACAAATATTAAAAATTAAATATGTATGAAAAATAAATATTTAATGTATATAAAATAAAATATTAAGTCATTTTTATTATTTACAAGTTTATTTAAGAAAATAAAGTATATTATTACTAATAAACTATTTTTTATGCCAAAAAATAATAAAAAATTAAAATAAAATGCAAAAAATAAAGAAAATATTTTTGTGATTTTATAATGTTCAGAAAATAAATAAATACAAGTCAAAATTAAAAATATGCAAAAAAATATAAAAAAATAAAAGAAAATGGTCAGGGGGTGTAAAAGCAAAATAGGGGGTGTGAATAGTAGCAGGCCCAAGGCGCCAGGCCCAGAACACCAACTTCATCCCTGTCCTTGGCTTCGCGCGCGCTTCTGAGCTTGAATATGTAACTCTCACATACGTGCACAAAAGCAAAAACCCATAAACCAAAACATGTAGCTCATGATCTCACGATTCCAGTGATATAAAAAACATGACCTAACTCTAAAAGACCAAGGAGAATTTTAATGGCCCTAATTTCTGACCTAGTTTTTTCAGCATGTTCAATAACAAAATACTCTTAGCTCAGTTAATATAAATGGAAAGTATGCATATGTACAGCTTAAGCATGTTAAGGACTACATTTTTGCTTCACAAATCAAAGCCTAAGGATTCCTAAATAGAGAGATAGAACTTTGAGAAATACCTTGTTCAGCTGAGTTTGGATATAGCAATGTGGGAACTTTGAGTGAGGCCTGAGGATCGTGTGAGCTTCCTTGAAGTTCTCTCAAGCTTCTCCAATGCTCAGCTTGCCTTGTAGATGCTTGAATCTCCCTGCAGAAGTCAACCTACAAACCTCCAAAATGAAAATGGTGATCCTTGAAACAGGGGTTACCGTTGCAAGACAAAGGCCTGGATAACTTGGATGTGATATAGGGAAGATGTTTCAAGGGTTGAAAGGCAAAACGCACGAGCAAGTTTTGAAATGGCAAGGGTTCTGCAGATGATGCACTGTTTGGGCAGAAAAATGTGATTTTGGTGTTTTAGAGTGTTTGGGATGCAATGGATTCGTGTATTTGCTTGTGACAAAGTTCTGAAGTTGTTTCAATGATGCTAAGTCTTGCCTTTAACAGATACACAAGTTGTCTTGACTTTTGCAAGTTTGCTTGCTTTTGAAGAAAGTTTGAGGTGACAATGCCAAAGGCCTGTACAGGCTTGCTTGCTAGCTGCATAGGGTTGGTGTACTTTTCCTGATGTTTGTGGATCATGTTTGCAACAAAATATCAGATCCATGGCTCAAGAAATACAAAGTTGCAAAAAGTAAGCTTTATCAAAGTAGTATTATGAACTTTATGCCATTTTTGGATTTAATTCATTGTGCAATGCTTCAAAAGTCAGAACAAGACCATTATCAATTGAGTTTGCATTAAATTATGGAGTGTAGAAGGGATTAGGACCTGTAATGCAAGGTACAAGCATGTTTGAAACTGATTTGCAACTTGTAACATTGTAAACATGGCTAGAACAAAAGTGATAAATTGCCATTTTCCTTTCTTCGATTCTCCCTAACCATAAATGATCTTGGAGAGTTCTTGGACATTTTGGAAAGCTTGTAACATGCTCTACAATCCATATTTGAAATGCATTTTGAGATTCCTCTTGGAACTAGGTGAAAAGTTTCCATGAAGTTAGGTCAAAAATCTGCCTAAACTAGGGCAAAATTTCACTAAGTTAAAAAGTTTATGGACCCTTATTCACAAAATCATAACTTGAGATCCAAGCATCTTTTGGGAAAACTTTGTGAATAAAAGTTGTATATTTCATGGAGGACTACAACTTTCATGTTATAAGTTTTCTTTGAATCCAATTGCATCATGGTGAAAAAGTTGTGGAAAGTTGGGAAAAAAATAAGAAATTTCCATAACTTAGAAAAATTCCAAGTTATGAAAATTTTCAAATTAAAACCCTAATTTTCAATTTTAGGTTTCTTGGTCAACAAGTTTCACATTTTGACATATCTTTATGAATTATGACCCTTGTCACTTGATTTTGACCAAAAAGTCAAAGTTTGACTTTTCAGTGTACACTTGACTTTTGATCAGTTGATTACAAAATTCATCTGTCAATCCTATGCATTTGAGATCTTTTGAACTATGTGATTAGGTTAAGATGATGATATTGAGTCCTTGAAATCATTCTTGAACCAAATTGGTCATTGGTTAGGTTAAAAATCAGAAATTTCCCTTTCTCAGTCAAAACGCTAATTTTGATCATTTTGCCCTTTTGATGATCTGATCAAATACCTTGACGAGTTGTGGTCCAAACTTGATCAAATGGCACATAGGAGCCTATAATGTTGTTGTGGATAAAAAATTATGAAGTTTGACTATAAATTGGCCATGGTTGACTTTTTCCTCAATACACCTGATTTTTAAGTCAACTGTCCAATTGACTGGGCAAAAATATGATTCAAGGCTTGAAACTTGGTATGAGAAATATTAGGGGTCCAAGATGGTGTATGAAAGTCACATGAAGCATTGATGGCCCAAAAATTCTTGTGCAAACTCAAACCCTAATTTCAGGTCAACAGTGCAAGGAGATGTCTTGAGCTGAGCAAACCCAAATCTTGTCTTGAGTCCAAAAATCTTGTGAGGAAAATCTTGATAAAATAAGAGGGCAAATAAGAGGGCAAATAAGAGTGCCCGTAAATTTGCACTCGTCAGAATGTAGTTGAGGGAATGGGCTTAAAGATGCCATTTGGAGATGTGATAGAATCTTGTTGGAGATGGGCTTAAAGATGCCATCCAAGAATGTTTGCTGAATTGTAAGTTGTAAGTCAGAAGAATGAGTATTCAGAATGGTGTCTGTGTTTGGAACGTATCTGAACTGTATCTGGAGACTGGATTTGAATGAGCAATGGAATGGCGTCCATGTCTGGAGCGTATCCGAGTTGTATCTATATTTGAACCTGAATGAATAACAGAATAACTTCCGTGTTTGGAGTGTATCCGTATTGTATCTGAATCTGAAATCTGAATAAGCGACAAAATAGCATCCGTGTCTTGAGCGTCTCTGAGCTGGGGAAAATCAGAATAGGTGACAGAATGGCAACCATGTCTGGAGTGTATCTGGACTGTATCTGAATTTTGAATCTGAATGAGTAATAGAATAGCATTCGTGTCTAGAGCGTATCTGAACTGTATCTGAATCGAAAAACTGAATAAGGGCCAGAATGGCATCCGCGTCTGGAGCGTATCTGAACTAGAATCTGAATAAGTGGAAGAATGACTTCCGTGGTGGAGTGTATCTGAACTTGAAATTGATAGTTGAGTCTGAATGAGAAATAGAATGGCTTTCGTGTCTGGAGTGTATCTAATCTGTATCTGATAGTTGAAATATGAATAAGCAATAGAATAACTTCCGCGTCTGGAGTGTATCTGTACTATATCATGATTGTATACTGTTAATGGTAGCTCGTTAATCTTATCCTGAAAAGGGTAAAATGTTAGCTGAAACACAAAGTTATGTTGCATGAAATGTATGATGCAATATATGTGTTTTATCAATGTTTATGATATATGAATGTAATGTATGCGCATGCAAGCTGATTTGCTGTATTGCTGAGGAAAATAAATCCTCGACAGCTGGGGATAAAGAAACCCTTGAATGTTGCCGGGGAAAATAAATCCTTGACTGCTGGGAGTAAGAAATCCTTGGTGACTGTTGGGGATAGAAAATCCTTGACAACTTCTGTGGGGATGTGAGGATCCTTCATGTCTTGAAGTCGGAGTATTGATGAGAATTCTGTTGCGAGCAATGCCATACTGCTCGAGAAATCTTCTTGGGGAATCCATAGAATTTTGATGACTTCTACTGGGGGTTACACAAAGAAAATCCTTGATCTGCTGGAGAATAAAGAAGACTCTGATGACTTCTACGGGATTTAAGAATGAGAATCTTCATCCTGTTGAGGAGTAATGAAAACTTTGGTGACTTCACTGGGGAATTAAGAATGAGAATCTTCATTCTGTTGGGGAGCCATGAAAACTTTGGCGACTTCATGCTGGGGAGTAATGAAGACTCTGTGGGGAAGAGTTTACTGCTGGGAGTAGGTTCAGGAGTTTTTGGTCGTCTGCCACTCTACTGGGAAGTTATCCTAGGCTGGGGAGAGATAAAAGTTAACTGTTATCTGGTTGATTTCCAGGCTTCAAGATAACTTGCTGGGGAAATGGGGAAACTGGATGGTTTCCGCTGGGGATTAGAAGTCTTGACTCGACTGGGGAATAAGGTTTCAGCTTCGCTGGGGATCTGTAACTCAAAGCTTTGGCTCCGCTGGGGATTAGAAGTCTGAAGTTTTAACTCTGATGGGGATTAAGGGTTTGAAATTTTTCTCCGCTGGGGATATGTATTTCAAGGTTTTAGCTCTGTTGGGGATCTAGATGATGTACTGTAGGGATTGCTCCTGGAATAGCCCAAAGACGTTTTCCTATCCTTTCAGTCTGTCAGTAATTATTCTTTTCCATCCTTGTTTATTTATAAACAGTAATTATGTTCAAATGCATATGTTCATCAATGAATCATTGGACGTTTTTGCAAATAAAAACACAAGTGTAAAAGAAAAAGGCAAATAGTTTTCTGTACTTTGAAAGAGATATCTTTGTATTTACTTTGAGTAAGTGTTTTGTACAAAGGAGACAAACATCCTAGTAAGAGGATGGTGTCATAAAAGTAAGAAAATTTTATACAAAGAAAGATAGCTATGTGTGTAAAAAAATCCCATGGGGTTCCCATTCTGCTATAGCCTTCGTAACTCCGAATATCTTGTCCATCCGTTGCTTCATCCGAAGATGATTGGATTGATCAGAAGTTCCGGGTTTGTCTGTGAAGAGATTGTCCTTAAAGTGATCCGACGAGACATAGTCATACGCTTTAATTCCCTAGCTTTTTCCTGGACCGCCCTTTCGGGTTTCCAGTCCACCGGGAAACCCTTTTTTGCCCAAGTCGCCCTTTCAGGTTTTCAACTTGTCGGGTGTACATATTTTTTTGTTTATCCCTAATTTTTTCCTGAACCGCCCTTTCGGGTTTTCGATTCACCGGGATGCCCCTTTTTTTGCCTAGGTGTGTCAACCTAGCGGGTCATTTATACGTAGTGTCTTTTGACTATGTTTGTGTTCGCAGGGTTCGGAAAGTCGTCGCCGTCCATGGTGGTTAAGATCATTGCCCCACCAGAAAAGATGTTCTTGATCACAAATGGTCCTTCGTAGGTAGGAGTCTATTTTCCCCTGGGATCACTTTGTGGCAGAATAATGCGCTTGATTACCAGATCTCCGACTTGATATATCTGGCTTCTGACTTTCTTGTTGAAAGCCTTGATCATCCGCTTTTGATACGTCTGACCATGGCAAACAGCAGTAAGTCACTTTTCATCAATCAAGTTAAGTTGATCAAGTCGGGTCTGAATCTAATCGTCTTCACTCAAACCAGCATCTTTCATGATTCTCAAGGAGGGAATCTGAACCTCGATAGGTAAAACAGCCTCCATGCCATATACCAAGGAATAGGGTGTTGCCCCAGTTGATGTGCGTGCCGTGGTACGGTACCCGTGAAGAGCAGACGGTAGCATCTCATGCCAGTCCTTGTAGGTGACTGCCATTTTTTGTATGATCTTTTTAATATTTTTGTTAGCAGCTTCGACTGCACCATTCATCTTTGGCCGGTAGGGAGATGAATTGTGATGTTGAATTTTGAACTGCTCGTACAAGGAGGTGATCATAGTGTTGTTAAGGTTTGTACCGTTATTAGTGATGATCCTTTCGGGGATACCGTACCAGCAAATAAGGTTCTGCTTGATGAAGCGGGCAACAACATTCTTAGTTACGGATGCGAAGGAAGCTGCTTCGACCCACTTGGTGAAATAGTCAATGGCCACCAAAATGAAGCGGTGTCCATTGGATGCTGTAGGCTTGATCTCTCCAATCATGTTGATTCCCCACATAGCGAAGGGCCAAGGAGCTGTTAAGACATTTAGGGGAACAGGAGGCATGTGCACTTTGTTTGCATAGATTTGACATTTGTGACAAGTGCGGGAGTGTTGATAGCAGTCAGCTTCCATGGTAGACCAATAGTAGTCTGCCCGTAGAATCTTCTTAGCCATCGTATGCCCGCTAGAGTGAGTGTCGAAGGTACCTTCATGCAATTCAGCCATAATCCTTTCAGCTTCAGCTTTGTCCACACAACAAAGCAGAATAGAATCGTGATTGCGCTTGTATAGGATGCCATTGCTTAGGAAGAATTTAGCCGAGAATCTCCTTAAGAACTTTTTTTCGTTGACTGAAGCTCCTTTGGGATATTCTTGAGCCTCGAGATAACTTTTGACTTCATGAAACCACGGCTGGTCCACTACTTCATCGGTATTAATCTCGTGACAATGTGTAGGTTCGACCATCCGTTCAATGGAGATTTGGGGAGCCTCATTATCCCAGTTAAGTTTAAACATGGATGACATTGTAGCTAGAGCATCTGCTAGCTGATTTTCTTCTCGTGGGAAGTGCTCGAAGATAATCTGCTCAAAATGTGGTAACAATGTCAGGACATGTTCTTTGTAAGGGATGAGGTTTGGATGTTTAGTGTCCCACTCTCCTTTGATCTGAATGATACCAAAGCTGAGTCCCCAAACACATCTAAAGATTTGATTCCCAAGTCTATGGTAGCCTTGAGTCCAAAGATACAAGCTTCATACTCTGCCATGTTGTTCGTATAGTTGAAGCAAAGTCTGGCTGTGAAAGGTGTATGGAAACCTTCTGGGGAGATGACTACCACGCCGATACCGTTGCCAAGTGCATTGGATGCCCCATCAAAGTACAGGGTCCATCAGGATCCTTGTTCAGGTCCATCATATGGTCTGATATTTTCAATGTTGTCCAATGTCATGATGTCTTCGTCGGGGAAGTCGAACTTCATGGATTGATAATCTTTGATAGCTTGATGGGCCAGATGGTCAGCTAGCACACTTCCCTTTATAGCTTTTTGGGTCGTGAACTGTATGTCGTATTCCGTTAGGATCATCTGCCATCTAGCTATTCTTCCAGACAAAGCAGGCTTCTCAAAGATGTACTTGATAGGATCCATCTTAGATATCAGCAGAGTGGTATGAGTCAACATATACTGCCTTAGCCGGCAAGCAGCCCATACCAAAGTGCAACAAGTTTACTCGAGCAGCGAGTATCGGGTCTCACAGTCGGTAAAATTTTTGCTAAGGTAATAAATGGCATGCTCTTTTCGGCCAGACTCGTCATGCTGCCCCAGTACGCACCCCATTGAGTTCTCTAGGACGGTCAGATACATGATTAGATGTCTTCCTTCGACGGGTGGCATCAAGATAGGAGGTTCTAGCAAATACTCCTTGATTTTATCGAAAGCAATTTGACAGTCATCATTCCAATTAACTACCTGATATTTCTTCAACAGCTTGAAGATTGGTTCACAAGTAGATGTTAGGTGAGAAATGAACCTTGCAATGTAGTTTAGGCGTCCCAAGAAACCTTTGACCTCCTTCTCAGTGTGAGGAGCAGGCATTTCTTGTATAGCTTTGACTTTGGCAGGATCAACCTTGATGCCTTTGTTGCTGACAATGAAACCTAGAAGTTTACTAGACCGGACTCCGAATGTACACTTGTTTGGATTCAGTCTGAGCTTGTACTCCTTCAACCTGACAAACAACTTTTGCAAGTGATCAAGGTGTTCTTCTTCAGTTTGTGATCGGGCTATCATGTCATCTACGTAGACCTCTATCTCATGATGTATCATGTCATGAAACAAAGCTACCATGGCGTGTTGATAGGTTGCCCCGGCATTCTTCAGTCCGAACGATATCACTTTGTAGCAGAACGTACCCCACTGTGTAACAAAAGTAGTTTTGTCCATGTCCTCAGGTGCCATTTTGATCTGGTTATAGCCTGAGAATCCGTCCATGAAAGAAAATACTTTGTGTTGAGCTGTGTTTTCAACCAGGATGTCAATGTGCGAAAGTGGAAAGTCATCTTTAGGGCTGGCCCTGTTTAAATCTCTATAATCCATGCACATTCTCACCTTGCCGTCCTTCTTAGGCACGGGCACAATGTTAGCAACCCATTGTGGATAGGAAGTAACAACCAGAAATCCAGCATTGAACTGCTTCATAACTTTTACTTTGATCTTTTCTGACATGTCAGATCTCATGCGGCGGACCTTTTGTTTCACTGGTGGACAGTCTTCTCTTGTGGGTAGACGGTGAACCACAATGTCTGTATCAAGTCCCGACATGTCTTCGTATGACCAGGCAAAGATCTCCATATAATCATGCAATAGCTGAATTAGGTGCTCCTTGACACTCGGCTCTAGATTGGCACCTATCTTGATTTCCTTTTTGTCATCCTCAGTTCCCAAGTTGATTGTATCCAACTGCTCTTCATGAGGCTGAATTTCTCTTTCCTCTTACTGTAGTAATCTGGCCAATTCCCCTGGCACCTCACAATCTTCCTCACCTTCGTATTCAGCTTGCTTGATCAGATCTTCAGAGTCACTGAAGGCTATAGTAGTATCGTTACCCATGGGTTCCGGAATGGAAGGGTACCTGCATTTGTGAGTGTGGGTGTGTGTAAGGGTATAGCCATCTTAAAACAACAAATGTAAAAGAAAGACAATGAGCAAAAAGGTTTAAATATGAAAAGCGTCCATGATTCATTGAAATGACATATGAAAATGAAATAAAGACCCTTACAAATGGACCGATGTACCTCGGGTAAGACACATGGTTGAAAAAGTACGAATTGTTTATGAATTATTACAGTCCAACAGAAATGGAAAAGATAAATTACTGCGGTATGAAAGAAATCAGAACAAAGTCTTTTGCTTCCTAGTTGCACAGTCCTCCGTCAATAGTAGAAAAAATCCAGTCTTCCAGGATGCCCTCCTCTTCACTGTCTTCTAGTGCATTAACCCCTCGGTGGCTGATCTTCACATGTGGCCCTCCGGCACGGGAGCGGCGCACAACTTTCTGACTAGTCGAAGTAAATCCCAAGCCGAATTTGTCTGTTTTGAAAGGAAAGTCTGGAAGCTGCCCCCAGATTGTGGATCCGCCTTCTTCCACCATTACTCTAGCGTCCTTGAGAGACGACATCCGAGGTGGAGGTCTGGTAACGGTGGGTACAGAGGACACTGTCTTGGTCACTGCTATCTCCTCAGAGAACTCTTCGAAGTGTTGGAAATGGGTCTCTATGAATTTGCCATCCAATTCTACATAACGGAAAGAATTAAGATGACTGATCATGTGTTCCTCTTCGTCATGAACAGTTATAATTTCCCCTGGACAGGGTACTTGAGCATTTGATGCAGAGTAGAAGTGACGGCTCCAGCACGGTGGATCCAAGGTCTTCCCAATAGGCAAGAATAGGAAGGACGAATGTCCATCACGTAGAATGTCGAATTGAACGTCTGGGTACCCACCTTGATCGGGATGTCCAGCTCTCCATGGACCATCCTCTTAGACCCATCAAAGGCTCTGACAATTATATTGCTGGGTTTCAGGGTTAAGCTTTCACAATCCAGTCTATCCAAGGCGTTCTTCGGCAAGACGTTTAAAGATGACCCAGTATCAACCAAGACATGAGCTAAGGTGGTCCCTCTGTATTCCACCGAGACATGCAAAACATCATTATGTTTTCTCCCTTTCGAAGTTAAATCTGCATCGGAGAATCCTAGACCATTGTCAACTGTTAAACTAGCCACACATTCCTAGAATTGATCAGCGGAGGTTTCTTGTGGCACGTGGGCCGTCTTCAAAAACTTGACCAAAGCTTTAGCATGTGCCTCAGAGCACAGCAATAGGGCTAACATATATATTTTGGAGGGGGTCTTCCCCAGTTGTTCAACAACATCGTAATCACTTTTCTTAATGATCCTCAGAATTTCTTCCATCTCTTTCTGGGATGTATCAGGAATGACTAGTGACTGAGCCTTCGTCAAGACAAGCTCCTCTTGAACATTATTTCCTTTTTTCTCGGCAGCGGAAACAGGGATGGGAATTGCATTGTCATTATTGGCAGGTACACTTGCAGGTACAGTTACTGGTTTAGGTGTAATCTTCGGGATGGCCACGGGTCCAAAGACTGCTGTTAGAGGAGCAATCTCTGGAGAAAATATTCTCCCACTATGAGTAATTTTGCTTATTCCGGCAATGTTACTGATGTCGGGGTTATCTGCCTCCGAGATTTCTTCTTCAATGGTCTGTTCAATCTGTTTGACACCATGGTAGTAGATTTCTCCACCATAGTTCCATGGTACCATTTTATCAGTTTTGTATGGGGTTGGTCCGAGCATTGTTATTTTCAACGGAGCAGTCATATGAGCAGATGTAATCCTAACGGGTTTTTTAGGAACCCTGGAAGGATTGGCGTATATGGTTATTATTGAAACTTCTGGAACTAGAATGGGTGAAGTGGGAGCTTTCTCAAACAAAATTTCCTTGTTATCAATCAGTTATTGGATTCATTTCTTCAATAGAGGACAGTCAAATGGGGAGGACAGACAAGCATGGCAATCTTGGTCACAACCTGGGAACACCCCAGCCTTCAAATTCAACTTGATGGTTAGGAGAGGAGTTGACAATTCATCCACAGCAGAAACAAACAGATCTTCTTCCACAGCATTAGCATTATGCCCATGCCTAGGCATCAGTGCGAAGATAATATTCGGATTTTCGGGAGCTTCAAATTCAACTTCCTTTGCGTCAATCAGATCTTGAATCTTGTTCTTCAGGGCCCAACAGTTGTTGGTGTCGTGCCCCGGGCTTTCTGAATGGTACGCACATCTAGCGTTGGGATGGTAATATGGAGAAGTAGTGTTAGGATTTTTAGGGGCCTCTTTTAGCATGGCCAGGTTCAACTTCAAGAGATGGGGTAAGACTTGAGAAGGAGTCATGTTTATCTTGGTGAATTGCCTTACAGGCCTTTTCACCCTTTGCTGGTTATTTCTTGGCTGGTTGTTTCTCGGTTGCTCTGAGGCAGACTTTTGAATCATAATGGCCCCCACAGTTGGTCGTCTTTCAATTCTTCCCTGATTTCTTTAGGCATAGACAGCAGACACTTCCTTCTTTCCAGTGAAGGGCTTCTTTGCAACAGTTGAGGTAAACACATCTTTCTGAATTTTCCCGCTTCTAATACCGGCCTCCACTCTTTCGCCAGTTAGAATCAACTCAGTAAACCCTGCAGAAGAGCTCCCTATCAGGTGATTAAAGAAAGGACCTGACAGAGTCCCCAAGAACATATCAACTAGCTCTCTTTCAGATAATGGTGGTTGCACCCTTCCGGCCAAATCCCTCCATTTTTGGGCATAGTCATTGAAGCCCTCGTTGGTAGCCATAACCATACTCTGTAGCTGAGTACGGGTCGGAGCCAAGTCGGCGTTGTATTGATACTGTTTATAGAATGCGGCTGCCAAGTCTTCCCAATTGTGAACATCTGCTCTCTCCAACTGGTAGAACCAATCAAGTTGTGTTCCCGGCAAACTGTCCTGGAAAAAGTGGACCCACAAGTCTTTGTCAAAAGAATGTGGTTGAATTTTCCTGACGTAAGATCGTAGGTGCAATTTAAAGTGGACCCATCATACTTAGCAAACAGTGGCAATTTAAACTTATGAGGGATTACAATTCCAGACACCAGACCTAACTCCTCAAAGTCCATCCCCGGTACTCTCTGTATCTCCATAGCAACTAGACGTTCTTCCAGGTTTTTGTATTTTTCATCGGCCGAAGGGTATTGCTATTTAGAATAGTCCTCATCTTCTTCTTCTTCTTCCTCAGAATCAGATGGTACTGCCGTTTCTTTTCCTTTTCTTACCCCTTCATCAGATGTTGATGGGAATTCCAAAGTCCGTCTGGCTTGTCCTTCAAACCTTCTTCCCATGAGAACCACACCAGCTCGCTTCTTCTTCTTTTTCTCTTTCTCTTTCTCTAGTAGAGTCTTGAGCTCCTCCTGCCCCTTGGCTAGGGTCAAGAGTAACTGTTGAAATTGTGAATTCTAAGCTTGCAAATCTTTGACCGTTTGTTCAATATCCATCTTGCTGAAATAAACAGCAGAGAGATGAGGAAACTTGGTGTGAAAACCTGTTTATGCATATGATGAATGATATGTATTCATGTAATGCTTTCAAGGATTCAGAAATTAAAATTTGATTTAAACAAAAAAGAAACACACGTCATATTAGTAAGATAGAATTGTTAGTACATCAATGCCCCTTGGGCAAAATAATACAAAATTCTAAGGTAAGAAGACGTTGTGCATCCTCTTTGGTGCAATGTAGGTGTTGAGAGTCTGCTCTTCGTGAAGTTGACAAGTGAGTTCCAAAACCTTCTTCTCGCTTGCATAGAATTGGGTTTCAAAAGTATCGCGCTCTCCCTTGAGCTATATCCAACTCCTTTGTAAATCTTCGAGTGATGTTGGCATATCAGGATGTAGGAGGGTGTATGGAACCTCTCCTTCCATAACAGGCTCTATAATCACTGAGAGAATGTAGGGGTAAGGCATCATAAGACTTTGGGCGCGGGTTCGTACCCACTTTACGTAAGGCTCAAGGGGGTGGAATTCTTGTGTCCCAAGGTCTTACTGTCTACCTTGTTTAGCATCCTCCAAGCTCAGATGAACCTTTGTCGGAGTCCTTGATTGTCATTGTCGAAGTCGAAAACCAAGCCTTGAATTAGCATGTCATGTGGGTCATCCCTTCGGGCATACCCAAACTGTCTCAGAGCCAAGCAAGGGTTATAGGTGATGTCCCCCCTAATTCCAGGTAGAGGGACATTAGGAAATTCCCCACAACGGTCAATGATGATGACATTCTCTTTTGATCGAGAACACCAATGAATATCTAAATGGGTAAGAGTCATCAATCGTTGTGACCACCTCAAACCTTTATCATTCTTCAAGACTGACTAGGGAAGATGAGAAATAAACCATCTTGCCAGGAGAGGAGTGCAACACATGAGAACACCTCTTTTCCTCATTGTACGAGTGTGAAAAGAGTGGAGGATATCCCCAAGCAATGTAGGCACCGGGTTGCGAGTCATGAAGATTTTGACATCACTCACATCTATGAGTTGGTCAGGATTAGGGAGCAAAACCATCCCATAGATGATAAGAGCTACAATCTCCTCAAAAGCTTGCAAGTCCAAAGAATTCCAGCAGCTTTGGGCCTTCTCAAACAGAAACTTTGACAAGAAGCCCTTGACACCACTTCTAGTTTCCCAATGAGTTGTGACATCAGATGAGTGCAAGTGCAGAGCTTGAGCAATCTCTTATGGCTTTAGATCTCTTTCCGTACCGTTGAAGGGTAGTTGATTGAGAATAGGAATCCTCAAGAGTTGAGAAAATTCCTCCAAAGTAGGCACAAGTTGGTAGTCAGGAAATGTGAAGCAATGATGCAAAGGGTCAAAGAACTGGAAGAGAACTCTCAGCATATCCTCCTCAGTGCTGGTGGTGACCAAGTTGAGCAGACTACCATGTCTTTCGGTGAATGGAGAATTCTCATGAATCCTTTAAGCTAGATCCTTGAGTTGTGTAGGAATTCTTACAAGGTTGATTTGGACAGTTTTCCTGCGAAGTGAATCCATAACCTACAAAATAGGAACAAAGATGAATCTCCAAATCCTTGAAATGGTTAGTGGATGCATATGATGCTTCATGATGTCCATGATGTTATGCACAAGTATATATGTACAAACAAATCACACAAGTTCCTAGTTTAGGCTTGCATGGGGTTTCATAGGTAAGTACCCTCTTGAAGTTTAGTTGGCTCAACCTGTCCTAGAAATAGTAACCGGGTTCTAAGGAGCTCAATATCACTGGATTGTTTCCTTGTTCATTGTTTCAATTCAGCCTCTTTACTAGAGACCGAAATATTCCAAGGAACCAACCCTCAATAAGTGTAATATCGAGTATCTACCAACTTTGGACTGCACCAAAGTCGATCATCTCACTACATCCTAAAAGGCCAAGTTAGTCAAGTAAAGGTTCTAAAAGTCCATTAGTGCTTCATGACATCACTAAGCGGCCCCGTATTCTCTTTGATTGACTCAAAGGCTACCGGTACCCACAAATATATCGCACTAATATAGCTATTGCTTAGACCATGTCGGTATACCCCACACAGTTTCCATAACGTATTGCTATTTACCTATGAATGTTTCCCAAATCCGGGTAGAGGATTCAAACCCAAACAATAGAACCAAAGTATAAAGCAAACAAGTCAAGCAAGATAAGCATGTAAAGGTGAACTAAAACCCTAAGGTAACCCCACTTTTATAATTAGGTCCCCAGCAGAGTCGCCAGTTCTATGATGCAGTGGGAGAACTAACTTGAGGTTTTGCGTTTGTGTTCGCAAATGTCGCGGTTTAGCAAGAGTCGCCACCGACTTTTATTTTATCCAAAAGGAAAGGTAAAAAAGCACAGGAAAGACCTTTGAGATTGTTTTTGGGTTCGGGGGGTAGATTATGAAAAGGGAAGGTGCTAGAACCCTTTTCATCCATGGTTTTCCATGGGCTCTTAGTTACTTGTTTTAGATCACTTGCTTTGATTTTGCAATTGTTTGAAGTGGTGCTTTGTATGGTTTTGAAAGTATTTTGAAAAGAGGCCTTTGTTTAGGAAATCTTTATAATGATTCTTGTTTGTAAGAATGTATACAAAGATGTTTGTCTTTTGAAAAATGTTTCAATGTTTTGAAAGTTTGTTTGGAAATTGTTTTGAAATGTGTGTGTGTTTTTGAAAATAGCAAGGATTGTTTTTGAAATGATTAAGTAACTAGAAGCTTATCTACCTACTCAAAAGTCTTTCCTATACATTTTTATTCCTTTGATATTGTTGACCTACTATTGTTTTAGTAGACAACCTTATATTTGGATGTTAAACGGGACGGACGTGGGTCATCGTATGACCATGATAGCAATAGTGCCAAGTATCTTAGCAAGTTTTAGGGACCAAGATCATTTGTTTTTAGGCAACCTTGTCTAGCGTCATCGAGGGACTATGATCTTTTGTTTTGTTTTGTTTTACCAAGATACCTAGCATGCATACCATGACCATTTTGTAAGGCAACCAAGTGGGTGAAACCCTAGAGCTGCTTGTGTGCAAGGTGTTGTCATTTTTCATGCATTTTGTTTGTCTTGAATTAGGTCATTCTATTTGTTTGATTTTGTCTTATCATACAAACCCTAATTTACTAAACATGCATATAATGCGTTAAATTGCGTAAAGTAAATCTAAGCTATTACAACAATATTATGGAAAGGGGGATACAAGTTTTGAATGGGGGATATTTGCATAAAATAAAACCCTAATTCACTATTACAACCCAATTGAATTTATTGTACAATAAATAAATAAACAATTATTTAAATATGAAATAAAATGTAAATATGCAAAAAATGTTTTGTAATTGTTTTATGTATGAGAAAATTAATTGTTTAAACCCTAGAAAACAAGAGAAAAATAAGATTATTTTTTGAAAGGGGTAAACCCTAATTTTGTTTTAAAAGAAAATATATGTTTTCTAATATCATTTATTTTATTCATTTTTGTACAAGAAAAATAATAATAATATTATGTACAAATATTAAAAATTAAATATGTATGAAAAATAAATATTTAATGTATATAAAATAAAATATTAAGTAATTTTTATTATTTACAAGTTTATTTAAGAAAATAAAGTATATTATTACTAATAAACTATTTTTTATGCCAAAAAATAATAAAAAAATAAAATAAAATGCAAAAAGTAAAGAAAATATTTTTGTGATTTTATAATGTTCAGAAAATAAATAAATGCAAGTCAAAATATAAAATATGCAAGAAAATATAAAAAAATAAAAGAAAATGGTCAGGGGGTGTAAAAGCAAAACAGGGGGTGTGAATAGTAGCAGGCCCAAGGCGCCAAGCCCAGAACACCAACTTCATCCCTGTCCTTGGCTTCGAGCGCACTTCTGAGCTTGAATCTGTAACTCTCACATACGTGCACAAAAGCAAAAATCCATAACACAAAACATGTAGCTCATGATCTCACGATTCCAGTGATATAAAAAACATGACCTAACTCTAAAAGACCAAGGAGAATTTTAATGGACCTAATTTTTGACCTAGTTTTTTCAGCATGTTCAACAACCAAATACTCTTAGCTCAGTTAGTATAAATGGAAAGTATTCATATGTACAGCTTAAGCATGTTAAGGACTACATTTTTGCTTCACAAATCAAAGCCTAAGGATTCCTAAATAGAGAGATAGAACTTTGAGAAATGCCTTGTTCAACTGAGTTTGGATATGGCAATGTGGGAACTTTGAGTGAGGCCTGAGGATCGTGTAAGCTTCCTTGAAGTTCTCTCAAGCTTCTCTAATGCTCAGCTTGCCTTGTAGATGCTTGAATCTCCCTGCAGAAGTCAACCTGCAAACCTCCAAAATGAAAAAGGTGATCCTTGAAACAGGGGTTACAGTTGCAAGACAAAGGCCTGGATAGCTTGGATGTGATATAGGGAAGATATTTCAAGGGTTGAAAGGCAAAACGCACGAGCAAGTTTTGAAATGGCAAGGGTTCTGCAGTTGATGCCCTGTTTGGGCAGAAAAATGTGATTTTGGTGTTTTAGAGTGTTTGGGATGCTATGGATTCGTGTATTTTCTTGTGACAAAGTTCTGAAGTTGTTTCCAATGATGCTAAGTCTTGCCTTTAACAGATACACAAGTTGTCTGGACTTTTGCAAGTTTTCTTGCTTTTGAAGAAAGTTTGAGGTGACAATGCCAAAGGCCTGTACAGGCTTGCTTGCTAGCTGCATAGGGTTGGTGTACTTTTCCTGATGTTTGTGGATCTTGTTTGCAACAAAAGATCAGGTCCATTTTTGGATTAATTCATTGTGCAATGCTTCCAAAGTCAGAACAAGACCATTATCCATTGAGTTTGCATTAAATTATGAAGTGTAGAAGGTATTAGGACCTGTAATGCAAGGTACAAGCATGTTTGAAACTGATTTTCAACTTGTAACATTGTAAACATGGCTTGAACAAAAGTGATAAATTGCCATTTTCCTTTCTTCGATTCTCCCTAACCATAAATGATCTTAGAGAGTTCTTGGACATTTTGGAAAGCTTGTAAGATGCTCTACAATCCAACTTTGAAATTCATTTTGAGATTCCTCTTGGAACTAGGTGAAAAGTTGCCATGAAGTTTAGTCAAAAATCTGCCTAAACTAGGGCAAATTTTCACTAAGTTAAAAAGTTTATGGACCCTTATTCACAAAATCATAACTTGATATCCAAGCATCTTTTGGGAAAACTTTGTGAATAAAAGTTGTAAATTTCATGGAGGACTACAACTTTCATGTTGTAAGTTTTCTTTGAATCCAATTGCATCATGGTGAAAAAGTTGTGGAAAGTTGGGAAAAAAATAAGAAATTTCCATAACTTAGAAAAATTTCAAGTTATGAAAAATTTCAAATTAAAACCCTAATTTTCAATTTTAGGTTTCTTGGTCAACAAGTTTCACATTTTGACATATATTGATGAATTATGACCCTTTTCACTTGATTTTGACCAAAAAGTCAAAGTTTGACTTTTCAGTGTACAATTGACTTTTGATCAGTTGACTGCAAAATTCATCTGTCAATCATATGCATTTGAGATCTTTTGAACTATGTGATTAGGTCAAGATGATGCTATTGAGTCCTTGAAATCATGCTTGAACCAAATTGGTCATTGGTTAGGTTAAAAATCAGAAATTGCCCTTTCTCAGTCAAAACCCTAATTTTGACCATTTTGCCCTTTTGATGATCTGATCAAATTCCTTGAGGAGTTGTGGTCCAAACTTGATCAAATGGCACATAGGAGCCTATAATGTTGTTGTGGATCAAAAATTATGAAGTTTGACTGTAAATTGGCCATGGTTGACTTTTTCCTCAATACAGTTGATTTTTAGGTCAATTGTCCAATTGACTGGCCAAATATATGATTCAAGGCTTGAAACTTGGTATGAGCAATCTTAGGGGTCCAAGATGGTGTATGAAAGTCACATGAAGCATTGATGGCCCAAAAATTCTTGTGCAAACTCAAACCCTAATTTCAGGTCAACAGTGCAAGGAGATGTCTTGAGTTGAGCAAACCCTAATCTTGTCTTGAGTCCAAAAATATTGTGAGGAAAATCTTGATAAAACGAGAGGGAAAATTTTGGGGTACAACAGTCGGGATTAACTCTTCATAGCTTATGGGGATAGAGTCAAATGTCTCTATCCTCTGATTCTACCCTTGATTTCCTTGAGGGGTTGGTCTTTGATATGAGACTATGGTCAGAGCCCTATTGACAACTGGGGTTACCGAATCAACCTGTTGGTGACGCCAATGAATTCTTCTAGGAGGATTAACCCTTATCTCTTGAATAACAACATTTTCCTCTCCTTCTTTCTTTTTAACAAACCCGTATGATGGTTTCTTTCTGGACCATTGCCTTGGGTTGATCACAATCAGGTGCCATGTCCATATTATATTTGTACTATCTAATAAATGATTCACCCAAGTCGTTGAAAGCATGAATATTGGCGCTATCTAGGCTCATGTACCATTTCAATGCTACACCAGTCAAACTGTCTTGGATGAAATGAATTAACAGGCGTTGATCATCAGTGTGATTAGAAATCCTTCTCATATACATCACTAATTAAGCACGAGGACAAGTGTTTCCCTTGTAATTCTCGAATTCTGGTACTTTGAACTTCATATGTATTTTCACATTTGGAACCAAACAGAAATCGTTCACATTCTGCCCAAACAATTCTTTTCCTCTAAGGGCCTTTAACTCTTCCTGCATCTTATCAAACTGATCCTGAAAATCGTCCATTTGATCATAGACACCAAAGCTTTCACTTGGTGGAGTAATAGGACGATAAACGTCATCATTAGAAAATGGTACAACATTCACCGAAGGAGGTGCAACATAGTGAATCTCATTTCTAGCAACAAGATTAATATGCACCACAAGAGGTGCAAAAACAAAAGCAGTCTGAGCAAATGGAGCAACCTGAGCATCTCGATTATAACCTTCTGGCATGAAGTTCTCTGGAATTCCCCATGGGTAACCCTGAGGCATACGATTCTGAATAACAGTAACTGGAGTAACAAAAACAGGAACTATCGGAGCTTCAGAAGTAACTGGTGTCTGTTGAGGTTGAGCGGGTGGTGGCTGATTCTGAGCATCCACCAACGATTCCATCAAAGAAGTGAGATTGGCCATACCAGCCTTCAGAGCAGTAACTTCTTCGTGCAACTCGCGATTCTCTTGTTCTAGATTATCCATCTTCCTTCTGAAATTAGCCCGAGTATTGTACTGGTGAGACAACTTGTTGAATGAAGTAAAGAAGCTCAGTAAGACACTTGGGTATGAACAAAAATGCAAGAAGTATGTACAATATGATGCATGATATGCAATGAGCATGATTTATTTTATTATTAATATTTCCAGGAACTCAAAGATTTATAGACAATTTGTAAATATTAAAGTACTAACACATTTGAAATACTGAAAATATCATTATAGTAACTTCAAAATGGATTAAAAATTTTCAGTACAAGTTTCAGTAATCCCAAATACAAGATAAGATAGAATCTAAAATCCTAAGAAAGCAAAGCTGATTAAGATCACTCCACACACTGACGTTTCCCTGTGAGTCTTGCAATCTGAGCCTTCAACTGCTTATTTTCTTCTGCATACCTGCTGGAAACGTCTTTCCAATCACCAGAGTCAGGTAGTGAGCAACTAGGTCCTGTTTGAGCTATAGAGGAAAATAAATCCTCTTGCCTCTCCATCGTCTCTACAACACGACTCTCAAGAATCTCGATCATATCATCTTTCTCCTTCAAGTTTGCTCGGTAGGACACCTCTAAAGTCTGACACTTATTCTTCCATGCTTCCTTCTCCTACTGCATCCTGACTAAGGTGAGCTGAAGCTCTTCCAAATCATCTAATATGGGAGGAGTGGTCTTCACAAACATCATCTAATATCAGGCATGTGTGCTTCACATGAATACGACATCTTCAACTGGATGGCTCTTGCTTGTACCCACTGAAGATAAGGCTCTAAAGAAACAACCCCCTAGGTCCCAAGTCCTTCCTTCCCTTCCTGTAAATATTACACCAAGCTTTTCAAATCTCTTCTTTAGCTTCCTTATGAACCTCTCCCTTTTTAATGAAGAAACCACTTAAATGAATGCTATTTGGCTTATCCTTCATCAGATATCCAAGCTGTCATCGTGCAAGAACATGATTATAGTTAATTCCTCCCTTTGTACAAAGAAGAGGTACATATGGGAAACTACCACAACTATTGATAATGTCTACATTATAGTATGCCTGATGATACCAAACAATATCTGAATGAGTGAGGGCCATAATCTTTGGAGCCCAATGAGGTTCCTTTCTGACATCCCAGAAAGCATCAGACTTAGGTAAGTGAGAAATAAACCACTGATATAACAAAGGAGTGCAACAAATGATTATCCCTCCATGTTAATAATCTCGAAGATGAATATAGTAATAAGCATCACCCAATAATGTAGGAACTGGGTTCCCAATCATAAAGATCCTGATGGCATTGATATTCGTAAATTTGTCAACATTAGGGAATAAGAATAATCCATAAGCAAGTAGAGAAAAGATGGCCTCAAAAGCAACCGTACTCTTCATCCTCGCAAAGTAATGAGCTTTTTCCAATAAGAGTTGAGCGGGTAATCCTCTAATCCCTCCTTTGGTATTCATGTGGGCTTCATCCTCAAACTTCCCCAAATGGATCAAAGCAGCAATCTCATGGGATTTTGGCTCCCCCTTTAAACCGGTAAAAGGAACACGATCGATAATAGGTAAACCTAATAGATAAGAATACTCTTCCAATGTAGGCATCAACTGATAATCAATGAAAGTAAAGTATCGATACATCGGATCATAGAACTGGACCAAAGTCGAGAGAAGACCCTCCTTCATCCTGAGTTTCATAAGAGAAATGATGGACCCATACTTTCTCCGAAAATATGTAGAACTCTCAATCTCGGGAATATGACTCATCAAGTAATCTATCTTGAGATCTTTGAAACTGTACTTCTTAGTCTTTCTTTTTTCATAATCTATAGTCAAAAAGTACCTGAGATATTCGCAAAGAGTGAAATTTTAAGTCCCTTGAAACAAAATGTTTTATAGGATGCTCATGGGTGCATGAATGCATGATGCAACAATCATATACAAGATCACAAACATAGGGTTCATAGCTTCAACTTCACGAGCATGAGGTCGAAGGTACTACCCATAAGGTATGGTCTAAAAGTTTATCACCTTCCGAACAAGGTTATAAGAGGTTCCCAGAGTCTACATCTTTCCTTCGAATATAACCAACATCCCGATTGACTCAGTAATTAGCAATATTATCAGGAAAAACTCATCCAAGCATAGTATCACATGACAACCATTTTCGGATTAATCCATTATAGCTTCCGCACTACACCTAAAAGGCCAAGATGGGTTAAAGGTTCTACGGTTCTCAGTTTCAACAGGCTCCTAGGTCGAAAGCAGCATGTCTTCCTGATTACTCGGTAAACGAGACTACAGTGAAAGGGGCCTCCACTGAGTGGCGGATCTCATGTCTCCTTTTTTTGGGATTACTCCTTCAAAGTTAACATGACTATACCGCCCGTCCTATCTTAAGTTTTCCCAAGTCCGGGTAGAGGACTTATAAGAAATCACCAAGGACCCTAAAATCCAGAAAAGTCTAGACAAACATATATACAACATATAATATATAACAGATAATATCACATACTCATATAAACAAATACAGGCTCAACCCACTTAGGGATGAACCGACAATAGGTCGATCTTTCCCAAGTGAAGTCGCCATATTTTTTATAGTGGTAGAAATGTTGAGACAAAGCTATTGGATTGAATTGACTCGTACATATCAAAATAGAAATCGCCATTGCGCTTTGTTGTTTCCAAAGGAATGGGAAAAGAGCGAATAACCCAAAAAGAGGGGGAGAGAATCTAAGTTCGAGGGTTGGTTATGCAAAGGGAAGGTACTATCTTCCTAAACATCTACGGTACTCCGCAGGAACCTCTTTGAAAATTTGTGTATTTTGGCTATAAATATTATACAAAAAATAGATTATGGGGATGAGAAAAGAAGTATATTTTTTTATGATTTTTGCACCCTCCGTGGTTGCGAACGTTTAGTGCCTACTTACCACCTTTCGTGCAATAGGGGATCAGGGTACTCGTAGTTCACCTTTAAAAATTTTGAAACACAGGTGTATTGGTCAATTTTAAGAGATAAGACATCATCGTCGTATCTGAGTGGAAAACATACTTACTACCCACGATTATGAGAAAGTAGAATTTACGTCATCTCAAAGTGGAGGATATGGCTTGGATTTTAAAATCAACAAAGCCTCACTCAACACCTAAGTGGAAAACATCTCACTTCACTACATATCGTAGAAGTGTCTAATCTTTTGAGAAAGTTTCTAAGGTAAAAGGCCAAAGTGGAAAAAATGATTTGAATGTGATTGATTGACTTTTAGCCTTCTCACAAAAATGTCAATGTATCATTAAGTTGATTAAAGTTTAATTAAGAAAATATTTTGAAAATGCATGGACCTAAGTCCAAGTTTATTACTAAAGCAGTTCAAGTTTTAAAAAAACAAGAAGAGTTTTCAAAAGCAGGGAGATGGTTTTTTTAAATTAAAGAAGATGGGAGGAGATGAAGGGACTATCCTAAAGCGTAATGTAAAAGCTAGGGAAAAGAACTGCTAACTAATAAGAAGCTAACACTTGACACAATGAGTCAATGTAGAATTCCCATCCTTTAGACTGAAACCAAACAAACAAAGATAATAAACCTCTTAAGAAAAACCAAGCTTCAATTGCATTAAGTCTTCACAAAAATTAGGCAAAGTAACGGTTATATACAGATGAATCCCCGATCAAAGACAAAGCATGTAATCACAATAACCTGCACACAAAACAAACAAACAACCCAATGTCTTGGGGTAAACCCCAAGAACTCTAGACAAAATAACAGTCAAGGTCACAAGGTAGGTTTAGGTCTCTAATCCTAAGTCCAAGAAGTCTATCACTCCATAATGCAATGGATAGTAACCAAGTAGTCCAAGTAGCATTAAATCTTTTTATGGTTCGAGTTGATTATTAAGTATTTTCAAAAAGAAATAAAAAGCTCAAGCGAGCAAAAAAAAGACATAAAAGTAAATGCTCAAATGAGCAAAGATGAAAATAGGCATGAAATGTAAATGCTAAAATAAATATGCTTAAAGTAAAGGCATAAAGTAAAGGCACAAAATAAAGTCATTTTTTAGAAGTTAGAGGTTAGTTGAATGACCATCTTGAAATTTGCATTTGAAACTCATTAGAGGATTGATAAAACCAAAGCCTCTCAACAACAAGTTTTTCATTTTCTTTTTATCAAGTATATCATTCATTAAAATTCTCAAGGCAAACAAAAAATAATCAATGATGTTTAAGTGATTCACTTTGACCAAAGCTTATGAAGATTCATTAGAGGATTGATAAGACCAAAGCCTCCTAACAATGAATCTCAAGGTTATTGGATCAAAGGATTCAAATTAACATACTTGGGCTTACAAACATGAGTTTGGGCCACGAATGATCATTTGTCGAATCGGGACAAAATTTAGTGTTATGTTAAGCAATCGTAAGTGGACTTATATAGAAGTCGCACCTATTTTGAGGTCGATCAATAACAATCTATGTACCATATGTTTTGAGAAATGATATGTAAATTATTCTCCAATAACATTTCGTACAAAAAGAAGAGGATAACATGAAGAGGGGAGGGATAAGAATTAAACCACATTTGTACCAAAGAATTTAATCAAGCTATTATTAAAATCATTCATCCATTTTTTGGGGAGTTAGACTCAACACCATGGATCCAATGATGTTAACAAAGCTCATGATCCAAATCTCATAGTCCAAGATCAACCAGAATATATACAAAATAAAATTGTATTTAAAAATAAAGAAAAATATTTTTTAAAATGGTTTTTTAAATGAAAATAAAAGGGGAAATAGCAACTATATTTAAAACATCTAAGAAAAAATCAATGAGACCATAGAAAAATCAGAAATGAACTCAAATATTTTTATAAAAATTTTGGTAATTTTTTAAAGTAAGCAACTATTTTTAAAATTAAAAGAAATAGGCAAAATAAACCAAAAGTTGTGAAAAATAATAAAGTCAGAAATAAAAATAAAATGAGGTCACCAATATTTGTCAAAAAGTCATTGAATCCTTCCATATTTTTTCAGAATTTAAAAATTAATAAAAGTATTTTTAAACATTTAAAACAACTCAAATAAAGTAAAAAATTATAAAAAAATATCCAAACACAAAATAAAATTATGAAAAAATAATAATCAGAAAGAGAAAAATCAAAAGTATTTTTAAGATTTTTTTTGTATTTTTTGAAGTTAAAATGAATTTTCTATGAATTTTTGAAATTTAAAACAATTAAATATAAAAATCAAAAATAAAAAATATAAAGTTAAAACGCGTTAGTAAGCTAATCCAATGGATCAGACGCGCTGTACATATCATGGTCCTCAAGAAATAACACATGGAATCATTTATTAAAGTCAGATTTAAAAAAAAGTGTGGCACGATAGCATTGGTTGAGAGATGACACGTTGGTCATCTTCAACCTCCAGGCACATGGATTTGCAGGTCTTTGAAATGGTAAAATTAGAGCTCAAGACCGGTACCATTCGCTTTGTCTCTTCAAGATGATTTCAATGGTACTCTCGCGAAAAATTTATTTAAAGTGCAACTCAGTCATTTTGGAAGGAAAGATTTGAAAAGGGATTTGAAAATTCTTGGCCAAAACACACTTCTAGTTAAAAACAAATGTTGCGACTAGAATCAGGATGATGAGAGCTTTATTACAGTATCAAATTTTGAGAGAATTTGTGAAGGAATCTACCTGTTGAAGTTCAAATTCAGAGCTCTGAAACTTGACTTGGCTAGCACGATTTAAGAAGTCTTAGAGCTTAATTCTTCTTCTGTTAGCTTCAAGGAGGTTCAAGGATGATGAATTGACAAAGAAAATGGATTGAGGAGAGCTGTAAAAGCAAATTCGAAGTTGTAGAAAAGTGGGTTCAAGAGGAAGTTTAACATGGTGATTCTGGCTCTCTAAGCTTAAGAAAATGAATGAGGTATGATCTTCTATTTATAGGGAAACAAGTGGGATGCTCAAGCGTATGAAATGATGAGATTTGGAGGGAATTCGTGTGAACCTGATACATGAGGAATGCGTGATCTGTTTAGCATCAAAACTCACTCAATCCTTGCGTTTCAAGGCTCTAATCCACTTTGTCAAGTTGGTTAAACATGTTTAGACCAAAAACACGTGCTAATTTGATGTTTAGAAGCCACAACATGAATTTCAAATTCTGTCTTGAAGTGAAACTTCAGTTTCAAGGTACCATTTTCGAATCAATGGCATTCACGACTCAAGGAGTCTTAGGGCATAATTCTTGAAGCTTTATAAAGATGAGATCACAAGATTTACAATGTGAAAAGAATGGGAATTAATGGATTTTTGAGCTACGAGTTGTGATGAGTCAAAGTTGAGAAAAAGATGTTGACTTTTATACTTAGAAAAATTTCAAGTTTTCTCTTCAAAAGTGACTTGTAATGTTTTGAGATCAAACAAGACTTTCCTCCAAAATTGAGCTTTAATCATTGATTCTATATTGAAATAGTCTTCCTAAAGATCATTTTTAAACTTGAATCACTCGAAAATACCAAGTATTGAAAAAGTTATGGTCTTGCAAAATTGGTGAAAAATAATGAGATGGCCTATAATCATTTGCATCCTTAGGACATATTCCATCCATTTTCAAGCTTTGTACATAAAAAAAGAGTTGGAGTTCACATCTTTAGGATTATTGTGGAAAAAGAATGGGCTCAAGGAGATAAAATTTGACCATGTTATGATCTTTTGAAGTCACATAAGGGAATTTGATGGCCTATCTAGAGGACTTATAATCTTTCTTCATCATTAGGTATCTTCCACATAAAATCTTCTTGAAACTTTTGAAGTGATTTGTTGATAACCCTTTAAAGAGAAGCATGTCTTTGGAATCACTCAAAAATACCAAAATATGATCAAGATATAACCCTTTGAAGTTCAAAATCCTAGCTCTTAGAGCATTAAAATGCCTTGGAAACCCTTTTCAATTTTAACAAACTTTCTTGCACAAATAATTTTTTAATATAAATAAAAGTTGTTGAGGATGATAATGAGAAATCATAGAAACCATAACCACTTCAAAATATTAAGAGTTGGAATTATGTACTTATGATCAAGAAAACAAGAACTTGTCCAATTAGGTAAAACTTCTTCAATCAACTTTTGCATCCTTTGACTATCTTTGACAACTAGAGGAATGATGGATCATAATAGACTTTGTCATGATATTAATTCAAAGCATCTTCAATGATGAAGCTTGAATCTCAATGAAGCTTTGTTGAAGAAGACATGGGAATAAACTCATGAACATGTAGATCAACTTGATGGAGTGTGTTGTGCTTTCACCTATAATATCAACAATTAGGCAAACATTAATTGTATTTATAAGTTAAAAATTAATCAATACAAAACATAGATGATCACAAAATACAAGTCAAGGTGCTTGGTGATTTCCCATGGGAAACGCTAAAGATAAGGAGAAAAACCAAACCCTAGTGTGATCTTGTTATTATTGAGTTGATATGATATGATAGAGGAATCTTAGGGACAAAATTTTGGGTACAACATCCTTATTTACAGATTTCTTGGTGATATTAAGTCTAGGTAGTTTATTTAAAGGCAAAATACTCATTTTGGTCTGTTGTACCCCAAAATTTGCCCTCCCATATTCTTCAAGAAATTGCCAAGCCAAGTCACAAAATTCCCCAAGGGTTGTACAGTGCAAAGGTCCCCTACACAGTCAAAACTAGGGTTTGTGTGCTGATCAAGAAAATGAAGTTTTCAAAGGCCCAATCAAGCCTCAAATGCCTACAAATATGGTCAAGCATCCTCATATCAAGTTTCAAGGCATTCAGCACAAAATTGCACAGTCAAAAACCCTAATTGCACTACAGTCAACTGTAGGGGCAAAATGGTCATTTGACAGTCAAAAGTTCAAATTTTTGGTCAACATATCATTTTGAAGCCACAAACATCATTTGATCAATGCTTGATCATGATTCTCAAAATTTGGCTCAGAAATCATCAAAGATGCAAAAGTTTCCTTATTTGGACAGCTGAAAAAGTCAACTGAAATTGACCAGGGCATAACTTTCACATGGATTATCAGAAAAATTCCATCCAAAGCTCATTTTGAAGAGGAAGACATTTCCTACAACTCATCTTCATACTTCAAGTCCAAGAAATGCTCTCACAAAAAGTTATCAATTTCAACATTATAGGTCATTTTCAAAAGTCAACAAAAAGGGACTTTAAGTCAAAGGACATAACTTGAGATTGGTATATCAAAATGACATGGGACCAAAGGCATTGGTTAGAGGACTCAAAGACCTTTCCAAAATGTCCAAGAACATGAGAAAAGCTTAAAAATTGAGCAAGTTATGCCTTGTGGAAGTTGGGAAATTTTTGGATATTTTGAAAAGTCAACATTACTTCAAATGACCTAAAATTGCTAATGGGCCCATTTTTCTTCCACAATTCATCATTCCAAGCATGTGCACGACCACCTGGCCCAAAGGGAAGTATTTTCTCATTTTTTATTTATTTATTTGAATTTTTATTTATATTAATTCATTTAAATCATTTAAATATGTGAAAAATATATAACTTGACCTAATAAATCTTTTCATGCATGTTTTGCCCTCAATATTTCGTGCACATTCAAAAATAGGAAGATTTGATTTGATTTGAGCATAATTGATACAAGAGCACATGGAAAAGATTGAAAACATAATGGTGAAAAATCAAATCTCCAAATCCATGAATGAAAGATATTTGGATCAATTTTGTTAACCTAATCTATTCAGTACATAAGCCTGAGTGAAAACCTAATGCTGAGACACAAAAGCTACGCAAGAAACACCATTGCAAACTTGAAAAATTCTCTAAAAATTCAAAAACTGAAAAGCACTTTTTAGGTTGATCCAAAGCACAAAACCTATTCCATTAGCTTCCTTGAAGGTTCCTGAACGTGTTCCAATCCATATCATCCATTCAAACTCCAAGAAGTGGTATATTGAACTGGAACTGCATCAAGAAAAATTCATAACCATATATCATATTCCATGCATTATTTGTGAAATTTATTCATTGATTCATGTTCATTATGATGTTTTAGGGCTAACCATGATGTTTAATTGAATTATTATGCTGTATACGAGATTTCGCCATGTTCGATTTCTAGGGTTTACAGGGTTGGACATTAGGGCTTTTGCAAAAAGGAAAAATTAGGACTCAAGACCATGACCATTAGCATCAGTGCATCTGGACGAAGAAGAGGCACCCATCGCGCCAAATTTATGGACACCATAGGCCTAATCGCTATTTTCCCATAGCTGGCCTAAGAAAACGCGTCCAAAACCGTTGCTTTTGTTTTTGTTTTACAGGGATGGTGAAAAAGATGATGTGTTGTCAACAAATGATACGCTAGTTTGAATTTCGCGCGTTCTAGCCCACTAACGCGTTGTTTTCTTTCATTATATTTGTTGCTTATTTACTTAACAAAAGAGTTTCATGGTTCAGCTGGCAAGCGCTCATTGCGTTGACATCTAAGACCTGGGTTCGAGCCCCAGGTCTGTATAATTTCCATATTATTTTTCCATGTGAATTCCTATGCAGCGCTTACGTTGAGGATCACCATGTATCCTCCAGATCAAACCATACACGCGTCCTGGGAGATCAAATCAAAGGCAGGGATTCAAAGAACACAATAAACCCTAGTCAACGTTGCCACACGTGTCATGCAAAAAGTCAGAAGGGCCATGCTCAAGTGGGCCAGATTGCTGAGTCCATACCTCACAATTGGGACTGAACCCCCCCCTGGTTTGCAATTTCTCCATTTTTTTTCATGTTTTATTTTTAATTGTTATTTTATTTTCTTTATTTGTTTAAATTAATTAATTATTTCTACAAAATATAAAAATGCATAAAAAAATCAGAAAAGATCAAAAATATAATAAATATTTTCTTTTAATTATTTTCATAAATAAATTGTGTATAATTGAATTAATTTAAAATAGGTTTAATTTTAATTCCCTTCATAACAAAAAACCCAAAAATATAGAATTAGGTTTAATGATTTTATTCCTTTTTTTAATTTTTTCTTTCTCACAATAATATTATTTATTTTATTTATTTTTATAACCAAATTTGCATGTAAATTAATTAGAGTTTCATTTAGGTTAAAAAACTTTAATATTTTTCTTAACAACTTAAAAACCATTAGAATTAGGGTTAGTTAATTTTAATTAATTCTTTTTTCTATTAAATCTCAAAACATTAAAAAACACTAAAAACAAATTCTTGCTTTCTTTTAATTTTAATTTTAATTCCTCATTAACTTTAATTTTCGCAAAAGGGTCCAACGCCCATATTTTTAACTGTTTAATTTCGCATATTTATTTTATTTCGCTCAAATAATTATGTATCTCTCCCAAAGCTTTGTAACATTTACTTCTCGCACTTTTCAATTTCTTTATTTACTTTGCTTTATTTATTTTTCTGTCAAATCGGGTCCAGTTTAATTTTGGCGATGTGGACCCGCGCCATTTGTAATAGCTTAGAATTTACTTTTCCTGCAAATATTTTTAATTGTTAAACAAAGCATGCAAGAATGAATGGCCATAAATAAAATCAAGCGTAGAACACTGATAAATATGACAAGACAAATGCAAACGAAAACGACACACGAATCGCACACACCACCCCTAGGGTACGCCTCACTGTTGCCTTGCCTTCGAAAGGTGATCGTCGAGTAGAGGATGTCTTAGTAAGTCCTCATGATCCGGGAACCTGGCATGAGGGTAGCTTCTAAGGTGTCTTCCCATTGCTCTGGTGATCACCATGTCCCGAACCTCGAATTGACCCGAACACCTCCAACGGTGGTGCTACCTACCTCTCAATGGTGGGATGGCACTACTTTAAAGGACATTTACACAGACGAATTCCTTAGGGTAGGTAGGTTCTCGTAGATACTTGCTCTCTTCAAAAACAAACAAAAATCTTTTCACACCAACACATTTTCAAAAGCTCTCAAAGCAATTTTTCAAACACTCTGACACAAGAGTCGAACTGAAATTTTCAAAGAAACTTTTTAAAACCCACAGTTGAAAAGCAAACAAACCATTTTTGAAAACACAATGAGCAAGTATCTAAGAGCCCATGGATAACCATGGATAGAAAGGGTGCTAACACCTTCCCTTTCTATAACCTACCTCCCGAACCGAGAGCAATCTCTTTAAGGAATTTTTCTGTGCTTTTGTCCTTTCCATTTGGAGAAAATAAAAGACGGTGGCGACTCTTGATTCCGCGACATTTCGCGAACCAGCGTTAAACAGTCAGTTCCAGATCCACCGATCACAGAACTGGCGACTCTGCTGGGGACTTAACTTAAAGTGAGGTGTACCTTAGGGTTAGTTCATAACTGTGTTTTCAATTGCTTTCCTTGTTTGCTTTATTATTGTGGGTTGCTTGGGAGTTCTATAGATCCTAACCCGGATCTGGGGGATACCTTCTTAGAAAGTAGCAACAAGGCTGTGAGGGAACTGTGCGGGGTATACCGACATGGTTGAAACAGTCTGCTACGTTGATGTGGCACTTTGGTGTGTACCGGTAACCCTTGAGTTCAGTCAAGGAGAGTACGGGGCCTCCGTGTGGTGTCATGAAGCATCAACAGACCTTAGGAACCTTAATTGAACTATCTTGGCCTCTTTAGGGTAGTGAGATAACTGACTTTGGTGCAGTCCGAGGTTGGTTGATACTCGATACTACACTCAATTGAGGGTTGCTTTCCTGGAATATTTCGGTCGCCAGTTCAGTGGCTAAATCGAAACGATGAACAATGAAAGCAATCTCGTGATATTGGGAACCTTAGAACCCGGTTACTTTGATTAGGACAGGTTGAACCCACCAACTTCAAGAGGGTACTACCCAGACCCCATGCTGGCCTTAAATCTTAAGGGCTTGTCTTGTGTGCCTTGTGTGCCTTACATGTTTGTCTTTGTAAATATTTGTGGTGTGTTTAATCATAGCATCATGACATCATCCAGCATCATATGCATTGACTAACCATTTCAGGGGTTCGAATTTTCATCTTTGTTCTTGTTTTGTAGGACATGGAAACTGTTCGTAGAAAGACAATTCAAATCAATCTTGTAAGGATCCCTCCTCAGCTTAAGGAGCTTATATCCAGGATTCCCGAGAACTCATCATTCAGTGAAAGACATGGAAGCCTCCTCAGCTTGGTCAACACCAACATTGAGGAAGATATGATTAAGGTCTTGTTCCAATTCTTTGATCCTTTGCATCACTGTTTTACCTTCTTGGATTATCAGTTGGTACCTACATTGGAGGAGTTCTCCCGGCTCCTGAGGATCCCTATCCTTGATCAGCTACCCTTCAACGGTACAGAAAAGGAACCTAAGCTTGAAGAGATTGCTAAAGCCTTGCACCTACAGTCATCTGACCTCAAGGGACATTGGGAAGTTAGAAGTGGTATCAAAGGGTTCTTAGCCAGGTTTCTGTTTGAAAAGGCCCTTGAATGTTGGAACTCCCTTGACTTGCAAGCTTTTGAAGAAGTGGTAGCCCTCCTGGTCTATGGTCTGGTGTTGTTCCCTAATCCAGATCAGCTTATTGATATCAGTGCTGTTCAGATCTTCATGTCCAGGAATCCTATACCTACGTTGCTGGGGGACATCCTTCACTCATGTTACACTCGAACCATGAGAAAAAGGGGTGTCCTTATGTGTTGCACTCCTCTCCTGGGAAGGTGGTTTATTTCGCACCTTCCACAATCAGCCTTGAAGAATGAGCGGGGTTTGAGATGGTCACAACGGTTGATGACTCTTACGCATGCAGATATACATTGGTGCCATAGGTCCAGAGAAGATGTCACCATCATTGATCGTTGCGGGGAGTACCCTAATGTTCCTTTACTTGGAATCAGAGGAGGTATTACTTACAGCCCATGCCTGGCTTGGAGGCAGTTTGGTTATGCTCGGAGGGATGGTCCTCATGACATGTTAATTCCTGACATAGTTTTTGACTTCGACAACGATACTCAAGGACTTCGCCAGAGATTTATCAGAGCCTGGAGGATGCCAAGTAGGATAGATAGCAAGACACTGGGGCACAGGAATTCCATCCCGTTGGAACCTTATCTCAAGTGGGTACGAGCCCGTTCCCAGAAGTTAGTGATGCCTTATCCTCATATGCTCCCAGTAATCAAAGAACCAGTATTGGAAGGGGAAGTACCCTACATTATTCAGCACCCTGATATGCCCACATCCTGGGAAGAGATGCAGAAAAGCTGGATCCAGCTTAAGGAAGAACGGAATTCTCTTGAGACCAGTCTATACACCAGTGAAAAGAAAGTCTTGGAGCTCACCCGCCTGTTGCATGAGGAGAGGAATCTCAACACCTACATAGCTCCGAAGAGGATGCGCAGTGTATTTTGGGATTGATTTGATTTTTGTACTTTTGCCCATGAGACCTTGATGTATTAAACAATGATTTCCTTAATGATAACGTGTGTTCCTTTTTGTCTACAACAAATTTGAACTTTCGAACCCTTGAAAACATAAATCATACGCATTTCATACATCATGTGCATAGCAGGTTTTTCCCCTTTTCAGGTTGCTTACAGTTCTTCGCTGTTTGTTTCAGCGTCATGAATACCGACTCTACATCAACTGAGACATCAATCAAGGCTCTTCAGGCGCAGAATGCGCAGTTTCAAGAATTAATCAAGGGTCTGGCTAAAGGCCAAGAAGAACTGAAGGCTATGCTCCTGAAGAAGGAGAAGAAGAAGAAGAGAAGAACTGTTCTGTTCAACTCGGGCCGAAGGTTTAACAAAACTCTGCAACAGGAAGAGGCTGGTTCTTCTGTTGACAAGAATTCTCCTCAGGCAGAAGCAAGGGTTCCTAGTCCGGTAGTCTCCGACAACGAGACAGATTTTGATGAAGAACAGTACCCTCCTGCAGAAGATAGATACAAGCAACTGGAGGACATATTGAAGGCTATGGAGGTTCAACAGGTACCTGGGTTGGATTTCGGAGATCTGGGTTTGTCGACTGGTGTGATCATCCCTCACAAGTTCAAAGCACCATCCTTCTCTAAGTATGACGGGGCGTCTTGTCCCAAGCTGCATCTGAGGTCCTATGTTCGGAAAATTCAGCCGTACTCTGCGGATAAGAATTTATGGATCCACTTCTTCCAGGAGAGTCTTTCAGGGACTCATCTCGAATGGTTCTATCAGCTGGATGGGACCAAGGTTCGTAACTGGGAGGAGTTGGCTACTGCTTTCTACAAGCAGTATCAATATAATGCCGACCTTGCCCCCACACGTACCCAACTCCAGGGTATGTCGTTAGGTGCAAGCGAAGGTTTTAAGGAGTACGCTCAGAAGTGGAGAGACCTGGCTGGCAGGGTGCAGCCACCATTGACTGATCGGGAGCTGGTATACATGTTCTTGGGGACCCTATCAGGGCCGTTTTTCAACCATCTGATTGGGAATTCTTCTGCTGGGTTCACTGATTTGATTCTGACTGGAGAGAGAATTGAAGCTGGGCTGAAGTCTGGAAAAATTCCGAAGGGTGCATCATCCAGTTCTGAGAAGAAACCCTTCAAGAAGGAGTCTAGTGCCGTATACAGTGCCAGGAGATCAGAGAGACATGAGCACCGCCAATCTGTCAGTGCGGTAATGATTGCTAAGCCTGCTGCCGCTCCCCGGCCAAACAATCCTCAGAAGGTTGAAAGACCCCGGAGAGAATTCACCCGCTTAAGCATGACTTTGTCGCAGATCCTGCCACAGTTGCTATCAACCAATTTAGTGACTGTCAGGGAGGCGCCGAAGTTTCCCAATACTGCATCTCCTAAGTACAACCCGAATGCTCGTTGTGCTTACCATTCAGATAGCCCGGGGCACTCTACGGATGACTGTTGGGCATTAAAGAATAAGCTGCAGGACCTTATTGACGCCAAGGAGGTACAGTTTGAGGCATCTGACAAGCCTAATGTAGTGACAGCTCCCCTGCCTGCTCATGGAGTAAATGCTATTGGGGACGAAGACGAAGTGGACGATGCTGAGTTTGATAGCTGGATCTACCCGGCAACCGACAGTGGGCCTAACAATTGGAGTGCAAAAGACAATCTCCCTATTTCTCTTGTTACTGAGTAATGAATTCCTATGTTTTGTTATTTTGTAATAAACAATGATAAACTCTATGGCCCGGTGTCTTACCCGAGGCACCGTGGTTCTATTTGTGAGGGCATACAAACTGTCATTTCATATATCATGAATGAAAATCTTGGACGTATTTTTCGCATTGCAAATATTGTGTTCCTCTTCTGTCTTTCTTTTCCTTTACATAATTTTCAAAACAGCTGTATTTACACACACACTCACTCATACAGGTTTCAATCCACTCTGGATCTTACTGATAACAACTCTGCTACTGCCAACTATGACTTCGAAAATCCGATCAACTTAGCCGAAGACGAAGGTGAAGATGATTGCGAAGTGCCTGGCGAGCTTGCAAGACTGTTGCTTCAGGAAGAGAGGGCAATTCAACCCCATGAAGAGCCAGTGGAAACCATAAACCTGGGTACTGAGGCAGACAGGAAAGAGGTAAAGATTGGTGCCAACCTAGAGCTCAACGTGAAGCAATGGTTAACCAAGATGTTACATGACTATATAGAGATCTTTGCCTGGTCCTACGAAGACATGCCCGGGTTGGATACCGATATTGTGGTCCATCATTTGCCAACTAAGGAAGACTGCCCTCCAGTTAAGCAAAAGGTCCGTCGGATGCGTCCAGAGATGTCCGAGAAGATTAAGGCCGAAGTTATGAAACAGTTTGACGCTGGATTCCTTGCAGTGACTTCTTACCCTCGGTGGGTTGCTAATGTGGTGCCGGTACCTAAGAAGGACGGTAAGGTCAGAATGTGTGTCGATTACAGGGATCTGAACAGGGCCAGCCCCAAAGATGACTTCCCCCTACCTCACATTGATGTCCTTGTTGATAATACAGCTCAACACAAAGTATTCTCTTTCATGGATGGCTTTTCAGGTTATAATCAGATTAAGATGGCACCTGAAGACATGGAAAAGACTACCTTTGTTACTCAGTGGGGCACCTTCTGCTACAAGGTCATGCCATTTGGATTAAAGAACGCTGGGGCAACCTACCAACGTGCCATGGTTGCTTTATTTCATGACATGATCCATCATGAGATAGAAGTGTATGTGGACGACATGATCGCAAGGTCCCAGACTGAGGAAGAGCATCTAGATCATCTGCAGAAGTTGTTTGACCGGTTGAAACTATACAAGCTAAGATTGAACCCGAACAAGTGCACCTTTGGGGTAAGATCTGGAAAATTGCTAGGCTTCGTGGTCAGTGATAAAGGTATTCAAGTGGATCCTGCTAAGGTCAAAGCTATTCAAGAGATGCCAGTTCCCAAGACAGAGAAGGAAGTCAGAGGCTTTTTAGGACGCCTGAATTACATCGCTCGATTCATCTCACATCTGACTGCTACTTGTGAGCCAATCTTCAAGCTGCTGAAGAAAGATTAGGTAGTACGTTGGAATGATGAATGTCAGGCTGCTTTTGACAGAATCAAAGAGTATCTCCAAGAACCACATATTCTTATGCCACCGGTTGAAGGGAGACCTCTGATACTATACCTGACAGTGCTCGACAATTCAATGGGGTGTGTGCTGGGGCAGCATGACGAGTCTGGCCGAAAAGAGCATGCCATTTATTACCTTAGCAAAAAGTTTACCGACTGTGAGACCCGATACTCACTGCTCGAGAAAACTTGTTGCGCTTTGGTATGGGCTGCTCGCCGGATGAGACAGTATATGCTGACTCACACTACTTTGTTGACCTCAAAGATGGATCCCATAAAATACATATTCGAAAAGCCTGCTCTGTCTGGGAGAATTGCAAGATGGCAAATGATCTTGACGGAATACGACATTCAGTACACAACCCAGAAAGCCATCAAGGGAAGTGTATTGGCAGACCACCTGGCACATCAAGCTGTAGATGACTACCAGTCCATGAACTTTGAGTTTCCGGATGAGAGCATCATGATTGTCACTGATTATGAAGTACCTGGACCGGATGAAGGACCTGAACCAGGATCCCGATGGTCTATGCACTTTGACGGAGCCTTCAATGTTTTGGGAAATGGTATCGGCGCCATCATCATATCTCCTCAAGGTACTCATACTCCACTCACTGCCCGGCTATGTTTCAACTGTACCAACAACATGGCGGAGTATGAGGCGTGCATCATGGGTCTTCAAGCCGCGATTGACCTAAGGATCAAGTTTCTGAGTGTCTTCGGAGATTCCGCTCTTGTGATCAACCAGATCAAAGGAGAGTGGGATACGAAACATCCAAACCTGATTCCTTACAGAGAATGTGTGTTGACCCTGATCCCCCACTTCACAGAGATAACCTTTGAGCACTTTCCAAGAGAAGAGAATCAGTTAGCGGACGTGTTAGCTACAATGTCTTCAATGTTCAAGGTCAAATGGGATAATGAGGCTCCCCGGATCATCATCTGGAAACTGGACGAACCGGCATACTGTTGTGATCTCAAAACTGAATTGGTGACTGAGAAGCCTTGGTACCACGAAGTGAAGAGATATCTGGAAGTTCAGGAATACCCTGAAGGTGCATCTGTCAATGATAAGAAATTCCTGAGAAGGTTCGCAGCCAAGTTCTTCCTAAGCAACGACATCTTGTACAAACGAAACCATGATTCGACCTTACTGCGCTGTGTGGATAAGACTGAAGCAGAAAGAATCATGGAAGAGCTACATGAAGGGACCTTTGGTACGCATTCCAGTGGGCACACTATGGCTAAGAAAATCCTACGGGCAGGATATTACTGGTCTACAATGGAAGCTGACTGTTACCAACATTCCAGGACATGCCACAAGTGCCAGATTTATGCAGACAAGGTGCATGTTCCTCCGGTTCCCCTGAATGTACTGACTGCGCCTTGGCCGTTTGCAATGTGGGGCATAGACATGATCGGCGAGATTAAACCTACGGCATCCAATGGGCATCGCTTCATCCTAGTGGCGATTGATTATTTTACGAAGTGGGTTGAGGCAGCCTCCTATGCTACGGTAACCAAGACTGTTGTGGCACGGTTCATTCGGCACAACCTAATCTGTCGGTACAGCGTCCCTGAGCGGATTATTACAGACAACGGTACCAATCTGAACAACAAGATGATCGCTGAGCTCTGCGAACAGTTCAAGATACAGCACCATAATTCTTCTCCTTACAGACCGAAGATGAATGGGGCTGTAGAAGCAGCAAATAAAAACATCAAGAAAATCGTGCAGAAGATGACAGTGACTTATAAAGATTGGCACGAGATGTTACCGTTCGCTCTACATGGGTACCGTACCTCAGCTAGGACGTCAACCGGGGCAACTCCTTTCTCTCTAGTTTATGGCATGGAGGCAGTCTTGCCGATCGAAGTGCAAATTCCCTCTCTCCGGATAATGAAGGATGCAAATCTGAACGAGGATGATTGGATCCAGACACGACTTGATCAGCTCAACCTCATTGACGAAAAGAGACTTGCTGCTATTTGTCATGGTCAGACGTATCAGAAACGGATGATCAGGGCATTTAACAAAAAGGTCAGACCACAGGAATATCAAGTTGGGGATCTGGTAATCAAGAGAATCATCCTTCCTCAGAGTGATCCAAGGGGCAAATGGACCCCTACGTACGAAGGGCCATTTGTGGTTAAGCATGTGTTCTCAGGAGGAGCCATGATTCTAACCAATATGGATGGTGACGACCTTCCTCACCCCGCCAATGCAGACATAGTAAAAAGATACTACGCATAAAAAAGACCCGCTAGGCTGACATGCCTAGGCAAAAATTAGGGCTTCCCGTCGAACCAAAAGGGTTCGGGCAAAATGAAGGGATGAAATGAAAAAATCTGTACAACCGGCAAGTCGAAAACCTGAAAAGGCGGCTTGGGCAAAAATGGGTATCCCGGTGGACTGAAAACCCGAAAGGGCGGTCCAGGCAAAAATTAGGGATAAAAGCGTAATACTATGTCTCATTGGATCACTTTGCATCCAGAATCCGGTACCTGCATCAAGTTCAGACGGCATCGATCAGTCAGCTTCACCTTCAACCAAGGTCATCAAGTGATGAGACGCTCAGAGTTATAAAGGCAATAGCAGAGTTGAAACCCAGTGGGATCATATTTCACACAGCTGTTTTATGTTTCTTTTGTACAAAATTTGTATAAACTCTCTTGTTCGGCGGCGTTCTCTTACTAGGACGTCAGCCTCTTGTATACAAAACGCCTATTCACAGGCCATTCAAAAATCAATACAAATATATTTTCAGTTAAACGTGCCAAGTATTTTTTCTTTTTTCTGTTTTGTTTTGCGAAGAACGTCCAAGGTTCAATTTGTGATATATGCATTGACAATAATTTGCTAACTCGTAAATATTTGCATACGAAACAAAGGAATTAATTGCAGGTGACACCAGAAACAGGGGCAATAAAAGAGTTGTCTGAGCAGTCTAATTGTTCTATCCTCCAAGGTACCACGGTAAGTTCAGCTAAAGAACATGACCAGTACATCTTAATTCCCCAGAGAGTAATTCAGCAGGTCAATACATTCTTCTCCAAGCAGAGTTGATAAATCTCAAGGAAATTGAGTCTTCTCCAGCAGATATCAACATTCCCCAGCAGCAATACATATATCCTTAACAAGCATCCCCGGCAGTTTTGGCCTAAAGATTGTTCCCCGGCGGCATATCAACATTCAAAGGAATCACTTCCCCGCAGTTCAAAACTCCCCAGAAAAGCCCAATCCAGTTTCCCCAGGAAAGTTGGAATTCATATCCCCAAACAGTAAGCTTATCCCCAGTAAATTCTGGAAGCTTATCCCTCGCAAAGCGCGAACGCGTCGTCCGGCTTTATTTAAAGAGTTATTTCCTTAACAGGATATAACTGGGTTATCCTCAGCCAAAAGCCACGGAAAGAGCATCGTCGACAAAGTCTTCCTATCCCCAGCAAATTATTATCAACACTCAGCAAGGCATCTCTCTCCCCACAGAGTATTGCTTCCCAGCATGGTCGCTAGAGTATCTTTTCTCCCCGCAAAATCTTCCATTTGCCAAGTTTATTCCGCAACGGAGTCATCTTCTTCTACCGGTATTCTTGCAGTTATCATCCCCAGCGGAAGCAAAATCTATTCTCCAACATCAGCCCAGGATACGACTTCCCGGCACCCGTCAAGGATTTACTTTCCTAAAGACAAAATATACATAAAACATCACATACATCATTATAGCATGCATAGACGCATCATATCTCACAAATCTCATTTATGTTGAGAACATCATTGCCTGATCCATATCACGCATTGCATATAACTGACCTTTACCTTTCAGGAAAGATCCAGTTAAGTTCTCAAGCTACATTCCAAGACCTTGTCCGGTTCAGTTAAATCGACCCTAAGATTTTCCTGATGCTTATCCAGTCAAAGGCCTTCTATGGTTCAGTCAGATCGACCCTAAGATCTCCCTGATGCTTATCCAGTTGAAGATATTTCAAGACCTAGACCGGTTCAGTTAAATCGACCCTAAGATTTTCCTGATGCTTATCCAGTCAAAGGCCTTCTCTGGTTCAGTCAGATCGACCCTAAGATCTCTGTGATCGGTGGATCTGGAACTGACTGTTTAACGCTGGTTCGCGAAATGTCGCGGAAGCAAGAGTCGCCACCGTCTTTTATTTTCTCCAAATGGAAAGGACAAAAGCACAGAAAAATTCCTTATAGAGATTGCTCTCGGTTCGGGAGGTAGATTATAGAAAGGGAAGGTATTAGCACCCTTTCTATCCATGGTTATCCATGGGCTCTTAGATACTTGCTCATTTGTGTTTTCAAAAATGGTTTGTTTGCTTTTCAACTGTGGGTTTTAAAAAGTTTCTTTGAAAATTTCAGTTCGACTCTTGTATCGGTCCTCAAGAGTGTTTGAAAAATGCTTTCGAAAGCTTTTTGAAAATGTGTTGGTGTGAAAAGTATTTTTTTGATTGGTTTTGAAGTTTAGAGCAAGTATCTAGAGTCGTCTACCTACCCTAAGGAATTCGTCTGTGTAAATGTCCTTTAAAGTAGTGCCATCCCACCATTGAGAGGTAGGTAGCACCACCGTTGGAGGTGTTCGGGTCAATTCGAGGTTCGGGACATGGTGATCACCAGAGCAATAGGAAGACACCTTAGAAGCTACCCTCATGCCAGGTTCCCGGATCATGAGGACTTACTAAGACATCCTCTACTCGACGATCACCTTTCGAGGCAAGGCAACAGTGAGGCGTACCCTAGGGGTGGTGTGTGCGATTTGTGTGTCGTTTTCAGATATTTTGTCTTTTGTCATGTTATTGGTGATCTAGCGTTTGTTTTTATTTTTGTCCATACATTCTTTCATGCATTTATTTAACAGTTAAAAGAGTGCGGAAAGATAAAATTCCTAAACTATTACAAAGGCGCGGGTCCACATCGCCAAATTTAATCCAGGACCCGATTTGACAGAAAATAAAGAAATAAAATGCGGGAAATATAAAATGTCCGAGTTACATGGCTTGAGCAATTACATAATATTTGAAAGAAAATAAATGTGCGAAAGAAATAGAAATAGAACGTTCGAGGGCGTTGGACCCTTTAAAGAAATTAAATGAAATTAAAAATTAATCAATTATTTATTGAAATAAAAGAAGTGTTTTTTAGGTTTTTTTGTATTTATGAAATAAGAAAATTAAAATTAAAATTAAAAGAAACCCTAATTCTAAGTTATTTTTAATTATTTGAGAAAAATGTTAAAGTTTAACTTAATTTACTAAAGAATTTATGTACATGTTTATTTACAAAATAAATTAGTAATTAATAATAATAATAATGATGAGAAAATTATTTATTAAAAAAAATGATGAAAAAGTTAAAAAACCTAATTTCTACATATTTAATTTATTAAGAAAAATATTAAAGTTTTGAAACCTAAATTAATCTAATTAATTGTTTAAAGTTTATTTACAAAAATAATAATAGTAAAATTAATATTAATAAAATAAACATTTTTTGATTTTTCTGTATTTTATATTTATTATGAAAATTATTTTATGGAATTAAAAGAAAAAAATTAAAAAACAATTAAAAGAATAAAAAGGAAAAACAAATAAAAATTAAAAATTGAGCAAACCATAGGGGGTGTCTGGCCCAAGGGGAGGTTTTTTGAAGTATTGACTCCTGAGTACCGTGGTCTGCATTTTTTGGCCATTGGATTGAGTTTCATGCATAAGTTGTTCTACTTTGGCCATTTGGCTTTTGGCCATTTGTGTTCTGGCTTCAACGTTCCCTTAATCTCTGGCTTAATGTCTGCCTCGCCATGTATTGGTGTCATGCATAAGTTTTTCTAGTCTGGCCATTTGGCTTTTGGCTTTTGGCCATTTGGCTTTTGGCCTCAACGTTCCTTAATGAACCTGCCTGGGATCCTGTCTAAATCTGCAGTGTTGAATCTCACAAACACATCAAATAAAATCATAAAATGCAAATAAAGTCAATATATGAAGAAATTTAATGTTTAGGCACAATATGGCATGTATGAATGATTATACCCTTTTGATCATGGAGATCAAATCAACCTTACCCTTACTGGAAAAGTAGTGACATGAATGCTTTTATGCCCTTTGGATCATGGAGATCAAGCCAGCCTTACCCTTACTGGAAAAGTAGTGACATGAATGCTTTTATACCCTTTGGATCATGGAGATCAAGCCAGCCTTACCCTTACTGAAGAAGTAATAAGATGTTGGTTTGTAACTGTGATGGCTTGTTGGTAGTGAGAGAGGGATTTGTAATAAGGATTTCAAGGTTTTAGGGTTCTTGAAAGAGTTTGATATTCTAACAGTGTTGTGGCAAGGTTTTTTCTCTCTTTTTCTCTTCTCTTTTTTTTTTTATTTTTTTCTCCCCTCTGGTTTGTGTGACAAGAAGGTGATTATATAGTGGAAATTAGGGTAAAGAAAATGGGCTTTGAATGTGCAATTGGGCCTCCAATATTCACTTGAATTCGTCACTTTCCAGGCTAAATCGCAGGGACTTAAGTGCATTTTTTGAAGTTGAAATGTGAAAACAAAATGTAGCCGACATCGAGAACTAACTCCTGTCCGAAAATCGACTCAATCGGATAAACGGTGAATTAGTTATGAATTTTTGAAGTTTCAGCTCAGACAAACTTATTTTGGGCTCCAGTGTCGGCTCTGACACGTTCTTCAATAAAAAACTGGTATTGATCGGTGCATAATTTGGTCTCGACTTTTGAAGCAAAGTTGTAGATCTATGAGTCAGTGACCTTGTGTAAAAATATGAGTCCAATCCGATAAAAATTGACCGAGTTATGAATTTTCGAAGTTTCGGCTCAGATGAAATAATATTCAGCATTCAGGATTTTCAGCGTGTCACGCACTCTGAGCAAAAAATGAAGGCCTTTTGAACACCGTTTGAACTCAATACCTTCTGTGAAAATGTAGCCAACTCAATTTGTGAAATTTTGGCACTGGAACCAGCTCGATACGATGAAAATCTACCAAGTTATGATTTTTTGAACATGACGCAGATAAACTTCTGTCACAAATTTTCTGCACGAAAATACTTGATAAATCCACATTTTTGAAGACCTTCTGATCAAAATTGGCTTCCAGCCGTGAGAGATGAAAACGTAGATAATGTCGAGACGGAATTTTGGCCACCGGAACGGGTTCAAAACGAGTCACGATCTTCAAGTTATGAATTTTTTAGCGCGTAAAAACTGCACTTTCAGCACACTTTTTCACTATATTTCTTCAAGAAAACTCACACATTCGGATACCTTCTTTAAAGAATTGACTCTTGAGCCGAACCTGAATTTGAGAATACGTTATCAGAGATATCTTGGCGAAAGAACACCTGAATATAACGCGCCGGGTTGGACTTGTGAATTTTCTTGAAATATTTTGAGAAATATGGGAGGGCAAATTTTGGGGTACAACAGTTGCCCCTGTTCAATCTTCTTAGACCTGAGGATGCAGATTGGCTGACGTGCCTTTCGTAATCCGAAGGTGGAAGATGATTGAACACTAGAGTGTCCAGAAATTTGCGCTCACATGTTAGCAGTGTGATGGAGGAATGGGCTTATAGATGCCATTTGGAGATTGCTGGATAAGATGATGGGCTTATAGATGCCATCTGGATATTGATCGCGTAGGAGATTCCTTAGCGAGAACCTGCATACCTGCAAAAGAACAAATGAGTACCTGACACGTTGCAGGAGCTGGTTTTCAGATGCTTGGTATAGATGTGTCCTGACTGGTTACAGGAGCTGAGTCTGGAGCTCCAAACGGCGATGAATGAACCAGGGATGGTTACTGCCTTAGCATGAATGGTAAGAGAATCTTGGACGATTACTACCCCAACAGGAACGCTGAGAGAATCTTGGGTGTCTTCTACTGGGATAAGAATCAGGGAGATCTTAGGGTCGATCTGACTGAACCAGAGAAGGCATTTGACTGGATAAGAATCAGGAAAATCTTAGGGTCGATTTAACTGAACCGGACAAGGTCTTGAAATCTTCAACTGGACAAGAATCAGGGAGATCTTAGGGTCGATCTGACTGAACCAGAGAAGGCCTTTGACTGGATAAGCATCAGGAAAATCTTAGGGTCGATTTAACTGAACCGGACAAGGTCTTGGAATATCTTCAACTGGATAAGCATCAGGGAGATCTTAGGGTCGATCTGACTGAACCAGAGAAGGCCTTTGACTGGGTAAGAATCAGGAAAATCTTAGGGTCGATTTAACTGAACCGGACAAGGTCTTGGAATATCTTCAACTGGATAAGAATCAGGGAGATCTTAGGGTCGATCTGACTGAACCAGAGAAGGCCTTTGACTGGATAAGCATCAGGAAAATCTTAGGGTCGATTTAACTGAACCGGACAAGGTCTTGAAATCTTCAACTGGACAAGAATCAGGGAGATCTTAGGGTCGATCTGACTGAACCAGAGAAGGCCTTTGACTGGGTAAGAATCAGGAAAATCTTAGGGTCGATTTAACTGAACCAGGCTAGGTCTTGAAATATGATTGAGAATTTCAACTGCATCTTTCCTGAAAGGTAAAGGTCAGTCATATGCAATGCATGATATGGATCAAGCAATGATGTTCTCAACATAAATGAGATTTGTATGATATGATGTGTCTATGCATGTTATAATGATGTATGTGATGTTTTGTGTATGTTTTTGTCTAGGAAAGTGAGTCCTTGACGGGTGCCGGGAAGTCGTATCCTGGGCTGATGTTGAGGAATAGATTTTGCTTCCGCTAGGGATGATGACTGCAAGAATACCGGTAGGAGAAGATGACTCCGTTGCGGAATAAACTTGGCAAATGGAGGATTCTGCGGGGAGAAAAGATACTCTAGCGACCATGCTGGGAAGCAATACTCTGTGAGAAGAGGGATGCTTTGCTGAATTGTTGATAATAGTTTGCTGGGGATAGGAAGACTTTGTCGACGACGCTCTTTCCGTAGCTTTTGGCTGAGGATAACCCAGTTATATCCTGTTGAGGAAATAACTCTTTAAATATAGTCGGGCGACGCGTTCGTGCTCTGCGAAGGATAAGCTTCCAGAATTTACTGGGGATAAGCTTACTGTTTGGGGAGGTGAATTCCAACTTTCTTGGGGAAACTGGATTGGACTCTCTTGGGGAAGTTTTGGCTGCGGGGGAAGTGATTCCTCTGAATATTTGATATGCCGCCGGGGAATAATCTTTAGACCAAGACTGCCGGGGATGCTTGTTAAGAATATCCATACATTGCTGGGGAATGTTGAGATCTGCGGGAGAATACCCAACTTTCCTTAAGTTTGATAGTAGCTTTGCTTGGCGAGAGTGCACTGACTGCTGACTTACTCTCTGGGGAATTAAAATGTACTGGTCATGTCCTTTAGCTGAACCTACCTTGGTACCTTGGAGGATAGAACAATCAGATTGCTTAAACGACTCTTTATTGCCCCTGTTTCTGAGGTATGAGAGGAAGACTTGTGAGGTGCTTATAGTTGTTGATGGACAAACCCTCTTCTGGTAGGCAGGTGACAAGATGACAGCACATAGTCGTACGCTTTGATCCCTTACTTTTGCCTGGACCGCCCTTTCGGGTTTTCAGTCCATCAGGATACCCATTTTTGCCCAAGCCGCCTTTTCAGGTTTTCGACTTGCCGGGTGTACAGATTTTTCATTTCATCCCTTCATTTTGCCCGAACCCTTTTGGTTCGCCGGGAAGCCCTTATTTTTGCCTAGGTATGTCAACCTAGCGGGTCTTTGATTTTGCGTAGTATTTTTCGACTATGTCCGTTCTCAGAACGTAGGGAGTTGCCCCTGTTAGAAGTGTTTTGTCATGTCACCAGAAGATGTCTGACCGGGCAAGATTCGTTGCTGAAATGCCCCAGGTGACTCATGCGGAGATTTGCCCCAGGCTATTTGGCCTTTGAGAGATTCTCCGAATCTTGACTTAACTGCCCCAGATGATGGACAATGATCATGCCTGCCCCCTTGATTGGAAGTGCTTTTGTTCACTAGGTATTTATCGTGCGAATTTCCCTGCTGTTCAAACAAAAAGTCACATGCAAACAAAGTTATATTAAAAATGCAAAGCCTATGTCTGTCTTGAAGATTTTGAAAATGCATTCTTTTTTTTCATAAAACAAATGAATGTTTGTAAAACGTGATGTCAACTCCGTATTTACCGTAGGCCTTCAGGAGTCAGGATACCTTTCGTAACAGTATGCTTTCGAACTAACCCATGCTTCAGCTAGGACTTTTAAGGGTTATAACGTGGCTTGGTTCACGGTTTAAGAAACAAAGGATAAAGGCTCAAATTATTTGTACCCACCCGCTCTTCGTGATGTTCTCCAAACCTAAACTCAGCTGATCGTGCGTTAGACCTTGTTTGAGTCTTTGTCCTGATGTTCCAATGATGGTTCGGATATTGATGATTTATTTTGAATGGGAAGTCATTTCTTTTTTGTTGAGGGTTTGTAGGACCTCTTTCTTTTTGATTTCGTTATCCCTATTTTTTGCCTGAACTGTTTCTTTTTGGAATTACAGTCAGCGGGATGCCCCAGTTTCATAAGTCCCTTTTTATAGGTTTTGACTTCTTGGGCTTTTCGTTTATGAATTTTTTTGATAATGACTGCTTTTCTTTATTGATCATTCGGAACCATCACTGTCTTTCTTTGTTTTATAAGGACCTCTTTGGTGCCATTCGTTATGCACTTGGATCAACTGAGAGACTACCCTGCCCCAGGTTATGATTAAGGGTTTTGAATTTCGAAAAGAAAAAACTCCTACTTCTTTGGCTCAGAGGGGTTGACGAGGGATTATCTTCCTTATTACTCCAGTGTCTAGGAATTGAAACAATGCCTGTACCTCATCAGCGGGGTCTGTTCAAAAGCATACTGTAGATTGTGGTATCGTTTTCGTCATCCTCCCTCAAGAGGCTTAGGATTATTAATTAAGAGTTGACATCAGAAAAAAACATGAAAATAATTTGCATTTAGTGAATACGAATATATTGCTTCAAAACAGACATATGCGATGCATTAATGAAATAACAATGTTTAACAATGAGTAAATGTTTGAACAAAAGAAGATTGCAACTTGAACATTCGAATGAACAAAAGTTTCCTAGTCTCAGAGCTTGTCACTTCAAAAGGTGAGCCTTGGAGGGATGGTAGGAAAATTCAGCCTGACCATCTTGTGTGAACTCCAATGCCCCTTCATCAATCAGGTCCTGGATCTTGTTCTTCAGAGCCCAACATTCATTTGTATCATGCCCCGGGCTATCAGAATGATAAGCGCAGCGAGCGTTGGGGTTATACTTTGGTGACGTTGTATTTTGAAACTTCGGAGCCTCTTTTAGAGTTATCAGCTTGGTCTCCAGCAACTGTGGCAATATCTGGGATAAATTCATGCCGAGCCGAGTGAACTGCCTCCTCTCGCTCCTTTGTTGGTTGTGATGTTGAATTTGTGACACTGGAGCTATCTGAGGAGCTCTCTCCTTGCCTCTTTGTCTCAAAGGTGGTCGGACGATGACTGGCTTTTTACCCTTAGACTTTTGCCCCAGCTGGTTACCCTGAAGCAGTTGGTTGATGAGAACCCCGAGCTCGTCTTGTCTTTGATCTAACCTTTGAATGGCAGTCGCCTGCCCCAGCATCTGGACTTTCAATGCATCCACCTCAGCTTGCAGGTGTTTCAGCCTTTCACCCTCAGCACTGTTTCTGACAAAGGTCTCCATGAGAAGTGTCCTTAGCTCCTCCTGCCCCTTGGATAGATTCAGGAGGATTTCCCCGAACCGAGTCTCTAGAGCAAGAAAGTCCTGGTTATCTTGTGGGCAAGCCATTGCTGAAATAAACAGCGAGAACGGTAAGTGACCTGCAACAAGGGTACCTGTTATGCAATGATATGTATGACATGCATGTAATGTTTTCAAGGACCTCGCGGGATAAACAAGAAAATTTGTTAGAACTTGGGTCCGGTAGCTTGATTGAAGGAAACCCATGTTGTTGAGAATTCTTCTTCAAGGGTCAAAGGCTCACCATATCCAGTGGGTCATAGCCCCTGACTTTAGTCATCCTGTCTGGCTTTGATTTCCAAACAACCTTGGTTGGGGGGAACCTTCTTCAAGTGTCAAAGCTCACCATATCTAGTGGGTCATAGCCCCTGACAACTTTGTCTAGAGGAAAATAAATCCTCTTTGCCCCTTGCTGGACAGTTGGTTCATCATGACCTGCATCACAAGCCCTTGAGATCCTTGAAATGGGTTAAGATGTATGCAATGGTATGATGTTATGCTATGCATGGGGTAATGTAAGTAACCCTGTTATGAGTCCCAATTAAGGACTGCAAACCAAAACCCGCAAGAAACTCAAGTAAAACCTGTTATGAGTCCTAATTAAGGACTATAAACGAAACCTGCGAGAAACTTAGTAAGCCTTGTGATGAGTCCTAGTTAAGGACTAAAACAAAACCTGCAGGAAGTTTAGTAAGCCTTGTGATGAGTCCTAGTTAAGGACTATGAACAAAACCTGCAGGAAGTTCAGTAAACCTTGTTATGAGTCCTAGTTAAGGACTATAAACAAAACCTGCAAGAAGTTCAGATGTCAGATAACAAGCATGCAAGTAATCTAAGTTTGAAGGCACACAAGTCACACAAAAGAGCCCTTAGAGTTTAGGCCAGCATGAAGTTTGGGGTACTACCCTCTTGAAGTTGGTGGGCTCAACCTGTCCTATTAGAAGTAATCGGGTTCTAAGGGTCCCAATATCACGGGATTGCTTTCATTGTTCATCGTTTCGATTTAGCCACTGAACTGGCGACCGAAATATTCCAGGAAAGCAACCCTCAATTGAGTGTAGTATCGAGTATCAACCAACCTCGGACTGCACCAAAGTCAGTTATCTCACTACCCTAAAGAGGCCAAGATAGTTCAATTAAGGTTCCTAAGGTCTGTTGATGCTTCATGACACCACGCGGAGGCCCCGTACTCTCCTTGACTGAACTCAAGGGTTACCGGTACACACCAAAGTGTCACATCAACGTAGCAGACTATTTCAACCATGTCGGTATACCCCGCACAGTTCCCTCACAGTCTTGTTGCTACTTTCTAAGAAAGGTATCCCCCAGATCCGGGTTAGGATCTATAGAACTCCCAAGCAACCCACAATTTTAAAGCACACAAGGAAAACAATTGAAAACATAGTTATGAACTAACCCTAAGGTACACCTCACTTTATAAGTTTATCCCCAGCAGAGTCGCCAGTTCTGTGATCGGTGGATCTGGAACTGACTGTTTAACGCTGGTTCGCGAAATGTCGCGGAAGCAAGAGTCGCCACCGTCTTTTATTTTCTCCAAATGGAAAGGACAAAAGCACAGAAAAATTCCTTATAGAGATTGCTCTCGGTTCGGGAGGTAGATTATAGAAAGGGAAGGTATTAGCACCCTTTCTATCCATGGTTATCCATGGGCTCTTAGATACTTGCTCATTTGTGTTTTCAAAAATGGTTTGTTTGCTTTTCAACTGTGGGTTTTAAAAAGTTTCTTTGAAAATTTCAGTTCGACTCTTGTATCGGTCCTCAAGAGTGTTTGAAAAATGCTTTCGAAAGCTTTTTGAAAATGTGTTGGTGTGAAAAGTATTTTTTTGATTGGTTTTGAAGTTTAGAGCAAGTATCTAGAGTCGTCTACCTACCCTAAGGAATTCGTCTGTGTAAATGTCCTTTAAAGTAGTGCCATCCCACCATTGAGAGGTAGGTAGCACCACCGTTGGAGGTGTTCGGGTCAATTCGAGGTTCGGGACATGGTGATCACCAGAGCAATAGGAAGACACCTTAGAAGCTACCCTCATGCCAGGTTCCCGGATCATGAGGACTTACTAAGACATCCTCTACTCGACGATCACCTTTCGAGGCAAGGCAACAGTGAGGCGTACCCTAGGGGTGGTGTGTGCGATTTGTGTGTCGTTTTCAGATATTTTGTCTTTTGTCATGTTATTGGTGATCTAGCGTTTGTTTTTATTTTTGTCCATACATTCTTTCATGCATTTATTTAACAGTTAAAAGAGTGCGGAAAGATAAAATTCCTAAACTATTACAAAGGCGCGGGTCCACATCGCCAAATTTAATCCAGGACCCGATTTGACAGAAAATAAAGAAATAAAATGCGGGAAATATAAAATGTCCGAGTTACATGGCTTGAGCAATTACATAATATTTGAAAGAAAATAAATGTGCGAAAGAAATAGAAATAGAACGCTCGAGGGCGTTGGACCCTTTAAAGAAATTAAATGAAATTAAAAATTAATCAATTATTTATTGAAATAAAAGAAGTGTTTTTTAGGTTTTTTTGTATTTATGAAATAAGAAAATTAAAATTAAAATTAAAAGAAACCCTAATTCTAAGTTATTTTTAATTATTTGAGAAAAATGTTAAAGTTTAACTTAATTTACTAAAGAATTTATGTACATGTTTATTTACAAAATAAATTAGTAATTAATAATAATAATAATGATGAGAAAATTATTTATTAAAAAAAATGATGAAAAAGTTAAAAAACCTAATTTCTACATATTTAATTTATTAAGAAAAATATTAAAGTTTTGAAACCTAAATTAATCTAATTAATTGTTTAAAGTTTATTTACAAAAATAATAATAGTAAAATTAATATTAATAAAATAAACATTTTTTGATTTTTCTGTATTTTATATTTATTATGAAAATTATTTTATGGAATTAAAAGAAAACAATTAAAAAACAATTAAAAGAATAAAAAGGAAAAACAAATAAAAATTAAAAATTGAGCAAACCATAGGGGGTGTCTGGCCCAAGGGGAGGTTTTTTGAAGTATTGACTCCTGAGTACCGTGGTCTGCATTCTTTGGCCATTGGATTGAGTTTCATGCATAAGTTGTTCTACTTTGGCCATTTGGCTTTTGGCTTTTGGCTTTTGGCCATTTGTGTTCTGGCTTCAACGTTCCCTTAATCTCTGGCTTAATGTCTGCCTCGCCATGTATTGGTGTCATGCATAAGTTTTTCTAGTCTGGCCATTTGGCTTTTGGCTTTTGGCCATTTGGCTTTTGGCCTCAACGTTCCTTAATGAACCTGCCTGGGATCCTGTCTAAATCTGCAGTGTTGAATCTCACAAACACATCAAATAAAATCATAAAATGCAAATAAAGCCAATATATGAAGAAATTTAATGTTTAGGCACAATATGGCATGTATGAATGATTATACCCTTTTGATCATGGAGATCAAATCAACCTTACCCTTACTGGAAAAGTAGTGACATGAATGCTTTTATGCCCTTTGGATCATGGAGATCAAGCCAGCCTTACCCTTACTGGAAAAGTAGTGACATGAATGCTTTTATACCCTTTGGATCATGGAGATCAAGCCAGCCTTACCCTTACTGAAGAAGTAATAAGATGTTGGTTTGTAACTGTGATGGCTTGTTGGTAGTGAGAGAGGGATTTGTAATAAGGATTTCAAGGTTTTAGGGTTCTTGAAAGAGTTTGATATTCTAACAGTGTTGTGGCAAGGTTTTTTCTCTCTTTTTCTCTTCTCTTTTTTTTTTTTCTCCCCTCTGGTTTGTGTGACAAGAAGGTGATTATATAGTGGAAATTAGGGTAAAGAAAATGGGCTTTGAATGTGCAATTGGGCCTCCAATATTTACTTGAATTCGTCACTTTCCAGGCTAAATCGCAGGGACTTAAGTGCATTTTTTGAAGTTGAAATGTGAAAAAAATTGTAGCCGACATCGAGAACTAACTCCTGTCCGAAAATCGACTCAATCGGATAAACGGTGAATTAGTTATGAATTTTTGAAGTTTCAGTTCAGACAAACTTATTTTGGGCTCCAGTGTCGGCTCTGACACGTTCTTCAATAAAAAACTGGTATTGATCGGTGCATAATTTGGTCTCGACTTTTGAAGCAAAGTTGTAGATCTATGAGTCAGTGACCTTGTGTAAAAATATGAGTCCAATCCGATAAAAATTGACCGAGTTATGAATTTTCGAAGTTTCGGCTCAGATGAAATAATATTCAGCATTCAGGATTTTCAGCGTGTCACGCACTCTGAGCAAAAAATGAAGGCCTTTTGAACACCGTTTGAACTCAATACCTTCTGTGAAAATGTAGCCAACTCAATTTGTGAAATTTTGGCACTGGAACCAGCTCGATACGATGAAAATCTACCAAGTTATGATTTTTTGAACATGACGCAGATAAACTTCTGTCACAAATTTTCTGCACGAAAATACTTGATAAATCCACATTTTTGAAGACCTTCTGATCAAAATTGGCTTCCAGCCGTGAGAGATGAAAACGTAGATAATGTCGAGACGGAATTTTGGCCACCGGAACAGGTTCAAAACGAGTCACGATCTTCAAGTTATGAATTTTTTAGCGCGTAAAAACTGCACTTTCAGCACACTTTTTCACTATATTTCTTCAAGAAAACTCACACATTCGGATACCTTCTTTAAAGAATTGACTCTTGAGCCGAACCTGAATTTGAGAATACGTTATCAGAGATATCTTGGCGAAAGAACACCTGAATATAACGCGCCGGGTTGGACTTGTGAATTTTCTTGAAATGTTTTGAGAAATATGGGAGGGCAAATTTTGGGGTACAACAATCTCCCTGATGCTTATCCAGTTGAAGATGTTCCAAGACCTTGTCCGGTTCAGTTAAATTGACCCTAAGATTTTCCTGATGCTTATCCAGTCAAAGGCCTTCTCTGGTTCAGTCAGATCGACCCTAAGATCTCCCTGATGCTTATCCAGTTGAAGATATTTCAAGACCTAGACCGGTTCAGTTAAATCGACCCTAAGATTTTCCTGATGCTTATCCAGTCAAAGGCCTTCTCTGGTTCAGTCAGATCGACCCTAAGATCTCCCTGATGCTTATCCAGTTGAAGATATTTCAAGACCTTGTCCGGTTCAGTTAAATTGACCCCAAGATTTTCCTGATGCTTATCCAGTCAAAGGCCTTCTCTGGTTCAGTCAGATCGACCCTAAGATCTCCCTGATGCTTATCCAGTTGAAGATATTCCAAGACCTTGTCCGGTTCAGCTAAATCGACCCTAAGATTTTCCAGATGCTTACCCAGTCAAAGGCCTCCTCTGGTTCAGTCAGATCGACCCTAAGATCTCCCTGATGCTTATCCCAGTAGAAGACACCCAAGATTTTCTCAACGAGCGTTGTTGAAGTTAAAGTCGCCCAACGTTCTCTTACCATTCAGGCTAAGGCAGTAACCATCCCTGGTTCATTCATCATCATGTGAAGACTCCAGACTCAGCTCCTATAACCAGTCAGGACATATCTATACCAAGCATCTGAAAATCAGCTCCTGCAACATGTCAGGTACTCATTTCTTCTTTTTGCAGGTACGCAAGTTCTCGCTAAGGAATCTCTTATGCGATCAACATCCAGATGGCATCTATAAGCCCATCATCCTATCCAGTAATCTCTAAATGGCATCTATAAGCCCATTCCCATCACCATCATACTGCTAACATGTGAGCGCAAATTTCTGGGCACTCTAGTGTCCAATCATCTTCTACCCTCGGATTACGAAAGGCACGTCCGCCAATCTGCATCCTCAGGTCTAAGAAGATTGAACAGGGGCAACTGTTGTACCCCAAAATTTGCCCTCCCATATTCTTCAAGAAATTGCCAAGCCAAGTCACAAAATTCCCCAAGGGTTGTACAGTGCAAAGGTCCCCTACACAGTCAAAACTAGGGTTTGTGTGCTGATCAAGAAAATGAAGTTTTCAAAGGCCCAATCAAGCCTCACATGCCTACAAATATGGTCAAGCATCCTCATATCAAGTTTCAAGGCATTCAGCACAAAATTGCACAGTCAAAAACCCTAATTGCACTACAGTCAACTGTAGGGGCAAAATGGTCATTTGACAGTCAAAAGTTCAAATTTTTGGTCAACATATCATTTTGAAGCCACAAACATCATTTGATCAATGCTTGATCATGATTCTCAAAATTTGGCTCAGAAATCATCAAAGATGCAAAAGTTTCCTTATTTGGACAGCTGAAAAAGTCAACTGAAATTGACCAGGGCATAACTTTCACATGGATTATCAGAAAAATTCCATCCAAAGCTCATTTTGAAGAGGAAGACATTTCCTACAACTCATATTCATACTTCAAGTCCAAGAAATGCTCTCACAAAAAGTTATCAATTTCAACATTATAGGTCATTTTCAAAAGTCAACAAAAAGGGACTTTAAGTCAAAGGCCATAACTTGAGATTGGTATATCAATATGACATGGGACCAAAGGCATTGGTTAGAGGACTCAAAGACCTTTCCAAAATGTCCAAGAACATGAGAAAAGCTTAAAATTTGAGCAAGTTATGCCTTGTGGAAGTTGGGAAAGTTTTGGATATTTTGAAAAGTCAACATTACTTCAAATGACCTAAAATTGCTAATGGGCCCATTTTTCTTCCACAATTCATCATTCCAAGCATGTGCACGACCACCTGGCCCAAAGGGAAGTATTTTCTCATTTTTTATTTATTTATTTGAATTTTTATTTATATTAATTCATTTAAATCATTTAAATATGTGAAAAATATATAACTTGACCTAATAAATCTTTTCATGCATGTTTTGCCCTCAATATTTCGTGCACATTCAAAAATAGGAAGATTTGATTTGATTTGAGCATAATTGATACAAGAGCACATGGAAAAGATTGAAAACATAATGGTGAAAAATCAAATCTCCAAATCCATGAATGAAAGATATTTGGATCAATTTTGTTAACCTAATCTATTCAGTACATAAGCCTGAGTGAAAACCTAATGCTGAGACACAAAAGCTGCGCAAGAAACACCATTGCAAACTTGAAAAATTCTCTAAAAATTCAAAAAACTGAAAAGCACTTTTTAGGTTGATCCAAAGCACAAAACCTATTCCATTAGCTTCCTTGAAGGTTCCTGAACGTGTTCCAATCCATATCATCCATTCAAACTCCAAGAAGTGGTATATTGAACTGGAACTGCATCAAGAAAAAATCATAACCATATATCATATTCCATGCATTATTTGTGAAATTTATTCATTGATTCATGTTCATTATGATGTTTTAGGGCTAACCATGATGTTTAATTGAATTATTATGCTGTATACGAGATTTCGCCATGTTCGATTTCTAGGGTTTACAGGGTTGGACATTAGGGCTTTTGCAAAAAGGAAAAATTAGGACTCAAGACCATGACCATTAGCATCAGTGCATCTGGACGAAGAAGAGGCACCCATCGCGCCAAATTTATGGACACCATAGGCCTAATCGCTATTTTCCCATAGCTGGCCTAAGAAAACGCGTCCAAAACCGTTGCTTTTGTTTTTGTTTTACAGGGATGGTGAAGAAGATGATGTGTTGTCAACAAATGATACGCTAGTTTGAATTTCGCGCGTTCTAGCCCACTAACGCGTTGTTTTCTTTCATTATATTTGTTGCTTATTTACTTAACAAAAGAGTTTCATGGTTCAGCTGGCAAGCGCTCATTGCGTTGACATCTAAGACCTGGGTTCGAGCCCCAGGTCTGTATAATTTCCATATTATTTTTCCATGTGAATTCCTATGCAGCGCTTACGTTGAGGATCACCATGTATCCTCCAGATCAAACCATACACGCGTCCTGGGAGATCAAATCAAAGGCAGGGATTCAAAGAACACAATAAACCCTAGTCAACGTTGCCACACGTGTCATGCAAAAAGTCAGAAGGGCCATGCTCAAGTGGGCCAGATTGCTGAGTCCATACCTCACAATTGGGACTGAACCCCCCCTGGTTTGCAATTTCTCCATTTTTTTTCATGTTTTATTTTTAATTGTTATTTTATTTTCTTTATTTGTTTAAATTAATTAATTATTTCTACAAAATATAAAAATGCATAAAAAAATCAGAAAAGATCAAAAATATAATAAATATTTTCTTTTAATTATTTTCATAAATAAATTGTGTATAATTGAATTAATTTAAAATAGGTTTAATTTTAATTCCCTTCATAACAAAAAACCCAAAAATATAGAATTAGGTTTAATGATTTTATTCCTTTTTTTAATTTTTTCTTTCTCACAATAATATTATTTATTTTATTTATTTTTATAACCAAATTTGCATGTAAATTAATTAGAGTTTCATTTAGGTTAAAAAACTTTAATATTTTTCTTAACAACTTAAAAACCATTAGAATTAGGGTTAGTTAATTTTAATTAATTCTTTTTTCTATTAAATCTCAAAACATTAAAAAACACTAAAAACAAATTCTTGCTTTCTTTTAATTTTAATTTTAATTCCTCATTAACTTTAATTTTCGCAAAAGGGTCCAACGCCCATATTTTTAACTGTTTAATTTCGCATATTTATTTTATTTCGCTCAAATAATTATGTATCTCTCCCAAAGCTTTGTAACATTTACTTCTCGCACTTTTCAATTTCTTTATTTACTTTGCTTTATTTATTTTTCTGTCAAATCGGGTCCGGTTTAATTTTGGCGATGTGGACCCGCGCCATTTGTAATAGCTTAGAATTTACTTTTCCTGCAAATATTTTTAATTGTTAAAAAAAGCATGCAAGAATGAATGGCCATAAATAAAATCAAGCGTAGAACACTGATAAATATGACAAGACAAATGCAAACGAAAACGACACACGAATCGCACACACCACCCCTAGGGTACGCCTCACTGTTGCCTTGCCTTCGAAAGGTGATCGTCGAGTAGAGGATGTCTTAGTAAGTCCTCATGATCCGGGAACCTGGCATGAGGGTAGCTTCTAAGGTGTCTTCCCATTGCTCTGGTGATCACCATGTCCCGAACCTCGAATTGACCCGAACACCTCCAACGGTGGTGCTACCTACCTCTCAATGGTGGGATGGCACTACTTTAAAGGACATTTACACAGACGAATTCCTTAGGGTAGGTAGGTTCTCGTAGATACTTGCTCTCTTCAAAAACAAACAAAAATATTTTCACACCAACACATTTTCAAAAGCTCTCAAAGCAATTTTTCAAACACTCTGACACAAGAGTCGAACTGAAATTTTCAAAGAAACTATTTAAAACCCACAGTTGAAAAGCAAACAAACCATTTTTGAAAACACAATGAGCAAGTATCTAAGAGCCCATGGATAACCATGGATAGAAAGGGTGCTAACACCTTCCCTTTCTATAACCTACCTCCCGAACCGAGAGCAATCTCTTTAAGGAATTTTTCCGTGCTTTTGTCCTTTCCATTTGGAGAAAATAAAAGACGGTGGCGACTCTTGCTTCCGCGACATTTCGCGAACCAGCGTTAAACAGTCAGTTCCAGATCCACCGATCACAGAACTGGCGACTCTGCTGGGGACTTAACTTAAAGTGAGGTGTACCTTAGGGTTAGTTCATAACTGTGTTTTCAATTGCTTTCCTTGTTTGCTTTATTATTGTGGGTTGCTTGGGAGTTCTATAGATCCTAACCCGGATCTGGGGGATACCTTCTTAGAAAGTAGCAACAAGGCTGTGAGGGAACTGTGCGGGGTATACCGACATGGTTGAAACAGTCTGCTACGTTGATGTGGCACTTTGGTGTGTACCGGTAACCCTTGAGTTCAGTCAAGGAGAGTACGGGGCCTCCGCGTGGTGTCATGAAGCATCAACAGACCTTAGGAACCTTAATTGAACTATCTTGGCCTCTTTAGGGTAGTGAGATAACTGACTTTGGTGCAGTCCGAGGTTGGTTGATACTCGATACTACACTCAATTGAGGGTTGCTTTCCTGGAATATTTCGGTCGCCAGTTCAGTGGCTAAATCGAAACGATGAACAATGAAAGCAATCCCGTGATATTGGGAACCTTAGAACCCGGTTACTTTGATTAGGACAGGTTGAACCCACCAACTTCAAGAGGGTACTACCCAGACCCCATGCTGGCCTTAAATCTTAAGGGCTTGTCTTGTGTGCCTTGTGTGCCTTACATGTTTGTCTTTGTAAATATCTGTGGTGTGTTTAATCATAGCATCATGACATCATCCATCATCATATGCATTGACTAACCATTTCAGGGGTTCGAATTTTCATCTTTGTTCTTGTTTTGTAGGACATGAAAACTGTTCGTAGAAAGACAATTCAAATCAATCTTGTAAGGATCCCTCCTCAGCTTAAGGAGCTTATATCCAGGATTCCCGAGAACTCATCATTCAGTGAAAGACATGGAAGCCTCCTCAGCTTGGTCAACACCAACATTGAGGAAGATATGATTAAGGTCTTGTTCCAATTCTTTGATCCTCTGCATCACTGTTTTACCTTCTTGGATTATCAGTTGGTACCTACATTGGAGGAGTTCTCCCGGCTCCTGAGGATCCCTATCCTTGATCAGCTACCCTTCAACGGTACAGACAAGGAACCTAAGCTTGAAGAGATTGCTAAAGCCTTGCACCTACAGTCATCTGACCTCAAGGGACATTGGGAAGTTAGAAGTGGTATCAAAGGGTTCTTAGCCAGGTTTCTGTTTGAAAAGGCCCTTGAATGTTGGAACTCCCTTGACTTGCAAGCTTTTGAAGAAGTGGTAGCCCTCCTGGTCTATGGTCTGGTGTTGTTCCCTAATCCAGATCAGCTTATTGATATCAGTGCTGTTCAGATCTTCATGTCCAGGAATCCTATACCTACGTTGCTGGGGGACATCCTTCACTCATGTTACACTCGAACCATGAGAAAAAGGGGTGTCCTTATGTGTTGCACTCCTCTCCTGGGAAGGTGGTTTATTTCGCACCTTCCACAATCAGCCTTGAAGAATGAGCGGGGTTTGAGATGGTCACAACGGTTGATGACTCTTACGCATGCAGATATACATTGGTGCCATAGGTCCAGAGAAGATGTCACCATCATTGATCGTTGCGGGGAGTACCCTAATGTTCCTTTACTTGGAATCAGAGGAGGTATTACTTACAGCCCATGCCTGGCTTGGAGGCAGTTTGGTTATGCTCGGAGGGATGGTCCTCATGACATGTTAATTCCTGACATAGTTTTTGACTTCGACAACGATACTCAAGGACTTCGCCAGAGATTTATCAGAGCCTGGAGGATGCCAAGTAGGATAGATAGCAAGACACTGGGGCACAGGAATTCCATCCCGTTGGAACCTTATCTCAAGTGGGTACGAGCCCGTTCCCAGAAGTTAGTGATGCCTTATCCTCATATGCTCCCAGTAATCAAAGAACCAGTATTGGAAGGGGAAGTACCCTACATTATTCAGCACCCTGATATGCCCACATCCTGGGAAGAGATGCAGAAAAGCTGGATCCAGCTTAAGGAAGAACGGAATTCTCTTGAGACCAGTCTATACACCAGTGAAAAGAAAGTCTTGGAGCTCACCCGCCTGTTGCATGAGGAGAGGAATCTCAACACCTACATAGCTCCGAAGAGGATGCGCAGTGTATTTTGGGATTGATTTGATTTTTGTACTTTTGCCCATGAGACCTTGATGTATTAAACAATGATTTCCTTAATGATAACGTGTGTTCCTTTTTGTCTACAACAAATTTGAACTTTCGAACCCTTGAAAACATAAATCATACGCATTTCATACATCATGTGCATAGCAGGTTTTTCCCCTTTTCAGGTTGCTTACAGTTCTTCGCTGTTTGTTTCAGCGTCATGAATACCGACTCTACATCAACTGAGACATCAATCAAGGCTCTTCAGGCGCAGAATGCGCAGTTTCAAGAATTAATCAAGGGTCTGGCTAAAGGCCAAGAAGAACTGAAGGCTATGCTCCTGAAGAAGGAGAAGAAGAAGAAGAGAAGAACTGTTCTGTTCAACTCGGGCCGAAGGTTTAACAAAACTCTGCAACAGGAAGAGGCTGGTTCTTCTGTTGACAAGAATTCTCCTCAGGCAGAAGCAAGGGTTCCTAGTCCGGTAGTCTCCGACAACGAGACAGATTTTGATGAAGAACAGTACCCTCCTGCAGAAGATAGATACAAGCAACTGGAGGACAGATTGAAGGCTATGGAGGTTCAACAGGTACCTGGGCTGGATTTCGGAGATCTGGGTTTGTCGACTGGTGTGATCATCCCTCACAAGTTCAAAGCACCATCCTTCTCTAAGTATGATGGGGCGTCTTGTCCCAAGCTGCATCTGAGGTCCTATGTTCGGAAAATTCAGCCGTACTCTGTGGATAAGAATTTATGGATCCACTTCTTCCAGGAGAGTCTTTCAGGGACTCATCTCGAATGGTTCTATCAGCTGGATGGGACCAAGGTTCGTAACTGGGAGGAGTTGGCTACTGCTTTCTACAAGCAGTATCAATATAATGCCGACCTTGCCCCCACACGTACCCAACTCCAGAGTATGTCGTTAGGTGCAAGCGAAGGTTTTAAGGAGTACGCTCAGAAGTGGAGAGACCTGGCTGGCAGGGTGCAGCCACCATTGACTGATCGGGAGCTGGTAGACATGTTCTTGGGGACCCTATCAGGGCCGTTTTTCAACCATCTGATTGGGAATTCTTCTGCTGGGTTCACTGATTTGATTCTGACTGGAGAGAGAATTGAAGCTGGGCTGAAGTCTGGAAAAATTCCGAAGGGTGCATCATCCAGTTCTGAGAAGAAACCCTTCAAGAAGGAGTCTAGTGCCGTATACAGTGCCAGGAGATCAGAGAGACATGAGCACCGCCAATCTGTCAGTGCGGTAATGATTGCTAAGCCTGCTGCCGCTCCCCGGCCAAACAATCCTCAGAAGGTTGAAAGACCCCGGAGAGAATTCACCCGCTTAAGCATGACTTTGTCGCAGATCCTGCCACAGTTGCTATCAACCAATTTAGTGACTGTCAGGGAGGCGCCGAAGTTTCCCAATACTGCATCTCCTAAGTACAACCCGAATGCTCGTTGTGCTTACCATTCAGATAGCCCGGGGCACTCTACGGATGACTGTTGGGCGTTAAAGAATAAGCTGCAGGACCTTATTGACGCCAAGGAGGTACAGTTTGAGGCATCTGACAAGCCTAATGTAGTGACAGCTCCCCTGCCTGCTCATGGAGTAAATGCTATTGGGGACGAAGACGAAGTGGACGATGCTGAGTTTGATAGCTGGATCTACCCGGCAACCGACAGTGGGCCTAACAATTGGAGTGCAAAAGACAATCTCCCTATTTCTCTTGTTACTGAGTAATGAATTCCTATGTTTTGTTATTTTGTAATAAACAATGATAAACTCTATGGCCCGGTGTCTTACCCGAGGCACCGTGGTTCTATTTGTGAGGGCATACAAACTGTCATTTCATATATCATGAATGAAAATCTTGGACGTATTTTTCGCATTGCAAATATTGTGTTCCTCTTCTGTCTTTCTTTTCCTTTACATAATTTTCAAAACAGCTGTATTTACACACACACTCACTCATACAGGTTTCAATCCACTCTGGATCTTACTGATAACAACTCTGCTACTGCCAACTATGACTTCGAAAATCCGATCAACTTAGCCGAAGACGAAGGTGAAGATGATTGTGAAGTGCCTGGCGAGCTTGCAAGACTGTTGCTTCAGGAAGAGAGGGCAATTCAACCCCATGAAGAGCCAGTGGAAACCATAAACCTGGGTACTGAGGCAGACAGGCAAGAGGTAAAGATTGGTGCCAACCTAGAGCTCAGCGTGAAGCAACGGTTAACCAAGATGTTACATGACTATATGGAGATCTTTGCCTGGTCCTACGAAGACATGCCCGGGTTGGATACCGATATTGTGGTCCATCATTTGCCAACTAAGGAAGACTGCCCTCCAGTTAAGCAAAAGGTCCGTCGGATGCGTCCAGAGATGTCCGAGAAGATTAAGGCCGAAGTTATGAAACAGTTTGACGCTGGATTCCTTGCAGTGACTTCTTACCCTCGGTGGGTTGCTAATGTGGTGCCGGTACCTAAGAAGGATGGTAAGGTCAGAATGTGTGTCGATTACAGGGATCTGAACAGGGCCAGCCCCAAAGATGACTTCCCCCTACCTCACATTGATGTCCTTGTTGATAATACAGCTCAGCACAAAGTATTCTCTTTCATGGATGGCTTTTCAGGTTACAATCAGATTAAGATGGCACCTGAAGACATGGAAAAGACTACCTTTGTTACTCAGTGGGGCACCTTCTGCTACAAGGTCATGCCATTTGGATTAAAGAACGCTGGGGCAACCTACCAACGTGCCATGGTTGCTTTATTTCATGACATGATCCATCATGAGATAGAAGTGTATGTGGACGACATGATCGCAAGGTCCCAGACTGAGGAAGAGCATCTAGATCATCTGCAGAAGTTGTTTGACCGGTTGAAACTATACAAGCTAAGATTGAACCCGAACAAGTGCACCTTTGGGGTAAGATCTGGAAAATTGCTAGGCTTCGTGGTCAGTGATAAAGGTATTCAAGTGGATCCTGCTAAGGTCAAAGCTATTCAAGAGATGCCAGTTCCCAAGACAGAGAAGGAAGTCAGAGGCTTTTTAGGACGCCTGAATTACATCGCTCGATTCATCTCACATCTGACTGCTACTTGTGAGCCAATCTTCAAGCTGCTGAAGAAAGATCAGGTAGTACGTTGGAATGATGAATGTCAGGCTGCTTTTGACAGAATCAAAGAGTATCTCCAAGAACCACCTATTCTTATGCCACCGGTTGAAGGGAGACCTCTGATACTATACCTGACAGTGCTCGACAATTCAATGGGGTGTGTGCTGGGGCAGCATGACGAGTCTGGCCGAAAAGAGCATGCCATTTATTACCTTAGCAAAAAGTTTACCGACTGTGAGACCCGATACTCACTGCTCGAGAAAACTTGCTGCGCTTTGGTATGGGTTGCTCGCCGGCTGAGACAGTATATGCTGACTCACACTACTTTGTTGATCTCAAAGATGGATCCCATAAAATACATATTCGAAAAGCCTGCTCTGTCTAGGAGAATTGCAAGATGGCAAATGATCTTGACGGAATACGACATTCAGTACACAACCCAGAAAGCCATCAAGGGAAGTGTATTGGCAGACCACCTGGCACATCAAGCTGTAGATGACTACCAGTCCATGAACTTTGAGTTTCCGGATGAGAGCATCATGATTGTCACTGATTGTGAAGTACCTGGACCGGATGAAGGACCTGAACCAGGATCCCGATGGTCTATGCACTTTGACGGAGCCTCCAATGTTTTGGGAAATGGTATCGGCGCCATCATCATATCTCCTCAAGGTACTCATACTCCACTCACTGCCCGGCTATGTTTCAACTGTACCAACAACATGGCGGAGTATGAGGCGTGCATCATGGGTCTTCAAGCCGCGATTGACCTAAGGATCAAGTTTCTGAGTGTCTTCGGAGATTCCGCTCTTGTGATCAACCAGATCAAAGGAGAGTGGGATACGAAACATCCAAACCTGATTCCTTACAGAGAATGTGTGTTGACCCTGATCCCCCACTTCACGGAGATAACCTTTGAGCACTTTCCAAGAGAAGAGAATCAGTTAGCGGACGCGTTAGCTACAATGTCTTCAATGTTCAAGGTCAAATGGGATAATGAGGCTCCCCGGATCATCATCTGGAAACTGGACGAACCAGCATACTGTTGTGATCTCAAAACTGAATTGGTGACTGAGAAGCCTTGGTACCACGAAGTGAAGAGATATCTGGAAGTTCAGGAATACCCTGAAGGTGCATCTGTCAATGATAAGAAATTCCTGAGAAGGTTCGCAGCCAAGTTCTTCCTAAGCAACGGCATCTTGTACAAACGAAACCATGATTCGACCTTACTGCGCTGTGTGGATAAGACTGAAGCAGAAAGAATCATGGAAGAGCTACATGAAGGGACCTTTGGTACGCATTCCAGTGGGCACACTATGGCTAAGAAAATCCTACGGGCAGGATATTACTGGTCTACAATGGAAGCTGACTGTTACCAACATTCCAGGACATGCCACAAGTGCCAGATTTATGCAGACAAGGTGCATGTTCCTCCGGTTCCCCTGAATGTACTGACTGCGCCTTGGCCGTTTGCAATGTGGGGCATAGACATGATCGGCGAGATTAAACCTACGGCATCCAATGGGCATCGCTTCATCCTAGTGGCGATTGATTATTTTACGAAGTGGGTTGAGGCAGCCTCCTATGCTACGGTAACCAAGACTGTTGTGGCACGGTTCATTCGGCACAACCTAATCTGTCGGTACAGCGTCCCTGAGCGGATTATTACAGACAACGGTACCAATCTGAACAACAAGATGATCGCTGAGCTCTGCGAACAGTTCAAGATACAGCACCATAATTCTTCTCCTTACAGATCGAAGATGAATGGGGCTGTAGAAGCAGCAAATAAGAACATCAAGAAAATCGTGCAGAAGATGACAGTGACTTATAAAGATTGGCACGAGATGTTACCGTTCTCTCTACATGGGTACCGTACCTCAGCTAGGACGTCAACCGGGGCAACTCCTTTCTCTCTAGTTTATGGCATGGAGGCAGTCTTGCCGATCGAAGTGCAAATTCCCTCTCTCCGGATAATGAAGGATGCAAATCTGAACGAGGATGATTGGATCCAGACACGACTTGATCAGCTCAACCTCATTGACGAAAAGAGACTTGCTGCTATTTGTCATGGTCAGACGTATCAGAAACGGATGATCAGGGCATTTAACAAAAAGGTCAGACCACAGGAATATCAAGTTGGGGATCTGGTAATCAAGAGAATCATCCTTCCTCAGAGTGATCCAAGGGGAAAATGGACCCCTACGTACGAAGGGCCATTTGTGGTTAAGCATGTGTTCTCAGGAGGAGCCATGATTCTAACCAATATGGATGGTGACGACCTTCCTCACCCCGCCAATGCAGACATAGTAAAAAGATACTACGCATAAAAAAGACCCGCTAGGCTGACATGCCTAGGCAAAAATTAGGGCTTCCCGTCGAACCAAAAGGGTTCGGGCAAAATGAAGGGATGAAATGAAAAAATCTGTACAACCGGCAAGTCGAAAACCTGAAAAGGCGGCTTGGGCAAAAATGGGTATCCCGGTGGACTGAAAACCCGAAAGGGCGGTCCAGGCAAAAATTAGGGATAAAAGCGTAATACTATGTCTCATTGGATCACTTTGCATCCAGAATCCGGTACCTGCATCAAGTTCAGACGGCATCGATCAGTCAGCTTCACCTTCAACCAAGGTCATCAAGTGATGAGACGCTCAGAGTTATAAAGGCAATAGCAGAGTTGAAACCCAGTGGGATCATATTTCACACAGCTGTTTTATGTTTCTTTTGTACAAAATTTGTATAAACTCTCTTGTTCGGCGGCGTTCTCTTACTAGGACGTCAGCCTCTTGTATACAAAACGCCTATTCACAGGCCATTCAAAAATCAATACAAATATATTTTCAGTTAAACGTGCCAAGTATTTTTTCTTTTTTCTGTTTTGTTTTGCGAAGAACGTCCAAGGTTCAATTTGTGATATATGCATTGACAATAATTTGCTAACTCGTAAATATTTGCATACGAAACAAAGGAATTAATTGCAGGTGACACCAGAAACAGGGGCAATAAAAGAGTTGTATGAGCAGTCTAATTGTTCTATCCTCCAAGGTACCACGGTAAGTTCAGCTAAAGAACATGACCAGTACATCTTAATTCCCCAGAGAGTAATTCAGCAGGTCAATACATTCTTCTCCAAGCAGAGTTGATAAATCTCAAGGAAATTGAGTCTTCTCCAACAGATATCAACATTCCCCAGCAGCAATACATATATCCTTAACAAGCATCCCCGGCAGTTTTGGCCTAAAGATTGTTCCCCGGCGGCATATCAACATTCAAAGGAATCACTTCCCCGCAGTTCAAAACTCCCCAGAAAAGCCCAATCCAGTTTCCCCAGGAAAGTTGGAATTCATATCCCCAAACAGTAAGCTTATCCCCAGTAAATTCTGGAAGCTTATCCCTCGCAAAGCGCGAACGCGTCGTCCGGCTTTATTTAAAGAGTTATTTCCTTAACAGGATATAACTGGGTTATCCTCAGCCAAAAGCCACGGAAAGAGCGTCGTCGACAAAGTCTTCCTATCCCCAGCAAATTATTATCAACACTCAGCAAGGCATCTCTCTCCCCACAGAGTATTGCTTCCCAGCATGGTCGCTAGAGTATCTTTTCTCCCCGCAAAATCTTCCATTTGCCAAGTTTATTCCGCAACGGAGTCATCTTCTTCTACCGGTATTCTTGCAGTTATCATCCCCAGCGGAAGCAAAATCTATTCTCCAACATCAGCCCAGGATACGACTTCCCGGCACCCGTCAAGGATTTACTTTCCTAAAGACAAAATATACATAAAACATCACATACATCATTATAGCATGCATAGACGCATCATATCTCACAAATCTCATTTATGTTGAGAACATCATTGCCTGATCCATATCACGCATTGCATATAACTGACCTTTACCTTTCAGGAAAGATCCAGTTAAGTTCTCAAGCTACATTCCAAGACCTTGTCCGGTTCAGTTAAATCGACCCTAAGATTTTCCTGATGCTTATCCAGTCAAAGGCCTTCTCTGGTTCAGTCAGATCGACCCTAAGATCTCCCTGATGCTTATCCAGTTGAAGATATTTCAAGACCTAGACCGGTTCAGTTAAATCGACCCTAAGATTTTCCTGATGCTTATCCAGTCAAAGGCCTTCTCTGGTTCAGTCAGATCGACCCTAAGATCTCCCTGATGCTTATCCAGTTGAAGATGTTCCAAGACCTTGTCCGGTTCAGTTAAATCGACCCTAAGATTTTCCTGATGCTTATCCAGTCAAAGGCCTTCTCTGGTTCAGTCAGATCGACCCTAAGATCTCCCTGATGCTTATCCAGTTGAAGATATTTCAAGACCTAGACCGGTTCAGTTAAATCGACCCTAAGATTTTCCTGATGCTTATCCAGTCAAAGGCCTTCTCTGGTTCAGTCAGATCGACCCTAAGATCTCCCTGATGCTTATCCAGTTGAAGATATTTCAAGACCTTGTCCGGTTCAGTTAAATCGACCCCAAGATTTTCCTGATGCTTATCTAGTCAAAGGCCTTCTCTGGTTCAGTCAGATCGACCCTAAGATCTCCCTGATGCTTATCCAGTTGAAGATATTCCAAGACCTTGTCCGGTTCAGCTAAATCGACCCTAAGATTTTCCTGATGCTTACCCAGTCAAAGGCCTCCTCTGGTTCAGTCAGATCGACCCTAGGATCTCCCTGATGCTTATCCCAGTAGAAGACACCCAAGATTTTCTCAACGAGCGTTGTTGAAGTTAAAGTCGCCCAAGGTTCTCTTACCATTCAGGCTAAGGCAGTAACCATCCCTGGTTCATTCATCATCATGTGAAGACTCCAGACTCAGCTCCTATAACCAGTCAGGACATATCTATACCAAGCATCTGAAAATCAGCTCCTGCAACATGTCAGGTACTCATTTCTTCTTTTTGCAGGTACGCAAGTTCTCGCTAAGGAATCTCTTATGCGATCAACATCCAGATGGCATCTATAAGCCCATCATCCTATCCAGCAATCTCTAAATGGCATCTATAAGCCCATTCCCATCACCATCATACTGCTAACATGTGAGCGCAAATTTCTGGGCACTCTAGTGTCCAATCATCTTCTACCCTCGGATTACGAAAGGCACGTCCGCCAATCTGCATCCTCAGGTCTAAGAAGATTGAACAGGGGCAACTGTTGTACCCCAAAATTTGCCCTCCCATATTCTTCAAGAAATTGCCAAGCCAAGTCACAAAATTCCCCAAGGGTTGTACAGTGCAAAGGTCCCCTACACAGTCAAAACTAGGGTTTGTGTGCTGATCAAGAAAATGAAGTTTTCAAAGGCCCAATCAAGCCTCACATGCCTACAAATATGGTCAAGCATCCTCATATCAAGTTTCAAGGCATTCAGCACAAAATTGCACAGTCAAAAACCCTAATTGCACTACAGTCAACTGTAGGGGCAAAATGGTCATTTGACAGTCAAAAGTTCAAATTTTTGGTCAACATATCATTTTGAAGCCACAAACATCATTTGATCAATGCTTGATCATGATTCTCAAAATTTGGCTCAGAAATCATCAAAGATGCAAAAGTTTCCTTATTTGGACAGTTGAAAAAGTCAACTGAAATTGACCAGGGCATAACTTTCACATGGATTATCAGAAAAATTCCATCCAAAGCTCATTTTGAAGAGGAAGACATTTCCTACAACTCATCTTCATACTTCAAGTCCAAGAAATGCTCTCACAAAAAGTTATCAATTTCAACATTATAGGTCATTTTCAAAAGTCAACAAAAAGGGACTTTAAGTCAAAGGCCATAACTTGAGATTGGTAAATCAAAATGACATGGTACCAAAGGCATTGGTTAGAGGACTCAAAGACCTTTCCAAAATGTCCAAGAACATGAGAAAAGCTTAAAAATTGAGCAAGTTTGCCTTGTGGAAGTTGGGAAATTTTTGGATATTTTGAAAAGTCAACATTACTTCAAATGACCTAAAATTGCTAATGGGCCCATTTTTCTTCCACAATTCATCATTCCAAGCATGTGCACGACCACCTGGCCCAAAGGGAAGTATTTTCTCATTTTTTATTTATTTATTTGAATTTTTATTTATATTAATTCATTTAAATCATTTAAATATGTGAAAAATATATAACTTGACCTAATAAATCTTTTCATGCATGTTTTGCCCTCAATATTTCGTGCACATTCAAAAATAGGAAGATTTGATTTGATTTGAGCATAATTGATACAAGAGCACATGGAAAAGATTGAAAACATAATGGTGAAAAATCAAATCTCCAAATCCATGAATGAAAGATATTTGGATCAATTTTGTTAACCTAATCTATTCAGTACATAAGCCTGAGTGAAAACCTAATGCTGAGACACAAAAGCTGCGCAAGAAACACCATTGCAAACTTGAAAAATTCTCTAAAAATTCAAAAAACTGAAAAGCACTTTTTAGGTTGATCCAAAGCACAAAACCTATTCCATTAGCTTCCTTGAAGGTTCCTGAACGTGTTCCAATCCATATCATCCATTCAAACTCCAAGAAGTGGTATATTGAACTGGAACTGCATCAAGAAAAATTCATAATCATATATCATATTCCATGCATTATTTGTGAAATTTATTCATTGATTCATGTTCATTATGATGTTTTAGGGCTAACCATGATGTTTAATTGAATTATTATGCTGTATACGAGATTTCGCCATGTTCGATTTCTAGGGTTTACAGGGTTGGACATTAGGGCTTTTGCAAAAAGGAAAAATTAGGACTCAAGACCATGACCATTAGCATCAGTGCATCTGGACGAAGAAGAGGCACCCATCGCGCCAAATTTATGGACACCATAGGCCTAATCGCTATTTTCCCATAGCTGGCCTAAGAAAACGCGTCCAAAACCGTTGCTTTTGTTTTTGTTTTACAGGGATGGTGAAGAAGATGATGTGTTGTCAACAAATGATACGCTAGTTTGAATTTCGCGCGTTCTAGCCCACTAACGCGTTGTTTTCTTTCATTATATTTGTTGCTTATTTACTTAACAAAAGAGTTTCATGGTTCAGCTGGCAAGCGCTCATTGCGTTGACATCTAAGACCTGGGTTCGAGCCCCAGGTCTGTATAATTTCCATATTATTTTTCCATGTGAATTCCTATGCAGCGCTTACGTTGAGGATCACCATGTATCCTCCAGATCAAACCATACACGCGTCCTGGGAGATCAAATCAAAGGCAGGGATTCAAAGAACACAATAAACCCTAGTCAACGTTGCCACACGTGTCATGCAAAAAGTCAGAAGGTCCATGCTCAAGTGGGCCAGATTGCTGAGTCCATACCTCACAATTGGGACTGAACCCCCCCTGGTTTGCAATTTCTCCATTTTTTTTCATGTTTTATTTTTAATTGTTATTTTATTTTCTTTATTTGTTTAAATTAATTAATTATTTCTACAAAATATAAAAATGCATAAAAAAATCAGAAAAGATCAAAAATATAATAAATATTTTCTTTTAATTATTTTCATAAATAAATTGTGTATAATTGAATTAATTTAAAATAGGTTTAATTTTAATTCCCTTCATAACAAAAAACCCAAAAATATAGAATTAGGTTTAATGATTTTATTCCTTTTTTTAATTTTTTCTTTCTCACAATAATATTATTTATTTTATTTATTTTTATAACCAAATTTGCATGTAAATTAATTAGAGTTTCATTTAGGTTTGAAAACTTTAATATTTTTCTTAACAACTTAAAAACCATTAGAATTAGGGTTAGTTAATTTTAATTAATTCTTTTTTCTATTAAATCTCAAAACATTAAAAAACACTAAAAACAAATTCTTGCTTTCTTTTAATTTTAATTTTAATTCCTCATTAACTTTAATTTTCGCAAAAGGGTCCAACGCCCATATTTTTAACTGTTTAATTTCGCATATTTATTTTATTTCGCTCAAATAATTATGTATCTCTCCCAAAGCTTTGTAACATTTACTTCTCGCACTTTTCAATTTCTTTATTTACTTTGCTTTATTTATTTTTCTGTCAAATCGGGTCCGGTTTAATTTTGGCGATGTGGACCCGCGCCATTTGTAATAGCTTAGAATTTACTTTTCCTGCAAATATTTTTAATTGTTAAACAAAGCATGCAAGAATGAATGGCCATAAATAAAATCAAGCGTAGAACACTGATAAATATGACAAGACAAATGCAAACGAAAACGACACACGAATCGCACACACCACCCCTAGGGTACGCCTCACTGTTGCCTTGCCTTCGAAAGGTGATCGTCGAGTAGAGGATGTCTTAGTAAGTCCTCATGATCCGGGAACCTGGCATGAGGGTAGCTTCTAAGGTGTCTTCCCATTGCTCTGGTGATCACCATGTCCCGAACCTCGAATTGACCCGAACACCTCCAACGGTGGTGCTACCTACCTCTCAATGGTGGGATGGCACTACTTTAAAGGACATTTACACAGACGAATTCCTTAGGGTAGGTAGGTTCTCGTAGATACTTGCTCTCTTCAAAAACAAACAAAAATCTTTTCACACCAACACATTTTCAAAAGCTCTCAAAGCAATTTTTCAAACACTCTGACACAAGAGTCGAACTGAAATTTTCAAAGAAACTTTTTAAAACCCACAGTTGAAAAGCAAACAAACCATTTTTGAAAACACAATGAGCAAGTATCTAAGAGCCCATGGATAACCATGGATAGAAAGGGTGCTAACACCTTCCCTTTCTATAACCTACCTCCCGAACCGAGAGCAATCTCTTTAAGGAATTTTTCTGTGCTTTTGTCCTTTCCATTTGGAGAAAATAAAAGACGGTGGCGACTCTTGCTTCCGCGACATTTCGCGAACCAGCGTTAAACAGCCAGTTCCAGATCCACCGATCACATGGTCCCTTAACTATACCCTTGGGTTCACATTGGTCCCTTAACTTTTTTTCGTGTCATTTTGGTCCCTTAACTTTCAAAATGTTTCATTTTAGTCCTTTTTGTCTAATTAGCTACGAATTTAGCGGCTGATTTCAAAGTTTTTCCGTCTAATTAGCTACGAATTTAGACAAAAAGGACTAAAATGAAACTTTTTGAAAGTTAAGGGACCAAAATGACACCAAAAAAAGTTAAGGGACCAATATGAACCCAAGGGTATAGTTAAGGGACCAAAATGAGTATTTTGCCTTTATTTAAATACTCCTCAACAATCCTTTGGCCTTACAACTGCGCCTAAATATACCTTGTTGTCAATGTTGGGGGCTGCACACATTTGTGAAGGAAAATCTCCATGAATCTTGGAACAAAACACAAAGTTTCCTAATTATTTTCAATCAAAGAATTATAGCAACATGTGCACAACTAGAGATATTATTTGTTCCAGATTTATAATTCTTGACCTGCGATAAATCAGTGAGATATAAACAACTTAAATCTTACAAAATTAATCAATGATCTATCAAGAATAAACCAAACTGCAGTACCACCTGCATCAGACCAAGATGTCATGACATTGTCTTCGACATCTGGCTGAAAAACACATAACACCAAACCTGTTATGGAAACCATGTTTTATAAAAAATTATGCCAATCCACAAATCATGGTACTAACAATCTTCTATTTTGCCAAATTTTTGCTAAAACACTCTTAGCACAAAAGATGTAGGAGAGTGGAATAAAACCACAACCAAAATAAACTGCATGCCTAAATTTATTCATATCATAGTACAACAGCTACATATCAGACATGTATAGAACTCCCCTTGTCACACATAATAGGTTCTCCCCCTCAAGGGGAAATCCACATCAGAAGAGAAATTTTGAACATCAGAATTCTCAACACACATAAACACTGGACGTTGGAACATCTGCTAAGACATTCTCACCCTGCACAAATAGCTACATTAGTAGTAGCAGCAGAAGCAAACATTATGCTCCCCTTAAATAGTTGCAAGAAGTAACCATAACTAACACACACTTTACTCTCCCTTTTAGCCAAAATCTTGACAAAAAGAACCAGAGTAAATGTACACAGAGCATACAAACATATGGAAACAGAAGATGCAAAAGCACATTTTGCATATAGTCAATATACCAAACATGGAAGCATAAATGGAAACAAACAATTAACAAGCATCATATGGAAGAACATAAATTGGTGGAAGCACACACGATTTGGAACCTAAGGTTCCTTAAAAATGCAGACACCAAGGTCACCCCTAAGCTTTTCAAATTGATTTACATCCAAAGCTTTGTTAAAAATATCAGCCAATTGTTTTTCAGTGGCTATATGCTATAAAGTAATTACTTTATCTTCAATAAGATCTCTAATGAAATGATGATGAATATCAATGTGCTTAGTTCTGCTATGCTGAATAGGATTTTAGAAATATTGATAGCACTAAGATTGCCACAATATAATGTCATAACATCCTAATTGACATTATATTCCTTCAGCATTTGTTTCATCCATATCAGTTGTGAGCAACTACTCCTGGCTCCAATATATTCAGCTTCAGTTGTAGATAAAGACACACAATTCAGTTTCTTACTAAACTAAGTAACTAGGTTAGTACCTAAGAAGAAACATCCTTCTAAGGTTCTTTTTCTGTCATCATCACTTCCTGCCCATTCTGCGTCATAGTACCCTACCAACACGGAATTCGATCCATGAGAGTATAACATATCATAGTCACTTGTACCATTGATGTACTTAAAATCCTCTTTAATTAATTAAGGTGACTAGTCTTTGGTTCAGTTTGATATCTTGCACAAACCCCAACAACAAAGGTGATATCAGGTCTGCTAGTTGTAAGATACATCAAGCTACCAAGCATGCTTCTATATGAGCTTTAATAAACAACAACACATTTGTCATCTTTTGTCAATTTCAAATATGTAGGTGTAGGTGTCATTTTGTGACTAGCATTTTCCAATCTAAAAACTTATTGACTATATTCTTTGGGTACTTACTTTGAGAGATAAAGATAGAATCATCTATATGTTTAACTTGAAGTCTAAGAAAATACGCCAGTTCACCAACCAAACTCATCTCAAATTATGACTGCATTTGTTTAACAAAATGTTAGACCATCTGATCTGACATTCCTTCAAATACTATGTCATCAACATAGATTTGAGTTATCACGAGTTTTCCATCTTTTTACTTAACAAAAAATGTCTTGTCTATTCCTTCTTTTCTGTATCCATTGTTGACCAGAAATTATGTCAACCTTTCATACAAATACCTAGGAGCTTGCTTTAGACCATAAAAGGCCTTCTTCAGCTTGAACATATGATCTGGATAGGTAGGATCAACAAATCCCTTAGATTGTTCAACGTAAACATCTTCATGTAGATACCCATTTAGAAAGGCACTTTTCACGTCTATTTGAAACAGTTTAAACTTCAATAAGCAAGCTATTCCTAATAGCAGTCTGAGTGATTCAAGCCTAGCTACTAGAATAAAGGTTTCATCAAAGTCTAGTCCTTCAATCTGAGTGTGTCATACTCCAAATTTACACGCCCTATGTCTAACAGTCAAGTTATTTTTAAACTTGGGATTTATAAATTTTTGGTTTATTTTTACTAACATTTTAATATTTATTTAGTTTTACTTTAAATTATTTGTATTTTTAAATAGTAAATATTTTCCCACTCTTATATACTTTCAAGTGGCTTCTTATCACAAATAAATGAGTCAACACAATTGGTAAAGAGGTAAGGCTTACAAGTATAAGGTCCCAAGTTTGAATCTTACTTGCTATATTTTTAATATTATTCTTTTCATTTGTTACTAACTTTATTTTTATTTTAAAATCATAAAATTATATTTTTTATTATTTTACTTTTAATTTTCGTTTTTAATTTTAAGGCATTTTTGAAAATAATTATTTGTTTGATTTTATGCACTTTTTATCAAAATTGAGTGCAAACATTATAATAAATATCAAAAATATTTTATTTTCTAGTTAATTGTTTCTTATTGGTCAATTTGTATCATACTCAGCTTCTGATTAGTTAGCTTATTGACCAAAAAAATTTGATTTGTCAAATAATTTGATTTCTTGATTTTTTGACCTAATTATCACTATAAATAGGTCATTTTTTCACACTATTATGACATGAACTATCTCTTAAAATTTCTCTACACACACAATCAACAATTTTCACCATTCACGCTACGCTTCTATTCACGAGTTTTCAATTTTTTAAACTATTTTGGCCAATGATTTTAATATGAGACCCCTTTTAATTTCAATTCGGTTGTTGTTTTAACCATGTGATGAGAATTTTTTGATGGTAGTATTTTTTATAAAAATTATGTATCCACAATCATCACTACCTTCACTAATTTTTACCTTCATGAACTAACTTTCATTCACAAACTTTTTCTTCCAACCCTAATCACCATATACACTACAAATCAGATACAATTTTCTTAATCCTTATTATTATTTTTTCACTATCACAAATCTACTTTTTTCACATATCCAAGCATACACTCTCTTCACCATTTTTTTTCTTTCATTATTTGTATGGTACAATTCACCCTCATACACAAAAGTCCACCAACTATACTAAACTTCGACACCATAAGCCAATATTTCAAACATCACACAAGAATCATCAAAACTTAATAAAACTTTTAACCATATTTTCCCACAACATCAAAAAAACCAAAAAAAGAAGTCCTTCCACTGAGACTGCACCTCACCACTATTGCAGATGGGAAAAGATGAAAAGATTGCAAGCTATGTCTCGAAGGTGCTAAATCTTGTTCATCTCATAAAAGGTTATGGTGAAGTCTTAACTGATAAGATGATAGTTGAGAAGCTAATATGTATATTGACCTCTCACTTGGTCACGTTATCATAGCCATTGAAGAATCCAACAATGTTGAAACTTTGAAATTGGAAGATTTGGTTGGTTTGTTGGAGGCACATGAGTTACGGATTTTTGAGAGGAATTAGGTTCAAGATTCAATATAAGCACTATAGTCCCAGACTTGAAGGCTCGTGGAATAATTGTGTGACATGGTTTACCATATTCGTAGCAAATAACATTTCCTTTGTCCTTTTTGTTGCTCTCTTCTTTGATGAATGAGGATTGCCTTCTAAACTTCATAAGATTATTGTTGGAATGTAATTCAATTTTTTTTGAACATACCGATTATATTTCTTCACAAATAGTCTCATTTCTTCATCATCTGAAATATCATCATCACTAGAGTCACTATCCTTACTTTGCTTTTCTTTTGAGGATTTAGACCTAGAAGTCTTAAGAGCTTTGGACTTCAGAACTTTCTCCTCGTGACTTTCCTTATTATTATTTTTCTTTTCAAGCTTCTTTTCATATTTATCCAAGCAATTTAGTTCTTGCTCGCGTTTTTCAAGCTTACCAAAAAGTGCAGTGAGACCAAGTGTTTCAAGATTGTTAGCTTTCTTGATCGCGGTGAACTTAGGTTGCCAACACCTAGTAAGACATCTCAAAACTTTATTAGTAGTAATAACATTGGAAATAGGATTACCTAGTTAGTTCAAACGATTAATAAGTTAAAAGAATCTCTTTTGCATATCCGTAATGATTTCACCATTTTTCATGCGAAAGAGTTCTAACTCTTGAGTGAGTGTATTAATCCTAGCTTGCTTGACCTCATTAGTTTCCTCATGGGAAACTTTTAGAGTCTCCCGCATAATCTTAGCGGCTTGACAATTGGAAATACGATAAAACTCATCAACACCAAGTGCGGATACGATGATGTTTTAGCTTTCCAATCGTAAGACCACTTTTTATTATCATTCTTATCCTATAGATTTTGCTGGCTTAGGCATAGTAATACCATTAACATCATATGTCACCATTGTTAGACCATATTTAATGGCTTCCCAAACACCTTTGTCATATGATTTTATATGAATTTGCATACAAGTTTTCCAATAAGTATAATTTTCTCCCGTGAAAATTGGAGCTCTCTTATGACCCCCCTTAGGTTCGTAAGCCATTTTCTTAAGAGTGTTCTTAAGCCGAAACGAATCGGGCTCTTGATGCCACTTGTTAGAAGATGACACATATCTAGAGAGGGGTGAATAGAGGCGCACAAAATATTTCTAGACACAAATATAGAATTTAATTTGTTTTCAAAACATTTTGATGCGGAAGCAATTAACTGGATAAGTCTTCTAAAAAACAACTTATTGTAAACTTGGATATATAAATTCTGAAAGATAAATCTATGAGATAAAATTGATTAATTGATTAATATAAACTCAAATCAACAATCCATTTATTTATTGTTTGAACACATGCAATGCTATTTACAAGGCTAAATAATTAAATAACTAACTTGATCGTTTTATCAAAGACACAGGGAATTTGTCTACATAGTTCCCCATTATTGTCCTCACGTGTGGGTACGTCTGCGCCTAATTCTAATGGAACTAGGATAATTCTTATATGCAAAATGTTTAATACAATGAAAGAGTTAGAAACAACAATACAAAATTCTCCAATTTGGTGTTAATTCTCCTTCTTCCAACCTTTGATCTTAAGCAAGATCAAATCAATCGATAGATGCAACCTATTCACTTCTTAAGCTACTTCCTTAAAAGGATTTCAAACACCCCAGTGTTCCTTGCGAAGGTTTCAAACACTCCAAGCGATTTTTCACTCGAGTAAATCTGATTGCAAACTATCAATACAAGATCACTGATTCTATCATCCAATTCTTGCTACTTCCTTAAAAAGATTTTAATCACTCTAAGGTTCCTATAAAATATTTCAAACACTCCAAGGTATTTTTCACATGGACGATTACTTCTCGCACGATCTTGCTCGAAAACCCCCAATTCAACAAATGATGTTGGAGGACAAACCCAATGGTTTTTCCGAATAAAGACCCCTACAAGAACTCAACCCAAACCAATTTAAAATCTTCAATTCTTCGTATAGATGACACCCCGATGAAACATCATAACAATGTAATGTTGGTGTGTATGCATAGATTGGAAGGTTGAAGATGAAGAGAAAAAATAGGCTAATTTTATGGTATCATCAAGTTGGAAATGATGCATGAAAGGGTATTTATAGTTTAGAAAAGTTTATGGAAAAAAGGATAGATTTGGAATAAAAGAAAAAGAAAATTTGACTAAAACAAAATTTATGTGTCGACATCAAAATCGTATGTGTCGACACATACTTTATAAAAAGGCTGCATGTGTCGATCTGAAGGACTCTACGTGTCGACCTAGCAAGTCAGTAGCTACAGACTTTAAAATGTAAGTAAATTTGTTGAACTGAAATATGGATGTGTCGACACATAAAATAAAAACTTCTGTATTTCAGAATTCTTTCAGTATGTGTCGACCTGAAGGCTATATGTGTCGACCTATGACTTACATAAGCTTACAGGCTTAAAAATTGAGTTGCATGTGTCGACCTCAAAATCGAATGTGTCGACACATGCAATGCAAATATGTGCCGAAAGTGTTTTTCAATGAGATTGGTCAATTTCAAAGTTCTTTTTGATGATTCCTAAGACCTATGATGCATAGGAGTTTCACAAGACAAAAAGATACAATTAATTTTACCGTCGTTCTGTCTTTCTCGGTTTTGACGTCATGTAAAACACCTTATGTTGAATTTGCACTCACAACTATCAAAGGGATGGGTCATTGGATCGGTAATGAGTGGGCTTGGGGGAATCTCAGGTTGCCGCCGGATTCTGCTGGTCTGTTAAGCCGTTGTACCGCTAATATCATGTAGGTTCTAGAGCAGGGGTCAATTATTAAACTTGTTCCAAATTTATTCCAGTGGGGGCCTAATTTGGAAGATGGGTATTCGGCTAGGGAGGGTTACACTGCTTGTGTGTCGACTTAGACACATAAAATGAAGAGGAAGGAGCGAAAGAGATGTATGCTATCTTATGGAATTCTACGGTTTTGTTTCGCATTAGAGCGTTTGGTTGAAGGGCTTTCCTCGATAGGCTACTTAATAAGTTTCAATTGAGAATAAGGAATGTTAGGGGTATATAGGAGAATCCTTCATGTATCTTTTGTATGCAAGAAGAAGAAACCAGTCACCATATTCTCTTATCATGTGAGTTTTCAAAGAAGATTTAGGATGAAGTGGAAAATGGATTGGGGCTGCTTATTCTTTTGATACGCCTATATGGAAGAACTTTTTGGTTTGGCGCAGCACTCTAAGAAGATTCAAGATTAAAAAAGAAAAGGCAGGATCAATATGGTTAGTTGTAACTTCAACAAATTAGAAGACGAGAAACAATATTATTTTCAATAACGGTAAATGTATCGTTTCGGATATTGCATGGTCAATTAAGATTATGTTGTGGAGATGGGCTTGTATCTCTAAAATTCCTTATTCTAACATAAATTTGTACGACTTTTGTAAGGATCCTCTTCATTGGCTTGTTTAAGTTTTTTGGTTGGTTTGGAATTTTCTTGTTTTTGGTCTTCGCCATGTTTTTGTAATCGGGTTTGAGTACCCCTAGTACTCGTTTCAATATATCCCTTGCTTACAAAAAAAAGTGTCTAGGTAAATATATTTCATATTATACACTAACAACATTATCTCTAAAATATGACATAAATATTAAATTTGTACACATAAGTATTGTTTTGTCAACAAACTCAACCTAACAATAGAATGAATGACTAAAACTCGAGAAAATATAGGAGAGTTGATGATGGTCAACTCATCGTATAAAGCCTTGACACCATAAAGGAATTCAAATATAGGTTTGAAATTTTTGGTGGATCGAGAGAGTCTCTCTTTGAATTGCATGATTCTTGAACAAGTCTTGCTTGCAACATCTTTGTGAGAATGTCTCAAGCTTGTTTGAGTTTTTCACTTTACCTAGCATGATAATGGCATTAGGATCAATCAATGAGATAATGGAATGAAGGGTAAACTGATCTTGTCTTTTCCGTCAAGCATATGTCTCACTAGTTGTGGTCGGACTTGCAGTGGTTCCCTCAATGTAACCAACGATATCGTATCCCACAAGGAGGGAATTGAATTCAATATGCTAGGAAGGGGGTTGTTTTTGTTTGAATCCCACAAGGAGGACATTGTTTTTAATTTTTTATACTTTTCTCACTTTGTTTCCCAGGATAATTGGGCCCTAGTAATCCATAGCTCGTGCTGAGAAGTACTAACACTGGCCAAGTATTGTTCCCACCAAGAATCAAACTCGATATTCTTAAATTTAAACAATGTCAACCAAACACTTGTGCTCGAGTGGTAAACCAGCTCCTACTAAGAAATGAAGGTTCGAGGAATATCAGAAAAAAAATCAGAATTATATTAAAAGACTATGCATATAACTTTTTTATAAAAAAAATTTCATCTCACCTATGAGGTGGAAAAGCACCCTATAAAAATCTAAAATGTTGTTCAGTTTCTGGAGATGTATCTCCAAACGCACCCATGTCTCCAGTCAAAATGTTAAAACTGAGTCACACCCAATATATTTTGCAAAATATAATTCAGAGATGTATCTTCGAAATAGTTCAATTTACACCTCATACATCTCTCTCTGAAACGACAATTTTTATCATATATTTGTTTTAGTGATGCATCTCTGTATAGTTCAATTTACACCACATATGTCCCTCTCTGAAACGCCCATTTTTACCATTGTTTGTTCTGGACATGCATCTCTGTAACCAGAAGAGACAATAAATTTCAAGTTTGTTTTTGTGATGCTCAGATGAAATTGACTATATAGTAAAGGTATACCATAGTGAATTAGACCATACAAAAGATATGAATAAAATGACATATATATATATATATATATATATAGTAATAAATCAAGAGTACATATCGAAGTCGAAATAAGTTAAAATAAAATACAACTGAAAATAAATTCAGTGTACAAAAACTATAATCTACTGCATATGACAGACTCGTCCTCGAGACTCCCTGTTGTATATCTCTAGTATAGGTCGGTACACATGACCAGCCGGAGATGTGTGAGAAGTGTCGGAGGATACAAGCCTGAAAATTGTTGGAACACATGAATCATTAGTAATGGTGTTGCAAAAATGTTATGAAAATGAAACACAAACACTAAAATACCAAGAAATATTATTGTCAATAGTGTGATGTTTCATGTCACATGTTTCATCTTCCACATACATCGTTGGAATAACTTAGAGTATAAGTATACCAAACAAGTGGCCCCTTGTTGTACTCATGGATCTGCTCAAAGTCATCAAAGTATCACAAATAGATGACATCCACATAAGTGAAACTCTTGTCCACAAAAATGTCATTTCCAACCAAATATAACATGTATGTTCTCATAGTTTATGCTCTATACTACACAACCTGCTCATCATCACCAGTATCATGCTATAATCTAAGTATCTCATTTTTATATACCTTTTCTAGGAATCGAAACCTGGAATGAGCCCCTCGGGTGTCTTCAAACTCGCTAATGATAGCCTTAGAGTCAACTCCCATATAGTCTACTATCAACCCAAGTGCATAATCTCCATTAACCCTCCCTTGATCTAAAATTTTCCCCTTAATCGAAAGATGCAGCAAACACGAGACATCATCTAGTGTAATATACATCTTACCATCTAGTAGATGAAACGATGGTGTCTATGTGTGTCATCTCTCTACAAATGAATTAAGCATATCATGGTTAACTGTAACATAACTGGTCTTGCACAAGTATCTCATCCCTAATAGTTGTAAAATATCCTGAAACCATTGTTGATTAGGCTGCTGCAAGACATTAATCTTCCACCCATGGTTGATGGATTTTAACGGATCATGGTCCTGCATAAAAAAAGAAAAACAATGCAGACTAAAAAACTTTGGAGATCCATCTCCAGTTTCTAGGTAGACTATGAAATTTTTTTAGATATGTATCTTCGTATCTTTCTGCAACTCTCATCAGCGTCAATGGCGATAATGCAGTCTCCCAAAACAAAAAAAATTGTGCATTCATCACTAAAACTATCTATTAAACATTTTTCTCATTATGTATAAACTATCAAAAAGGTTTAAACTATCTTTTTCATAACCTAATCAACAATTTCTACAAATTTATACAAAAACTAAAAAAAGTTTATAAAAATAAAAAACTTACGAATTGTGAGTTTACTTCAGTGTTGAATGAGCTCTTTGATGGATTTGATGTTGATAGAAGAAGCATTGAAGTTGGTTGAATGATTATTGAAGGTGTGAAAAACACAATAAAGGAGGGGGGGGGGGGGGTGGAATTAGGTTTTTAAAACAAAACTATTCTTTTAAAAATATTCCCCTTTAAGTTAAAATACTTTTTCCTTCACTCTTGATAATAACAATAAGTAAGAACAGGAAGTAAAGAACAATGTATGTTGTTGTACCCCAAAATTGGCCCTCTCACTTATCAAGATTTTTTCTCACAAGACTTCTTGGACTCAAGACAGGATTAGGGTTTGCTCAGCTCAAGACATCTCATCTTGCATTGATACCCCAAAATTAGGGTTTGAGTTTGCACAAGGATTTTTGGACCACCAATGATTCATGTGACTTTCATACACCATCTTGGACCCCTAAGATTGCTCATGTTAAGTTTCAAGCCTTGAATCACATTCTTGATCAGTCAATTGGATAGTTGACCTAAAAATCAGCTGTATTGGGGAAAAAGTCAACCATGGCCAATTTATAGTCAAACTTCATAATTTTTGATCCACAACAACATTTTAGACTCATATGTACCATTTGATCAATTTTGGATCACAACTCCTCAAGAAATTTGATCAAATCATCAAAAAGGCAAAATGGTCAAAATTAGGGTTTTGACTGAGAAAGGGTAATTTCTGATTTTTAACCTAGCCAATGACCAATTGGGTTCAAACATGATTTCAAGGGTTTAATGTCATCATCTTGACCTAATTACATAGTTCAAAAGATCTCAAGCTCATTGGATTGGCAGATGAATTTTGCAATCAACTGATCAAAAGTCAACTGTACACTGAAAAGTCAAACTTTGACTTTTTGGTCAAAATCAAGTGCCAAGGGTCATAATTCATCAATATGTGTCAAAATATGAAACTTGTTCACCAAGAAAACCAATTTTGAAAATTAGGGTTTTAAATTTGAAAATTTTCATAACTTAGAATTTTTCTAAGTATGGAAATTTTCTTATTTTCCCCCAACTTTCCACCACTTTTTCACCATGATGCAATTTGATTCAAAGAAAAATTCCAACATGAAAGTTGTAGTCCTCCATGAAATCTACAACTTTGCTTCACAAAATTTTCCCAAAAGATGCTTGGATCTCAAGTTATGAATTTGTGAATATAGGTCCATGAACTAAATAACTTAGTGAAAATTTGCCCTAATTTAGGCAGGCTTTTGACCCAACTTCATGGACATTTTCACCTAGTTCCAAGAGGTATCTCAAAATTCATTTCAAATATTTATTATAGAGCACAAGTCAAGCTTTCTAAAATGTCCAATAACTCTCCAAGATCATTTGTGGTTAGAGAGAATCGAAGAAGAGAAATTGGCATTTTATCACTTTTGTTCATGCCATTTTCACAAAGTATCAAGTTGAAAATCAGATCCATGATGCTTGTACCTTGCATTACAGGTCCTAAACTCATTTTACACTCCATAATTAAATGCAAACTCAAAGGATAAAGGCTTTATCTTGGCTTTTGGAACATTGTACAAGTTGTAATTCCATTTTAGGCATAAAGGCTACAATGCCATTTTCATAAAGGTGAGTTTTGCAACTTTGTCCATCTTGAGCCTTGGACCTGTCCCATTGATGCAAAAAATTTCCACAGGTATCAAGCAAAGTATACCAACTCTTATCAGCTCATAAACTAGCCAGTACAAGCATATAGCAATGGTCACTTCACCTTTCTTCAAAAACAAGAAAAGTGGCCAAAAGGTAGAAAACTTGTACAACTAGTAAGAGTGGACTTTGTATCCATTCTATACATATTCACAAACTTGTTACAAACTAGAACACGAGGGCTTGACATCTGAAACACTCCAAAACTCCAAAACTGCATTTTTCTGTCCAAACATCCAGTTGCTGCAAAATCATAGCCATTACATTTTTGGCTCGTGCGTTTTGTGGCTTGACACTTCAAACACTTCATAAACATCCTACCAAAGCTATCCAAGCCCTTGCCCTGCATCTGTAAGCCCTGTTTCAGCCATTTCCATTTTCAAACTTGGAGCTTGCAGCTTGACTTCTACAGAGAGTTCTGGCCATCCACAAAGCAAACTAGGCATTGGAATAGTTTGAAGGAAGTTCAAGGAAGCTCACATGATCCTCAGGCCTCCCTCAAAGTCTCCACATTGTCATATCCAAATCCAGCTGAAGGAGGTATTTTTCTCAAACTCTATCTCTTTATTTAGGCATCCTTAAGCCACGATTTGTGAAGCAAAAATGTAGTCCTTAACATGGTGAAGCTGTACATATGCATACTTGTCATTTATATTAACTGTGCCATGAGAATTTGAAGCTTGAAGTTCATAAAATTTCTAGGTCACGAATTAGGGCCATTAACATTCTCCCTGATCTTTGAGAGTTAGGTTACAAATTTTATATGGTTGAAATCGTGAGATTAAATGCTACATGTTTCATGTTACAAGTTTTTGTTTTTGTGCAAGCATTTGAGAGTTGCAGGTTAAGCTGAAACGAGCGCGAAGGAGAAGACAGAGGACAGGGACGAAGCTATGCCTTGGACTTTTTGGCATTTATGGCCTTTTTGTTTTTGCTTTCCACACCCCCTGGACTAGTTTTGCACCCCTCTAGCATATTATTTTATATTTTTTCATTTTCTTTATATTTTCATATTTATTGCTTTTAATTATTTTTCTGAACATTAAAAATTATAAAAAATAATTTCTTTATTTTTGCATTTTTATTTTATTTTTTCTATTATTTTTTGCATAAAAAAATAGTTTATTAGGATAATATACTTTATTTTCTTAAATAAAATTTGTAAATATATTTAAAAATACCTTACATTTTTATTATATTATTTATACACATAAAATATTTATCTTCATACATATTTTAATTTTTAATGTTTGCACATAATATTATTTATTATTTTCTTGTACAAAAATGGACAAAATAATAACGTAGAATACATATTTTATTTTAATTGAAAATTAGGGTTTCACCCTTTCAAAAATAATAATATTTTTCCTCTTATTTTTAGGGCTTAAATAAATCATTTTTCTCATACAAAAAACAAATATAAAACATTTCACATAAATACATTTTTTTATTGCATTTTAAATATTTGTACATTTATTTAATTCACACAATATTCAATTGGGTTGTAATAGTATTTTTAGGGTTTATTTTGTGCAATATCCCCATTCACAAACTTGTATCCCCCCTCCCATAATAATTGTTGTAATAGCTTAGTTTACATTTATGCAATTTATCGCATTTATACCATGTTTAGTAAACTAGGGTTTGTATGACAAGACAAAAAAAAATAGACAAGACCTAATCCTAGACAAATCAAAAGCATGTAAAATGACACACATTGCACACAAACACCCTTAGGGTTTCACCCACTTGGTTGCCTAAAACAAAAATGGCCATGTTACGCACACGAAGTATCTTGCCAAAACAAAACAAAAATAAGATCATAGTCCCTCGATGACGCTATACAAAGGTTTCCTAAACAAAATGATCTTGGTCCCTCAAAAATGCTAAGATACTTGGCAACATTGCTATCATGGTCATACGATGACCCACACCCGTCCCGTTTAACATCCAAAGATAGGGTTGTTTACCAAATCAATGGTAAATCAACAATGTCAAAGGAATAAAAATGCACAAGAAAGACATTTGAGTAGGTAGATAGCTTCTAGTTACTTGATCAATCTCAAAAAAATCATTGCTATTTTCAAAAACAAACACACACATTTCAAAACATTGAAACATTTTTCAAAAGAAAAACATCTTTGTATACATTCTTACGAACAAGAATCATTACAAAGATTGCCTAAACAATGGCCTCTTTTCAAAATACTTTCAAAATCACACAAAGCACCATTTCAAACAATTTCAAAGAAAAACAAGAGATCTAAACAAGTAACTAAGAGCCCATGGAAAACCATGGATGAAAAGGGTGCTAGCACATTCCCTTTTCATAATCTACCCCCCGAACTCAAGAAAACATCTCGAAGGTCTTTTCTGTGCTTTTTTACCTTTCCTTTTGGATAAAATAAAAGTCGGTGGCGACTCTTGCTAACCGCAACATTTGCGAACACAAACGCAAAACCTCAAGTCAGTTCTCCCACCGCATCACATATGTTTATACTAGTTCACTTGAAAATTATCAAGCTAGTCTAGTCCACCGGCCAAGGTGATTTTGCCTCACTCAATCGACGACTTAATTCACTATAACCAAACTGATTACAATTTGCACAAGCTACCCGCAAGTGACTAAGAACCTCTAAGACTCGCAAGCCCTAGACTTCTTATGGATTCAGACCTACCCGGTCCCTTAAGGATTATCAACTAATAATCAACCTGATTATTACAATGCACAAGATACCCGTAAGTGACTAACAACTTCTAAAACTCGCAAGCTCTAGACTTCTTAAGGCTACAAGCCTACCTGGTCTCATAAGGAATATCAAACAACAGTTTAAATACAAGTTTTGTTTACAAGAATGCTGCATCTAAAAAGCTGAGTATGTAAACTATTTTATGAACAATGACTTAAGAATGTGAAAGCAATAAATAATGTTTGCGTGTGAATATTCAGTAGTTATCCGCTTTCTTTCTTAGCCTTAAAGCCTTTGTATAGCCATTAACATAATGTATCCGTTGAGAGATACTCTTGGAATTTCCAAAAACATTGGCAGCTTGAACAATAATGTGAGGGACAAGATCGTGTGACGTGTCCGTCCTTTCATGGTATTGGAATGAAACGTTTATTGTACCATGTTAGCGTTATCTTATTTCCTTCTACGCTTCAGAGGCTTCTGCGAGCATGAGTTTAGAAGCGATAACATAACATCGGGTCATTAGAACTTTAAGTGTTCAGAGTTTTCAGAACTACGTCTTTAGAGTCTTCAGCACTTGGTTATGAGAACCTTTTCTTGGAACCTTGGGTCTTTAGAAATTCAAGTTTTTAGACCTTCTGTCTTTTGGAGTCTTCAGCACTTCATCTTTAGAACCTTTATCCTTAGAAATTCATTAATAGAAAAACTTTATCTTCAGATCTTCTAACTTTGCTTCTTTGGAACATGTTGTCTTTAGAAGCTTGAGTCTTCAACATCTGGACGTAAGTAGATACTTCTGTCTTCAGATATTTTAACTGGTTTCTTTTAGACAAATATCAGATTTTTACACTTTAGGGTCTTCTGGAGTGTCTTGCTACTGTTCAATAAAACTTGTGTAGCGTATAAGCGGGATCAATTCTCTTCTAATGTCTTTGCCACGCCATCCATCAGAAGTAGAACATGTTTGTTAAGTACTCAACAATAACAAACATTAGTACAACGAAATTGTTCATACAATCATACTCATTTGTTATCATCAAAACTCAAAGATAATATTGCAGAACCAAATCTTGTTCTTACAATATCCCCCTTTTTGATGATGGAAAAACTATGTATTTTGATGACACAATTTTGTACATATAATCATAATCAATTAAATTTAGAAGGGTAAGAAATACTTATCCTTTTTTCTGATACTCCCCCTGAGTCAATGACTTGATGAAGATCGAATATCCTGACTCTGAACCATTTGAGTAAAAACTCCCCCTGGTTCCAATAGATCAGATATTGAGATCTTGAGAGTCTTGACTTAGGATGCCAATAGACAAATTGAGATCTTGGTTTCACATAACTTCTTTATTGAATCTTTGAAACTTTAATGTCACTAAGACATCTTCCAGATTCTCAATTTTAGAGTCTGATTCCAGGTTTCACTTCTTGAAGTCTGATTATGAATTGAAAAACATCTTCAGAGTCTGAAGCCAACAGGTTAGGCATAAGCTTTGAATAGTGCTTTCAGATCTTTGTCTTTTAATCAGAGTTCTAATTTCATGAAAAAGAAAAACAATTCTAACATAAACAGAAGTTTAACTGGGTTAGAATGTAAGCAGCTCTTTTTAGAGAATATTTTTCAGAACTTGATTATTGAAATCAAAATTACATTCATTTAAATTACTCCCCTTTTGGTCATAATCAAAAAAGTAATTATGTGTGAAAACATAAAAACCAGAAGAAACAATAAAAAAAGATAAGAAATTTCATTGATATTCGAATGAGATTACAACAGAGTGAACATAGACAGGGAAAGCTATCTAAACTTCAAACACATCACAACTATCATCAAATAGAGCATTTCCTCTGATGAACAAATTTCGTTGAACGGTTTCAATTATACCGGCTAACTCAAACAGTTCAGACAATACACGTCCATATGGAATGAATGATTTTTGAGAGTTCCTAGATGCTTGGATTGATAGCTTCATATGATTAAATATTATTTCCAAAAGACGAATTAAAATATTCTTACGAAGGCAATAAAGAAGAAACATATCCCTAGGAAAAACTATACAAAGATCTTCTCCTCTAGGATAAAGATTTTTCAATAGAAACTGGAACCAGAATTTTGAAAGTGGTTTCAAGTGATTTGCGCTAAGGGGATCATATTTAAATGAAGAGTTAGGAACATTTGGAAACATGTCAACATTCATGCAGGAGTTGGGTAAAGGTGGACTCTGGATGGCGTCATCAATGGAGGAGCGAGTGATGGTAATCAGAACACCAAAGATGTGAGAATGAATGGTGTTTTCATCAGGACTAACAAAAGCATAGAGCTAAAAATTCTCTAAGAGGTTAGGATAAACAGGACCTCCCAGCATTGTTTCATACCCAAACCATCCTCGATTTTCAATGACCTTGTTGATGAAACCATCATCAAACACATAATTGGGTCTTTTCTCTTTGATTACTTCGAGAAGATTTTCATCTCCTTGAAAAGTTCTAATAGCCATGATATGTAGACAGGTTTGAAGAGAAGAAATGATTAAATATGATACAAGGATAATGACTTGATGAATGACTATAGATGAAGAGATATATAAATAGTCAGTCAAGAAATTTACGAATTAAGACAATCGAAACACTCAAGTGATGTCTCAGACTACTAAAAGAAGGAAATGAAGAGAGAAGTAAATCAAGCGTTAAGATGAGAGAGCACAAAAATATTTAATCATGACATGGAATTTCATACATATACATAGACGTATGACATGAAACGATTGTTCCCAAGGAGTAGTTAAATAAATGTAATCATGATTAATCAATTTCAAGAAAAATAACTCCTCGTGCATGACCTAAGTAAAGTGTGATAGACACCAGGTCTATTTAGGTAATGTGTTTGATATTTTCATAGTCTGGAGAACCAAAAGGTTTCCATTTTATTAGGGACATTTCTGATCGAAACATCTTCTGATGACTGAGATAAACATATTAGAAGTCTTTTGATTAATCCAGAATCGTATTCCTTCAGACTACGACTAAAACGCAGTTGATTCTAATGACATCTTACTCTAGACAGAAATCCATTTTCATATTCTTTAGAATAAAAAGAAATCCATCTTCAACCAAGGGTTTTGTAAAAATATCAGCCCATTGATGGTCTGTATCTATAAATTTTAAAGATAGAATCCCTTTCTGAATGTAATCTCTAATAAAATGATCTTTGATTTCTATGTGTTTAACCCTAGAGTGTAGAATAGGATTTTTACTTAAGCAAATGGCAGCAGTGTTATCACTGATGATAAGGATGTTACTTTCATATATCTGGTAATCTTTCAGCTGGTTTTTCATCTATAGCATCTGAGTGTTGCACAGTGCTGCTGATATGTACTCCGCTTCTACTGTTGAAAGAGAAATTATTGATTGCCTCTTGCTTGACGATGAGATTAGATTCTTTCCTAGAAATTGACAATTTCCAGAAGTGATTTTCCTCTCTAGTCAGTCTCCAGCTTAGTCTGTATCACATAAGCCAGAAAGAGAATACTCTGATGTTTTCTCATTCATCAAGCCAAGGTTAGGGGTTCCTTTTAGATACCTTAGAATCCTTTTAACAACAGTTAAGTGAGATTCCCTAGGATCAGATTGAAATCTAGCGCAAAGATGTATACTAAATAAAATATCAGGTCTAGATGCAATTAGATATAGAAGAGAGCATATCATACCATGATAGAGCTTCTGACAAACCTTTCCACTTACCTCTTATTTCTTTAAGATACATGTAGGATGCATTGGAGTCTTTGATACAGTGCAGTCTTTCATGTTGAATTTCTTCAGAAGTTCTTTGGTGTAATTACTTTGATGTGTGTATGTAGCCTCTGGTTTTTGATCAATCTGGATTCCCATAAAGAACTCCAGTTCCCCCATTATGCTCATTTCAAACTCAGCCTACATTAGCTTAGATAATTCCTTGTAGAGAGATGGATTAGAAGAACCAAAAATAATATCGTCGACATAAACTTGAACAATTAGAATATCATTTTTGAATGTTTTGCAGAAGAGTGTAGTGTCAACCGTTCCTCTGGTAAACTTATTTTCTAGCAGAAAATTGCTCAATTTGTTATACCAAGCTCTAGGGACTTGTTTCAAGCCATGAAGATATTTCTTTAGTTAAAAAACAAATTCTAATTTCTCAGATTTTTCGAAGCTAGGAGGTTGTTTGACATATACTTCTTCTAAAATATAACCATTTAGAAATGTACTCTTAACATCCATCTGATAAAGAAAGATATTATGATTTACAAAAAAGGAAACTAATAACCGAATAACTTCTAACCTGGAGACTGGTACAAAGGTTTCTGTATAGTCTATACCTTCTTGTTGACTTTAACATTATGCAACCACTCGAGCTTTCTTTCTGACCACTTCACCCTTCTCATTGAGCTTATTTCTGAACACCCATCAGGTTCCAATGACGTGGACACCTTTAGGTTTCTGAATAAGATCCCATACGTCATTTTTTGAGAATTGGTTCAGTTCTTCTTCCATAGGTAGAAACCAATCCTTATTCAGAAGGGCTTCCTCAATTGATGTAGGTTCTATTAAGGAGACTAAAACCGGAAGCACTTCATCAGAAGGTTTGAGAGTCGATCTTGTTCTGACTGGAGCATCTTTACTTCCAAGAATAAGATTTTCAGGATGAGAGGATGTGATTATGTTCATCTTTGGTTGAGTTGGATTAGAAAGACTATCAACATCATTAGAAGGAGGAGCTTCTTATTATTTATCTTCTTGAATCTTCTCTTTTGGTTCAGTGAATGTTATAGTCACATCTGCAAGTTTTTCACACAACTTTTACTTTTCATGGTCAAGCTTATCATCAAATCTGACATGAATTGATTCCTCCACAATTAGTGATTCTGTGTTATAGATTCTGAAGCCTTTTGAGCATTCAAAGTAACCTAATAGCAGACACTTATGTGCCTTGGAATCAAACTTACCCAAATTTTATTTAGTGTTTAACATGTAACAAATACATCTGAATGGATGGAAATAGGAAATGTTGTACTTTCTATTCTTCCACAAATCATAAGGAGTCTTACACAAAATAGATCTTATGGAGATTCTATTTTGAATATAGTATGATGTATTTACTGCTTCTTCCCAGAAATGCTTAGCCATATGAGTTTCTTGGATCATGGTGCGAGCCATTTCTTGCAAAGTTCTATTTTTTCTTTCTACAACCCCATTTTGTTGTGGAGTTCTAGGGCAAGCAAAATCATGTAATAAGTTTTTCAAAATCTTTATTTTCAAATTCTCCACCATGATCACTTCGAACTCTGACTATTCTGCAATCTTTTTCATTATGCACTTGAGAACAAAAGGAAGCAAATATAGAGTATGACTCATCCTTGTGTTTCAAGAATTTTACCCATGTCCACCTGTTGTAATCATCAATGATGACAAGTCCATATATCTTACCATTGACAGAAGCAATTTTCATTGGTCCAAATAAGTCAATGTGAAGAAGTTCTAATGGCCTAGAAGTAGAAACAATCTTTTTAGCTTTGAAAGAGGTTTTTAAAATTTTACTTTTCTGACAAGCTTCACAAAAAGCATCTGAAGTGTAATTCAGATTGGGAAAGCCTCTGACTAATCCAAGTTTATTTAGTTGAGAAATCCTTCTCAAGCTAACATGACCCAGACGCCGATGTCAGACCCACTGCTCTTCTTTAACAGTCAGAAGACATTTTACATTTTGATTTTTCAAATCTAATAATCTTATTTTGTAAATATTGTTCTTCATCTTTCCATTGACAAAACTGAGCCATCCTTCTGACTAACAGCTTTACAGGATGTTTGATTAAAGATGGCGTTATAACCATTGTCACTAAGTTGATCGATTGACAATAAGTTATGCATTAGACCCTCGACTAAAAGAATATTATTAGTAGAAGGAAATTCACCATTACCAATCATTTCACAGCCAATGATATTTCCCTTCTGATTGCTTCCCAAACCAACGACGCCTCCAGACTTAAGTTCCAAATCTTGGAACATATGCCATTCGCCCGTCATGTATCGCGAGCATCTATTGTCCAGGTACTATGACTGGTGTTTCAATGGCGCCATTAAGGAGATCTGCAATGTAGATTATTTGATCCTTAGATACCCACTTTCGTACAATAGAATAAGCATGTGAAATTTGTGCATGATACTTTGGTTTAAAAATTTTCTTCTATGTTTGTGTTCGTGCTACAGAAATATCAGAACCTTATTGTTCTGGACATTTCAAATTTGTGCCAGCAAGCACTAAATGTTCAGAAAGAGGTTTTGGTTTGATATTTAGAGTCTAATCAATTTTCTTTGATGGTTCTGAATACCCCAAGCCTCTGCTTCCATTTCTACTAACACCATAAATCATTGAAGTCACTTTGCTTCTATATATGATTTTAGGGAAGTTTTGAAAAGCTCTATCGTATCTGATAACTTCGTCAGTAACAAATGTGTTAGAGAGAATCTCTTCTTCTAATCTAGACACTTTACTTTTCAGAGCAATGTTTGATTTTTGTAAAACAAATAGTTTTTCATTTAAGATAGAAATACTTTGCTCATCTATAGTCGTGTTTTCTGAAGTAGCCACAACACTCTTTTTCAAGATTTTGTGTTTACTTAGAAGAGATTGATACCTTTTCATTAATTCAGTTAAACCAATTTCAAGTTCAGAATGAGATAAAGAAGAGAGTACCTTTTTTTCGTCATCACAGTCTGACTCATAATTAATTGTCAGTTCGTCTTCTGATGCTCTTTCTCCCCTGCTGGTCCTGACCATGAATGTCATGTTTGCATGTTCTTCATCAGAATCTTCATCTTTTGATTCTTAATCATCCCATATTTCCATGAGACCCTTCTTGGATTTGTAATCATTTTTAGGCTTCTTATCTTTATTAATCTTTGGAAAATTATTTTTGTAATGTCCAGGCTCGTTGCATTCAAAACAAGTAACTTCTTTTCTAGAAGTATTTCTTTGACCAGAAGTGGATTCACCTCTTCCATATTTCCTTCTTTGACCTCTGAACTTGCTTTGTATGTGCTTCCAGATTTAACTTATTCTTCTGGATATTAAGGAGAGTTCATTATCATCCGAATCTTCATCAGATTATTTTGATTCTTCCTTAGCTTGATAATCCCTGGTTTTCCCAGAAGTAGACTTTAGAGTAACTGATTTTATCCTCTTTTGAGGTTCATCTTGTTACAGCTCTATTTCATGACTTCTTAAAGAGCTAATCAGCTCCTCAAGAGAGATGTTGTTCAGATCCTTTTCCAATTTTAAGGAAGTTACCATTGGTCTCCATTTAACATGTAGACTTCTGATAATCTTTTTAACGTGATCTATGGTGGAGTAACCTTTGTTCATAATCTTAAGTCCTACCACAAGAGTCTGAAATCTTGAAAACATTGTTTCCATAGATTCATCGTCTTCCATTTTGAAGGCTTCATACTTTTGAATTAAGGTAAGATCCTTCATTTCTTTTACTTGTGCATTATCTTCATGTGTCATCTGAAGAGAATAAAAAAATAAACTTCGCAATCTCTCTGTCGGTGATTTTCTCATATTCATAATATGATATAGCACTTAGAAGAATAATTCTTTCTTTGTGGTGATTTATGCATACTTTCTTATGTGCTTTCGTCATTACACTTCTTGCAATCTTATGACCTTTATCATCTACTGGGTGAGTGTAGCCGTCAACTACCAAGTCCCATAGATCTAAGTCATATGCTAAAAAGTAACTTTCTATTCTATCCTTCCAATAGTCAAATTTCTCCCTATCAAATATAGGAGGTTTTGAACTATAGTGATCTCTATCATTATCCCTATTACCAACAATGAAAGTGGATGTAGCCATTAATTTTTCACATACACTAAATCAGTACACACTGTTAAATGTTGATAAAAATTCAAGCTTTTTATCTTCTCAGAACCGGAGCTCTGATATCAATTGAAGGTGTGAAAAACACAAGAAAGTGAGAGTTTGAATTGAGTTTTTAAAACAAAACTATTCTTTTAAAAATATTCCCCTTTAAGTTAAAATTATTTTTCCTTCACTCTTGATAATGACAATAAGTAAGAACAGGAAGTAAAGAATAATGTATATTTATACTAGTTCACTTAAAAATTATCAAGCTAGTTTAGTCCATCCACCAAGGTGATTTTGTGTCACTCAATCGAGGACTTAATTCACTATAACCAAACTGATTACAATTTGCACAAGCTACCCGCAAGTGACTAACAACTTATAAGGCTCACAATCCATGGACTTATTAAGGATTCAGACCAACTCGGTCCCTTAAGGAATATCAACTAATAATCAACCTGATTATTACAATGCACAAGCTACCCGCAAGTGACTAACAACTTCTAAAACTCGTAAGCTCTAGACTTCTTAAGGTTACAGGTCTACCAGGTCCCTTAAGGAATATCAAACAAAATTAAATACAAGTTTTGTTTACAAGAATTTTGCTTCTAAAAAGTTGAGTATGTAAACTATTTTATGATTAGTGACTTAAGAATGTGAAAGCAATGAACACCGTTTGCACGTGAATATTCGGTAGTTAGTCACTTTCTTTCTTAGTCTTCAAGCCTTTATATAGCCATTAACATAATGTATTCGTTGAGGAATACTCTTGAAATTTCCAGAAACATTGGCAGCTTGAACAGTAACGTGGGGGACAAGATCGTATGACACATCCGTCTTTTCATGGTAGTGGAATGAAACGTTGATTGCACCATGTACTATTTGTACCGCGTTAATGTTAACTTCTTTCCTTCTGCACTTCAGAGGCTTCTGCGAGCATGAGTTTAGAAGCGAGAACATAACATCATGTCATCAGAACTTCAAGTCTTCAGAGTCTTCAGAACTGTGTCTTTAGATTCATCAGCACTTGATTATGAGAATCTTTTCTTGAAACCTTGGGTCATTAGAACTTCAAGTCTTTAGAGTCTTTAGACCTTCTGTCTTTTATAGTCTTCAACACTTGGTCTTAAGAATCCTTATCTTTAGAACTTCATTAATGAAACACAAGCTTTCAGCATCTGGACTTCAGTAGAAACTTTGTCTTCAAATCTTTTAACTTTGTTTCTTTGGAACATGTTGTCTTTAGAAGCTTGAGTCTTCAGCATCTGAACGTAAGTAGAGACTTTTGTATTTAGATCATTTGACTAGTTTCTTTTAGACAAATATCAGAGTTTACACTTCAGAGTCTTCTGGAGTGTCTTGCTAATGTTCAACAGAACTTGTGTAGGATAGAAGCGGAATCAATTCTCTTCTAATATCTTGATCACACCATCCATTAGAAGCAGAACCTGTTTGTTAAGTACTCAACAATAACAAACATTAGTACAACAAAATTGTTCATACAATCGTACTCATTTGTTATCATCAAAACTCAGAGATAATATTGCAGAATCAAATCGTGTTCTTACAATTTTAAGAGAATGTCAGTTGACGGAGTTTGAAAAAGTTGAGTGGTTTTGAATTGTTTTTTAGAAGTGTGGAATGAGAAAGGGTTTTGGCACGTTTTTAAACACATAGCATTTGGAGATACATCTTCGTAATGTATACAAAGATGTATCTCTGTATTTTTTTCCTTTGTCTTAGAGTCTGATTCACGAATATATTAGTTGGGGTGCGTCTATCTCCGAAATCTGAGAATATTTTAGAGTGTACAAGTAGCACATAAGATGCATTAAGAAATTCTATAAAAAAAAAACCTAAAACACAACACATGATAATTTGTACTATCTATACCTACAAGATTATTCAAGATTTTATGGTATAGTCATACAAATTAGACACCCTTTTAATTATGAGCTTATGAGAATTGATACAACTATTAAATATAACTAGCTATTATAACTAACTTTTACATCTAAAAAAAGCCACACAAGTTGGTCATCAAATTATGCCATTGTTACTTGTTAAGGCTTATCAAAAGAAAAATCAATATTGTGATTTAACTGATTATTATTCACTGGATGTTGTAGGGGTGGTGCCATGATTTGATTAAGATTCAAATTCATTTGGTGTGTAGATCCTTCTGTGTCTGAAAAATCAGTTTGATCAGATTGATATGATCTTGGAGAATATAGAACACTATCTGTGTCTGTTTGGTTACTAGGTTTGAACTTATGAAGCAAATGCATAGGTGATGTTCCTTGACTTGGTGTTGTTTCTCCACTCATTGAAGGAATCTCTATTGAACCTGCATTTCTTAACTTCCTCTTTTCTCTTGCTGATTTTTGCCATTTTTTAAGTGCTTTTGTTGTTTGTTCCTCAAATATTCCTTTCTTCATGTGAGATCCCATCTGCAAATTTAATTTAAAATTGAGTAAGTTTAAAATTTAATGGTCCGGTTGATTTGAGCAAAGTCGTCTTTGAGAGCATACAAGACCGACTATTGCATAGGACTTATAAAAACGGTGGTTAAACCATGATTAAACAAGATCTCATATGATATTGTCATGGTTAAACTATGAGTAAACTACACGGGACTTATAAAAACTTGTGACGAAAATTTGAGTTAATAGTTTTACCTGTGTGACGAGTGCATAGAGAGGAAATGTTATGTAACTACATAGGACTTGTAGGGCTACTCCAAGGACAACCCTAATCACTATTAGTGGCAAGTTTTCATGGAAGCAAGATGTGATCTTAAACTCGTACTGCATTTTTTAAATAAATGAAAAATGTAAATACACATCCTTAGAAAATCCAAATATCTGAAGAAAAAAAAACATATTGGTTATGATATGAGGTAGATTGTTACCCAAGTCCACAAGAAATAGGCTATTTGAAAAGCATTCTGCAAAATCATAAAAAGTAAACATTATAATCCACTAATGAAAGGTGCGTGTCCAGTATTCAATATTCATCGATACATGTGATTATGTTCAACTACTTCAAGTAGTGTCAGGTATATTTTGTGTCCGTGCTTCTGATTGGTTAAATTAAACTAAAATAAAGCGATCATCACCTGGAATAAAGTGAAATGAATCAAGAAGATGATCCATTGGGGCCGATTAAACCAAAAAAACTTGTTGTTAGGCTCTACCACGGGCACGCCTCTTACAATTGTTGTTCTATCTTGAATTTCTTGGGCCATTTCCAAGATGATCAGTTCAAGTTTCGTGCCAACTAATAAAAGTATCTGAAAAAAATGGTTAACACCTGAATTATGCGTATCACAGGCCTAAGTAAAGTTTATTCAATTATTATACATGAAATTTCTTAATTAATTACCACTAGTGGCGCTAATGATAGCCAGGTGAGTGTATACCAATCTGAAAAAGATTAATCAAGTTAATTAAAAAAAATTGATTACAATTCCAATGAAGTTAACTAGTTTACTAACAAGGATTAGTTTACTTACCGTAAACGTTCATTAGCAGAAAGATGATCGCGAAAGCCCATAACGGAATACTGTAAAATAGAAATTTCAGATGAAGATGATTTTAGTATCAGAAAAAGCCATTGAAGATTGTTTATTACCTTATACCGACGACAACTTTAAAATCGTCCTCCATTGATCTTTTGATGTATTTATGAAAGTCAAATTTACTATCAGGAGCAAAATGTGCCTGCATGCATGCATTTGATTAATTAAGTTTTTGAGTTTTCACATCAATTTAAAAATAGTAACATTTTTTTAGTGTAAGGTTTGTTTGGCACTCACGTTTATAAATCCATGCCGCATAGTCATGTAATCCACCTTACTCACAGACGCGAAAAATTGTCTGAAGAATGCCACCTTAAAAAAAAAAAGTGATTATTTCATAAAAGTTATTATTAAACCATCCACTCAAGTATTTTTCTTGTTGCACAAGTTAACAAACAATGTATGAAACTCACTATCCATCGTATTCCCGGCTTTCTAGTCCAGCCTGAATGACGCTTGACAAACGATGTTTGATGCGCAAACCTAAACCTTGCAGGATCTGCACAGCAGCGTATCAATCATAAAAATATTTTCACGCGATTTATTAAGAATCGAAGAAAAAAAATGAAGTACCGTGCGTAAATTGGTACTCTACGGAGGATGTTTCTGCTTCCCAAGCCTTCCATTTCTTCATCTGTTGTGTTCATCAAACTCATTTTGATCAAGATATAAGTAAAAGTGCGATAAAATCAACATAACATAATCATATATTCGTCGGAAAAATTAACTCACTTTTGCTCCAGCTAGTACCATAGTCATAACACTGTAAAAGATGTGAAAAACTGCTAGTACAAATATGAATATATGCAATTGGTGCACTCCGGATTGAGAAATCAAAGACACTTGATTCTGCATAATCCATTTGCACAAACAAGATTAAAATAGTATCAAATAATAACTAAACAGTTTTTCAATACATGTAGTCCTACTCACTTTTTGTGAACAATAATCGTCGCCGCCCGATGCTGCTGCCAAGCCTCGACGCCATACAACGTTATCATCGAAAGAAAGTAACCTCCTTCTATCATCTTTTGAATCTTCTTCCACTTGCTCCTTCTTGCATGGAAGCATGCTGTCGCCTAACGTGGGAGGAATGCATATCTTTGCGATATATTTTGTACCGAATGTAAGTAACAAGGATATGAATCCCAATAGCATTAATTCTGCTTTGATTTTCTCCAAGGCTTCACTCATGGCCTTCTTATGTTTTTTGTGAAACCACTGTGATATGTAAAATTAATCAGTATTATTGAATTAAGTTTATAGTATAGTGATTAATATGAAGCTACGATAACGAACCTTTTCGAGTGTATGGATTCCATATTCGATTAATATAGAGATGATGATGAAGACAGCACAGACAACAGCAACAGCCCAAGTTGGTGTTTCCTTCAATGTTCTTTCTCCTATAGCTGCTCCTCCTGCCATGTTAATGTTGTTTCTTCTATGCTACTCTACTATAGTTTAGTTTATATTAATATTGATTAATATTGTGGTTAAGCTAACCTTGGTACTAATTATAGAATTATGATTAGAAAACACGACATAATTTGTGTCAAAAGAAAGAAAAGACAAATGGATTAGCATATGATATAATAATGATGATTTAGCCGGCTATTTGGAAGATTTTGCTTGTATATGGTTTTTATCGTTTTATATTTGTATATGGTTAGATCATTATTAAAATTTAATTATCGTCATAATCGACCAAGAAAGTTTAAATTGATGATTCTGTATAATTGTGAATGAAGTCAGTACTCAATGTGACCAAGAAAGTTTTACATTTGACTCATTCTTTAAAAAAAGGTTAATAGATGCGTGAACTTTTCAAGTGTGTTTGTTGTTTTTCTTCAATTTGACAGATTCAACAAACATATATTAATACTGGATTATTAGTATTTCAGTTGAGTACATAAAAGCCGGAGGTTCAAAAAAGACAAATTAGAGGTATATGTTGAGAGTTTTGTCACGGACTCTTATTATATTTGTTGCAGGGTGTTGGAAGTAAATCATATTCAGAAGATGTTGTTATTCAGAAGCAGTGTTGTTAGCTAAAAGCTGTAAGCTTCTTAGACTACTTAGTTAGAAACAGTAATTTGATGTAATCAGAAGTTGTTGTTAATCAGAAGCAGATGCTTCTGAGGTTACGCCCAGAAGTATGCTTAACTTCTGGGGTTCTGGGTTCTAAGTTTGTTAGCGTAGCTGTTAAGTTTAGTATTTTCTAGTTTGTACCTTTTAACTTAGTTATTAAGTTTACCTTTTATTAGGGTCTACGTGACAATTTACTTTGTATATAAATAGATTAGTGGTAGTTGTCATTTGTAACAGTAACAATAACAACAATCATTGTTCAATCATTCTTCCTTACAACTTTATCGTCATTATTCTCTTGCTCTCGTAAATATATTCGTTTTGTTCATCATTGATTCTTGTGCACTAACAATTTGTATCTAGAGTTCAGGTTCTGAATCATAGGGAAACACAGGGAAACACTAGTGAAACGTGAAGCGTTTGTGTCATTGATTTTGGTTCTGGATTCGTGTTGAATCTTTGAACAAAATCTGAACAGAATCACATTTTTCTGATTTTTTGGGATTGGGAAACACTGTGCTTGTGAGATCTGAGTGAGTTGTACAAAGTTAAGGATGAACGAAAACGATAATCTGAGTACCAAACTTCCTGATTTTGTTGGCAAGTACTGGAACAAATGGATGATTCAAATGCGCGTATTGTTCGGTGCTTAAGATGTTCTTGAGCTTGTTACCGAAGGTTATGTTCCAGTTGTAGAAAATGCAACGGAAGAGCAGAGAAACGCACAGAGAGACAAGAGGAAGAAAGATCAGAAGGCGTTGTTCTACATCCATCGGTGTGTGGATATGAACGTGTGTGAGAAGATTTGCAGATTTGACGATGTCAAAGGACACATGGGATATACTGGTTAGATATTACGGTAGTGACGCATCAGCGAAGAAGGTGAAGTTTCAGTCTCTACGAAAGAAATATGAGAATCTCAACATGAAAGACAACAAGAAGGTTTATGAGTACATCTCTAGAGTGATTCTGATCACTAATGAGATGAAAGCTTGTGGAAAAACCTTTTTTGAGAAAGTAATCATTGAGAAGATATTGAGGTCTCTTACTCAATTTGATTACATTGTTGTAGAAATTGAACATTCTAAATATCTGGACACCATGAGAATAGAAGAGCTGCATAGTAGTCTAGAGGCGCAAGAGTTGCGTCTGACTGAAAGAACTTCTGAGAGGGAAGTTGAGCAGGCTCTGAAGACTTCTTTTGTTAAGAAATACCAAAAGCAGAAGAGACGTGGTGGTATTTCCCAGAAGTGATAAATATTCTATTCTGATGAAAAGAAACATCAGAAGGGAAAGGAGAAGTAGGAAAACATAATGGTTCAATGTTACTGTTGTAATAGGTTTGGCCACTTTGCTAAAGATTGTTAGTCAAACAAAGAAGAAGCAAAAATAGCCAGAGGAGATTCAAATGATGAACATGTCATATTAATGGCTTATGAATTTGATGAGAAACCTGTGATATTGTCATTTTCTGATTCTGAAGGGGAAGACGATGAATATGAATATTCAGACTCTAAAGGAGTGTTTGAGTATGAGTCATAATCAGAAGATGATGCTGAAGATTTTGATGAGTCAGAATCTGAGGTTTCTGAAGATGAGTCAGAGTTAGAAGATAACTCTGAAGCTGAAGACAAGTCAGAATCTGAAGCTGATTCCGAGTCTGAAGAAGAATCAGAAGATGAGTCAGAATCTGAAGAAGATTATGCTTCAGAAGATGAGTCAAAACTTGAAAGTTCTGAAGAAGAGCTAGAGTCAGAAGATGAAGAATCTTCTGGAGACTCTGAAGATGAGTTGGATGGTGAATCTGATTCTGATCCAGATTTTGAATCTGGTGGTGGTCATGCTTCTGGAAGGGAAAACTCTGAAGATGTAGGTTCTGGAGGACAAGCTTCTAGAGATGATCATGTTTCTGGTGGTAATCATGACTTCGAAGGTGGACCATCTGAAGGAATAGCTTATGAATGTAGTCCAGTCTCTGATGAAGGTCATGATTCTAAAGGTGGAACTTCTGAAGGCAGAGCTTCTGAAGACGATCCAACTTTTGGAGGTGGTATTTCTGAAGGTAGTGGTTCTGGACGAGGTCCATAAGTTAACAAAGGTAGAGCTTCTGGTGGTAGTCAATCTTCTGAAGAAATTCCAGAAGGAGATACGGTTTCAGAATCAGAAGGAGATTCTGAAGAAGTCCAGAGGTCATAAAAAATTAGAAAAATAACAAGGAGATTTGTAGAGTTTGACAAGCTGCAAGATACTGAAGGGACTCTGAGAGTTGATAGAAGAAAAACTTCTGGATATTTTTGTTTGTATCTTGAAAGTCCTATTTCTTGGTGATCCAAGAAGCCACTTGGGGTTGCGTTGTCAACCTATGAAGCTCTTAAGAAGAAAGTGTGACTGAAGTCCATTGTAGTTGTTTAGGTATTGGCTTGCATTTTTGGTAAAACCCAAGTGTACGTGTGAATGTCATGACTGATGTCATAACATTCTAGTTCAGTTTGTACTGACTCATTAGGTACCTTTGCAGAAAAATATTGTAATTCAAGTACTGATGTTTATAAGTGTGTATCTGAGCATTTTGCAAAATGATCACATTTTGCTAAATCAGTAGACAGGTTTTCTCAGATGTCATAACAGATGTTATGACATCCTGTTCTGAACTAACAGGTTTGCAGGTTGGATAAGTCTGAGTTTTTTCAGGAAAATAACTCAGTCTTTCCTGAACAGAATCCTGCGTTTTCTGAGGGGTAACCTAGCTCAACCCTAACCTGGTTAATAAAGTCCTGTGACCTGGTCTTTAGGTCAAACGGAATTAACCCTAGGTTTTTGTGGAAACCCTAACTGAAGTTGCAGCTGCTATATATTCAACAGAGCTGCTGTTTTGCAAGGCATCCCTTTTATTGATCAGAAGATCATTTGTAATCTGTATAGGTTTGATTATTGTACTCCAAGCAATTATCATTGTGATAAGTGACTTGGAATAGGTTTCTAATTGTAAGGGCTGTGTAGCACTCAAAGCTTTGAAGCAAGAGTGTTTGAATGTTCCTTGACTAAAGCTGTGAAGCAGAGTCAAGTTAGCTGTGTGCATCACTCAAAGCTGTGAAGCACGAGTGATTGTGTTGCTTGATTAAAAAGCTGTGAAGCTTAATCAAGTGTTTGTTTTTGAAGAGTGTTTTCATCAATTCTTAAGTCAAATTGGTTTATGTATCACTGCTGTGATTGAGGGGGAGTGAGTAGGATCTCAGGTTTAAGTTGTACTTAGATTGGAATTGCATTGGGTAGGTCTTAAGTGAAGGAGATAAACTGGTTGGTTTATTCCTGAATTAACATCTCTTATAGTGGATTTCCTCCCTGGCTTGGTAGCCCCCAGAGTAGGTGTTGTTGCACACTGAACTGGGTAAACAATTGACTGTGTTCTTTATTGCTTTTGTATTTACTGTCATATAGTAAGTCAGATACGGTGTCATAACATTGAACGTGACATTGAGTATCTGCAGCCAGAATTTCAATTGGCATCAGAGCAGGCACCCTGCCTGTATTACTGGGTGAGATCTAGGGATATCACTTTCTGGCACTATGAACAAAGAAGGAGTTTTTGGAAATAGACCACCCATTCTGGATGGAACTAATTATGACTACTGGAAACCTCGTATGATTGCCTTCCTAAAATCTCTGGACAAAAAGGCTTGGAGAGCTGCTGACAAAGGATGGATTCATCCCACCATAACTGAGAAAGATGAGACAATCAGTCTGAAGCCTGAGGAAGATTGGAGTAAAGAAGAAGATGAGTTAGCCCTGGGAAATTCCAAAGCTTTAAATGCCTTGTTCAATGGAATTGATAGAAACATTTTCAGATTAGTACATCAATATGAACTGGCCAAGGAAGTTTGGGACACTCTCAAAATTACTCATGAGGGCACTTCCAAAGTAAAAATGTCAAGGCTTCAGATGTTGACTACCAAATTTGAGAATCTAAAAATGATGGAAGATGAAACCATTCATGAGTTTCACATGAACATCTTGGAGATTGCCAACACCTCAGGAGCACTGGGAGAAAAGATGTCAGAAGAAAAACTGGTGAGGAAGATTCTCAGATCCTTGCCTAAAAGATTTGCAATGAAGGTAACTGCCATAGAGGAAGCCCAGGACATTAGCAAGTTGAAAGTGGATGAACTTATTGGGTCTCTTCAGACTTTTGAGATGGGAATCACTGATAATGGTGTCAAGAAGAACAAGAGCATGGCACTTATGTCCAACACTGATGTTGAAGAAAACATTTCAGAAGCTGTAGCCATGCTTGGAAGACAGTTCAACAAACTCATCAAAAGAATAGATCCAAAGTCAAGGTCTAATGTTCATAACATTCCCTCTGACATTGACAGTTCCAGCAGAAGACCAAGGTCAGAAGAGAAGGGAATTCAAGGCAGAGGAATTCAGTGCCATGGTTGTGAAGGATATGGGCATATTCGAGCTGAATGTCCTACCTTTCTTAAGAAACAAAAAGGAATGACAGTTACTTGGTCCGACTGTGATTCTGAAAGTAATTCCGAAGAAGAATCTGCCAAACAAGTTACTGCTTTAACTGGTGTGTGTACCTCTGAAAGTGACATCAGTGATGAAGAAGTGACTTTTAAAGAACTGTCTGATACTTACAAGAAATTGTGTATCAGAAGTACTGAAGTCTGTGTGCAGAATGAGAAACAATCAAAACTCATCATAAAGCTGGAGGCTGAAAAAAGGACAAATCTTGAAACTATAAGTCATCTAGAAGGAGAAGTTCAATTGCTGAACTCACAACTGAATCAAATGACCAAATCTGTCAAGATGTTGACCAATGGAACAGACAAATTGGAAGAGATCCTTCAGGTTGGACAAAATGTGGGAAATAAATCTGGACTAGGATTTATGGAAGCAAAGAAATCTGGTACTGGTAAGCAAATGTCAAAACAGATGTCTCAACACAACTCTCAACATCAGGAACAGAGACATATGAAGAAAAGGTACCAAAGATGGAAATGTCATCATTGTGGGAGATATGGCCACATAAAGCCCTTCTGCTTCAGACTACATGGATATCCTAATCAGAACTCAGGTGTCAAACCTAAGTCTAAAAAGGTACCACATGCTCCTAAATGGAAGAAAAAGGCTACTGCACTGATAGCTCACACTTCCCTGAGGGTCTCTGCAAAGGAAGATTGGTACTTTGACAGTGGATGTTCCAGACACATGACTGGAATCAAGAACCTCCTCAATAATGTTAAGCCTCACACTACCAGTTTTGTGACCTTTGGAGATGGGGCTAAAGGTGAAATCAAAGGAGTTGGTGAATTGGACTGCCCTGGAGTTCCAAGTCTGAATGAAGTACTGCTGGTGAAAGGGCTGACCGCTAATCTCATTAGTATCAGTCAATTGTGTGATCTAGGATTCAAGGTCAATTTCTCAAAATCTGAATGCCTTGTAATCAATGACAAACAAGAGATAATAATGAAAGGAGTCAGATCCAAAGACAACTATTACTTGTGGGAGCCTGAGAACACTAATTTCTCATCTGTGTGTTCCATTGCAAGAGAAGAAAAAGAGGTGAAACTGTGGCACCAAAAACTTGGCCATCTTCATCTAAGGGGTATGAAGAGGATCATCTCATTGGAGGCAGTCAGAGGAATTCCAAGACTGCAAATTGATGAAGGAAGAGTTTGTGGTGAATGTCAGGTTGGTAAGCAGACTAGGATGTCACATCCAAAGTCAAGACATCTGACCACCTCTAAGGTTTTAGAACTCCTCCATATGGATCTGATTGGACCAATGCAAGTAGAGAGTCTTGGTGGTAAAAGATATGCCTATGTGGTTGTGGATGATTTTTCCAGATTCACCTGGATTAATTTCATTAGGGAAAAATCAGATGTATTTGAAGTTTTTAAAGAATTGTGCAAAAGAATTCAAAGAGAGAAGGAAGGATGTATTGTCAGAATCATAAGTGATCATGGCAAGGAATTTGAAAACAACAAGTTTGGTGATTTCTGCTCTTCAGAAGGAATTAGTCATGAGTTTTCTTCTCCTATAACACCTCAACAAAATGGAGTTGTGGAAAGAAAAAACAGGACCATACAGGAATCTTCCAGAGCAATGTTACATGCCAAAAGACTTCCTATGTACTTTTGGGCTGAAGCTATGAATACAGCCTGCTATGTTCATAACAGGGTCACCTTGAGGAAGGGAACCTCATCCACCATATATGAACTCTGGAAAGGAAGAAAACCAACTGTGAAGTACTTCCATGTGTTTGGCAGCAAATGCTATATTCTGGCTGATTGTGAACAAAGAAGAAAACTGGATCCTAAAAGTGATGAAGGCGTATTTCTAGGATACTCCTCAAACAGCAGAGCTTATAGAGTATTCAACTCCAGAACCAAAACCATGATGGAATCAATAAATGTTATAATTGATGACTATCATGAAGAAATAGATGTTTCTTGTACTGTTGAGACATTCTTTGAGACTTCAACCCAACATAATGACCTACCCAACTCCACCACAACAGAATCTGAATCAAAGGAAGCTAGCAAGATCCCTTCCATCAGAATTCAGAAGGATCATCCAAAAGAGCTCATCATAGGATATCCCAATAGTGGAGTCATCACAAGATCTAGAGAAATCATCTCAAACTCTTGTTTTGTATCCAAAATGGAACCAAGAAATGTCAAGGAAGCCTTAACTGATGAATATTGGATTGGTGCAATGCAAGATGAACTGAACCAATTCAAGCAACATGAAGTTTGAAAACTGGTTCCTAGACCTGAAGGAACTAACATCATTGGGACTGTGATCGGTGGATCTGGAACTGACTGTTTAACGCTGGTTCGCGAAATGTCGCGGAAGCAAGAGTCGCCACCGTCTTTTATTTTCTCCAAATGGAAAGGACAAAAGCACAGAAAAATTCCTTAAAGAGATTGCTCTCGGTTCGGGAGGTAGGTTATAGAAAGGGAAGGTGTTAGCACCCTTTCTATCCATGGTTATCCATGGGCTCTTAGATACTAGCTCACTTGTGTTTTCAAAAATGGTTTGTTTGCTTTGGTTGAGGGTTTGTGGTGCTCATCAATTTTGCACCCTTGGATTGCTTCTGATGGACGCGTGGATGGATAGATGATGAAGGAATATGATGCTCCAGCAGCCTTGAAGCGCATGGGAATTGCTATGGAAAAATAATATGGAAATATGTAGACCTGGGACTTGAACCCAGGTCATGAGGGTTAACAACACTGCACTTTGCCAGCTGAGCCACTACAACGCGTTTGATATATTAGTAACAAATAAATAATATAAAAGAAAAGCAAAACGTTAGTGGGTCCGCGCGCCAATTTTCAAACAGACCAACCAGCTTATGCCACGACTCCATCTTCTTCCTCATCCCTGTAATACAAAAACAAAAGCAACGGTTTTTATGGCGTTTTCTTAGGCCAGCTATTGAAAAATAGCGATTAGCCCTCAGGCACTCATAAATTGAGCGCGAGGGTTGGTTTGGAATCGCCTGAGTACGCTGAAGCGAATGGTATGACTCATGGGTTCCAATTTTGTCTTGTTTTGAAATCCCTAATTTAGAACTCTGCAAACCCTAGAAATCAAACATGGCGAAATCTCATATACAGCATAATAATTCAATTAAACATAATGGTTAGCTTTAGAATCTCATAATGAACATGAATCAATGAATAAAAAATGCAAAGGATGCGTGAATCATGATGCACGATTGTGAATTTTTCTTGATGCAGTTCCAGCTCAATATACCAGTTCTTGGAGTTTGAATGGATGTTTTTGATTGGAATGTGTTCAGGGAACCTTGAGGAAGCTATTGAAACAAGTTTTGTGCTTTGAATCGACCTGTAACAATGATTTCAGTTTTGAGTTCTTTAGAGAAAAATTCAAGTTTGCAATGGCCTCTTCTGAGCTGCTGCGTGTCTTCTTGCATTAGGGTTATGATCTAGCATATGTAGTGAGTGCATTAGGTCAGAAAAATTCAATCAAATCTCTTGTAATCATGGTTTTGAATATTTGATTTCTAAGGATCTTTTTTCAATCTTTTTCAAGTGTTCTTTGTTCTCAATCATGCCAATCAATCCAAATCTTTCCTAATTTGCATATGCACGAAATATTGATGATATAATGTGCACAAAAAGATTGAAAAAACTTAGGTTAGCATTTTTCATGTATTTATTTTAATTTAAATGAATTATTATTAATAAAAATCCAAATAAATAAATAAAAAATGAAATAAGACTTCCCTTTGGGCCAAGTGGTCGTGCATATGTCATGGATGATGAATCATGGAAGAAAAACGGGCCCATTAGCAATTTTAGGTCATTTGAATCAATGTTGACTTTTCAAAATATCCAAAAATTTCCCAACTTCCACAAGGCATAACTTGCTCAATTTTTAAGCTTTTCTCATGTTCTTGGACATTTTGGAAAGGTCTTTGAGTCCTCTAACCAATGCCTTTGGTCCCATGTCATTTTGATTTACCAATCTCAAGTTATGGCCTTTGACTTAAAGTCCCTTTTTGTTGACTTTTGAAAATGACCTATAATGTTGAAATTGATAACTTTTTGTGAGAGCATTTCTTGGACTTGAAGTATGAAGATGAGTTTTAGGAAATGTCTTTCTCTTCAAAATGAGCTTTGGATGGAATTTTTCTGATAATCCATGTGAAAGTTATGCCCTGGTCAATTTCAGTTGACTTTTTCAGCTGTCCAAATAAGGAAACTTTTGCATCTTGATGATTTTCTGAGCCAAATTTTGAGAATCATGATCAAGCATTGATCAAATGATGTTTGTGGCTTCAAAATGATATGTTGGCCAAAAACTTGAACTTTTGACTGTCAAATGACCATTTTGCCCCTACAGTTGACTGTAGTGCAATTAGGGTTTTTGACTGTGCAATTTTGAGCTGAATGCCTTGAAACTTGATATGAGGATATTTGACCATATTTGTAAGCATGTGAGACTTGATTGGGCCCTTGAAAACTTCCTTTTCTTGATCATTACACAAACCCTAATCTTGACTGTATAGGAGACCTTTGCACTGTGCCACCCTTGGGGAATTTTGTAGCTTGACTTGGCAATTTCTTGGAGAATATGGGAGGGCAAATTTTGGGGTACAACAGTTGCCCCTGTTCAATCTTCTTAGACCTGAGGATGCAGATTGGCTGATGTGCCTTTCGTAATCCGAGGGTAGAAGATGATTGGACACTAGAGTGCCCAGAAATTTGCGCTCACATAGTGGCAGTGTGGTGGGAATGGGCTTATAGATGCCATTTAGAGGTTGATGAGATAGGATGATGGGCTTATAGATGCCATCTGGATGTTGATCGCGCAAGAGGTTCCTTGGCGAGAACCTGCATACCTGCAAAACAGAAAACGAGTACCTGACACGTTGCAGGAGCTGATTTTTAGATGCTTGGTATAGATATGTCCTGACTGGTTGCAGGAGTTGAGTCTTTAAACTCTTCAGACGTGCCCTGACGAGATACAGGAATCTAGTCTAGAACTTTAAAAGGTTTTTGTTGATAATGATGTGATGCCTGAATCTGGGGCGGTTACTACCTCAACGGGACGATGAGAGAACATTGGACGATTACTACCTCAACGGGATGATGACAGAACCTTGGGCGATTACTACCTCAACGGGATAATGAGAGAACCTTGGGCGATTACTACCTCAACGGGACGATGAGAGAACCTTGGGCGATTACTACCTCAACGGGATGATGAGAGAACCTTGGGCGATTACTACCTCAACGGGACGATGAGAGAACCTTGGGCGATTACTACCTCAACGGGATGATGAGAGAACCTTGGGCGATTACTACCTCAACGGGACGATGAGAGAACCTTGGGCGATTACTACCTCAACGGGATGATGAGAGAACCTTGGGCGATTACTACCTCAACGGGACGATGAGAGAACCTTGGGCGATTACTACCTCAACGGGACGATGAGAGAACCTTGGGCGATTACTACCTCAACGGGATGATGAGAGAACCTTAGGCGATTACTACCTCAACGGGACGATGAGAGAACCTTGGGCGATTACTACCTCAACGGGATGATGAGAGAACCTTGGGCGATTACTACCTCAACGGGATGATGAGAGAATCTTGGATGATTACTACCTCCGCAGTATCGGGGAGAGAACCATAGGCGACTACAACCTCAATAGCAATCATTGAGAGAATCTTGGATAACTTCAACTGAGCCTTTATTAGAAAAATCTGTTTGGGGTCGATTTAGCTGGACTAGAGAAGGCCTTGGACTGGATAATAAACAGAAATCTTAGGGTCGATTAACTGAACCGGTCTAGGTCTTGAAATGTCTTCAACTGGATAAGAAACAGGGAGATCTTAGGGTCGATCTGACTGAACCAGAGAAGGCCTTGGACTGGATAAGAAACAGAAAAGCCTTAGGGTCGACTTAACTGAACCGGTCTAGGTCTTGAAGTGTAGCTGAGAACTTTAACTGTATCTTTCCTGAAAGGTAAAGGTCAGTCATATGCAATGCACGATATAGATCAAGCAATGATGTTCTCAACATAAATGAGATTTGTAAGATATGATGCATATATGCATGCTATAATGTATGAAGATATGATGTTTATGAATGTATATTTTCGTCTAGGAAAGTAAATCCTTGACGGGTGCCGGGAAGTCATATCCTGGGCTGATGTTGGAGAATGGCTTTTGCTTCCGCTGGGGATAATAGTTGCAAGAATACCAGTAGGAGAAGATAACTCCGTTGGGGATACCACTGTTCTTTTGGAAGTGTTAATAGACTTCGCTGGGGATAAGAAGGCTTCGTTGATGACGCTCTTTCCGTGGCTTTTGGCTGAGGATAACCCAGTTATATCCTGTTAAGGAAATAACTCTTTAAATCGAGCCGGACGACGTGTTCGTGCTCTGCGAGGGGGTAAGCTTCCAGAATCTACTGGGGATAAGCTTACTGCTTGGGGAGATGGATTCCACTTTCCTGGGGAACTGGATTGGACTCTCCTGGGGAGGTTTTGAACTGCGGGGAAAGCGATTCCTTTGAATATTTGGTATGCCGCCGGGGAACAATCTTTAGACCAAGACTGTCGGGGATGCTTGTTAAGAATGTGTGTACATGTGCTGCTGGGGAGTATTGAGATCTACTGGAGGATACCCAACTTCCTTAAAGTTTGATTGTAGCTTTGCTCGGGGAGAGTGCACTGTCTTGCTGGCTCACTCTCTGGGGAATCAAGATGTACTGGTTATGTTCTTCAACTGAACTCGCCCTGATACCTTGGAGGACAGAATAATTAAATTGCTTAGACAACTCATCATTGCCCCTGTTTCTGATATTGGAGAGGAAGACCTGTGAGGTGCTGGTAGTTGTTGATGGACAAACCTCCTTCTGGTAGGCAGGTGATAAGATGACAGGACATAGTCGTACGCTTTGATCCCTAACTTTTGCCTGGACTGCCCTTTCGGGTTTTCAGTCCACCGGGATACCCATTTTTGCCCAAGCCGCCTTTTCAGGTTTTCGACTTGCCGGGTGTACAGATTTTTCATTTCAACCCTTCATTTTGCCCGAACCCTTTTGGTTCGCCGGGAAGCCCTTATTTTTGCCTAGGTGTGTCAGCCTAGCGGGTCTTTGATGATGCGCAGTATTTTTTTTCGACTATATCCACACTCTCAAAATGTAGGGAGTTGCCCCTGTTAGAAGTGTTTTGTCATGCCACCAGAAGGTGTTTGATCAGACAAGATTCGTTGTTGGAATGCCCCAAGTGACTCAGGCGGAGATTTGCCCCAGGCTATTTGGCCTTTGAGAGATTCTCCGAATCTTGATTGGATTGCCCCAGATGATGGACCATGCTCATGCCATGCCCCTTGATTGGAAGTGCTTTTGTTCACTAGGTATTCATCGTGCGAATTTCCCTGCTGTTCAAACAAATAGTCATATGCAAACAATGTTATATCAAAAATGCAAAGCTTATGTCTGTCTTGAAGATTTTGAAAATGCATTTTTTTTTCATAAAACAAATGATTGTTTGTAAAACGTGATGTCAACTCCGTATTTACCGTAAGCCTTAAGGAGTCAGGATACCTTTCGTAATAGTATGCTTTCGAACTAACCCATGCTTCAGCTAGGACTTTTAAGGGTTATAACGTGGCCTGGTTCACGGTTTAAGAAACAAATGATAAAGGCTCAAATTTTATTTGTACCCACCCGCTCTTCGTGATGTTCTCCAAACCTAAACTCAGTTGATCATACGTTAGACCTTGTTTGAGTCTTTGCTCTGATGTTCCGGTGATGATTCGGATATTGAATGTTTATTTTGCATAGGCAGTCATTCCTTTTTTGTTGAGGGTTTGTAAGACCTCTTTCTTTTTGATTATCCCTATTTTTTTTGCCTGAACTGTTTCCTTTTTGGAATTACAGTCAGCGGGATGCCCCAGTCTTGTAAGTCTCCTTCATGGGTCTTGACTTAATGGGTTTTTTTATTTTTTTGAGATAGTGACTGCCTTTCTTTGTGATTTATTCAGAACCATCACTGTCTTTTGTTTCGTAAGGATCTTTTTGGTGCCATTCGTTATGCACTTGGATCAACTGAGAGAACTACCCTGCCCCAGGTTGTGATGAAGGTTTTTGAATTTCGAAAAGAAAAAACTCCTACTTCTTTGGCTCAGAGGGGTTGACGAGGGATTATCTTCCTTATAACTCCAGTGTTTAGGATTTGAAACAATGCCTGTACCTCATCAGCTAGGTCTGTTCAAAGCATATTGTAATGATCGCGGTATCGTTTTCGTCATCCTCCCTCAAGAGGCTTAGAATTGTTAATTAAGAGTTGACATCAGAAAAAAATATGAAAATAATTTGCGTATAGTGAATACGAATATATTGCTTCAAAACAGACATGCGATGCATTAATGAAATAACAAAGTTTGACATGAATAAAATGTTTGAACAATCAAAGAAAAGTACAACTTGAACATTTGAATGAACAAAAGACATCCTCGATGATTTGGTGTAGGATCAGTGTTCAAACTTGACCTCCTGGGCGTCAATCAAATCCTGGATCTTGTTCTTCAAGGTCCAACAGTCGTCGGTGTCATGTCCAGGACTGTCAGAATGGTAGGCACACCTCACACCCGGGTTGTACTTGGGAGAGGAAGTGTCAGGATTTTGAGGAGGATCCTTCAGCGTGACCAGTTTCGCCTTCAGCAATTGTTGTAATGCCTGAGACAAAGACATGTTGATGTCAGTATACTTCCTATCTTGATACTTTATCCTACGCCTATTGCTCTTTCTTGGTTGAACGGGCGTGGGATCAGAAATCTGGATTGCCCCTACATCATGACGACCCTTTTTACCATGTATAGCATTTGACTCTTTCTTCCCATTGTGGGGCTTTTTCTGAGCATCAGCAAATGCGGTTTCTTGAATCTTCCCCGACTTGATACCAGCTTCAATTCTCTCCCCAGTCAAGATAAGATCTGTGAACCCAGCAGAAGAATTCCCAACCAGATGGTTGTAGAATGGACCAGACAAAGTCCCCAAGAACATGTCAACGAGCTCACGGTCAATTAGAGGTGGTTGTACCCTTCCAGCAAGGTCTCTCCATCTCTGTGCGTACTCTTTAAAACCTTCACTTGCACCTAACGACATACCCTGGAGTTAGGTACGTGTCGGAGCAAGGTCGGCATTGTACTGGTAATGCTTGTAGAATGCAGTGGCTAAGTCTTCCCAGGTACGGATGTTGACTCCATTCAATTGATAGAACCACTCGAGCTGAGTCCCTGAAAGACTCTCTTGGAAGAAATGGATCCATAAGTTTTTGTCAGTTGTATAGGGCTGGATCCTTCTTGTGTAAGCCCTGAGATGCAATTTAGGACAGGATGCCCCGTCGTATTTAGCAAAGGCAGGTGCCTTAAACTTGTGCGGGATCACTACCCCAGAAGACAGACCTAGATCCTCGAAGTCCAGGCCAGGCGCCTTTTGTATCTCCATAGCACTTAGCCGGTCTTCCAACTGTTTGTACCTATTCTCAGCCGGAGGGTACTGTTCGTCGTTGAAATCTGTCTCATTGTCGGAGACCATTGGACTAGGCACCTCTCTCTCATGGTGACTGCTTTCCCTTACAGATGGAATAGTCCTCTCAGTTTCAGTCTGCGGTGTGTTCCCAGATCTGCGTCTAGGGCTGAACAAAACAGTCCTCTTCTTCTTCTTTTCCTTCTTCAAGAGCAGAGCCTTCAGATCTTGTTGCCCCTGGGTCAAATTCATGATCAGCCCTTGGAACTGGGCGTTCTGAGCCTGGAGGGCCTTGATAGTGTGCTCAGCTGATGATTCGGGATTCATGACGATCGGCTGAAATAAACAGCGAAGAAGGGTAAGCAACCTGTCAAAGGGATACCTGCAATGCAATGAGATGTATGGCATGCATGTAATGTTTTCAAGGACCTCGCGGGGTAGACAAAAAAATTTGTTAGCATTTGGATCCTGGTGGCTTGATTGAAAGAACTTCATATTGTTGAGAGTCCTTCGTCAAGGGTCAAAGGCTCACCATATCCAGTGGGTCATAGCCCCTGGCTTTAGTCATCATGTCTGGTTTTGATTTCCAAACAACCTTGGTTAAGGGAACCTTCTTCAAGAGTCAGAGCTCACCATATCAAGTGGGTCATATCCCCCGACAACCTTGGTTAGAGGAAAATAAATCCTCTTTGCCCCTTGCTAGATGTTTGATTCATCATGACCTGCATCACAAGCCCTTGAGATCCTTGAAATGGGTTAGGATGTATGCAATGGTATGATGTTATGGTATGCATGGGATAATGTGAGTAAACCCTGTTAGGAGCCCTTATTAAGGACTATAAACAGAAACCTGCAAGAAACTTGGTAAATTTTATTATGAGTCCTAATTAAGGACTGCAAACCAAAATCTGTAAGAAACTTAGTATACCCTGTTATGAGTCCCAATTAAGGACTATAAACGAAACCTGCAAGTAGTTCATGTGTCAGATAACAGGCATGCAAATAGTCAAGTACGAAGGCACACAAGTCACACAAGAGAAATCCTTAGAGTTTAGGCCAGCATGAGGTCTGGGTATTACCCTCTTGAAGTTGGTGGGCTCAACCTGTCCTATCAGAAGTAACCGGGTTCTAAGGTTCCCAATATCACTGGATTGCTTTCATTGTTCATCGTTTCGATTTAGCCACTGAACTGGCGACCGAAATATTCCAGGAAAGCAACCCTCCATTGAGTGTAGTATCGAGTATCAACCAACCTCGGACTGCACCAAAGTCAGTTATCTCACTACCCTAAAGAGGCCAAGATAGTTCAATTAAGGTTCCTAAGGTCTGTTGATGCTTCACGACACCACGCGGAGGCCCCGTACTCTCCTTGACTGAACTCAAGGGTTACCGGTACACACCAAAGTGCCACATCAACGTAGCAGACTGTTTCAACCATGTCGGTATACCCCGCACAGTTCCTTCACAGTCTTGTTGCTACTTTCTAAGAAGGTATCCCCCAGATCCAGGTTAGGATCTATAGAACTCCCATGCAACCCACAATAATAAAGCAAGCAAAGAAGACAATTGAAAACACAGTGATCTTAATCCTAAGGTACACCCCACTTTAAATTAAATCCCCAGCAGAGTCGCCAGTTCTGTGATCGGTGGATCTGGAACTGACTGTTTAACGCTGGTTCGCGAAATGTCGCGGAAGCAAGAGTCGCCACCGTCTTTTATTTTCTCCAAATGGAAAGGACAAAAGCACAGAAAAATTCCTTAAAGAGATTGCTCTCAGTTCGGGAGGTAGGTTATAGAAAGGGAAGGTGTTAGCACCCTTTCTATCCATGGTTATCCATGGGCTCTTAGATACTAGCTCACTTGTGTTTTCAAAAATGGTTTGTTTGCTTTGGTTGAGGGTTTGTGGTGCTCATCAATTTTGCACCCTTGGATTGCTTCTGATGGACGCGTGGATGGATAGATGATGAAGGAATATGATGCTCCAGCAGCCTTGAAGCACATGGGAATTGCTATGGAAAAATAATATGGAAATATGTAGACCTGGGACTTGAACCCAGGTCATGAGGGTTAACAACACTGCACTTTGCCAGCTGAGCCACTACAACGCGTTTGATATATTAGTAACAAATAAATAATATAAAAGAAAAGCAAAACGTTAGTGGGTCCGCGCGCCAATTTTCAAACAGACCAACCAGCTTATGCCACGACTCCATCTTCTTCCTCATCCCTGTAATACAAAAACAAAAGCAACGGTTTTTATGGCGTTTTCTTAGGCCAGCTATTGAAAAATAGCGATTAGCCCTCAGGCACTCATAAATTGAGCGCGAGGGTTGGTTGGTTTGGAATCGCCTGAGTACGCTGAAGCGAATGGTATGACTCATGGGTTCCAATTTTGTCTTGTTTTGAAATCCCTAATTTAGAACTCTGCAAACCCTAGAAATCAAACATGGCGAAATCTCATATACAGCATAATAATTCAATTAAACATAATGGTTAGCTTTAGAATCTCATAATGAACATGAATCAATGAATAAAAAATGCAAAGGATGCGTGAATCATGATGCACGATTGTGAATTTTTCTTGATGCAGTTCCGGCTCAATATACCAGTTCTTGGAGTTTGAATGGATGTTTTTGATTGGAATGTGTTCAGGGAACCTTGAGGAAGCTATTGAAACAAGTTTTGTGCTTTGAATCGACCTGTAACAATGATTTCAGTTTTGAGTTCTTTAGAGAAAAATTCAAGTTTGCAATGGCCTCTTCTGAGCTGCTGCGTGTCTTCTTGCATTAGGGTTATGATCTAGCATATGTAGTGAGTGCATTAGGTCAGAAAAATTCAATCAAATCTCTTGTAATCATGGTTTTGAATATTTGATTTCTAAGGATCTTTTTTCAATCTTTTTCAAGTGTTCTTTGTTCTCAATCATGCCAATCAATCCAAATCTTTCCTAATTTGCATATGCACGAAATATTGATGATATAATGTGCACAAAAAGATTGAAAAAACTTAGGTTAGCATTTTTCATGTATTTATTTTAATTTAAATGAATTATTATTAATAAAAATCCAAATAAATAAATAAAAAAATGAAATAAGACTTCCCTTTGGGCCAAGTGGTCGTGCATATGTCATGGATGATGAATCATGGAAGAAAAACGGGCCCATTAGCAATTTTAGGTCATTTGAATCAATGTTGACTTTTCAAAATATCCAAAAATTTCCCAACTTCCACAAGGCATAACTTGCTCAATTTTTAAGCTTTTCTCATGTTCTTGGACTTTTTGGAAAGGTCTTTTAGTCCTCTAACCAATGCCTTTGGTCCCATGTCATTTTTATTTACCAATCTCAAGTTATGGCCTTTGACTTAAAGTCCCTTTTTGTTGACTTTTGAAAATGACCTATAATGTTGAAATTGATAACTTTTTGTGAGAGCATTTCTTGGACTTGAAGTATGAAGATGAGTTTTAGGAAATGTCTTTCTCTTCAAAATGAGCTTTGGATGGAATTTTTCTGATAATCCATGTGAAAGTTATGCCCTGGTCAATTTCAGTTGACTTTTTCAGCTGTCCAAATAAGGAAACTTTTGCATCTTGATGATTTTCTGAGCCAAATTTTGAGAATCATGATCAAGCATTGATCAAATGATGTTTGTGGCTTCAAAATGATATGTTGGCCAAAAACTTGAACTTTTGACTGTCAAATGACCATTTTGCCCCTACAGTTGACTGTAGTGCAATTAGGGTTTTTGACTGTGCAATTTTGAGCTGAATGCCTTGAAACTTGATATGAGGATATTTGACCATATTTGTAAGCATGTGAGACTTGATTGGGCCCTTGAAAACTTCCTTTTCTTGATCAGTACACAAACCCTAATCTTGACTGTATAGGAGACCTTTGCACTGTGCCACCCTTGGGGAATTTTGTAGCTTGACTTGGCAATTTCTTGGAGAATATGGGAGGGCAAATTTTGGGGTACAACAGGGACAAAATGGATATTCAAGAACAAGTCAGATGCTGAAGGAGTTGTCACCAGAAATAAGGCAAGACTTGTTGCTCAAGGATACACCCAGGTTGAAGGGGTTGATTTTGATGAAACCTTTGCACCTGTAGCCAGGCTGGAATCAATCAGACTCTTGTTGTCAATTGCTTGTCTTCTGATGTTCAAGTTATTTCAGATGGATGTGAAAAGTTCCTTTCTAAATGGGTACTTGAATGAGGAAGCTTATGTGGAACAACCTAAAGGCTTTGTGGATCCAACCCACCCTGATCATGTCTACAAATTGAGAAAAGCCCTATATGGCCTGAAACAAGCTCCTAGAGCATGGTATGACAGGTTAACAAAGTTTCTCTCAGACAAAGGCTACAGAAAAGGAGGCTTGGACAAAACTCTCTTTGTCAAAACTGAAGGAGGAAAGTTGATGGTTGCCCAAATATATGTTGATGACATAGTGTTTGGAGGAATGTCAGAACATATGGTTAAACACTTTGCTGACCAAATGCAGGCTGAATTTGAAATGAGTCTCATGGGAGAACTAACTTATTTTCTTGGACTACAAGTCTCACAGATGGAGGACTCAATCTTCTTATCTCAAAGCAAGTATGCTAAGAACATTGTAAAGAAGTTTGGTATGGAGAATGCAAGTCACAAAAGGACCCCTGCTCCTACTCATCTAAAGCTTTCCAAAGATTCAAGTGGGGTTAAGGTGGATCAAAGTCTGTACAGAAGCATGATAGGAAGCTTGCTGTACTTAACTGCCAGCAGACCTGATATTGCCTTTGCAGTTGGAGTTTGTGCAAGATACCAAGCTGATCCCAAAGTCAGTCATATCAATCAAATGAAGAGAATTTTGAAGTATTTAAGTGGTACTTACAACTATGGATTGATGTATACTCATGGCTGTGAACCAGCTCTGACTGGCTACTGTGATGCTGATTGGGCTGGTAGTGCTGATGATAGAAAAAGCACCTCTGGAGGATGTTTCTTCTTGGGAAGTAATCTGGTTTCCTGGTTCAGCAAGAAACATAATTGTGTGTCTCTTTCCACTGCTGAAGCTGAATACATTGCAGCTGGTAGTAGCTGCTCTCAAATGATATGGATGAAACAGATGCTCACCGAGTATAATGTCACACAAGATGTTATGACATTGTACTGTGACAATCTGAGTACAATCAACATATCCAAGAATCCCATTCAGCATAGCAGGACCAAACATATTGACATACGACATCACTTTATCAGAGACCTTGTAGAAGAGAAGACAATCAAATTGGAACATGTTGCCACTGAGCTACAGCTGGCTGACATTTTTACCAAGGCTCTGGATGCAAATCAATTTGAAAACTTAAGGGGTAAGTTGGGTATTTGCCAACATGAGGAATTGTAGCAATTAATTTTGCTTAAAACAAGGATCAAAGGAGTTATGCCTGTTCTGATTGGTTTAAAATTGTATTTTCTCATTTCCTACAATTCTTTTAAGAAGTTGATTAGACACTCCCTTGCTTCCTTCCCCTCTCGTCTCCTCATCAAAACCCAGTCTCTCAATCAGAATTTTCTCCTCAGTTGTTGTTGATCCTCTAGGACTGTCAAAATGTCTTAAACACCATCATCATCCAATACGACTATTTCAACCTCTTCCTCTGATCAAGATTCTAGGACAATCTCTTCTTGTCTGGACTCTGAAGTTCTGGAGATCTCTTCTCGTAGAAAAGTGGGAACTAACCCCACCAAGGTCAAAGAGTTGAGAACAAGACATGCAGGAAAGCCCCAAGCTTCTGCCTCTGGTAATCCATCTCATCCTTCTTCTTCAGTTCCCCCTGAAATTGCCAATAGGGAAGGGACAGCCTATGTTAATCAAGAAATAGCAAAAATTGTTTCAAGAATTCTGAACGAGAACCACTCAGTTCCTAGCATTTCTGTTCCTCTGAACCAAGAAAGTTCAAATGCTGAAACAAATCCAGATGTCTCTAAGAATGTTGAGACATCAAACAAAGAGAAGAATGCTGACATTGCTCACAAGAAAAGAAAGAAGCCCGAATCCTCTGGATCTGATGACAGTGCTTGAAGGTTGGTTGCTGTTTGGTGGTGTTGCTGGTCAGTGCTGATATCTGGTGGAGTTTGGAAGTGTGTTCAGTTCTTTTTTTTTCTGCTGCTGCTCTTATTAATTGTTTTTGGATAACTGTATAATCATTATGAACATGCATCTTTGGCCCATTTGTGGCTAAAGAGGGGGAGAATATTTTGGTACTTAATATGTTCTTGCTCAATTAGACATTCTATTTTTCTGCAGTCATTTATTTCTGCTGCTATCTATCTCTGATTGCTTAGGGTCTTTAGCCAAAATCTGCCAAAGGGGGAGTTTGTAGTTGTTTAGGTATTGGCTTGCATTTTTGGTAAAACCCAAGTGTATGTGTGAATGTCATGACTGATGTCATAACATTCTAGTTCAGTTTGTACTGACTCATTAGGTACCTTTGCAGAAAAATATTGTAATTCAAGTACTGATGTTTATAAGTGTGTATCTGAGCATTTTGCAAAATGATCACATTTTGCTAAATCAGTAGACAGGTTTTCTCAGATGTCATAACAGATGTTATGACATCCTGTTCTGAACTAACAGGTTTGCAGGTTGGATAAGTCTGAGTTTTTTCAGGAAAATAACTCAGTCTTTCCTGAACAGAATCCTGCGTTTTCTGAGGGGTAACCTAGCTCAACCCTAACCTGGTTAATAAAGTCCTGTGACCTGGTCTTTAGGTCAAACGGAATTAACCCTAGGTTTTTGTGGAAACCCTAACTGAAGTTGCAGCTGCTATATATTCAACAGAGCTGCTGTTTTGCAAGGCATCCCTTTTATTGATCAGAAGATCATTTGTAATCTGTATAGGTTTGATTATTGTACTCCAAGCAATTATCATTGTGATAAGTGACTTGGAATAGGTTTCTAATTGTAAGGGCTGTGTAGCACTCAAAGCTTTGAAGCAAGAGTGTTTGAATGTTCCTTGACTAAAGTTGTGAAGCAGAGTCAAGTTAGCTGTGTGCATCACTCAAAGCTGTGAAGCACGAGTGATTGTGTTGCTTGATTAAAAAGCTGTGAAGCTTAATCAAGTGTTTGTTTTTGAAGAGTGTCTTCATCAATTCTTAAGTCAAATTGGTTTATGTATCACTGCTGTGATTGAGGGGGAGTGAGTAGGATCTCAGGTTTAAGTTGTACTTAGATTGGAATTGCATTGGGTAGGTCTTAAGTGAAGGAGATAAACTGGTTGGTTTATTCCTGAATTAACATCTCTTATAGTGGATTTCCTCCCTGGCTTGGTAGCCCCCAGAGTAGGTGTTGTTGCACACTGAACTGGGTAAACAATTGACTGTGTTCTTTATTGCTTTTGTATTTACTGTCATATAGTAAGTCAGATACGGTGTCATAACATTGAACGTGACATTGAGTATCTGCAGCCAGAATTTCATCCATGAAAGAAGAGCTTGATACTATTGAAAGAAACAAGACTTAGGAGTTAACTGAGCTTCCGAAGGAGAAGAAAAACATTAGCGTCACATGGATTCTCAAGGAGAAATCTGTTCTTCTAAATGAAGTATTAGAAGTTGCACGTTGTAGCAACCAAAAGCAACTTGTAAATATTCTGACGAAGAATGTCAAGACTGAATACTTTATCTGTTTGGGGGATGAAATTAATGTTGAAGAGATTTGGTTAGCTGAATATGAATTAAGGGATGGTGTTGGAAGTAATTCATATTCAAAAGATGTTGTTATTCAGAAGCAGTAGAGCTTCTGAGGTTGTTAGCGAAAAATTGTAAGCTTCTTAGACTGCTTAGTTAGAAGCAGTAGTTTGATGTAATTAGAAGTTATTATTAATCAGAAGCAGATGCTTCTGAGGTTACGCCAAGAAGTATGCTTAGCTTCCGGGGTTCTGGGTTCTAAGTTTATTAGCGTAGCTATTAAGTTTAGTATTTCTTAGTTTGTACCCGTTTCACCCTAAAATTTTCCCTCCCTTTTCTCAAAACATTTCTCACAAAAGATCTCAAGGATTCTCAAGGTTTGATCAGACAAGCTCACTTCCTAAGCACTGAGACCCCAAATAAGGTTTTTGATTTTCACAAGGACAATTGGACTTATAATGCCTCCAATGACTTTTATGGTTCATTATAGACCCCCAAGAATACTCATGTCAAGTTTCAAGTCTTACATCTCAAGATTGCTCAATCAATTGATCAGATGACTAAAAATCAGTTGTATTTGGTAAAAAGTCAAATGTGATCAACTTACAATCAAACTTCAATATTTTTGACCGATATCAACATTTTGAAGTCATATTTATCAATTGATCAAAATTTGATCACAATTCCTCAAGGAAAGTATTCAAATCATCAAAGGAGCAAAATGGTCAAAATTAGGGTTTTAATTGAGAATGACTAGTCATTGACTTTTAACCTAACACATGACTTAATGGTTTGAAGTATGATCTCAAGGATTCAATAATATTATTTTGACCTAATTTCATGGCTCATATCATTCCTCAAGATCAAACAATTGATAGTTGCAATTTCGTCAACTGATGAAAAAGTCAATTGTTACACCAAAAGTCAAACTTTGACTTTTTGGTCAACATTGAGTTTCAAAGATAAATATTCATCAACGCATTCAAAAATATCAAACTTGATCATCAAGAATCAAGAAAGTCAACAAAAAGTCAAATTTTTCAATACTTAGAAAAATTTCCAAGTGTTTTAACCTTGATAATTTCACTACTTCATGACAATTTTTCACCAAGATGCAAGATGATTCAAGGAAAACTTTCAAAATGAAAGTTGTAGATCTTGATGAATTCTAAAACTTTGTATTCAAGGGTTGATGTCCAAAAAATGCTTAGATTTTGAGTTATAGGCCCATGAAGTCATGACTTTTTTAATAAAACACTTAGTGAAATTTTCACCTAGTTTAGGCAAATTTTTGTCCCAACTTCTTGGCCAATTTTCACATAGTTCCAATTTGATTTAGCGGAAGTGGAAAACATTAAAGTTGTAGATAATGTTTCAAGCTTTCCAAAATTTCCAAAAACTTGAAGAGATAATTTTTGAGCTAAGAGAATCGAAGAGAAGAAGTTGGGCACCCATTCTTGAAATACAAGTCATTTTGATGATGAACACATAACCAAATCCCTAACCAATGCTGCATAATCTCACTTTGCAGGCCTTATAACTTGAAAATCTATTAATGATCATATGTTTACAAAACTCATTAAGCCATTTTCCAAGTGATTGGACCTTTGTCCAAGCCAATTTTCCATTTATGGCACAAAGGCATCATTGCCATTCTTGAAAAGTTGCTTTAATCACAAAGTCAACTTGTCTTGAGCTTTTCACTTGTTCCTTCTGCACAAACTTCATCTAGAAGATTAGAGCAAACATGTTTAAAGCTTCTATCCACCCTACAAGCTTTGTACCTTGCCTTGAAACCATATTTGTCAAGTTTGCTTTAAAAACAAGTCAAGTGAACACAACATGTGATTTCTTGATTCTGACCACCTCAAGCCCTCAAACCTTTTCCTATAAATTGAGACATTGTTCACAAGTCAAGGACACGAATTAATAAGCCTTGAAACTCCCTCAAACTCCTTCAAACTCAGAATTTCTCTCAAACTTCATTTTTGTGCCATTTCTGACTTTGAAGTCCAAGCTCAGTTTCCACTCGTGTGTTCTTCCTCAAAATCAATCACAAAGTATCCATACATATGTTACCTTGAAAAATCTTAAGGTATTCAAGCAGATGTATTAAATAAGGATATTCTCATAAGCTAAGGGTCACCCTCTAAAGTAGGGGTTTTGGGGAAATTAGAGCCGAAGTGTTTGAAAATTTGGTTTTATTAAACTAGATTTAATGTTTAAAGGGAATGTCACGCCAAACTATCGAAACTGAGTCAGGTCGACCAAAAGGAAATAAAAGAATATATGTTAAGAAATGGTCGAAATTGGTTTAGTCGACCAAAGGGTGAAAGACAAGGAAAATGTTCGAAATTGGTTTTTGTCAACCAAAAGGGTTTCTGGACTTAGAGGAATTGTTGTTGATTTTTAAAGCTTTCCAAATGGAAAGTGTCGAAGCGAACCAGAAGCGGTTTACTTTCTGAAGCTAGGAGCGGGAAGATTTAAGTTTCAAAGTCATCAGCAGTTGCCAGCGGTTTACAATTTGTTTAAGCTCTAAATACGTGGCGACATCTAGTGAAACGGTTGTCTCAAGATTTTAATATTGTCCGTAGATTTAATCTAGGCAGTTACATTGTAAATTTATAAATAAGAAGATTTAGTGTAGTTTTTTGGTGTGTTCACTTGTAGGCTCAAATCACTTGTCAAAACTCTATCATTCTGTGCGTTAGGAAACAAAGAGTGCAAAAGTGATTGACGTACGTGAATCACCACTTTTATTTCAATGTAAATCCTTTATTTTTCAATTATCTCTTTTGAATACTTTATTTGCTTTCTATGTACTGTCGAACAAAGTATTTACGTTATTTTTTACTTCGCATAAACAATTCAATGCTCTTTGTCGGTCACGAGTCACTAGTCAGTTAGTTTATTGAATCTTATTTTCATATGAATGTCTTCTGTCGGTCACGAGTCACCAGTCAGTCGATCGATTCATAGTGTGGAAAGTCGTTATACTTGTTCCCTTATTCACGGAAAACTGTTTCCCTTGATAAGGATTTCGATAGAATAAGTACAATAATAAAACTCTTAGCACATGTCTTAAGATCAACTGGTCGATCTTGCGAGTTACTCTTAGTTTTAGGACTTTGGGAGGACCAGCGGTTGTTTACCATTTCCACAGTAAACAAATTGGCACACCCGATGGGACTCAGTGCTAAGAATTTGTCTTAAGTGTATGCAGCTTAGAAATGGAAATTTAACCAAAGAGTATAATAAACCATCATCTAGGAAGCATATATTAAGAATGACAATTCCTGATAATCCAAACATAGACCAAATACCGTCACGAACTTTAACTACTACTAATCCAATAGTTTCTCAAGTTGCACCTTTTCCTCCAGTCGGGTCAACTGCAGCAGGTTCCGCACAAATTTCTCAGGCTCCACCGGGAAGCCCAGGGCCTATAATGACTACGACCACCATACATAATGTGCCTAATTTTGGTAATGTGGATCCTGTTTATGGAATGTCGTATTCCATGATGCCAGGATAGTCAACGTCGAATCAGCAGTGGTGTTAGATAATATTCAAATTTGAACTCCCCTTTACAAGGATCTGCACCAGGAGGAAATAATAGAGGCAACCAAATTAGAGGAATGCCTTCTCAACCAATAGTACCACCTCACACTAACACTTCAGTAGCAGTGTTAAGGAAACAAATGGATGATAGTAACCATGAGTTGGTTAATATGTTAACTAACCAAATGGGCAATGTATTTAATCCTATAGTACAAAAGTCGACTGAGAATAATAGGCAGTCTGCTGAAACAAATCGACAGGTGATTGCCCAATTAACACGTTTGTGTAATTTTTTGGGTGCTCCCCTAACACCTATTCGACAGGCGCCACTTGTCCGACTAGATTCCCCTGGTCAAATGGACATGGGGGAAATACAAGATGAAACCGTCCATTAGGGAAAAGTGCTAGTACCTCCAAGGAATTTGATTATCGGTCCACCTAGAGCATTAGTACATCGACATCAAGAGGCTGATCAAATTGTTAAACAAATTCGACAAGAGGATTTAGCCGTAGAAAATAATCTAACCACCATTGTCGAAAGAATTATGGCTAGGAATGGAATGAATACCAAACTTCAGAGGCCAACATATTCTTCCCCTTTGTTTGAATATATCTTACATACTGAAAACTCTAGAGGATGGAAAGTTCCTAAGTATACAAAATTCGGGGGAGAATCTGGAGAGTCGATAGTGGAACATATTGCTAGGTATTTGGCTGAATCTGGGGATATGTCGAATAATGAAAACTTAAGGGTAAAACATTTTCCTTCTTCCCTTACTAAGGTAGCTTTCACGTGGTTTACCACTTTGCCTCCAAATTCGATTGACTCATGGACTAAGTTGGAAAAAATTTTCCAAGAACTGTTTTATGAGGGTCATTTGAAAATTAGTTTGGTTGAATTGTCAAACATTAAAAGAAGGTTTGTTGAAACCATTAATGATTATCTAAATAGATTTAGGTCATTGAAAGCAAGATGCTTTACTCAAGTACCATAACATGAGCTTGTTCAGATGGCTACTCGAGGTTTAGATTATTCCATTAGGAAGAAAATAGATCTGACCTTCTTGAAGAGAATGTCAGAGTTAGCTGATAGAGTTCGACATCTAGAGCGTCTGCGACTAGAAAAGGTAAGACATACTAAGGCTAGGACTAAGAAAGAAAAAGTAGCCTTCATAGATTATGATGACACAGATCCCATTTGTGAGGCCAACTATACCTCACCAATAGAGGTAGAGGTCGACGTGGCTGAAATGAAGCCATGGCCAACATATGAATGTAAACCACTATTTCTTGCTAAAGGAAAAAAATACGGTAAAAAACAATCCAAAATTTCCAGCGAAAACTTATACGTTTGATGTCACTAAATGTGAAGAAATTTTTGATTTGTTAGTTAAAGATGGTCAAATTTTAGTACCCCCAGGTGCTAAGTTACCACCATTAGAACAACGACATAAAAGAGGTTTTTGTAAATTTCATAATTATCTTGGTCATATAACCTCTCAATGTTATCTTTCAGGGATCTCGTACAAAAATCGCTGCAGGAGGGTAGATTGAAATTTACTGCACAGAAAATGAAGATTGATACTGATCTTCTTAGGTAAGAGGAGGCTTTGTTTCTTGACCCTGTTGACATCAACATGGTAGAAATTACTGAGTTTCCTGATGACGATATGGTCGAAGAGGGTACTGGAGAAAGTCTTGATGTCGACTTAATTTATGTGTACCCAAGGCCTGAGGAGGACTTGCTAGACTTCTTTTACCGATGTAAGAACAAAGGTTCGCAAGCTTACTTGTGTCCTAGGTGTGGCGCCTAGACTGACAAAATAGCTGCTGAAAATTTCCAGAAGCTGCAGTTAGAAAAGAACAAGGGCAAGTCGTATAATCAAAGGTTCCCTACACCAAGGGACCCAAGAAGAATAGTGGGAAACTCCCACTCCAAACCAAGAAGTTATATTCCTTCATCAAAAGCTCCTAACGTTACTTGGATTAAGCCTCAAGGGAGAAGGGGGCACCAATTGATGGTGCTATTGCTAGAGACCCAAACAAAGGATAGTCGGCTATTAACTACCGACATAAGTTTAAATATGAGAGGAAAAGTCATATTTCTTAAAATTACATGGGGAAGAATCCCATGACTCGAACCCAATGGAGACGCTTCCAGCTTCAAAAGCAGGTTGAGAGGCAAGCATCTGCTGGCCAGATTGCTGCAAACAAAGCTAGAAATCAGAAGCAGTATAAAGTGAAGGTCGATTCCTCTGCAAAAGAATGAATCAAAGAGTTCGTGAGTCGACCAATTGCTAAGTGTTCTGAAGAAGCTACTGACAGTTTTGAGTCTGAGTCTGAAGAGAGTTTGAATATCTTAGTTAATATGGTATCAATTCTGCCAGCAGAATATGATTTTTGAACTGAAGTGGAAGATTTAGCAGGCGTTGATGCTGAGAAGATGGCTTTACACAAGCCAACATGTTACTTTATGATGAATAATGGTTCGATTGAGAACCAATATGCATTCTTTGAAAGACCAGATATGGCCATGAGCAGCCATTTGAAGCCTCTTTTAATAAGGGCTAAGCTTGAAGGGGTGGCTATCAACAAGGTGTTGGTAGACTATGGTGCTACGATAAACATTATGCCACACCACCTATTGCATAAAATTGGTAAATATGACACCGATGTTAAATATCATAACATGATCTTATCAGACTATGAAGGAAGGACTAGAAACACTATGGGTGTGATCCAAGTTGATATTACTGTCGGATCCGTTACTATGTCGACTATATTCATGGTGATTCAAGGCAAGCCAAGTTACAACCTCTTAGTAGGGAGGGAATGGCTGCACGGTGTAGGGGTTGTATCATCTTCTATGCACCAGCGTTTGGTGATTTAAAGAGAAGATGGTATTGTCGAGAACATTAAAGTTGATCAAGGATATTTCAGGGCAGACGTGAACAATGTCCACAAGAAGCAATTTGACAGGAAATTATCTAACATTTCCCCATGTCAACCCGCTGAAGATGTGTATGCCAACCTTGATGAGGCATTTGTTTCGTTGAAGTTACATGAGACCCATGGTTTTATATGGGATGTGGAACGTCTTGAGGATCCATACTGTGACAACCGGACGACAGGCTGGGGAGACATCAGTGATGATGTCTGAGCTAGATGCTCTGAAAAGGATTTCGGCGTATATTACTGAAAGTAAAATAAATTTGGCGCTAGAGGCTGAAGAAAATAAGGATGTCGAAGCCAATAAGACACAAATTATGAATGAAGGAGCTACTTTGGCTATTGAGCCAAAGCCACCAGATAAAAAAGAAGTGGTCAAAGAAAACGTCGATAAGCAGCGTCTGGACTGCATATATGACGAAGAACCCTTAGGCTTCGAAAAGGATCTGATGGCACCAGAAAGAATGCAGCCACAAGACCCTTTAGAAGAAATAGATCTTGGTGAAAAGGGGGATAAAATACCAACTTATATAAGCGCCATCATCGACCAAAAGTTAAAGTCTGAGGTAATATCTTTATTAAAAGAATTTAAAGATTGTTTTTCTTGGAAATATAACGAAATTCCAGGTTTAAGCAAGAATTTGGTCGAACTAAAGTTACCAATAAAAGATGGAAAGAAACCAGTGAAGCAGACTCCCAGACGCTTCGCTCCAGCAAGAATGTCGAAAATCAAAGAGGAGATAGAAATACTCCTCAAAAGCATATTCATAAGAACTGCAAGGTATGTCAACTGGTTGGCAAACATAATGCTAGTAATTAAGAAAAATGGAAAATTAAGAGTGTGCATCAATTTTAGAGATTTAAATGCTGCCACTCCTAAAGATGAATATGATATGCCTGTGGCAGAAATGTTGGTCGACTCTGCTTCCGGTTTTGAATATTTAAGTATGCTTGATGGTTATTCTGGTTATAACCAAATTTTAATTGCAGATGAAGATATGCCGAAGATGGCATTTCGCTGTCCAGGGGCACTGGGAACCTATGAATGGGTTGTCATGCCATTTGGTTTGAAAAATGTCGGAGTGACAATACAAAGGGTAATAAATTATATGTTCCTTGATTTTATTAAAGATTTCATGCAAGTTTATATTTATGATATTGTAATAAAGTCGAATAGTAAATCGATTCATCTGCAACACCTTCAAGAGTCTTTTGAAAGGATGAGGAAATATGGATTAAAAATGAATCCATTAAAATGTGCTTTTTGTGTGCAGGCAGGTGATTTTCTTGGCTTTGTTGTGCATAAAAAAGGCATAGGAGTGAATCAAAGCAAGACCAAAGCCATCATAGACGTCAAATCTCCATCGACCAAAAAGGAACTTCAGTTTTTATTGGGAAAGATAAATTTCCTAAGGAGGTTCATATCCAACTTAGGTGGAAAAACCAAAGTATTTTCACCACTACCTAGACTAAAGAATGAGGATTTCGTTTTGCAAGAGAAGCATCAAGAGGCTTTCTACGAAATCAAAGACTACTTAGTGAAGCCTCCAATATTGGGACCTTCTGTTAGACATAGGCCTATGAGGTTATATATTGCCGCCTTAGATTTGACTATAGGAAGTATGTTAGTCCAACATGATGAAAAATGTGTCGAGAGACCTATATATTATCTTAGTCGAATGCTTAATGATCCTGAAACTAGGTATAGTGATATAGAAAAACTATGCCTTTGCTTGTATTTCTCTTGTATTAAATTAAAGCAATATATAAAGCTTGTTGGTGTGTATGTATCTTCTTATTTTGATATTATTAAGCACATGTTGTCCAAATCGATTTTACATAGTCGAATTGGTAAATGGGCTTTAGCATTAACAGAGTATTCTCTAACTTATGTGCCCTTAAAAGCAATGAAGGGACAAGTGGTGGCAGATTTCTTAGTCGACCATTCAATGGTTGGTATGCCTCAGAATTATGTAGATCTAGAACCATGAAAATTATACTTTGATGGTTCTAGCCATAAAAATGGAGTTGGAATAGGAGGAATTATAATTTTCCCCAGTGGAATTCCAACAGAGTTCAAGTATAGAATCAACAATATATGTACAAATAATGAAGTAGAATAGGAATCTTTAATAACAGGACTTGAACTACTGCTATAATTTGGGGCAAGGAACGTTGAAATTATGGGAGACTCTGAATTAGTAATTAAACAAGTATCAAAGAAATACAGACGTGTTAAAGAAAATTTAATCATGTATTTTGTGATTACTATTAGATTGTTAAAGTAATTTGAACAAGTGAGTATTCGACACATAACTCGACGAGAGAATGAAGGGGCGAATGACCTAGAACAAGAAGCTTCAGGATACAAGAAAGACCAAAATGAAGAACTTATTCAGGTAAGAGAGAAAGTTCGAGCAACTTGGTTATCTCCTTCAGATTTGTCATTAATAAAGTTAGGGGCTGTAGATGCCAAAAAAATTCAGATTTTAACTGTTGACAATGGGAAAGAGAATGATTGGGGAAAGCCATCGGCTGACTATCTGCACATCCCTACGGGGTCGACAGATTGTAAGATCAAGTATCGCTCCCTCAGTTATGTTTTGATAGAGAACGAATTATTTAAGAAAATTGTTGAAGGAATATTGCTTAAATGCCTTGGAGAAAGTGAGGCATATGTACCAGTGTCAAATGTGCATAGTGGAGCATGTGGCGTACATCAAGCAGGACACAAAATGAATTGGATTTTGGTGCGTTCAGGTGTCTATTGGCCTTCAATGCTAAAAGATTGCATCGAATTTGCTAAAGGTTGTCAAGAATGCTAAGTGCATGGGTGCATACAACATGTTCCTGCAAGTGAATTACATGCAATTACAAAACCCTGGCCATTCAGTGGATGGGCTTTAGATGTGATTGGAGAAATAAAACCAGCATCGTCAAAACAACAAAGGTATATTTTAGTTGGTATTGATTATTTTACAAAATGGGTCCAGGCAGTAGCCTTAACAAATGTCGATCAAGAAGTTGTTATTGATTTTATACAAAATCACATCATATGTCGGTTTGGGATTTCAGAAATAATTACAACCGACCAAGGACCAGTGTTTACTGGACAAAAAATGCAAGAATTAACGCAACAAGTTGGAATTAAATTGTTAACTTCTACTCGTTACTATGCTCAGGAAAATGGCTAAGTCGAAGCTGCCAATAAAGTAATAATTAGCCTAATTAAGATGCGCGTAGGAAAGAATCGAAGGAATTGGCATAATACACTAGATCAATCCTTATGGGCATGTAGAACTTCCCCTAAGGAAGCAACATGAACTACTCCATTTCGACTTGCATATGGGTATGATGAAATGTTACCAGTAGAGATACATGTTCAATCAATAAGAATCCAAAGACATCATGAAATACCATCTGAGGATTACTGGAATATGATGGCAGACGAGCTTGTCGACTTAGATGAAGAAAGGATGTTGGCCCTTGATTCGTTAATAAGACAGAAAGAAAGAGTTGTCAGAGCTTATAATAAAAAAAGTAAAAGATAAAGTTTTTGTTGTCGACGATTTAGTAGGGAAAGTAATATTACCTATGGACAAAAATGATAGAGTCTTAGGGAAATGATCCCCAAATTGGGAAGGGCCTTTTAAGGTGATTCAAGTTTTTTCAAATAATGCCTATGAACTTGAGGAGTTAGCCCCAGATCAACGAATCTTAAGGGTAAATGTTAAGTACTTAAAAAAGTATAAGCCCATTCTTCAAGAAGTCATAATTTCGACAGAATGAATATTCGGCGAATCAACAAGCTGGTAAAATTAAGTTCGAAACCAGCAAATTCAAAACATACAAAAAATGTGTACAATAGAGGAAGATATATGTAATACAGATAAATAAAGGTGCCATTAAAATTTGGCTTAAAGCCATAAAGAAATCACAAGATCGTTGATACAATGATTAAAAGTGTTTAAATCTGTTTTGGAATGACCGCAGTTCACCATGGAGGTTTGCGGCCTAATATTCAAAATTTTATGCTTGAGTCCTAAGTGTTTCAAGCTTCGTTTCAACAGAAGAAATTTCTTCACTTACAGCCATAATATCCACGGATATTTGGTCAGCCTTTGCTTGAGCTGGATTAATAATGTTATTAATCTCTTCCTCTTGCTTGACAATCAATTCTAATTGCTTGTCGAAAAAGGCAGAACAATAACGTTCACTTTTGGAGGGATGGAAATAGTTTGGTCAAATGGTTAAACCGACACTTCAAAGATGCCATTATCTCATATGAATCGAAATTCAAAAATGGCATCTCTGGGGGGAATTTTTGTCACCTTGAAAAATCTTAAGGTATTCAAGAACGTGTATTAAATGAGGATATTCTCATAAGCTAAGGGTGCCAATACATAAGCTAATGTGTCAGCTCATAAAACATTTTTTTAATTTTTTAATTTTATTTTTACTTTCTCTTTACATTTTTATTATTATTATTTTCATATAAAAAATTCCAAAAAATATTTTTATTTATTATTTGCATTCTATATATTTTATTCCTTTAAAAACAAAAGACAAAAAACATTTTTCTTATAAAAAACTTAATTTCTTTTTCTTATTAAATTAATAATTAGATTTAGGTTTAGTTATTCTCTTTTTAATTAAAATTAACTTAGAATTTAGGTTTTCTTTTAATTAATTAATTAATTTTCATACTATTTTTATTAAACTTAAAACCTTTTCTAAAAAAACCTTTAAAAAATGCTTTCTAACTTAATCTCTTTTCTTAAATAATTTAGGTTTAATTATTTTAATTTAATTAATTACTTCTTTTAGTTAATTAGGTTAAAACCAAGACCCTTTTCTCAAAAAAAACAAACAAAAATCTTTTTCTTTTCCATTTATATCCTTGTACATTATATTTACATTTCTTATACATTATTTCAATATGGTTGTAATAGATAATAAGGTTTAATTTCGTGCAATCCCCATTTATAAATTTGTACACCCATCCCCTTAAGGATGTAATAGTGTAGGGCTTTACTTTTCTGCACTTTTATTGCTTTCATATATTGTTAGTAATTAGGGTGTGTATGGAAAGATAAAAATCAACAAGTAGACAACCTAAAAATCAAAGGCTAAATGCATGCAATCAAACATACTATTCACACATGCACCCTTAGGGTAATATCACTTGTTGCCTCGGAAAAGTAGTCATGTCCCTCGAATATCGGCATTTTAGCAAAGACCCTCGATAAAAGGTCGTAGTCCCTCGATGACCCTCAATGTTGCCTTCGGTAAACGATCTAGTCCCTAAATGACGTTGCTAAAACGTCTCATAGGTTGACTTCTATGACTATACAAACGTCCCACGCCTGTCCCTTCACATTCAACGACGGGGTTTCTTACCAAAACAATGGTAAGATAGCAACATCTAAAGGAGGAGGAAAAGAACATTTAAGACTTTTCGAGTAGGTAGATTCGCTCCTAGTTGCTCACTTGCTCACAACAAAAACATTGTATACACCAACACACTCATTTGAAACATTTTCAAAAGATAACACTTTGTACCCGTTCTTATAGAAACGAGAACCATTACAAAGATATTTTCAAAATACTTTCAAAACCTACACCATATTCAAACAAAAAGCAAGTGATCTAACAAGCAAATAAGAGCTCGTAGATAACTACAGATGAAAAGGGTGCTAATACCTTCCCTTTTCATAATCTACCCCCCAAACTCACGAAAACATCTCAAAAGGTCTTTCCTGTTCTTTTAAGCCTTTCCTTTTGGATAAAAGAAAAGTCTGTGGTGACTCTTGTTAACTGCAACATTTGCAATCAAAACAACCAAGTCAGTTCTCCCACTGTATCACAGAGGGGGAATGAAAAAATTAAATAACTGAATTTGGCTGACGTATGCTTTTTAATATTAAGATTAAGCTGACGATGTAAGGAATTGTTTTAATTCCTAAAAATTGGAGAAATAAGGAGTTAATCCGTAAGAAACCCCCTCGAACCAGGAGTTGGATTTTTTTTCTATTTTTTTTAAAAAAAATCCTTAATTTCAACCAGGGGTGGGGTAGTCTTTCAATTAATTCAATGGTCCATTCTATTCTCAAGAGAATCAAGTCCATCCAAGCAAATGTTCAAGCATATCTTATTCCTCGATACATCATTGAGGAGACAGTCTAAAAAAAGATTCAAGCACATCATCTGCCTTGTGCATATGAATAAAGATTGAGGAAGCAATCAATGAAGATAAAGTTCACAACATCTTCTTCCTCGGTACACCCGTCAAGATTGAGGAAACAACAAAGATAAATTTCACAATGTCTTCCTCCTTACTTACATCATACCACGTCAATGGAGCAATAAAGGTGAAGCTTACAACAATCAGTATGGCAGTCACAAATGTTCAAAAGCAAAAAAAAAAGAAATTAAAAATAAAATAACAGAGCCCACTAAGTCAAGTAAAAATTGAAAGACTCGACTTAGGCAAAAATAAGGTATTAAAACAGACAAATTGGAGAACAATCTTGTGACTGCAACTTAAAGAATCATCAAAGGATTCTCATCAAAGCCTTGATCTTATAAATGCTTTTCATCAATGCTTGGATCTTATCAAGGCTTCTTATCAGCACTTGGACTTTATCTACGCTTCTCATCATCTGCGCGACTACGAAATTTCTCTTGGAGATTGAACGCATTTGTTGGATTAATTGAACTTAGTATTGGAGAACATAAAGGATAATAGGTTGGGATAAATAAATATTGATCCTTATATCTATTGTTTCTAAAACCTTAAACCATGACCACATTATAACATTCAAAAGTCCTAATTGAAGCAAGGTTAACTATGAAAGCATACTCGGAGAAATTTGTATTAAACTAACTCCTATGTTTGTTAAAATTATTACTAACCAATTAGCTTCTTTGAATCTTCGTCTCTAATCATCCATTTCAATTCAAACTTCAATTTTAAAACTTGCATGTGCATAAAACATAATTACTTTTCAAAGTGTACACTATTATTTACGAGTAGACACTTAGCATCAAGGAGATCTCAAGAAGAAATTGGGTTAATCAAAAGCGATCCATTTCAAAATGCACCTAACCAAGGGAAAAACATCTAAAGTAGAACCCTATAATCATAAGCAAAAATATTGACCTTAGGGGCATATCACGTGAAGATCCTATTGACTAGGAGGACCATTCCGAGATTTGATCAACTAGGATCACGTTTCAAAGCACTGTTCAATAAGGGGCATACCCTTCGAAGGGGTACTCCTTAATCAAGGTCCTATCACAACATGGTAGGGCATGATTTCTTCTTTCGACGACTTCTTGAGGCCTTAACTATCAGGGGGCAACCTTTGAGACTCAAATGTTGGTGTTGGGGCAGTACATATCAAGTTCATCTTACACCATGTGGAACCCAAGTTCCTCTTCAAGCAACATCAGGTACAAACTTTTCAAAGATTCAAATCTTGGGGCAATCTATATCAAAGTTCATGGTGAAGTCCAAGTTCTTTCTAAAGGGTACTTCCTCCAGATCATGAAGATTTGGGGCATATCTTCCTAAATTTGAATATTGGGGCAAACCACTCCAAGGCTCAATCAAAAGGTGTTGGTTCAAAAATAGTTCATCAAGGGGAAAGCTCACTGCGTACTTTCACAATCACCAATAGATCCTCCTCCTACAGCAGCAATCTTCGAGTTCAAATCGAGTATCAGGAAATCACGTTAGCATTACGCTTTATGATTGTGAGACAAGCAACCTTGTTTCATGAGCAACCTCTATGCTTTAATCATCCACGACCCATCATAGGGGCACCAGTCAAAAGCATATGAGTCTACTTAAATCATTGTCTTGCATTCATTAGGTCACTTTGATCCAGAGTCAAGCTATACCTATCATCACATCCATCTGAATTCCGACATCATGGATCTAACAAAGAGCCAAATATCACTTGGTCTACCCTTAAGCCCAATTCTCATTGGCACCTCAAAATTCCAAAATCCATTTACACATATCCAAGTCACTCATTACATGCATCAATCAATCATTATATTTCATGCATAAATCAAAATGTACAGGTATAGCATAAAACCATATTTCATGTGAAGACAATCATCATTGTCAATCAAGTAATATGTTCTATATAGAATCTCGACAGTAGATTCCCCTAGTTAATCTCGATAGATGATTTTCCAGAAGACCTCGACAGGATGTAGTTCTCAATAGAATCTCGACATTAGATTCCCCTGGTTAATCTCGGTAGATGATTTTCTAGAAGACCTCGGTAGAAGGTAGTTCTCAACAGAATCTCAACAGTAGATTCCCCGGGTTAATCTCGACAGATGATTTTCCAGAAGACCTCGGAAGAATATAGTTCTCAAAAAAATATCGACATTAGATTCCCCTGGTAAATCTTGGTAGATGATTTTCCAAAAGACCTCAGCAGAAGGTTGTTCTCAACATAATCTCGGTAGTAGATTCCCCTGGTTAATCTCAGCAGATGACTTTCCAAAAGACTTCAGCAGAAGGTAGTTCATAACAGAATATCGATAGTAAATTCCCTTGTTTGATCTCTATTGTACCCAAAAATTTCCCCTCCCTTTTTACTCAACACATTCCCATTGAGATCCCCAACTTGCCCAAGGATGACCAAGAATTGACCAGACAAATTCTCCTCCTAAGGCAATGAACCACCAACTTGGGTATCAATTTTCACCAATATGGTTGATATCCAAAGGTATCAAATGATTTCCATGGTCCTAATATTCTTTCAAGATTATCCATGCCAAATTTCATGCCTTGCACAACAAGTTTGCTCAATCAATTGCTCAAATGCTTGAAAATTAACTATGTTAGGTCAAAAGTCAATTGTGGCCCATGTACAGTCAAACTTCAAGATTTTTGGTCAAAATCAACATTTTGAAGTGATACCCATCATTTTATCAAGGGTTGATCATGATTTCTCAAGAAATGCTCTTAATTCATCAAAAGTCAAGAATTGCTAAATTAGGGTTTCTATAGGAAAAGTCAACCAAACGTTGACCAAGCATAACTTTCTCATACTTTATCAGAAATTTCTACACAAAAGCTCATTTTGAAAAGAACCTAATTCCCTATAACTTCTCTTCAGTCCTGAAGATCAATAAATGCACCATTTGAAAGATATGAGCTCCGACATTACAGGTCAATTTCAAAAAGTCAACAAAAGCCACTTTTTGCCAAGACCTTTTACATCAAGATAAAATCTTCAAATGCAAATTTGATCAAAAGAGGGATTGAAGTAGACATCTTGGGTTTTCTAAAAAGTCTAATATCATCATCATGAGATACAAATTGAGCAAGTTATGGCTTGTCCAAGTTGGGAAAATTTTGGAAATTTCAAGAATGGTGCATTGAACAAATTTGAATTTTTGAGTCAATGGCCTAACTTTTTAAGGTTAAAATATCTTCCTAAGTTTTTAGAGGACCTCTAATATTATTTTTGCATGGACTTGCATTTTCTACCTATTTTTTACATATTTATTTTCATTTATTTCAAATAAATATAAAATAAATGGTACAAAATAATTGGAAGTGGGCTTAGGCATTTGGGTTGATGCTTTGGCTTGCTTAGAGGCCCAAGGATTCGTGCACAAGTGACCAGATTCATTGAACATCAAAAAATGGCATGAAAGCTTCATTTTGGTAACTTTTCAAATTGGTGATTATAGCTTTAAACCATGGCATTATGGGCTGATCTTTTCCATTCAATTGTGTCTCCTCCATCTACACTATAAGTACAGCATTCTAGCAAGCCAAATGGATGCACACAGAGCTTGGAGAATTGCTGCATATTTTACAAAAAAACTCAAAAATTGTCAAACTCGAATTTCAAGTTCCAACGTGTTTTAGTCCCAAACAAAGGCTCACACACGTTCCTGGAAGTCCCCTGAAAAGTTTCCAACCGTCACTAAGTCCTAAAACAGCCTAAAGCACATCACCAACACCTCATGGTTTACGCCTTTTTTTCAATCTTAATTTGTTTGATTTATGTAATATAAGCACATTTTAATCATGCATTACTGGCTACTCTTGTATTTGCAAGCTATCTGTATGTTTAGATTTGGGTATTGATGCAGGGATCGAGTACCACCATTTTTAGGGTTCCAAGCTTAGAATTGGGGTTTCTGGAAATAGCCAAAATTAGGCTTAACCAAGGGTCTCTTTGCTCAGGAGCTTGAGGCCAATTCATCCATGGCCTCACCGTGAATTTATCATGCGTATTGTTGGTTTTTTGGGTTACAGATGCTATAGTGACAGACAAAAACGATCACTATAGGTCCAGGTCTAAAACGAAGGATGAAGGAAGAAGATGAATGTGTGGCAGCCCCTCACTGGGCAATTCAAATCCACGCGCGCATTTTATTTTTATTTTTTATAATCATTGTTTTCTTTGCATTATATTCTTTTGTTGTGTTTGCTATAATAGCTTAAACATCCAGCTCAGTTGGTAAGAAGCGCGCTTATGAGGGAAGGGACCTGGGTTCGAATCCCAGGTCCAGTGTTTTGTTTATTTAACGTTTGTTGATTGCAGATCCAGTGATTTGCCTTTCAAGCACTTACCATGCGCCCTCCAGCTCCAACCAGTGGATGATGAAGAGGCCAAGTCTAAGACATCCCAAATGCGTGTACCACCATGGAAACTCGGAAGCTTCCTCCACAGGATCTCAGGATACCTGAGCTATCTATTGGGCCCAACGTTTTTTTAAACACCACCCCCTTGTTTACTTTAGACATCTGGGCCAACTTTTCTCTTTTGATTTGTTTATTTGTTTTTTTTTATTTCTTTTAAATAATAATAATAATAATAATAATAATAATAATAATAATAATAATAATAATAATTACACTTAGGATTATTTTTTATTAATTAATTTAATTATCTTGACTTATTTTTATCAATTTAAAATCAACTAGACATAGTTTTTTTTAATTCAAATATTTTTCTTAATAAAAAAAACCAAAAATATAATAGACTTAGTTTCATTTCTTAGATCATTTTTAATTTTGTAATTTAATTAGATTAATTATTTCAACTTTACTTTATTAATTTTAAAATCAATTAGACTTAGGTTATCTTCATTCAAACATTTTCTTAAATAAAAATGCAAAAAACGTTAGAACTAGGTTAATTTCCATTTAATTTTCCTTTTTCTCAATTAAATTTAGAGCTATTTATTTTCTTAACAGAAAAACCAAAAAAATATTTTCTTTTGTTTACTTAGCATTTTTCTTAGGATTTTAGACGTTCGTCTTTATCTCGTGCGCGTTTATCATTTTCGCATTTTTTCAATATTATAACTGATTATGGATGTAATAGTTGTAGATTTAAAATTCTGCACTTTACTTCTTACACTTATAATGTATCTCTCCCAAAGTCGTGTAATAGCTTAAGATTTATTTTCCTGCGTTTTATTTTCCGCATATTTACTGCTTTATTATTTTTGCTATATTACTGTTAGTAAATAGGCGTGTATGGAAAGACTGTAAATTAAAACATTGGCTAACCTAACAAAAAGGCAAAAAAATAACTGAATCTCAACATATATGCACATATGCACCTCTAGGGTATCCCCGCTTCGGTTGCCTTTCAGAAAATAAAGCAGTCATATCCCCCGAGAATGGGGACGCTTTAACAAAGACCCGTAAATCAAAAGATCATAGTCCCTCGATGACCCTTACAGTGTTGCCTTTCGGTAAATGATCTCGTCTGTTAAACAAAAGTTGTTAAAGCGTCTCTGTATGTTGCCTTTATGACTATAAAACGTCCCTTCGAATGTCCCTCAAAATCCAACGATAAGGATACCTACTCATTAATAGTAGGATATCATTGTCTAAAGGAATAGAGGAAAAGAACGACCCTTTTCGAGTAATAAAGTAGATAACTGTTAGAAGTTTGCTCAAACATTTTGCACTTACACAAAAAACTGCTTTTCAAAAATGATTTCAAAATACTTTGTGTACTTTCTCCACTATCCCGAGAAACATTACAAATTTCGCCGTACTAAGGCGTTTTCAAAACATTTTCAAACACATAAAGAACAAAAGTATTTTAAAATGAGCAAACCTCTAAGAGCCCATGGAAAACCACGGATGGAAAGGGTGTTAACACATTCCCTTTCCATAATCTACCCCCTTACTCAGAAAACTGTCGAAAAAGGTCGTATTCTTTTCTTTTCACCCTTTCCTTTGTTGGATAAAAGCAAAGACAGTGGCGACTCTTGCTTACCGCAACATTTGCAAACACAAACGCAAACCAGTATTAACAGTCGATTCTGTCACCGTATCACAGAACTGACGACTCTGCTGGGGACATATAAAAAGTGGGGTTACCTTAGAGTTAGTTCATTTTTAATTTATTTTAATTGCTTTGTTTGATTTACTTTTGAGGGCTTGTTTGGGTTGTTACTATAGATCCTACACCAGGATCTGGGGCACCTTATTAGGTAAGTAGCAATAAATCATGGAGGATGTACAGCGTAGACCGATATGGACGAAGGGGTGGCTACGTTAGTGCGATAATTTGGATTATACTAATGTTCCTTGAGTAAGTTAAGGATAATATTAGGCTTCCTCATATTGTCACTAAGCACTAACTGGCCTTTAGAACCTTTAATTGACTCATCCTAGCCATTAGGAAGTAGTGAGATAACCGGCTTTGATTCCGACCGAAGATTGGTTGATACTCGATACTACACTCATTGAGGCTGGATTTTCGGGATTTTTTGGCCGCAATTCTTTGGTGCGGAGCTGAAACAATTTTTGAATGGAAGGTTATTGATATTGAGGCTCCTTAGAACCCAGTTACTATTAATAGGACGGGTTGAGCCAACTGAACATTCAAGACGGTACTTACCTTAAAACCTCATGCAAGCCTTTGAACCTAAGGTCTATTATGTGATTTACTTGTGTTTATCTGTGATTTTTAGCATAACCATGACATCATAAACATCATGACACTCATATGTATTAATCATTTCAAGGACCTATTAGATTTACCTCTTTGCTGTTTTGTAGGATATGAATTCAGGTCGTAGAAAAACCATCCAGATTCACTTCATAGAAGTTACTCCTAAGCTCAAGGAATTAGTCTTGAAAGTCCCTGACGACTCATCATTCCACAAAAGACATGGTCATTTAATCAGTTTGGTTACCACCAGATTTGATGAGGGTTTGATGAATGTCTTATTCTAGTTTTTTGACCCTAAGCACCATTGCTTCACATTCTCCGATTATCAACTAGTGCCTACACTGGAGGAATTCTCTAAGTTACTTAGTTTACCTATATTGGAGCGAGTACCTTTTACTGGTTTAGAACAAGACCCAGCTTCTGAATATGTTGCCGTAGCTTTACACTTGAAGCCATCTGACATTGAGTCCAATTGGGAAAAAAGAAGTGAAGTTAAGGGTCTCCTTGCAAATTTTTTGATGAAGAAGGCTCAGATTTTCCTGGATGCTATGAGTTATCATGCCTTCTAAGATGTCTTAGCCCTCTTGATCCCTGGGTTAGTCCTGTTTCCTAATTTAGATCAACTTATATATGTGAATGCCATCAACATTTTCCTTGCTCACAATCTGTTTCCTGCATTGCTCGGGGATATCCTACATTCTCTCCATACTTGTACTCTAAAGAAGCCAGGAACTCTCATGTGTTGCACCCCTATGCTATATATGTGGTTTACTTCGCACCTTCCTCGATCAACAATGCATAATGATTTAGGCTTAAGGTGGAGCCAAAGACTAATGTCTCTCTCTCACTCTGACATCCATTGGTGTCCTCGCTCTCAAGAAGACATTTCTTTTATTGATCGCTGCGGAGAATTTCCTAATGTGCCACTCTTGGGCATTAGGGGAGGCATCACCTACAATCCTTCTTTAGCACTACGTCATTTTGGCTATGCACGGAGAGATGGTCCACCAGATATGCTCATCCAGGGTATTATGTTCAACTACTTAGATGATTTACAAAATTATCGTCAGAGGTTCATCTGCGCTTGGGGCATTGTTAAGAAGACTGATAGTAGGACTTTGGGGCACAAATGGGTGCGAGCTTGAGCCCAAAGCCTTATGATGCCGTATGATTCCATCTTACCGGTGATCTTGGAACTTGTTGTTCAAGGGGGCGAGTCTCGTATTATTCTCCATCCTGATATGCCGACTAACTTCGAAGAGTTGCAAAAGTCTTGGATCCAACTCAAGGGAGAACGGAATACTTTTGAGGTTAAATTCTATGCAAGTGAGAAGAAGGTGCTGGAATTAACAAAGCAGCTTCACAAAGAGAGGAGCCTCAACACCTACCTCAACACCAAGAGGAAGCACCCATGGGAGACTTAGGTGTTTAGAATTTCCTTTCAATGTTTGTCGTTGTGTAATCTTTTATTTCTTTAAAAACTTGCTAATAAAAGGTTTTGTTTCTTGTTTTGTTTAAAAGATCTTAAATCCAATAAGGTCCTTGAAAACATTGCATAAGCATATCATGCATCTCATTGCATAAGCGGGTCTCAAAGCAGGGTTCTTATCTTCTTCGTTGTTTATTTCAGCAAGTAAAGAAATGGCTCTTGAACAAAACATCAAGGGTCTCCAGGAGAAAAACGCCCAGTTCCAGCAAATGATTGTGGCTCTAGAAAAAGGGCAAGAAGATCTAAAAGCCCTCATATTGAAGGATAAAAAGAAGAAGCCAAATAAACCAGCTGGTATGGTGAACTTGGGAAGAAGGATCAGAGGACCAGTGCGGCGAGCTTCTGAGCTGGTAACTTCATTAAAGGAAGGAGACAATCAAGAAGAGAAAATAAGAGAGGAAGACTCCAGTCCAAAGGAATCCGATGATCAATATGACTATGATAAGGAGCAATATCCTCTTACTGATGAAAAATACAAACAGCTGGAGGATCGTTTGAATGCAATGGAAATCTAGAAGGTATCGGGTCTGGATTTTGAAGAACTGGGTTCGGTTTCTGGGGTTGTCATCCCGCATTCCAGTGTTCACAAAATATGATGGGGTCTCATGTTCCAAGATGCATCTCCGATCTTATGTGAGGAAGATTCAGCCTCACACTACAGACAAGGACTTATGGGTCCACTTCTTTCAGGAGAGTCTATCTGGGACTCAGCTAGAATGGTTCTATCAGCTGGAGGGGACCAATATTCATAATTGGGAAGACATGGCCGCTGCTTTCTACAAGCAATATTAGTATAATGCAGACCTTGCTTCCACCCTTACACAACTCCAAAGTATTTTTATGGGTTCGAGCGAGGGTTTTAAAGATTATGCTCAGAAGTGGAGGGACTTAGCAGGAAGAGTCTAACCCCTCCTGTCTGATAGGGAGTTAGTGGATATGTTTTTGGGTACCCTATTTGGTCAGTTTTTCAGTCATCTGATTGGAAGCTCCTCAGTTGGCTTTACTGAGTTGATTTTGACGGGAGAAAGAGTGGAAGCTAGGATTAGAAGTGGAAAGATTCAGAAGGATGCCTTTTCAAGTGCGGGAAAGAGGCCTTTCGTAAGAAAAAAAGAGGTTTGTGTTGTTTACAATCAACAAAATCAGGGCAGAACTGAGCACCGTCCAACGGTAGGGGCTGTTATGATATCCAAGCATGCAGCTACTCAACAATGAAACAATCAGCCCATAGTAGAAATACCTTAAGACAATTCACCTGGATAAATATGACTTTGTTTCAAGTATTACCTCGTCTACTGAAATCCAATCTGGTTACCTTGAGGGAAGCTCCCAAGAATCCCAACACTGCATCTCCTCGCTACAACCCAAATGCTCGATGTGCTTACCATTCAAAAAGTCCAGGCTATGATACAAACGACTGCTTGGCTTTGAAAAACAAGGTGCAAGACCTTATTGAAGCAAAGGAGATTGAATTTGACGCTCCTGAGATTCCCAATATTATAACTGCTCCCATGCCCAAGCACGGTCGTGGTGTTAATGTTGTTGACAAAGATACGTTTGTTACTTCTGTTGAGGAACTTGTTACTCCTCTCATGACCGTTAAGTGGAATTTGTTGCAAGCCAATTTATTTCTGGGTTGTGGTGAAGATTGTCGCTTGTGTTTATCTCTACCGACTGGTTGATATTTGTTGAAAGCAGGTGTTTAGCGCCTGATGGATGATAAAGAGATTCTATTTGAAAAGACTCCCGTCATAACTATTTCTTATAAGGATGTTTCAATTATAACCATTTCCGCCAATCCTCCTAGGGTATCAACTAAAAGACCCGTCAGGATTACATCTGCTCCAAAGTTGGCTCCTCTGATCATCACTATGCCAGGGCCAATCCCATACTCCTCGGACAAGGCTGTTCCCTGGGACTATGGGACTGGCGTTTATTACCATGGCGTCAAGCAAGGCCTGTTGGCTACTAAAGACGAAGTTTCTGGAAATATTGATCCCGACATTGGCAACATAGTTGGGACCAGCAAGATAACAAGAAGTGGAAGAGTGTTCTCCCCTGAGATTTCTTCTCCAAAAGTCGTTACTATTCCTGTGATCATTCCTACTGTTGTTCCTACTGACACTACCACCACAATCCCTGTGATTACCCCTGTTGCCACCCCTATCACTGAGTCGGCCGAGACTTAGGGCAAAGACATATTGATTGAGCTTGTCCAGACGAAGGCGCATTCAGAATCTATTCCAGAGGCTTCCAAGAAGGAAATGGAAGAAATCTTGAAGATAATAAAAAAGAGCGACTACAATGTGGTCAAACAGCTGGGGCAGACCCCTTCTAAGATTTCTATGTTAGCCCTACTATTATGCTCTGAAGCTCATACAAAAGATTTGGTGAAATTCCTCAAAACCGCCCATGTGCCACAAGAAACCTCCATTGACCAATTTGAAGAATGTGTGGCTAGTTTGACGGCTGATAATGGTTTGGGTTTTTTTGATGCTGATCTGAAACCCAAAGGAAGAAAACACAATGATGCCCTGCATGTCTCCATCGAATGCAGGGGCACTACTTTGGCCCATGTTCTAGTAGATATTGTTTCATTGTTGAACATGCTGCCCAAGAAGGCTCTGGACAGATTAGACTGCGAAGTTTTGAATCTGAAGCCCAATAACATTGTAGTGAGGGATTTCGATGGTTCGAAAATAATGGTGCACAAGGAGGTGGGCATCCCCATCAAAGTTGGTTCTCATAACTTTGACTCCACCTTCTACGTGATGGATATCAGACCATCTTATTCTTGTTTGTTGGGTCGCCCTTGGATCCATGGGGCTGGAGCTATTACTTCCACTCTGCATCATATGTTGAAGTACCTGGTGAAAGAAAAGATTGTCACGATGCATGGTGAAGAAGAATACATGGTAAGCCACCTGAACTCTTTCAGGTATGTGGAAATGGATGGTGAGTTCATCGAGACTCCTTGTCAGAACTTCGAAGAGGTGCCCCAGACCATGGCTGTAACTGAGACTATTACCAATGCACCAAAGATCACCGGACCTCCCATAAAAATGGCTTCTCTCAAGGACGCCAAAGTAGTTATTGGAGAAGGGGCTCAAAGGGCTGCTCGTTGTGCTCGTGCTGGAGGACCTCCCCTATGTATCAGCAACCATGAAGTCAACGCTTTAGAATACAATGATGGTGACTATGACATGGATAGCTGGATCTTCCCTACTACCAACGTTGGACCCAGTAACTGGACGGCTAGAGATTTTGTACCGATTGCTTTTGTTCAGAAGTAATTGTCTTTCTTGTTTTCGGATATGTAATAATTGAACAATCTAAACTCTATGGCCATGTGTCTTACCTGGGGCACAATGGTTTGTTTGTGAGGGTTATCATGTTTCAATCTCATATGTCATTAAGAAAGCATTGGACGTTTTGCATACAAATTTTGCGCTCTCGGTTTTTCTTTTCTGCTTTTTACTTTGTCAATACAGCTATGCTCTTACACACACTCACGTATCAAACTGCAGATCCATATCCACTCTGGATCCCATTGATAACGGTTTTGCTATTGCCAATTATGACTTTGAAAATCCGATAAACCAAGCCGAGGACGAAGGTGAGGAAGATTGTGAGGTACCCGGAGAACTTGCCAGACTGTTATAGCAGGAAGAAAAGGCTATACAGCCTCATGAAAAGCCAGTTGAGACAATGAATTTAGGCACAGAAGAAGATAGAAAAGAAGTTAAGATAGGTGTAAAATTTGGAGCTTAGTGTCAAACAGCGATTGATTCATATGTTGAATGATTATGTCGAGATCTTTTCCTGGTCATATGAATGCATGCCAGGACTAGACATTGATATCATGGTTCATCGCATGCCGACAAAAGAGGACTACCCTCCAGTAAAGCAGAAGGTCTGCCGTATGCGTCCTGAAATGTCAGAGAAGATCAAAGCCGAAGTTATGAAGTAGTTCAACGCTGGGTTCTTAGTCGTCACATCCTACCCATAATGGGTTGCTAATGTAGTTCCGGTGCCTAAGAAGGATGGCAAGGTACGTATGTGTGTGGACTATAGATACTTGAACAGTGCAAGCCCCAAGGATGACTTTCCGCTTCTTCACATTGATGTTCTGGTTGACAACACCGCTAAGCATAAAGTTTTTTCCTTCATGGACGGTTTCTCTGGCTATAATCAGATCAAGATGGCACCCGAAGACATGGAGAAGACAACCTTCATCACACAGTGGGGCACATTCTGTTACAAAGTGATACCATTTAGGTTGAAGAACGTTGGGGCAACCTATCAACGAGCTATGGTGGCTTTGTTCCATGATATGATTCACCATGAGATAGAGGTCTATGTTGACGACATGATAGCCAGATCTCAAACGGAAGAAGAGCACCTTGACCACTTGCAAAAACTATTTGATAGACTGAAGACGTACAAGTTAAGACTGAATCCAAACAAGTGCACCTTTAGGGTAAGGTCTGGTAAACTCCTAGGTTTCATTTTCAGTGACAAGGATATTCAGGTAGACCCTGCAAAGGTAAAAGCTATACAAGAGATACCGGCTCCTCGCACTGAGAAGGAAGTTAGAGGTTTCTTGTGACGCCTAAATTACATTGCCAGGTTCATTTCCCATCTAACTGCTACTTGTGAGCCAATCTTCAAACTCCTGAAGAAATATCAAGTGGTAAAGTGGAATGACGAATTCCAGACTTCATTTGATAGAATAAAGGAATACCTACAAGAGCCTCCAATTCTGATGCCTCTGATTGAAGGAAGACCTTTGATAATGTACTTAACAGTGTTAGATAATTCAATGGGGTGTGTGCTGGGGTAGCAAGACGAGTCTGGTCGAAAAGAGAATTCAATATACTAACTTAGCAAAAAGTTTACCGATTGTGAAACAAGATACCCACTGCTTGATAAAACTTGCTGCGCTTTGGCATGGGCTGCTCGTTGACTAAGACAGTATATGTTGACTTACACTATCTTGTTGATATCTAAGATGGATCCTATCAAGTACATCTTCGAGAAGCCCGCTCTCTCCGGAAGAAAAGCAAGATGGCAAATGATCTTGACTGAATATGACATCCAATACACAACCCAGAAACTAATCAAGGGAAGTGTATTAGTTGATCATTTGGCTCATCAGGTTGTGGATGACTACCAATCCATGAACTTTGAATTCTCGTATGAGAATATTATGTTAGTGACTGACTGTGAAGAACTTGGACTGGATGAAGGACCTGAGGAAGGACCCTGATGGACTATGGTTTTTGATGGGGCCTCAAATGCACTCGGCAATGGTATTGGTACTGTAATCATATCTCCTAAGGGCTGTCATACTCCTTTCACCACCAGATTATGTTTCAACTATACCAATAATATGGCTGAGTATGAAGCATGCATCATGGGTCTCAAAGCTGCTATTGACCTAAAGATCAAGTTCTTGAGCATTTTTGGGGATTCAACCTTGGTAATAAGTCAAATCAAAGGGGAGTAGGACACAAAGTACCCTAATCTCATCCCTTACAAAGAACATGTGCTGACATTGCTTCCACACTTTGAAGAAGTTACCTTTGAACATTTTCCACGAGAAGAGAATCAGTTAGCGAATGCACTAGCTACTATATCATTTATGTTTAAGGTCAGGTGGGACAATGAGGCTCCTCAGATTACCATTGAGAGATTGGATGAACCAGCATACTGCTATGAGATTGATATTGAAGGGGTAACAGACAAACCTTGGTTCCATGAAGTGAAAAGGTATCTCGAAGCTCAAGAATACCCTGAGGGGGAATCTGTCAATGATAAGAAGTTTCTGAGAAGGTTCTCTACAAAGTTCTTCCTCAGTAATGGAATCCTCTACAAGCACAACCACGACTCTACTTTACTTTGGTGTGTAGACAAGAGCAAAGCAGAGAGGATTATGGCAGATTTACATGAAGGTACCTTTGGCACCCATTCTAGTGGACACACCATGGCTAAAAAGATCCTACGGGCAGGATACTTTTGGTCCACTATGGAAACTGATTGTTATCAGCATTCTCAAACTTGTCACAAATGCCAAATCTATGCTGATAAAGTAGATGTACCTCTGGTTCCCTTGAACGTCTTGACTGCTCCTTAGCCCTTTGCAATGTGGGGCATTGACATGATCGGAGAGATTAGACCTACCGCTTCCAATGGGCATCGCTTCATCCTAGTGGCCATTGATTACTTCACAAAGTGGGTTGAGGCTGCCTCTTTTGCTACTATTACCAAGAATGTTGTGGTGCGGTTCATCAAGCATAACCTTATCTGTCGGTATGGCGTTCCATAGAGAATCATCACAGATAAAGGTACTAATCTCAACAATACTATGATCATCGAACTCTATAAACAATTCAAAATCCAGCATCATAATTCTTCCCTTTATCGGTCGAAGATGAATGGCGTTGTGGAGGATGCTAATAAGAACATTAATAAAATCATACAGAAGATGATGGTGATATACAAAGACTAGCATGAGATGTTACCGTTTGCTCTTCATGGTTACCGCACCTCAGCGCATACGTCAACAGGGGAAACAACTTATTCTCTGGTGTATGGTATGGAGGTTGTCCTACCTATTGAAGTCCAGCTCCCTTCTTTAAGAATCAGGAAAGATGCGGGTTTGAACGAAGATGATTGGATCCAAACTCGACTTGACCAACTAAATCTGATTGATGAGAAAAGTCTTACCATTGTCTGTCATGGTCAGATGTACCAAAAATGAATGATCAAGGCTTTCAAAAAAAAGGTCAGACGTCGGGTATATCAAGTGGGTGATCTAGTAATCAAGCGCATCATACTGCCACAAGGTGATCCCAGGGGTAAATGGACTCCCACGTACGAAGGTCCATTTGTAATCAAAAGTATATTTTCTGGTGGATCCATGATTCTAACCACCATGGATGGTGACGAACTTCCTCACCATGTGAATGTGGACATAGTGAAAAGATACTACGCATGAATAAAGACCCGCTAAGTTGACTGGTCAGGCAAAAATAAGGGCATCCCGGCGAACCAAAAGGGTTCAGGAAAAAATTAGGGATAAATACAAAAAAAAATCTGTACACACGGCAAGTCGAAAACCTGAAAAGGCGGCTTGGGCAAAAAAGGGTATCCCGGTGGACTGAAAACCCAAAAGGGTAGTCCAATAAAAAGTTAGGGATTTAAAGCGTACAACTATGTCCCATTGGATCACCTTGTGATAGAACTTCAGTATCGACTATCAAGCTCAAACAACACCGGTCAATCTAGTCAGCTTCGGACAAGTAGCAAAGTGATGAGATGCTCAAAGACATAAGGGAAATAGCAGAATTGAAACTCAATGGGATTATTACACATATCTGTTTTCTCTTTGTACACTATTTTGTATAATTTTCATTTTCACGGCGGTGTTCTCCTACTAGAACGTCAGTCTCTTTGTACAAAAATGCCTGTTATAGGCGAACTTCAAAAATCAATACAAATCATTTCTTTGAAAGCAAAAAACTGTTTGTTTTCTATTTTTCTGTTTTGTTTTGCAAAAGCGTCCATTCATTATTTTTGACATGTGCATTTGAATATGATTACTATTTACAAATCCTTGCATAAGAAATAGAAAGACGGTTGTCGATGACTTTAAGAAACATGGCAAAGTCTAAAAAAGCCATTTATTGTCCCGACAGTTACTCTTTCCGGCATATGGACAGAGACGTCTTGAGATGAAGTCACTGCTACTTCCTTTGCATACAACCCAGTGATGTCTATACTCCCAACAAAGTGGAAACAACCAAAATTGTGATCTCTTCTTCCCTAAACAGGAATTACCTCCTCCAGTAAAGTTCCCTCACAGAGGTTAACTCAAAGATCCCCAGCTGAGTTTTACAAATCTCAAACAGCTTATAAAGCCTTATCCCCTGGTAGAGTTCATTTCTATAGTTGTGAAACTTTATCCCCCAACAGAGTTTATTCCGCTACATCGGTAAAATCTTCCAACAGAGCATCTTTCTCCCTATAAAGTCATTCTCAAGCAGGATTCAAAAATTACCGGTAAATCATCTCTGCTCATCATCTCTAGCGGGAATGAAAGAATCACTTTCCTCATCTACCAAAAAGCAGTCTGAGATTCAGCTTCCTAGTACTCTCCAGTAGTAGTCAGGGATTTATTGTCCAGACTAGGAGATATCGCAACAGCATTCCATATTCAAATATCATGGCATGCGCATACATATTGCATACATCATAATCTCATTTATTTTGAGAATGTCATTACACAATGAATTCCATACATCATGACATTGCACACGAATAACTCTTTACCTTTTCAGGAAAGATCAAATCAATACACACCGTTGACTACTTATATGGCCTGACAGTCTACACAAAGGCTACGTCTGACGAAGGGCTATTTCAGCATTTTCCTCAGAAAGATTATTCTCAAAAGACCTTCCTTTGGTTTAGTTAAATCGACACTAAGATTTTTCTTATTCTTATACAGTGGAAGATAATTCAAGACCTTTCTCTGGTTCAGTCAAATCGACATTAAGATTTTTCTGATTTCTATTCCAGTTAAAGTTAATTCAAGACCTTCCTCTGGTTCAGTTAAATTGACACTAAGATTTTTCTGATTTCTATTCCAGTGGAAGATGATTCAAGACCTTTCTCTGGTTCAGTCAAATCGATCCTAATATTTTTCTGATTCTTATCCAGTTAAAGTTAATTCAAGACCTTTCTCTGGTTCAATCAAATCGACCCTAAGATTTTTTTGATTCTTATCCAGTTAAAGTTAATTCAATACCTTCCTCTGGTTCAATTAAATCGACACTAAGATTTTTCTGATTTCTATTCCAGAGGAAGATAATGCAAGACCTTTCTCTGGTTCAGTCAAATCGACCCTAAGATTTTTTTTATTCTTATCCGGTTAAAGTTAATTCAAGACCTTTCTCTAGTTCAGTCAAATTGACCCTAAGATTTTTCTGATTCTTATCCAGTTAAAGATAATTCAAGACCTTTCTTTGGTTCAGTCAAATCGGCACTAAGATTTTTCTGATTCTTATCCAGTTAAAGATAATTCAAGAACTTTCTCTGGTTTAGTCAAATCGGCACTAAGATTTTTATGATTCTTATCCAGTCAAAGATAACTCAGGACCTCTGTTGGTTCAGTTTAAATCGACCAATGATTTATTCTAATTCTTTCTGGTAGATACATTCTCTGGTTCAGTTAAATCGACCCTAAGATTTTCTGATTCTTATCCCGTTAAAGATACTGTAAAGCCTGGAGTCCAACCAGATAGCAGTTTATTAATTACACCAAAACCTGGACCCGACCAGATGATAGTATAACCTATGACACCAAAGCCTGGACTCGACCAGATAACGGTATACCTCAGATTCAAGTTGAAGCCTGGACCTGACCAGATAACACTTAATTTCTTCGAACTGCTGAAGCCTAGATAAGACCAGATAACAGTTCAATGTCTACATACTGCGAAGCCTGGAACCAACTAGGTAGCAGTTAATTTCATTTTCCCCAATAGGTTTTTGTGAAGCCTGGAATACGACCAGATAGCACTCAATCTTATTATCCTCAACAAGTCATCGTGAAGCCTGGATCTCGGCCAGATAACAACTCACTTTCAAGAGATAATTCCCCGATAGAGTAATGGACAACCGAAACTCCTAGGCTCTATTCCCCTAAAATATTCCACAGTGGACTCTTCCTCAGACAGTAGGAACAAGAATCCCCATAAAGAGACTTCTTATGAAGTTAGCATCTACTTTGGATGGCATCTCTAAGACCATATCCAACGACTCACCATCATATTCCTTGGATGTCATCTTTAAGCCCATCTCCAACAGTCTTTTGTCATCTTTTCCAAATGGCACCTATAAGCCCATTCCCGATATTATTCACCAACAGTCTCATTTCGGACGAGTGCAAATTTTTGGGCACTCTAGTGTTCAATTATCTTCTACCTTCAGATCATGAAAGGCAGACAAGCCAATATAAATCCTCAGGTTTAAGAAGATTAAACAGGGGAAGTTTTTGTATCCCAAAATTTCCCCTCCCTTTTTACTCAACACATGCCCATTGAGATCCCCAACTTGCCCAAGGATGACCAAGAACTGACTAGACAAATTCTCCTTCTAAGGCAATGAACCCCCGACTAGGGTTTCAATTTTCACCAAGATGGTTAAGCTCCAAAGGTCTCAAATGCTTTCCATGGTCTTAATATGCCTTCAAGATTATCCATGCCAAATTTCATTCCTTGCACAACAAGTTTGCTCAGTCAATTGCTAAAATGCTTGAAAATCAACTATGCTAGGTCAAAAGTCAATTGTGGCCCATGTACAGTCAAACTTCAAGATTTTTGGTCAACATCAATATTTTGAAGTGATACCCATAATTTTATCAAGGGTTAATCATAATTCCTCAAGAAATGCTCATAAATCATCAAAAGTCAAGAATTGCTAAATTAGGGTTTCTATAGGAAAAGTCAACCAAACTTTGACGAAGCATAACTTTCTCATACTTTATCAGAAATTTCTACACCAAAGCTCATTTTGAAGAGAATAATATTCTTATACTTTAACAAAAGCCACTTTTTGCCAAGACCTTTTACATCAAGATAACATCTTCAAATGCAAAATTAATCAAAAGAGTTATTTAAGTAGACATCTTGGGATTTCCAAAAAGTCTAAGATCATCATCAGGAGATAAAAATTGAGCAAATTATGGCTTGCCCAAGTTGGGAAAATATTGGAAATTTCTAGAATGGTGCATTGAGCAAATTTGAATTTTTGAGTCAATGGCCTAACTTTTTAAGGTTCAAATATCTTCCTAAGTTTATAGAGGACCTCTAATCTTATTTTTGCATGGCCTTGCATTTTCTACCTATTTTTTACATATTTAATTTAATTTATTTCAAATAAATATAAAATAAATGGTACAAAATAATTGGAAATGGGCTTAGGCATCTGGGCTGATTCTTTGGCTTGCTTAGAGGCCCAAGGATTCGTGCATAAGTGACCAGATTCACTGAACATCAAAAAATGGCATGAAAGCTTCATTTTGGTAACATTTCAAATTGGTGATTATAGCTTTAAACCATGGCATTATGGGCTGATTTTTTCCGTTCAATTGTGTCTCCTCCATCTACACTATAAGTACAAAATTATAGCAAGCCAAATGGACGCACAAAGAGCTTGGAGAATTGCTGCATATTTTACAAAAAAAAACTCAAAAATTATCAAACTCGAATTTTAAGTTCCAGCGTGTTTTAGTCCCAAACAAAGGCTCACACAGGTTCTTGGAAGTCCCCTGGAACGTTTCCAACCGTCACCAAGTCCTAAAACAGCCTAAAGCATATCACCAACACCTTACAGTTTGCGCCTTTGTTTTCAATCTTGATTTGTTTGATTTATGTAATATAAGCACATTTTAATCATGTATTATTGACTACTCTTATATTTGCAAGCTATCTGTATGTTTGGGTTTGGGTTTTTATGCAGGGATCGAGTACCACCATTTTTAGGGTTCCAAGCTTAGAATTGGGGTTTCTAGAAATAACCAAAATTAGGTATAACCAAGGGTCTCTTTGTGCTCAGGAGGTTAAGGTCAATTCATCCATGGCCTCACCATGAATTTATCATGCATATTGTATTTTTTTTGGGTTACAGGTGCTATGGTGATAGACAAAAACTGTCACTATAGGTCCAGGTCTAAAACAACGGATGAAGGAAGAAGATGAATGCATGACATCCCCTCACTGGGAAATTCAAATCCACGCGCATGTTTTTTATAATTTTTATAATCATTGTTTTCTTTGCATTATATTATTTTGTTGTGTTTGGTATAACAACTTGAACATCCAGCTCAGTTGGTAAGAAGCACGCTTATAAGGGAAGGGACCTGGGATCGAATCCCAGGTTCAACATTTTGTTTATTTAAGGTTTGTTGATTGCAGATCCAGTGTTTTGCCTTTCAAGCACTCACCATACGCCCTCCAGCTCTAGCCAGTGGATGATGAAGAGGCCAAGTCTAAGACATCCCAAATGCGTGGACCACCATGGACACTCAGAAGTTGCCTCCACAAGATCTCAGGATACCTGGGCTATCTATTGGGCCCAACGTTTTTTTAAACAGCACCCCCATGTTTATTTCAGACATCTGGCCCAACTTTTCTCTTTTGATTTGTTTATTTTTTTTTTCTATTTCTTTTAAATAATAATAATAATAATAATAATTAGACTTAGGATTATTTTTTATTAAATAATTTAATTATCTTGACTTATTGTTATCAATTTAAAATTAACTAGACATAGGTTAATTTAATTCAAATATTTTTCTTAATAAAAAAAACCAAAAATATATTAGACTTAGTTTTATTTCTTAGACCATTTTTAATTTTGTAATTTAATTAGATTAATTATTTCAACTTTACTTTATTAATTTTAAAATCAATTAGACTTAGGTTATCTTCATCCAAATATTTTCTTAAATAAAAATGCAAAAAACGTTAGAACTAGGTTAATTTCCATTTAATTTTCATTTTTCTCAATTAAATTTAGAGCTATTTATTTTCTTAACAAAAAAACCGAAAAAAAGATTTTCTTTTGTTTACTTAGCATTTTTCTTATGATTTTAGACGCTTGTCTTTATCTCGCGCGCGTTTATCATTTTCGCATTTTTTTCTCAATATTGTAATTGATTATGGATGTAATAGTTGTGGATTTAAAATCTCACACTTTACTTATTACACCTATAATGTATCTCTCCCAAAGTCGTGTAATATCTTAGGATTTATTTTCCTGTATTTTATTTTTCGCACATTAACTGCTTTATTATTTTGTTATTTTACTGCTAGTAAATAGGCGTGTATGGAAAGACTGTAAATTAAAACGTTAGCTAACCTAACAAAAAGAAGAAGAAAAAATAACTGAATCTCAACACATATGCACATATGCACCTCTAGGGTATCCCCGCTTCGGTTGCCTTTCGGAAAATAAAGCAGTCATGTCTCTCAAGAATGGGGACGCTTTACCAAAGACCCGTAAATCAAAAGATCATAGTCCCTCGATGACCCTTACAGTGTTGCCTTTCGGTAAATGATCTCGTCCCTTAAACAAAAGTTGCTAAAGCGTCTCTGTATGTTTCTTTTATGACTGCAAAACATCCCTTCGAATGTCCCTCAAAATCCAACGATAAGGCTACCTACTCACTAATAGTAGGATATAATTGTCTAAAGGAAAAGAGGAAAAGAACGACCCCTTTCGAGTAATAAAGTAGATAGATGTTAGAAGTTTGCTCAAACATTTTGCACTTACACAAAAAAACCGCTTTTCAAAAACAATTTCAAAACACTTTGTATACTTTCTCCACTATCCCAAGAAACATTACAAAGTTCGTCGTACTAAAGCGTTTTCAAAACATTTTCAAACACACAAAGTATAAAGGTATTTTAAAATTAGAAAACCTCTAAGAGCCCGTGGAAAACCACATATGGAAAGGGTGTTAACACCTTCCCTTTCCATAATCTACCCCCTTACTCAAAAAACTCTCGAAAAGGTCTTTTTCTGTTCTTTTCACCCTTTCCTTTATTGGATAAAAGAAAAGACAATGGCGACTCTTGCTTACCGCAACATTTGCAAACCAGTATTAACAGTCGGTTCTGCCACCGTATCATAATCTCGGCAGTTGATTATCCAGAAGACCTCGGCAGAAGGTAGTTCACAACAGAATCTCGGTTGTAGATTTCCCTGTTTGATCTTGGCAGTTGATTATCCAGAAGACCTCGACAGAAGGTAGTTCTCAATCGAATCTTGGCGGTAGGTTCCCCTGGTTAATCTTGGAAGTTGATTATCTAGAAGACTTCGGCAGAAGGTAGTTCTACATAGAATCTCGGCAGTAGATTCTCCTGGTTAATCTCGATAAATGATTTTCCAGAAGACCTCGGCATAAGGTAGTTCACAACAAAATCTCAACAATATATTCCCCTAGTTAATCTAGAAAATTGATTATCCAGAAAACCTCGGAAGAAGGCAGTTTTCAACGGAGCCTCGGCAGTAGACTCTATGGAAATCTCGGCAGTAGATTTCTCGTTAAGAGCCTCACATCAAGCATGACGTGTGCACAACCATATCAAAGTATCAAGGTCATTCATAACATTTGGTGTATCTAACATACGGGAATATCAAAAAACATTTTCATTACATTTTAGGGCATATACACCCATTTGGTACGTATGTAAGTATTTGGGGCATACACAACATACTTGATGTGCATACACTCTGGGTTCCATATCAATCTGGGACATTATGCATATATATATGATATTTGGCATTTTTTTCAAACATACTTTGGGAAAAACCAATATCTCGGCGTACATCATTAGCGAGCTTATCTGTGCGAAATGGATTGTTCTAACTTTAAGAGATACCTTGGTTGAGAACCGACACAACCAATATCATTAGAAAAAATTTGGGGTTTATTTATTCATGATGATAGTCTTGGTTGAGAGCGGACATAACTGAAATCATCAGTGATTTAGGGTTCATTTCTTCATGATGATAGTCTCGGTTTAGAGCAGACAAAACCGACATCATCAGTGAACTTTGGGTTCATTTCTTCATGATGATAGTCTCGGTTGAGAGCAGACACAACCGACATTATTAGTTAATTTGGGGTTCATTTCTTCATGATGATAGTCTTGGTTGAGAGCAGACACAACCAACATTATCAATGAATTTGGAGTTCATTTTCTTCATGATTATAGTCTTGGTTGAAAGCAAACACAACCAACATCATCAGTGAATTTGGGGTTTATTTCTTCATGATGATAGTCTGGGTTGAGAGCGGACGCAACTGACTTCATCAGTGAATTTGGGTTCATTTCTTCATGTCAATCTTATACCTTAGTTGAGAACATACATAACTGGTATAACTTCGATCTTATTCAACAAATACCTTAGTTGAGAAACAGACATAACTGGTATAACTTATATTCAACAAATACCTTAGTTGAGAACAAACACAACTGGTATATCTACAATCTATATCTTTTGTTTAATTATCAAGGATTTGGTTATCAAACTCTGTGTTATTCATCCCCTAAGTTGTGATGAATATGTAAATCTGTGTCATTAGCTTACTATGTTAGTCTCAAAAAATGAGTAAGTCAAAATTCAAACTGGTATTGTTTACACTATAACTGCGATGTAGCTAGTTGCATCAGTCTCAATGCAGAAATAAGCTATCAATATTTCAACTTGTGTTGTTTACCTCCTATGTTATGGTAAATACGTAAAATATATGATCTCTTTTCTAGGTATTGGCGAGTTATCCACGTCGTCATATCTAGGTCAATCTTACTCTTCAATCTCACTCGCTATTCAAACTCTAGTAGGATGATACATTATCATCTTTGCCTATCTACTCTTTGTGAAAACTCTGATAGGATGATACATTATCATTTTTGCCTATTTCCATGTGCTCTTGGGTATGCTAATTCAGTATATCCTTATAATATTCTGGTCAAATTTTTGGGTCTTCCATTATTTAATAACCCTCCGATTTGAACGTGATAGACCTGTGTATTCTTGCACCATTCAATCAAAGAGTGATTAAATAGGGGCAGCTGTCATACCCTAAATTTTCCCGCCTTAGTGATACCGTCAAAATTTTTTTCGAACTTGGATTTTAAAATTCCTTTGGTTTAATTACATTAACATTTTGAGGTTTTAATAAATATTCGCTTTCAAGTCTATTTAAAAATATAATAATTTATTTCAAATTATTTGTATTTTTAAAATAGAAAATAGTTTCTCGTCTTCATATACTTTCAATTGGCTTTTTATTTCAAATACATAACATAGCACAATTGGTAAGGAAATATAGCTAGGAAGTATAAGGTCATGGGTTCAAATCTCACTTGGTGCATTTTTTATATTTATTTGTTTATTGTTACTAATTTTATTTCCATTTATAAAAGTCATAATATCTCTTTTTTTTAATATATTTAATTTCTAAAATAATTATTATTACTATTAAAAATCAAATATTTATTTTTCTAACCCATTCAAATAATTACATTAAAATTAATTTTTTCATGCATTAAAAATATTTTTTATATATTAATACGTTTAAAAAAAATACCTAACCAACACAAAATCTTTTTTTATAATTTAATTAAATCCAAGATTATTTTCAAAAAATGATTAAGAAGATACTTTAAATCGACTGCGAACTTTGTCTAACAATTCCGCTATTCACACACCCAGACTTGGTTCGAGGGGAGTTCGAAATATCTTTGTAATCTAGAAAAAACACCAACCAACTACGAACTATGAATTGGGACTCTGATTCCGTATAAGAGGATACATAGGCATACGACTAAAATCGTGTCGAGTTCCCCTATTAAAAAATTAAAATCCTATTCCCTAAACTTTTAAAATTTAAACCCTAGTATCCTTGTGAACAAGGTAGATGAGGGGTGCATAACACCTTCCCTTCGTCTAAAAACGAGTCAACAACCTAGAATCTCTAACTTATTTAGGGTTAACCTTTATAGTCTCTTCCTTAGGATAAAAATTAAGGGTGACGACTCTATATTTTTTTCCAGTTGTTACAACTGGCGACTCTGCTGGGGACTCAACCCTAGGGTTAGAAGCTTCCCTCTTTTAGGTTTAGGGTGTTGTTAAGGTTTTTCCATATTTTTTATTTCTATATTTATTTATTTTATTTATTTATTTGGTTTTATTTATTTCATATTATTGTGAATATCATATTATTTGTTGTGATGGGATTTTAATTTCAAAAAAAATATTTTTCAAAACCCTTAGAAAGAAGGTTCGTCTATTAGCCAATGGAGTACATCAGCCCTATGAGTTTATGTGATGACTTCGCCTAGAGTCAGTGGAATTCCGTGAAAGGAATATGTCTCAAGAGGTATCCTCTTGGGGGATAGTACTTTGGAATGAAACCCATGACTCTTTGTATAACCCTTAAACCAAAATCTCAAGGTGAGACCTTTCATGACCTAGAGAAGAAAGTTTCGGTCTACAAAGAGGATCCACTTAAGGGAGGCCCTTATGCCTTTCCCTTGAGGTTTATCCATGATACCCTTAAGGAAAACACCTTATGGGGAGGGTAGAATATCCGTAGGCCAAAACTAGGAACCTACCAACTAAGGATATTGTTTATAATCCCATTTCCACAATCTCTAAACCCGCTAGGGTTGTCTTTTTATCCACTACTATCTTCAGCCCGTAGAGCTTCCGTCTTTCTATTATAACCCCTAGCTAGTAGGGATCTTCTTTTGAAAATCTTAATCCCTAGCCTGTAGGGATCCTCTTTTGTCTGACATTATCCTTAAAACATTTATGATATCTTATTAACCTTCCCACAAAGGACGTCCTCGCTAATGCACGCCATGTGACCTATATCAGGCCATAGGATTTGGTGACCGTTGACCGGTAACCATGTGCTCTCTTCCATTCCATTTTTCAAGTCTAACCTTCATCTAAATTTTCCATTGGTCTATCACAATTCCTAGCTTGTAGGAATTCCCGTCCCTCTATTACAATCCCTAGCTTGTAGGGATTCCTCTTCGTCTTTCATTGCCCATAATCCTTAAGGACTTCATGTCTGTCCCAATCTCTGAGTCAGTGAAGGGCATCATCATTTTCATGTCTATCATTAAACTCGTATAGGGTACCCTTATGTTTACCCTCATACTATGTTCATGTCGCATTGCCTCTCCATGAAAATATTTTCATACCCTCAAGAGCCAAAATAAAATATATTTTTCATATCCATGCAATTACATATCTCTCATTCATATATGTGCACAAAGTTCGTATCATTTACACTTTCACCCTTATCCAATTGTGATTAAGTTAGAAATATTCTCGATACTCACAAGCAAACTCAAAGCATGTCTCAAGAAGCCATGGAGGAACTCAAAAGAGGCCAAAAAATACTAAAGGAGGAGGTCCACTAGTTGAAGACTCAAATGAACTTGATCGTGCAATTATTACTGAGGAGTAAAGGTAACCCTTCGTCATCCCAGTCACAGGCCTATTCAGCATCACAGATTCCACCACCATGGAAAATCCCCCACCTCAGCAGCAACTACAACAACCCTATCAACAAAAGGGATATGCTTAATAAAGGGGAAGACAAAAACTACCACCAAGGAGATTTGATTCACTTCTAATTCCGCATAGCCAGCTACTACAACATTTACTCAAGGCATCTTTGGTAGAGAAAAAGTCACTAAATCCTCCGATTGGGGCACTCCCGCCTAAGTATGATGCAAATTCCAGGTACGAGTATCATGCCAACTCTCCAGGACATACCCTTGAAAGTTGTTGGGGTTTCAAACACAAGGTCCAAGATTTGATCGACAATAAGCAGTTGACTTTTGAAGAAGGGATCCCATTGGTGAACGGTCGCCCCTTGCTTTGACAAATCCAAAGACTAAGAAGAATATCCTAAAGTTAGTGGATCAACAAGGGAACTTATCTCTAGATCATTAGGCCTTTATCATTTAAATTTATGATTTCTTAGTTGCTAAATTTCATTTTCTATAAACTTGTATATTTGGATGAGTAATTCTAATAAAATGAGCATGTATATTTTGAAATCAATCCATTCATTTCACTCTTTCGTTATCATCTTTCGATATAATCAACGACTTTTCCATTTTCATTTTTCAACTTTAACAAACTTTAAGAGAGAATTACGAAAATTAAATAACTGAATTTGGATGAAGTGTGATTTTTAATAGTAAGGTCGAGCTGACGATGTAAGGCATTGTTTCAATTCCTAAATAATGGAGAAATAAGGAGTTAATCTGTAAGCAACTCCCTCGAACCAGGAATTGGAGTTTTTTTTCTTCTATTTTTCAAAAAAAAACCTTAATTTCAACCAGGGGTACGGTAGTATTTCAATTAATTCAATGGTGCATTCTATTCTCAAGAGAGTCAAGTCCATCCAAACAAAGGTTCAAGCATATCTTCTTCCTTGATACATCATTGAGGAGATGGTCTAATCAAAGATTCAAGCACATCACTTGCCTTGTGCATATCAACAAATATTGAGGAAGAAATCAATGAATATAAAGTTCACAACATCTTCTTCCTCAGTACACCCGTCAAGATTGAGAAAACAACAAAGATAAAGTTCACAATGTCTTCCTCCTCACTTACATCATACCACGTCAAGGGAACAACAAAGGTGAAGCTTACAACAATCAGCATGGCAATCACAAATGTTCAAAAGCAAAAAAAAAAGAAATTAAAAAGAAAATAACAGAGCCCACTAAGTCAAGTTAAAATCGAAAGTCTTCTCATCAATGCTTGGATCTTATCAATGCTTTTCATCAATGCTTGGATATTATCAATGCTTTTCATCAGCACTTGGACTTTATCTATGCTTCTCATCATCTGCGCGACTATAAAATTTCTCTTAGAGATTGAACGTATCTGTTGGATTAATTGAACTTAGGATTGGAGAACATCAAGGAGAATGGGGTGGGATAAATAAATATTGAGCCTTATATCCATTGTTTCTTAAACCATGAACCATGACCACGTTACAACATTCAAAAGTCCTAATTGAAGCAAGGTTAACTATGAAAGCTTACTCGGTGAAATTTGTGTTAAACTGACTCCTATTTTGTTAAAATTATTACTAACTATTGTACCCCAAAATTTGCCCTCTCATTTTATCAAGATTTCCCCTCACGAGACCCTTTGGATTCAAGACCAAGTTAGGGTTTGCTCTGCTCAAGACATCTCTTTGCACTGATGACCTGAAATTAGGGTTTGAGTTTGCACAAGGTTTTTTGGACTTCTAATGCCTCATGTGACTTTCATACTTCATGTTTGAAGTGGTGAAAAACACAAGAAGGGGGGGGGGTTGAATTGTAAAACTGAAATCTAAAGCAATGAACACGATATTTTTATCCTGGTTCGTTTGATCTCAAACTACTCCAGTCCACCCGTCAAGGTGATTTCGCCTCTCTCCAACGAGGTCTTAATTCACTATATTCAACTGAATATTACAGACTGCTTTAACAACTGCTAAAGCCTTCTTGATTCAAACCACAACCCGGTTTGTCAAGGTAACACTTTCTTACAAAGAGATAAAATTATGTGTGTGGATGTTTTCTACAAAACTTTATCACAACTGTGATGTATACACAAAATGAAGCTTAGAAACTAGATTGCTAAACAGCAATGGAATATCAGAGTATGTGGTTTAGCAAAACTGGTAGAATGAAGATTATGGTTCAGCTTTTGTGCGTGTAGAGATTTGGAGAGCATTCGCCATTATAATCTTCAAAGCCTTGTTTATATAGCACTTGAGATGATGAACGTTGGATGCAATATTCTTGATTCAATGCTAATAACAAGCTTTCCTTTTTGAGCAGATCTTGTCTGGAATGAAGCCGTTGGAATTAATTAGCTTTCAATGCACAGTACCGTTGCTTTCTTAACGCAAGTTCTGGCTTGGCTCATTCTGATTCTGCTTCGCTGCTGATGAACTATTGTGTTTCTGTATCAGAGTGTTTGAGCGCAGTTCTGTTCATCAAGCTTCAGCATGTACGTGAGTTTATCATCTGATCTTGACGTTCTGATGTAGCAACTTCTGATGCTGGTATACACAATCAAATTCTGATGCTGAATAGATGTGATCTTGCTTATTTCAATCAGCGTATCTGCAAGTCAGAACATAATAATCTTAGGCAGCAGATAGTTCAAACATGAAACATATAAATACTATATCTTTTCACTTTGTTATCATCAAAACTTAAATATAGGGTAGTAGATTCAAACATTGTTCTAACAATCTCCCCCTTTTTGATGATGACAAAAACTAGATATTTTAAATTAAAATAACGTGAAAAGGTATCTGGAATATGTATCAGAATAAGAAGTAAAAAATAAGGAGTAAGGAAATACTCCCCCTGAGTTTATTACTTCCCTTTGATTATACGTGTTCTTCAGGATCAGATCTTTTTCTTTCTTTGAACATCAGATTATCAGAGTCTTTGACTTATCAGAGAGCAGAGCTTCAGAGCTTTTCTTGTCAGAGCTTTGCTTTGGATCAGAGTGTTAGGACGATCAGAACTTCATATTGATCAGAGCAACATTGATCAAAGTTTCTAGTCTTCAGAGTGTCCAGAAGCTTCCTTGTGCCTGTAGACTTTAAACAAAACAGAAAAAAACATTTCAAGTAATAAAGTTAGAATGTTTGAGAATTTCTGTCTAGTTAGCCGTTATTGATTTAAATATCATTCTTGTTCTCCCCCTTTTTGTCAGCAATCAAAAAGTGTTGGTGATGTGCTAAAACAATTAAGATCAGAAAAACTAATCATATTAATATAGTTCAGAATCAGAGCAAGAAAATATTACAAAACATAATCAAAACAGTACATCAGAAAATCAAGAAAACATGAAAAAGGTCATGCATGAAAAAGATTTAAGGTTGAGGAGGCAAGCGTGTGAACAGGCTCTCCAGCATCGCTTGAATCCTTTCAGAAGTCTCATTTTGCTTATGAACCATGCTGACAACAGTGTCAATCTTGCTGTCCTGCACATCCATTCTTGCTTTCATCTTCTGATCGTTTTCATCCATCCGCTGCTGCAGACGAATGTCATTCAGCCTTAGTTCTTCCAGAGTCTGCCTGTCCAAGGCAGCTTGAGAAGCATCAGAAGGAGGAGGCTTCTCAGAACTTTCAGCAACATCATCTGCTTGACTTTCAGCCTGAGTGGTCTTGTCTTCTTCTGATGGTTGCACCTTTGCAGCTTGCTGTTTCTCAGACCAAGGTTCAGAGTCCAGAGGGAGCACAACTTCCTGAGGCAGCTGGCTTTCAACTTCCTTCAGCAGCTTGCTGAAGTTCTGGTTGTTGTTGTTGTTCTGGTTGTGGAGGAGGAACATTTTGTGGTGCAGAGTTTGGTTGAGCAGAGGCATGTTCACGCTCAATATCAGCCAGCACTTGGTCAAATGCTGTTGTTGTTGAAATTGTTGGTTGTTTGGGGAGTTTGGTTCTGGGTCTTCTGAGTTTTAATGCCTCAGAAGGGTCTTCTTCTTGTATGGTTTCATCAATGGTAGGGATGGGAATTGATATTCTATGAGAGGTTTGAGGAGGGATAGATGCTGGAATAGTAAAAGATTTTGAAATAGGGGCAGCAGATGAAATACCTCTTTTCTTTGGAGTCTGCTGAGATGATCCTTCTGATGGCGCTTTCCTCTTCTTTGTCTTCTTCAAAGTCACTTCAGGTTGGGGTTGATGCAGATCTCTGATATTCAGCTTTGGATCTGTATCTTCTGCCTTGTACGCATCTGGGTACCTGAGAAACATCTCTGGTTTGGATTCCATTTCAGAAAATACCGGAAAATCACTCAGAGGCACTCTTCTGCTGGAGATATCAGCAGTGGAAGTAACTCTGGGTTCCTTCTGAATATTCTCTATCAGCTTCATCTTTTTCAGATTCTTTGCGTTCAGAGGTTTCCCAATTGTTGGTTCAATAGTGCTCAGCTCCTGAGCTTCTATCAGATGTTCAATCAGCCTATTCTCTGTCAGAATATCTGATATTAGCCTTCCAAATGGTATCCAGTCCCTCTTGGTTCTTTCTTCTTCCCTTGTTTCTTTCACACTGGTTTTGAGATGGTTGAACAGGAAGTGAGCCAGATTGATCTTTATCTTCTGATCAATAAAGTAGATCAGAAACTGCTGATCCACATTTATATAGTCAGGAGAACTTGTTGGTTTCCTGTGGTTGAAACACCCCAGAACAATCTTAGCCCATACTCTGCAGTGATCCTTCAGATCCTTAATCTTGCTGCTGGGCATTCCAAGAGTGAAAATCCTGTTAGCTACCACACCTGTATCAGCACATCTTTCAGCCATGTCCACACAACGGACGCCACCACCACTTTGACCGATTAGCCTTGCAATGAGATCTTCAGAAATCACAATCTTCTTTCCCATGACAGAGGAGATGACTAGATGTTTTGAAACCTTGGCGTGAATCCAAAATTCCTTGACCAGCGCTGGGAATGTTGGTCCAACCAACCTATCGAAGTACCTTTCCCACTTTTGAGCCCTAATTTCTTCAGTTAGGTCAAAACCATTCTCCTTCAAGCTTTCAAAGTCAATGATTAACTCAGAGAGCACTTCAAGGTTCTTCACCGGAGTGAGGAGAGTTCTGAGTGGCACTTGATATTGCTCAGAAGTTGCTTTCTTCTGATTACCTGCAGAAACGCTGCTGGAGGATGCCATTGTTCACACTAAAAAGGGTTTTGAGAATGAATTGAAGAAAAAGTTTGCAAGGGATGAACTCAGAAATATGCAGAAAATGCTTGAGTGATTGTGAGAAAGCGTAAAGAATAAATGAGAGATTAATGTGCTTAAATAGAGTTTTCAAGATTATTTTGAAAAGATAAACGTTTTTAAGAGAGAGAAAAATCATGATTGCCATTTAAAAGCATGATTACTTTTCATTAAATGCTTGCTGATTTTGGGGGATTTGAGAAAGATACTTAAAAACGGTTACCAGACATGTGTCTCAATGCACCCAATCAGCGCTTTGCCTTCTCAGAAGCGTGCACGCGTTCTGCTTCAGAGATATGCTGATGATTGGATGACACTTGTTTGATGTAGTGATCAGCACGTCTGTCTTTGAGATTAGACTCTCAGATCTTTAGACTTGCATCTGATACAATCTGCATGTTCTATCTTTCTGAAAGGAGATTGATCAGAAGTTCACAGTAAAATAATTACATTCTGAAGATAAATATATGGAATTAAACATTTTCACTCTGGGCATACTTTCATGCTGAGATGTTTCAGAATGAAATTAAACCTATCTTCTGAAAGGGGTTTAGTAAAGATATCAGCCCATTGATGGTCTGTATCTATAAATTTTAAGTTCAAAATACCTTTCTGAATATAGTCCCTAATGAAGTGATGTTTTATTTCTATATGCTTAGCCCTAGAATGTAAAATAGGATTTTTACTTAAGCAAATAGCAGAAGTATTATCACAAAGTATAGGAATGTTACTCTCAAAAATCTGGAAGTCTTCAAGCTGACTTTTCATCCAGAGCATTTGTGTGCTACATCCTGCTGCTGCTATGTACTCAGCTTCTGCTATTGACAGAGCAATTGTTGATTGCCTTTTGCTGGACCAAGAGATCAGATTTTCTCCCAGAAACTGGCAGCTTCCAGAAGTACTTTTACGTTCCACTCTGTCTCCAGCACAGTCAGCATCACAGTAGCCTACTAAGCTGTAATCACTAGATTTTCTATAAAACAAACCCAGATTAGTAGTACCTTTCAGATACTTGAAAATTCGCTTAACAACTGTTAAGTGAGATTCTCTAGGATCTGATTGGAATCTAGCACAGATACAAACGCTGAATAATATGTCAGGTCTTGAAGCAGTCAGATAGAGGAGAGAACCAATCATACCTCTGTAGACTTTCTGTTCTACACTTTTGCTTACCTCTTCTCTTTCCAGAATGCACGTGGGATGCATTGGAATCTTTGATGGCTTACATTCTGAGAGGTCAAATTTCTTCAGAAGATCTCTGATGTATTTGCTCTGATGAATGTAAGTTCCTTCTGGAGTTTGATTGATCTGAATTCCTAGAAAGAATTTCAGTTCCCCCATGAGGCTCATCTCAAATTCTGCCTGCATACACTTAGCAAATTTTCTTCCAAGAGAAGGATTAGTAGAACCAAAAATAATATCATCAACATAAATTTGACAGACTAAGATGTCACTCTTAACTGTTTTACAGAATAGAGTAGTGTCCACTTTCCCTCTGGTGAATTCATTTTCAAGCAGAAAGTTACTTAGCCTTTCATACCAAGCTCTGGGAGCTTGTTTCAGACCATACAATGACTTCTTTAGTTTGAAAACATGTTCTGGATGTTTTGTATTTTCAAAACCTGGGGGTTGGTGAACATTAACTTCTTCTTCTATATAACCATTTAAGAATGCACTTTTGACATCCATCTGATACAGAGTGATGCCTCTATTAACAGCAAATGAAATTAAAAGTCTGATAGATTCTAACCTGGCGACTGGGGCAAAGGTTTCTGTATAGTCTATCCCCTCTTGCTGACTATAACCTTGTGCAACCAGTCGTGCCTTGTTTCTGATGACTTCGCCTTGTTCATTTAGCTTGTTTCTGAACACCCATCTTGTTCCAATGACGTTGAATGATTTTGGTCTGGGAACGAGATCCCATACGTCGTTTCTGGTGAATTGATTCAGCTCTTCTTGCATTGCCAGAATCCAGTCATTATCCAGAAGTGCTTCATCAATAGAAGAAGGTTCAGTCAGAGACACTAATCCCATAAGAGTTTCTTCAGAGTTTCTGAAGCTTGCTCTTGTTCTGATTGGATCTTCCTTTCTTCCTAGGATAGTCTCTTCTGGGTGATCCAAGCTGCTTCTGGGCAATCTTTTCTGAGGTTGATCAGCAGCTGTTGTAGGATTTCTAGCAGTGCTCCTTTCAGACGTTGAAGGAATGTCTGTGTTGAGAGCTTCTGATGACTTGTCATCAGAACCTGCAAATTCAATTTCTATACCTGCAAAAACTTCATTCTACTTTGACTTTTCAGAGTCAAGCTTGTCATCAAAACGAACACTGATTGATTCTTCCACAATCTGTGTTTCTGTATTGTATACTCTGTACCCTCTTGAGCGTTCAGAGTATCCTAACATAATACACTTCTGTGCCTTAGAGTCAAACTTGTTCAAATAATTCTTTGTATTTAATATAAAGCAACTACATCCAAATGGATGAAAATATGAAATGTTGGGCTTTCTGTTCTTCCACAATTCATATGGAGTCTTTTCCAGAATAGGTCTTATTGAGATTCTATTCTGAATGTAGCACGCTGTGTTTATTGCCTCTGCCCAGAAAGTCTTAGCAACGTTTGTCTCATTGATCATGGTTCTGGCCATTTCTTGCAATGTTCTGTTCTTTCGTTCTACAACTCCATTTTGTTGGGGAGTTCTAGGACAAGAGAAATCATGCAGAATGCCTCTGTCATTAAAGAATGACTCAAAATCTTTATTTTCAAATTCTCCACCATGATCACTTCTGACTTTAACGATTCTAAGATCCTTTTCATTCTGAACTTGGTTACAGAAGGTAACAAACACAGAGTGTGACTCGTCCTTGTGTCTTAAGAACTTTACCCATGTCCATCTGCTATAGTCATCTACGATTACTAACCCATACTTCTTACCACTGACTGAAGCAGTTTTAACTGGTCCAAATAAGTCAATGTGCAGAAGTTCTAATGGCTTAGAGGTGGAAACAACATTTTTGGATTTAAAAGAAGGTTTTGCAAATTTGCCTTTCTGACATGCTTCACACAGAGCATCTGAATTGAACTTCAAATTAGGAAGTCCTCTGACCAGATTGAGTTTGTTAATCTGAGATATTCTTCTCATACTAACATGCCCCAATCTTCTGTGCCAGATCCACTGCTCGTTGTTAACAGACAGAAGACATTTTACATTCTGACTCTTTAGTTCAGAAAGTTTAATTTTGTAAATGTTGTTTTTCCTCTTACCATTAAACAGGATAGTCCCATCTTTCTAACTAACAGCTTTACATGATTTTTGATTAAAGATTATATCATAACCGTTATCACTTAATTGACTTATGGATAACAGATTATGCATCAATCCATCTACTAGCAGAACATTATTAATAGAGGGAAGATTTCCATTACCTACAGTTCCAGAGCCAATTATCTTTCCCCTCTGATTGCCTCCAAAGCCAACGTGGCCTCCAGGCTTAAGTTCCAGGCTTTGGAACATATGCCTTCTTCCCGTCATGTGTCGTGAGCAGCCAGAGTCCAGGTACCATGACTGGTGTTTCTGACTTGCTGCTAAAGATATCTGCAACATGTATTATTTTATCCTTAGGTACCCAGATTTTCTTGGGTCCTGACTTGTTAGTTTTACCAAAACTCTGGTTGAATTTTGGTTTCACAGAGTGCTTACTGCTAGTATATTTGATATCATGTGTGTGACCATACACAAAGTGTGAATTTAGAGGAGTGTGTTTAATGGTTAAGTCCATGACATTCTTTGGTGTAGGAACCTTACCTTGGTATCCTATTCCTTTCCTGCCGTTTCTGCTAACTCCATAGATCATTGAAGCCATTCTGCTTCTATCTATGCTTTTAGCTAGGAACTTCTGGAAACTATGATCATACTCCTTGATGATCTCATCAGCGTTGCTGGGAGTTTCAGAAATTGGTTCCTTCTGAGAGTTTTGTAAAGTGTTTTCTAATTTTGAAATCTTATCTCTCAGCTCAGAATTTTCCAATTTGAGACTCTCAGACTTATTAGAGTCAGATTCAAGATTCCTTTTCAGGTCTCTGAATTTAGCTCTAATTTGCTGATAACGTTCCAGAATCTCATTGAGGCTTTCAGCAAGTTCAGCCTTTGTAAAGTTAACAGCGAAGTTAGGAAATACCTCTTCTGTGTCTGATTCTGAGTCTGATTCAGAAGCTTCACTATCTTCTGAAATGTTAGCCATGAGAGCTATGTTTGCCCTTTCATCATCTGATTCTGAGTCAGCTTCAGACGAGTCAGAGTCATCCCATGTAGCCATGAGACTTTTCTTCTTCTCTCTTCCAAACTTCTTTTTGGGCTTTTCCCTCTGAAGCTTTGGGCAGTCACTCTTGTAGTGTCCTTGCTCATTGCACTCATAGCAGATGATGTCTTTTGTGTTTGGCTTTTTGCTACTGGAGGAGCCTTCAGATCTTCTGTATCCAGAGGAAGAATCTGTCCTTCTGTATCTGGAAGAAGACTCGTTCTGATCAGATCTTCTGGGATTCCTGAACTTCCTTTGTCTTTGCTTCCACAGTTGATTCACTCTTCTGGAGAGAAGGGAAAGTTCGTCTTCTTCTGATGATGATCCATCAGATGTTTCTTCAACTGCCTGCAAAACTTTAGACTCATATTTTCTGTTAGATTTTAATGCTAAAGGCTTACCTTGCTTCTGAGGCTCATCAGCTTCTAGCTCTATCTCATGACTTCTGAGGGAGCTGATAAGTTCCTCCAGAGTGATTTTGTTGAGATCTTTAGCTAGCTTCAGAGCAGTAACCATAGGCCTCCACTGCTTGGGTAAACTTCTGATTATTTTCTTGACATGGTCAGCAGTAGAGTACCCTTTGTCCAGAACTTTGAGACCAGCTACCAGAATCTGGAATCTGGAGAACATAGTTTCAATGGATTCAGATTCTTCCATTTTGAACGCCTCATACTTCTGAATGAGCGCCAGAGCTTTTGTTTCTTTGACCTGAACGTTGCCCTCATGCGTCATTCTGAGAGAATCAAAGATGTTCTTTGCTGTGTCTCTGTTGGAGATCTTTTCATACTCAGTATAGGAAATGGCACTGAGGAGGATGGTTCTGGCCTTATGGTGATTCTTGAAGTCACGCTTTTGTTGATCAGACATTGATTTTCTATCAATCTTCTGACCACTTGCATTCACAGGGTGCGTGTATCCATCTGTCACCATATCCCACAGATCAGCATCATGAGCTAGAAAGAAGCTTTCAATTCTGTCTTTCCAGTAATCAAAGTTTTCTCCATCAAAGACTGGAGGTTTGCCACTGAATCTGTCTCTGTCCTCATTGTTGTCATTGCTGATGTGAGAATTGTTTCCTGCCATTGTGTTTTTCTGACGCTGGATCTTGTACTGACACGGTTAAGTGTTTTAGCTCAGAACCAGGCGCTCTGATGCCAATTGAAGTGGTGAAAAACACAAGAAGGGGGGGTTGAATTGTAAAACTGAAATCTAAAGCAATGAACACGATATTTTTATCCTGGTTCGTTTGATCTCAAACTACTCCAGTCCACCCGTCAAGGTGATTTCGCCTCTCTCCAACGAGGTCTTAATTCACTATATTCAACTGAATATTACAGACTGCTTTAACAACTGCTAAAGCCTTCTTGATTCAAACCACAACCCGGTTTGTCAAGGTAACACTTTCTTACAAAGAGATAAAATTATGTGTGTGGATGTTTTCTACAAAACTTTATCACAACTGTGATGTATACACAAAATGAAGCTTAGAAACTAGATTGCTAAACAGCAATGGAATATCAGAGTATGTGGTTTAGCAAAACTGGTAGAATGAAGATTATGGTTCAGCTTTTGTGCGTGTAGAGATTTGGAGAGCATTCGCCATTATAATCTTCAAAGCCTTGTTTATATAGCACTTGAGATGATGAACGTTGGATGCAATATTCTTGATTCAATGCTAATAACAAGCTTTCCTTTTTGAGCAGATCTTGTCTGGAATGAAGCCGTTGGAATTAATTAGCTTTCAATGCACAGTACCGTTGCTTTCTTAACGCAAGTTCTGGCTTGGCTCATTCTGATTCTGCTTCGCTGCTGATGAACTATTGTGTTTCTGTATCAGAGTGTTTGAGCGCAGTTCTGTTCATCAAGCTTCAGCATGTACGTGAGTTTATCATCTGATCTTGACGTTCTGATGTAGCAACTTCTGATGCTGGTATACACAATCAAATTCTGATGCTGAATAGATGTGATCTTGCTTATTTCAATCAGCGTATCTGCAAGTCAGAACATAATAATCTTAGGCAGCAGATAGTTCAAACATGAAACATATAAATACTATATCTTTTCACTTTGTTATCATCAAAACTTAAATATAGGGTAGTAGATTCAAACATTGTTCTAACAATGTTGGATTCCTAAGATTGCTCATACCAAGTTTCAAGCCTTGAATCAAATTTTTGCCCAGTCAATTGGACAGTTGACCTAAAAATCAGGTGTATTGGGGAAAAAGTCAATTGTGGCCAATTTACAGTCAAGCCTCATAATTTTTTATCCACATCAACATTATAGACTCATATGAACCATTTTATCAAGTTTGGACCACAACTCCTCAAGAAATTTGATCAGATCATCAGAAGGGCAAAATGGTCAAAATTAGGGTTTTGACTGTAGAAGGGCAATTTCTGATTTTTAACCAGGCCAATGGCAAATTGGATTCAAGCATGGATTCAAGGACTCAATGGCATCATCTTGACCTAATCACAAGGTTCAAAAGATCTCAAATGCATTGAATTGACAGATGAATTTTCCAGTCAACTGATCAAAAATCAATTGTACACTGAAAAGTCAAACTTTGACTTTTTGGTCAAAATCAAGTGCCAAGGGTCATTATTCATAAAGATATGTCAAAACATGAAACTTGTTCACCAAGAAACCTAATTTTGAAAATTAGGGTTTAAGATTGAAAATTTTCATAACTGAAATTTTCTAAGTTATGAAAATTTCTTTTTTTTTCCCAACTTTTTCACCATGATGCAATTGGATTCAAAGAAAACTTCCAACATGAAAGTTGTAGTCCTCCACAAAATCTACAACTTTGAATCACAAATTTTCCCCAAAATATGCTTGGATCTCAAGTTATGATTTTGTGAACAAGGGTCCATGAAACTTTTAACTTAGTGAAATTTTGCCCTAGTTTAGGCAGGATTTTGACCTATCTTCATGGAAATTTTTCACCTAGTTCCAAGTGGAATGTCAAAATTCATTTCAAAGATGGATTATAGAGCATATTACAAGATTTCCAAAATGTCCAAGAACTCTCCAAGATCATTCATGTTTAGGGAGAATCGAAGAAAAGAAAATGGCAATTTCTCACTTTTGTCCAAGGCATTTTACACCATGCTACAAGTTGCAAAATCTGTCCAAACCTTGCTTGTACTTGTTTTACAGGTCTTAAACCCTTCCACACTCAAAAATTAAATGCAAACACATTGGATTAAGGCTTTTTTATGAGCTTTAGAAGATTACATATTGAATTAATCCATTTTTGGCAAAAAGGCAACAATACCATTTTCATAAAGCACAACTTTTACTTTTTTGTTTCCCTTGAGCCTTGAACCCAATCTTTTGCAGAAAATAAAGTTCAGTAATATCAGGCAATTGGTACCAACTATGTGCAGGCCTAGAGATAGCAAGTACAGCCTTTGAGCATTGTCAATTCAACCTTTTCTTCAAAAACAAGTCATTGTGCAAAAGGTCCATAACTTTGTAATCTGATAAGAGCAAGTGTTGTATTCATTTCAAACAAGTTTTACACATTGCCTAAGGTCAGAAACACGAGCTACAAGCCTCTCAAACACCCTTAAACACCAAAACACCAAGTTCTTGTTAAAATAGGGCAGGTTCTGCAGATTCACTTCAAAAACAAAATCCACCAGTGCGTTTTGCTTGAAACCATTTCCAACACACTCCATACAACATACCTAAACTATCCCAACTGTTCTCAAGCCATTGTAACTCCATTTTCACACTTCACCATTTTTGCTTTGAAGCTTTGCAGGTTGAGTTCTACAAGCATATTCAGGCCATTTCAAAGCAAGACAAGCATTGGGAAAGGTTGAGTGAACCTCAGGCAAGCTAACACGATCTTCAGGCCTCATCAAAAACCCCTACATTGCCATATCCAAACTTGGCTGAAACAGGTAATTTTCAAACTTTTATCTCCTTATTTAGGAATAATTAGGGTTAGGTTTGTGAATAAAAAATGTAGTCCTCATTGCCCTTGAGCTGTACATATGCATAGAATTCATTTATGTTAGCTGAGCTAGGAGAATTTAGATGTTGAAGTTACTGATTTTTTTAGGTCAAAAATTGGGGGTGATAAAATTCTCCCTGGTTTCTTAGAGTTAGATTAAGTTTTTTACATGGTTAGAATCGTGGTTTAAAGCTCTATAATTTTCATGTTATGAGTTTTTGATTTCAAGCAAAGAATAGAGAGAACAGGTTTGAAGTTGCAACGCGCGCATTTTTATTCTGGAGGATAGGGACGAAGTGGAAATGGGCTTGGCTTGGCTTGCCTCTACTTTCTGCATTTTTATTTTTGTATATTTTTTATTCCTTTACATTTCTGACTTTTTATTTATTTTTCTAAATATTTAAAATCACAAAAAATATTCTCTTAATTTTTCACATTTTATTTTATTATTTTATTATTTTTTGGACATAGAAATAGTTTATTAATAATAATATAACTTATTTTCTTAAATAAAATTTGTAAATAATACAAAAATATTGTATTTTTTTATTTTTTATTTTTTATACACTTAAATAATATTTTCTCACACATTTTAATTTTTTAACACATTTGTATATATTTTTATTTATTTTCTTGTACATAAATAAATAACATAGAATATATATTTTTCTTAAAACAAAAACTAGGGTTTCTACCCTTCAAAAATAATCATTAATATTTTTCTTATTTTAGAGACATAAACAATTTATTTTTACATACATAAAAATAAATACAAAAACATTTTTGCATATTTATATTTATTTGCATATTTAAATAATTGTCCATTTATTTATTTGTGCAATATTTCAATTTGGTTGTAATAATAGTTTTAGGGCTTTATTTTGTGCAAATACCCCCTCATTCAAACTTGTATCCCCCTCCCCGTAATAATGTTGTAATAGTCCTAGATTTACTTTTACGCATTTATTGCTTTCAAATACCATGATAGTAAATTAGGGTTTGTATGATAACCAAAAATCAAAACAAATAGCTTGACTAAACACAAGACAAAAATGCATGAAAATGACAACACAATGCACACAAGCACCCCTAGGGTTTCATCCACTTGTTGCCTTAAAAACATGGCCATGGTATGCATGCTAGGTATCTTGGCAAAATCAATCAAAAACAAAAGATCATTGTCCCTCGATAACGCTATCTTTGTTGCCTAACAAAAATGATCTAGTCCCACAAAAACTTGCTAAGATACTTGGCACAATTGCTATCATGGTCATACGATGACCTACGGCCGTCCCGTTTAACATCCAAACACAAAGTTGTTTACCAAATACAATGGTAAAACAACCATGTCAAAGGGTTAAAAATGTGTAGGAAAGATCTTTGAGTAGGGTAGACAACTCCTAGTTACTTGATCAATTTGCAAAACATCCTTGCTATTTTCAAACAAACACACACACAATTTCAAAACATTTTCCCAAAACAAACTTTCAAACATTGAAACATTTTTCAAAAGACAAACACCTTTGTATATATTCAAACAAGAATCATTACAAAGGTTGCCTAAACAAAGGCCTCTTTTCAAAATATTTTCAAAACCACACACAAAGCACCATTTCAAACAATTGAAAAGCAAAAGCAAGTGATTTAAACAAGTAACTAAGAGCCCATAGAAAACCATGGATGAAAAGGGTGCTAGCACCTTCCCTTTTCATAATCTACCCCCTGAACCCAAGAAAACGTCTCAAAGGTCTTTCATGTACTTTTTGACCTTTCCTTTGGATAAAATAAAAAGTCGGTGGCGACTCTTGCTAAACCGAAACATTTGCGAACACAAACGCAAAACCTCAAGTCAGTTCTCCCACCGTATCACACTAACCACTTCACTTCTTTGAATATGCATCTCTAATCATCCATTTCTATTCAAACTTCGATTTCAAAACTTTCATGTGCATAAAACAAAATTACTTTTCAAAGTGTCACTTTTATCTACAAAAAGACACTTAGCATCAAGGAGATCTAAAAAAATGGGGTTAATCAAAAGCAATTCATTTCAAAACACTCCTAACCAGGGGAAAAACATATAAAGTAGAACCTTATAATCATAAGCAAAACTATTGATCATAGGCACATATCACATTAATATCCTATTGACTAGAAGTGACCATTCCGGGATTCCATCAACTAGGACCACGTTTTAAAGCACTGTTCAATAAGGGGCATACCCTTTGAAGGGGTACTCCTTAATCAAGTTCCTATCACAACATGGTAGGGCTCGGTTTCTTCTTTCGGCGACTTCTCGAGACCCTAACAATCAGGGGCAACCTTCGAGACTCAAATATTGGTGTTGGGGCAGTACATATCAAGTTCATCTTACACCACGTGGAACCCAAGTTCCTCTTCAAGCAACTTCAGGTACAAACTTTTCAAAGATTCAAATCTTGGGGTATTTTATATCAAATTTCATGGTGAAGTCCAAGTTCTTTCTAAAGGGTACTTCCTCAATATCATGGATATTTGGGGCATATCTTCCTAAATTCTAATATTGGGAAAACCACTGCGAGGCTCAATCAAAAGGAGTTGGTTCAAAACAATTCATCAAGGGGAAAGTTGTCTGCATACTTTCACAATCACCAATAGATCCTCCTACAACAACAACAATCTTTAAGTTCAAATCGAGTATCGAGAAATCACATTAGCATTACGCTCTACGATCGTGAGACAAGCAACCTTGTTTTGTGAGCAACCTCTACGCTTTAATCGTCCACGACCCATCACAGGGGCACCATTCAAAATCATATGAGTTTGCATAAATCATTGTCATGCATTCATTAGGTCACTTTGATCCAGAGTCAAGCTATACCTATCATCACATCCATCTGAATTCCGACAACATGGATCTAACAAAGAGCCCAATATCACTTGGCGTCTACCCTTAAGCCCAATTCTCATTGGCACCTAAAAATTCCAACATCCATTGACGCATATCCAAGTCACTCATTACATACCTAAATAAATCATTACATTTCATGCATCAATCAAAATGTACACGCATATCATAAAACCATAATTCATGTGAAGACAATCATCATTATTATAACACCCCAATTCTACCCGGAAATTATATAAATAAATCAGAGTTATAAAATCATTCATGCAAACGAATCAGGATGCCACAAATTCGTCATTAAAAACTCATTGCATTCATCATGGATACATAACACTTTAAAACTTTAGATGAACCATCAGCTTAACAATTAAATCTCATAAATCAACAATTTAACATCTACACAGCGGAATTCTTAATAACATATTTATCATTGTTACAGCAACTTCAAAACAGCACATATTTAATAATAATCAACTTAAGGTTCAACAACTGCAATAATCAACAATCAAAAGCAACAAGCGTTCATCCCCCGAGTGTTACATATCAGAGCAATGACACCGACTCAAACTACTGAAGGTATACAGCCTTCACTCTCGTTTACCTGCACGTTACCAGCATAAGGGAAACATTCAAATAGAAGGGATGAGATATCTAACAATATAATAAAGCGTATGATAATTAATATATTGAATTAGATCATATAAAATCACCACTTCTCATCTTATAATCAACAATAATCGCAAAGAGAATACTAACAATAATACACATTCACAACATAAATATGCAACTTCTTTATGCAATCATATAATGCGACCCAATACTATGCAAATGCATGTGGTACCATTGGAGCAGAACTCTCATCTTAAAAATCTGCCAATAAATAGAGGCATCAACAAGGCATAAGCCTTCATCTTAATATTCGCCAATACAGGCCATCTTAACGAGCATAAGCTCCATCTTGAAATACAATGTATGCGACACCATCATGAATGTAATGACAACACCATAATTAACAACATCTCAACACAAACATCATCGTTGGTCATAAGCCTACATCTTAATAGCTGCCCATCATTATAGGCATCTCAACATCTTTCATCATCATAATTCATCAAACATCATTTATACATCATAATTCATCAAACATCATTTATACATCATAATTCATCAAACATAATCTCATTAACATCATTCCATCAACAACTCAGTCGTACAACAATACAACAGTAACTCGTCTATCTCGCAACATTGGCCATAGGCCTACAACATAATTCGCCTATAACTAGTTAATCAACTAAGGCTTACTTCTAAATTACCAAACCTATGCATATTACTATTTTGTAATACTACATCATTATCATCATTAATCCTACTGTTACAAATCAGACAGTAATCTATACACGTTTCATCCTCATCATTCTTCACAAAAATCAACATAACGGTTAACACGGGAACTAATTTGATTCCTAACTTGGATACTAGGATTATTCTTCCTATTATTCATTTTAATCCTTATGAATGAAGTTCATCGCGTTAGCTATTCAACGCTTCGAATGACACCTCAAACGGAGTCCGAAAACTCAAGTTACATCATTCTCAAACTGATTCTGCCAAAACCAGACAACATGGATCGATGCATAACGTCTTGGGTCGACGTGTACTGAGTTTAACACACTACATGAGTCGATGCATCCTCTCTTGTATCGAATCATACTGAGTCTGCCACACATCATGTATCGACACATGCTCTTACGTATCGACTCATCCTGAGATGAGTCTGAAAGTCCTCATGTATCGACACATGACTCCTTCGTGTCGACTCAACCTGAGTCTAAAGACCTGCTTGTATCGACACATCATTTTTGGGGTCGACACATACTGCTCTGTCGTGAATAATTTCTACGATTTTCTCTGCATTTTCACTATGGGTTCCATACTTTAAGCCCTAAAAACATCCTCTAATCATAGAAAATCATCAACTATAATTATCCTATAATTCTACATCAAATATACAGCATGGGGACTTCGTTATTCACCCATAATTCATCAATTCTTATCATACAACAACATATATAATTCAATCATAAACCAAACTATCTTTCACCTCTAACCCCACATACCAATTATCATGAACGCTATTATAGAGTCAGAACCCCACCCTTACCTTGGATTGAAGGTTGCTCTATAACTTCCGGTTGAATTTCCGTTCTGCCTCTTTCCTCTTTTCCAACAGATTTCACGTTCTTCCACTAACCCTTATTCTTCTACTGCTTCTTCTTTTCTATTATTTCTAACAATAATAAAATAACCTATTATTCTCTTTATTCCTTAATGGTCTTAAAAATAATACACCCCCTTTTTACTACTTCTATTCCTTTAAAACAAGCCCACATTAAATAATATCATCCTTCTCATAATATTATTTCACCACTTAATAAAATAATTAAATCCAACTAATCATCACACAACTTCATAAATATTCCAAAAATAATTTAATTAAATAATTAATTAAATTACGGGCGTTACAACTCTCCCCCACTTAGAATATTTTCGTCCTTGAAAATTTACCTTAATCAAACAACTCAGAATAGGAGTCTCGTATCTTGCTCTCCAACTCCCAAGTCATGCTTTCTCCGGCAGCTCCTAGCCAAACCACTTTAACCAAAGAAATCTCTTTGCCCCTTAGCGTCTTAATTTCACGATCTGCGATCCGTACAGGCATCGTCTCCACCGTAAGATTATCCCGTACTTGCACATCATCCATATGAATCACATGAGATGGATCTGAAATACACTTCCAGAGTTACGACACATGAAACACATCATGCAAATTTGAAAGATTAGGCGGTAAATCCACTTTATAAGCAACATTCCCCACTCTCTCTGAAATCTGATATGGTCCAATAAAACAAGAAGTGAGCTTCTTAGACTTCAATTCTCGCCCAACACCAGTCACGGGTGTAACTCTCAAAAACACATGGTCACCCGCTTGAAATTCTAGATCTTTCCTTCACTTGTCATGATAACTCTTCTGTCTACTTTGGGAAGCTTTCATCTTCTCTCGAATCAACTTCACCTTCTCAGTAGCCTCACGAACAAGTTTAGGTCCAAGTACTACACTTTCACCAGATTCATGCCAACATAGAGGAGTTCTACATCTTCGACCATACAACGCTTCAAAAGGTGCCATCCAAATACTAGAATGGTAGCTGTTATTATAAGTGAAATCTATCAACGGAAGATAAGTATCCCACGAACCTCCCTGCTCAAGAACACATGCCCTCAACAAGTCTTCCAACGATTGAATAGTCCGTTCAGTCTGACCATCTGTCTGAGGATGATACGCTGAACTCAACCTCAACTTAGAACCCAACGCTTCTTGCAAACTCTTCCAAAAATTAGAAGTAAATCTTGGATCTCTATCTGACATAATGCACAAAGGAACACCATGCAGCTTCACAATCCCACTAGTGTAAATCTCAGCCAACTTCGACACTGGAAAACTGATGTTAATAGGAATAAAATGAGCCGACTTCCTAAGCCTATCAATAATCACCCAAATTGAAGCATGTCCTCTTAAAGTATTAGGTAACCCAGTCACAAAGTCCATTGAAATGATATCCCATTTCCATTACGGAACTTCTAACGGTTGCATCAACCCTACAGGCTTTTGATGTTCAACTTTCGACTTCTGACAAGTCAAACATGCATACACAAACCAAGCCACACCACTCTTCATTCCAGGCCACCAAAACAAACCTTTTAAATCTTGATACATCTTTGTAGCTCCTGGATGAATACTCAACTTACTTCTATGACTCTCTTCAAGTATCACTTTCTTCATCTCAGCATCATCAGGAATACAAATCCGATTATGATATCTCAACACGCCCTGCGCATCTAGCTTAAAATCATTATTCTCAGACTGATCGATTCCAACCATCAAATCTACTCGTTTCACATCCAACTTATGAGCTTCTCTGATACTGTCTAGAAATTCATTATTAATCTTCAATATACCCAACATAACAATCCATGGTGTAACCTCGCAAACTAAACTCATATCTCTGAACTGCTCAATAAATTCCAATTCTTTAACCATCATTTCCAACATATGTAAAGTATTTCGACTCAACGCATCAGCCACCACATTCGCTTTTCCTTGGATGATAATTCAAACCGAAATCACAATCCTTTAACAATTCCAACCATCTTCTTTGCCTCATATTCAGCTCTTTCTGATCGAAAAGATACTTCAAACTCTTATGGTCACTAAACACTTCAAATCTAGAACCATAAAGATAATGCCTCAAAATCTTCAATACAAAGACAACTGCAGCAAGCTCTAAATCATGCGTAGGATAGTTCTTCTCATGAGTGCTTAATTGCCTTGACGCATAAGCAACCACCTTACCATCCTGAATAAGCACACCTCTTAAACCCATCTTAGAAGCATCACAATATACCACAAAAGGCTCTCCTGGATTAGGAAACGTCAAAATCAGAGTCGACGTCAACCTCTTCTTCAATTCTGTAAAACTTTCTTCACACTGAATATCCCATACAAAAGTTCTACCTTTACAACTCAACTTAGTCAGTGGAAGTGCCAACTTAGAAAAACCTTCGATAAACCTTCTATAGTAACCAGCTAATCCCAAAAAGCTTCTAATCTCAGTAGTTGACCTCGGAGTTTCCCATTGTAACACAACATCAACCTTTGATGGATCTACAATAATGCCACTACCTGAAATCACATGACCAAGAAAACTAACCTCCTTTAACCAGAATTCACACTTGGACAGCATCACATACAACTGCTTCTCTTTCAGAACTTGTAATACTACTCTTAAGTGTTCAGCATGCTCTTCTTATGACTTAGAGTAAATAAAAATATCATCAATAAACACCACTACAAACCGATCCAAATAAGTATGAAAGATATAATTCATGTATTCCATGAATACTCCCGGCGCATTAGTAACAATGAAAGGCATCACCGAATACTCATAATGTCCATAACTCATTCTAAAAGCCGTCTTCTGGATATCTTCATCCTTCACTTTAATCTGATGGTAACCCGACCTCAAATCAATCTTACTAAACACACGAGCATCCACCAATTGGTACATCAAGTCATCTATTCTTGGAAGCAGATACTTGTTCTTAATTGTCACTTTATTCAACTGTCTATAATCAACACAATGCCTCATACTTCCATCTTTCTTCTTTACTAACAACACTGGAGCTCCCCACGGTGATACACTTGGTCTTACAAACTTCTTTTCAAGTAACTCTTCCAATTACTTCTTTAACTCTGACAATTCAGATGCAGACATTCTGTATGGTGCCATAGACACAAGTCTGGTACCAAGTACAAGATCAATTGAAAATTCAACTTCCCTCTCTGGTGGTACATCAGGAATCTCATCGGGGAAAACTTCAGGAAATTCACACACCACCTGCAATTCCTCAATTATAGCTTGAGTCTCTACAGATAGCGACGCCATCAACGAGAACATTTATGCTTCCTCTTGCATTAACTTCCTCAACTGCCTAGCAGACAACAAACCATCTTCCTCTTCTTCAGGAGTAGAAAACCTCACAGACTTGTCATAATAGTTAATATGTACATAGTTATGCTCTAACCAGTTCATACATAAAATTACATCCAAACCTCTTAACGGTAAACAAACCAAATCAACAGCAAATTCTCTGTCTGTGATACGGTGGGAGAACTTACTTGAAGGTTTTGCATTTGATAAAAAATGTTGCAGTTAGCAAAATTCGCCACCGACTTTTCTTTTATCCAAAAGGAAAGGTGAAAAAGCACACGAAAGACCTTTGAGATTATTTCTTGAGTTCGGGGGGTAGATTATGAAAAGGGAAGGTATTAGCACCTTTTTCATCCATGGTTTTCCATGGGCTCTTAGTTACTTGCTAGATCACTTGCTTTTGTTTGAAATTGTGCTTTGTGTGGCTTTTAAAGGTATTTTGTAAAGAGGCCATTGTTTAGGCAACCTTTGTAATGATTCTCGTTCGTAAGAATGTATACAAAGATGTTGATCTTTTGAAAATGTTTTCAATTTTGTAAGATATTTGAAAGTGTAGGTGTTTGTTTTGAAAATAGAATGGATGTTTTATTTGAAATTGATCAAGTAATTAGGAGCAGTCTACCTACTCAAACGTCTTTCTTATTCATTTTATTTTCCTTTGACATTGTTGTCTTACCATTGATTTGGTAAGCAACCCTATCTTTGGATGTAAATGGGATGGGCGTGGGTCATTGTATAACCATGATTAGTGTGATACGGTGGGAGAACTTACTTGAGGTTTTGCATTGGTGTTCGCAAATGTTGCGGTTTAGCAAGAGTCGCCACCGACTTTTCTTTTATCCAAAAGGAAAGGTGAAAAAGCACAGGAAAGACCTTTAGAGATGTTTTCGTGGGTTCGGGGGGTAGATTATGAAAAGGGAAGGTGCTAGCACCCTTTTCATCCATGGTTTTCCATGGGCTCTTAGTTACTCGTTTTAGATCACTTGCTTTTGTTTGAATGTGCTTGTGGTGTGTGTTTTGAATTTTTTTTTAAAAATGGAACTTCGTAATGGTTCTCGTTTCTAGAAGAACGCCAACAAAGTGTTTTTTTCGAAAAATAGTTCAAAAGTGTGTTTGTGTGGGTGTATAAAAATGTTTTTTTTGTTGTGAGCAAGCGAGTAACTAGGAGCGAATCTACCTACTCGAAAGGTCTTAAATGTGCTTTTCCTTCTCCTTTAGATGTGGCTATCTTACCATTGATTTGGTAAGAAGCCCCATCGTTGGATGTGAAGGGACGGGCATGGGACGTTTGTATAGTCATAGAAGGCAACATATGGAACGTTTTAGCAATGTCGTTTTAGGGACTAGATCGTTTACCGAAGGCAACATCGAGGGTCATCGAGGGACTACGATCTTTTATCGAGGGTCTTTGCTAAAACGCCCATGCTCGAGGGGCATGACTATTTTCCGAGGCAACAATTGAGATTACCCTAAGGGTGCATGTGTGTAAAGTGTGTTTTATTGCATGCATTTGTCTTTGATTTTTAGGTTGTCTACTTGTTGGTTTTATCTTGCCATACACACCTAGTTACTAGCATTTGTACAAAGTAAATAAAATGCAGAAAGATAAAATCCTACGCTATTACAACCATATCGAAAGGCATAAAATATAAAGGCAAAAATAAAATAAAATCAAGAAAAATGAAGGTCTTTCAATTGGGGCAGAAAACCCTTCGATTATGCATTTTCTGGCTCTCTTCGATTTGGCCTGAAAAAGGGTGAAGGCATGACTTTCGACTGAAGCCTCACGGTCAGCATGTTGTGCCTTTTGATTGGGACCAGCAGGACAGCATGTTGTGCCTTTCGATTGGGACCAGCAGGACAGCATGTTGTGCCTTTCGACTGGGACCAGCAGGACAACATGTTGTGCCTTTCGATTGGGCCTGGAACTAGTATAAGATGCAATCTGCCTTTCTGCCTCCTTTGATTGGGCCTAGAGTCAGTGAGGAAGCCTGAGGCTTTGTTTCATATTCCTATTTCCTGTTTATTTCGTTTGTGATATTAAATAGCAACATGGCCTAAGGCCATGCTATCATTACCTCAGGGCCAGGTCAGTTCTTAAAGCATTTGTAATAAACCAAAGAGAAAAACCAAAAGGAGAGGCAGTAAAAACAAACGAAAAGGTAACAAACACTATGTACATGTTTGAAACGAAAAGGAAGCTTATTTACATGTTATGCTAGAAATGAAGGGGTCAAGGTTAAGAATGACTTACCTTGCTTGAGGCTGGAACGTGTGTTGGGCCTTTAAGTGGTTTCCTTGAATGCTTATGGATTCGAAAGGAGGAACCAGGGGTTATGTCTTTGATACTGGATTCGAAAGAGAAGAACAAGTGTGAGGTTCTTCCTACTGGATTCGAAGGGTAACAAGGTATATGGATGTTTCAGATTCTAAGTGTTTGGATTCTGGGTATGTATTTGATGAGTGTTTAAGTGTTTGAGAAAATTTGGTGTTTTTGAGAATTTCTGAAGATTCGTTCGACTGGCCAAATGATCCTCCTCAGCTTTGCAAAAGTTCCTGTATTTATAGAGAAAGAATGGACATGTTCGTCCATAGCCAGCCTTGCAAAGAATAATAAAATACTGTAACGTGACAGTACATGTGGGGGGCCTCCTGGCAGTTGTGGTGCATGAGATGTGACTGAGGCCTCTGACGTTGCTTGTGCTCAGACCAAATTCAAGTTGACAGCTGCTTTTGTGATAAAGTACTCTCTATTAAAAGAAAAAGTGTATAGCCTTTAACCCAGAATAGTAGTATCCAAAAGGTAAAGTTTGAAACCTTTGTACAAGCTTCTGACTATATAAAGATTTGGACGCAACACAGCCTGGCAAACGAGATTTGGTCTTGTGCAAGAGTGAGATCGAAGCACACCTGTTTGAAGGAAGCCTTTGCCTCAGTCGAAGCTTGTGGTCGAAACAAGCTAACTCGAAGGAAGCTATTGCCCAATCGAAAGCTCATGCTCGAAGGAAGCATACTGCCCAATCGAAAGCCCGTGCTCGAAGGAAGCATATTGCCCAATCGAAGCCTGGGTCGAAGCAAACATATTTCCCAATCGAAAGTTCGTGTTCGAAGGAGGCTTAGAGTTAAACATGAAGGATATATCCAAGTTGTATTCGAAGGAGGCTCTTGCTCCACTGAAGTTTTCATCCAGGCATACAGAAGGTGAGTGCCCAAACGAAGACTTGCCTTACAGGGGGTACATGTGACCAGTAGGTCATGGCCTTCGATTGCAAGCATGCAGGCAGCAAAAGACACAAACAAAAACTGCAACAAGAAGTCACATGCCCAGGCGAAAGAGGCCAAAAGGTCAATCGAAGGATGCAAGCCAAGCTTGTGCCGAAAGAGGCAAAAAAGCCAATCGAAGGATGCAAGCCAAGCTTGTGTTGAAAGAGGCCAAAAAAACCAATCGAAGGATGCTGATCAAAAGAGGCCTAAAGGCCAATCGAAAGACCTGAAACGAAGAACACTTGTACTTCTCCAATTTTTGTCAAAATAATATTTTTATCTGTTTTCTCCCTTTTTGACAGTTTCCTCTTAATTTTGGTACTGGAAAATCCCAATGCACTTGTTCAAGCTTGAACTTTGAGAATCCTTGTGAGAAAGGCCTTAATAATTGAGAGGGCAAATTTTGGGGTACAACAATTAGCAATGTTGCAAGGTATCTTAGAATTCTCTTTTAGGGACTAAGATCATTTGAAAGGCAACTTAGATAGCGTCATCGAGGGACTATGATCTTATACTTTTTGCTTGTTTTTGCTAAGATGCCTCACATGCATAATATGGCCATTTTGTAAAGGCAGCCAAGTGGAGTTAACCCTAGGGGAATTTGTGTGCAAGTGTATTGTTTTCATGCTTGATTTTGTCTTGAATTAGGGTTTTCTAAGTATTGGTTTTAGTCTTTCCATACAAACCCTAATTACTAGCATTTGTATATAAAGCAATAAATTGCAGAATTTAAAGTTGCTACGCTATTACAATACTTGTGGGAGGGGTGTACAAATTGTGAATGGGGATTGCAAGAATATAAACCTAATTGATCTATTACAACCAAATTGAATTTGTACAAATGTACAAGAAATTAAATGAATATAATGTACAAAATGAATAAATGTACAAAAAAATGTGAAATATAAAGATAGGAAGAAGAACCAAACCCTAGTGTGATCTTGTTGTGATTGAATTGACTTGAAATGATATATGGATCTTAGGGGCAAAATTGCAGTACAACACTACCAGCTCGAATCATTTGGGGATCTTTTATGAAAGTTGGTGAATCTTGTGAATGGGCTTAAACAGGATGCCACAAATTCATCATTAAAAACTCATTGCATTCATCGTAGATACATAACACTTTAAAACTTCGGATGAACCATCGGCTTAAATACTATAATTCAATAATTCAACAATTTAACATCTACGCAGCAGAACTCTTAATAACATCTTTATCATCGTTACAACAACTTAAAAACAACACCATTTTAATAATAATCAACTTAAGGTTCAACAACTGATAATCAACAATCAAAAGCAACAAGCATTCATCCCCCCGAGTGTTACATATCAGAGCAATGACACTGACTCAAACTACTGAAGGTATACAACCTTCACTCTCGATTACCTGCACGTTACCAACATAAGGGCAACATTCAAACAGAAGGGGTGAGATATCTAACAATATAATAAAGCGTATGATAATTAATATATTGAATTAGATCACATAAAATCACCACTTCTCATCTTATAATCAACAATAATCTCAAAGAGAATACTGACAATAATACACATTCACAACATCAATATGCAACTTCTTTATGCAATCATATAATGTGACTCAATACTATGCAAATGCATATGGTACCATTGGAGCATAACTCCCATCTTAAAAATCTGCCAATAAATAGAGACATCAATAAGGCATAAGCCTTCATCTTAATATTCGCCAATACAAGCCATCTTAACGAGCATAAGCTCCATCTTGAAATGCAATGTATGCGACACCATCATGAATGTAATGACAATACCATAATTAACAATATCTCAACATAAACATCATCGTTGGCCATAAGCCTACATCTTAATAGATGCCCATCATTATAGGCATCTCAACATCTTTCATCATCATAATTCATCAAACATCATTTATACATCATAATTCACCGAACATCATTTATACATAATAATTCATCAAACATAATCTCATTAACATCATTCCATCAACAACTCAGTTGTACAACAATACAATAGTAACTCGTCTATCTCGCAACGTTGGCCATAGGCCTACATCATAATTCGCCTATAACTAGTTAATCAACTAAGGCTTACTTATAAATTACCAAACCTCTTCATATTACTATTCTGTAATACTACATCATTATCATCATTAATCCTACTGTTACAAATCAGACTGTAATCTATACACGTTTCATCCTCATCATTTTTCATAAAAATCAACATAGTGATCAACATGGGAACTAATCTGATTCTTAACTTGGATACTAGGATTATCCTTCCTATTCTTCATTTTAATCCTTAAGAATAAATTTCATCGCGTTAGCTATTTAACGCTTCGAACGGAACCTCAAACGGAGTCTGAAAACTCAAGTTACATCATTCTCAAACTGATTATGCCAAAACCAGAGAACATGGATCGATGCATAACGTCTTGGGTCGACGCATACTGAGTTTAACACACTACATGAGTCGATGCATCCTCTCTTGTATCGACTCATATTGAGTCTTCCACACAACATGTATCGACACATGCTCTTACGTATTGACTCATCCTGAGTCTGAAAGTCCTCATGTATTGACACATGACTCCTTCGTATCGACTCATCCTGAGTTTAAATACCTGCTTGTATCGACACATCATGTTTGGGGTCGACACATACTGCTCTGTTGTGAATAATTTCTGCGATTTTCTCTGCGTTTTCACTATGGGTTCCATACTTTAAGTCCTAAAAACATCCTCTAATCATAGAAAATCATCAACTATAATTATCCTATAATTCTACATCAAATATACAGCATGGGGACTTCGTTATTCACCCATAATTCATCGATTCTCATCATAAAACAACATATATAATTCAATCATAAACCAAACGATCTTTCACCTCTAACCCCACATACCAATTATCATGAACCCTATTATAGAGTCAGAACCCCACCCTTACTTTGGATTGAAGGTTGCTCTATAACTTCCGGTTAATTTCTGTTATGCCTCTTTCCTCTTTTCCAACAGCTTTCACGTTCTTCCTCTAACCCTTATTCTTCTATTGCTTCTTCTTTTCTATTATTTCTAACAATAATAAAATAACCTATTATTCTCTTTATTCCTTAATGGGCTTAAAACTAATACACCCCCTTTTTACTACTTCTATTCCTTTAAAACAAGCCCACATTAAATAATATCATCCTTCTCATAATATTATTTCACCACTTAATAAAATAATTAAATCCAACTAATCACAACACAACTTCACAAATATTCCAAAAATAATTTAATTAAATTACGGGTGTTACAATTATCAATCAAGTAACATGTTTTACATAGAATCTCGATAGTAGATTCCCTGGTTAATCTCGGCAGATGATTTTCCAGAAGACCTTGGTAGAATGTAGTTCAACAGAATCTCGACAGTAGATTCCTCTGGTTAATCTCGATAGATGATTTTCCTGAAGACCTCGATAAAAGGTAGTTCTCAAGAATCTCGGCAGTAGATTCCCCTGGTTAATATCGGTAGATGATTTTCCAAAAGACCTCGGTAGAAGGTAGTTCACAACAGAATCTCGGCAGTAGTTTCCCCTGGTTAATCTCAGTAGTTGATTATCCAGAAGACCTCGACAGAATGTAGTTCACAACAGAATCTTGGTAGTAGATTCCCCTGGGTTATCTCAGCAGTTGATTATTCAGAAGACCTCGATAGAAGGTAGTTCTCAATCCAATATCGGCGGTAGATACCCCTAGTTAATCTCGATAGTTTATCATCTAGAAGACTTCAACAGAAGGTAGTTCTCAACAAAATCTCGGCAGTAGATTCTCCTGGTTAATCTCGGCAGATGATTTTCTAGAAGACCTCAGTAAAAGGTAGTTCACAACAGAATCTCGTTAGTAGATTCCCTTGGTTTATCTCAGTAGTTTATTATACAGAAGACTTCTGCAGAAGGTAGTTCTCAACAGAATCTCGACAGTAGATTCCATGGAAATATCGGCATTAGATTTCCCGTTAAGAGCTTCACATCAAGCATGACGTGCATATAACCATATCAAAGTATCAAGGTCATTCATAATGTTTGGTCTATGTAACATACGGGAATATCAAAAAACATTTTCATTACATTTTGGAGGCCTATACACACATTTGGTACATATGTAAATATTTGGGGCATACATAACATACTTGACGTGCATACACTCTAGGTTCCATATCAATCTGGGACATTATGCATATACATCATACATGGCATTTTTTCCAAACATACTTTGGGCAAAACCAATATCTTGGGATCTATCTTTAGCGAGCCTATCTTCACGGACTGGATAGTTCAAACTTTAAAAGATACCTTGGTTGAGAACCGACACAACCGGTATCATTGGCGAAAATTTTGGGTTTATTTCTTCATGATGATAGTCTTGGTTGAGAGCGGACACAACCGATATCACTAGTGAATTTAGGGTTCATTTATTCATGATGATAGTCTCAGTTGAGAGCAGACACAACCGACTTCATCAGTGAACTTGGAGTTTATTTCTTCATGATGATAGTCTCAGTTAAGAGCAGATACAACCGACATCATCAGTGAATTTGGGGTTCATTTCTTCATGATGATAGTCTTGGTTGAGAGAAGACACAACCAACATTATCAATGAATTTGGGGTTCATTTTCTTCATGATGATAGTCTTGGTTAAAAGCAGACACAACTGACATCATCAGTGAATTTGAGGTTTATTTCTTCATGATGATAGTCTTGGTTGAGAGGGGACACAATCGAAATCATAAGTGAATTTGGGATCATTTCTTCATGCCGGTCTTATACATTAGTTGAGAACAGACACAACTGGTATAACTTCTATCTTATTTAGTAAATACCTTAGTTGATAAACAGACACAACTAGTATAACTTATATTCAACAAATACCTTAGTTGAGAACAAACACAACTGGTATATCTATAATCTATATCTTTGGTTTAATTATCTAGGATTTGGTTATCAAACTCTGTGTTATTAATCCCCTAGGTTGTGATGAATATGCAAAATCTACGTCATTGGCTTACTATGTTAGTCTTGAAGCATTAGTAAGTCAAAATTCAAACTGGTATTGTTTACACTATAACTGCATGTAGCTTGTTGTATCAGTCTTAATGCAGTAATAAGCTATCAATCTTTCAACTTGTGTTGTTTACCTCTTAGGTTATGGTAAATACGTAAAATCTATGATCTCTTTCCTAGGTATTGGTGAGTTATCCACGTCTTCATATCTAGGTCAATCTTACTCTTCAATCTCACTCTCTATTCAAACTCTGTTAGGATGATACATCATCATCTTTTCCTATCTACTCTTTATGTAAACTTTGATAGGATGATACATCGTCATCTTTGCCTATTTCCATGTGCTCTTGGGTATGCTATATCAATGTATCCTTATAATGTTCTGGTCAGATTTTGGGGTCTTCAATTATTTAATAACCCTCCAATTTGAACGTGTGAGACCAGTGTATTCTCAAACCATTCAATCGAATAGTGATTAAATTGGGGCAGTTGTCATACCCCAAATTTTCCCGCCTTAGTGATACCGTCAAATTTATTTTTGAACTTGGATTTTAAAATTCCTTTGGTTTAATTATATTAACATTTTGGGGTTTTAATAAGTATTCGCTTTCAAGTCTATTTAAAAATATAATAATTTATTTCAAATTATTTGTATTTTTAAAATAGCAAATAATTGCTCGTCTTCATATACTTTTGTAATACGGTGGGATAACTGACTTGAGGTTTTGCGTTTGTGTTCGCAAATGTTTCGGTTTAGCAAGAGTCGCCGCCGACTTTTTATTTTATCCAAAGGAAAGGTCAAAAATCACAGGAAAGACCTTTGAGATGTTTTCTTGGGTTCGGGGGGTAGATTATGAAAAGGGAAGGTGATATCACCCTTTTCATCCATGGTTTTCCATGGGCTCTTAGTTACTTGTTTAGATCACTTGCTTTTGCTTTTCAATTGTTTGAAATGGTGCTTTGTGTGTGGTTTTGAAAATATTTTGAAAAGAGGCCTTTGTTTAGGCAACCTTTGTAATGATTCTTGTTTGAATATATACAAAGGTGTTTGTCTTTTGAAAAATGTTTCAATGTTTGAAAGTTTGTTTTGGGAAATTGTTTTGAAATTGTGTGTTTTTGAAATTAGCAAGGATGTTTGCAAAATGATCAAGTAACTAGGAGTTGTCTACCCTACTCAAAGATCTTTCCTACACATTTTTAACCCTGTGACATTGTTGTTTTACCATTGTATTTGGTAAACAACCTTGTGTTTGGATGTTAAACGGGACGGGCGTGGGTCATCGTATGACCATGATAGCAATTGTGCCAAGTATCTTAGCAAGTTTTTGTGGGACTAGATCATTTTTGTATAGGCAACCAAGATAGCATCATCGAGGGACTATGATCTTATGTTTTTGTTTTGTTTTGCCAAGATACCTAGCATGCATACCATGGCCATGTTTTTAAGGCAACAAGTGGATGAAACCCTAGGGGTGCTTGTGTGCATTGTGTTGTCATTTTTCATGCATTTTTGTCTTGTGTTTAGTCAAGCTATTTATTTTAATTTTTTTTTGGTTATCATACAAACCCTAATTTTACTATCATGTATATCAAAGCAATAAATGCGTAAAAATAAATCTAGGACTATTACAACATTAACATGGGGAGGGGCATACAAGTTTGAATAGGGGTGTGATCGGTGGGAATGAGAACTGACTGTTTTGGAATGCTGGTTCGCGTTTGCGTTTGTTTTCGCAAAATGTCGCGGTAAGCAAGAGTCGCCACCGTCTTTTATTTTATCCAACAAGGAAAGGACAAAAGCACAGAAAAATTCCTTTTCGAGATTGTTTCTCGGGTTCGGGAGGTAGATTATAGAAAGGGAAGGTGTTAGCACCCTTTTTATCCGTGGTTATCCATGGGCTCTTAGGTACTTGCTCACTATGTTTTTAAAAGTTTGCTTTTCTTTGTGTTTGTGGGTTTTGAAAAGAGTTTTGTTTTTGAAGAGAGTGTAAGTGCGAAAAGTTTTGTTTTTTGTTTTTAAAAGGAGCAAGTACTTAAGAACCTCTACCTACTCAAAAAGGAATTAAACTGTGTAAATGTCCTTTAGACAATGCTATCCTACTATTGAGGAGTAGGTAGCACCATCGTTGGAGTTTTCGGGTCAATTCGATTAAGGGACGTGTGGTCACTAAAGAAATGTTAGGATGCTTTAGCGGTAAACCTAATGTCTTAGATCATTTTTATCGAGGCAACCGTTTCTAGGCAACTTATGATCTTTAGACAAAAGGACGACCTCTAATACATCCTATACTTAATGACCACATTCGAGGCAACCAAGTGAGGTGTACCCTAAGAGTGGCATGTGCGAGTGTATTGTTTTTTCCAGTTATATTATCTTTGTATTTTTAGATGTTCTACCATTTGTTTTTAGATCTTGTCATACAATCCTAGTTAGCATACATCTAATGAGTTAATATATATATATATATATATATACAGGAATTTAAAGTGCGGAAATTGTAAATCCTACACTATTACAAGGCTTCGGGGAGGGGATTATTTACATGTCCAAAATTGGGGGAATAATAAGCAGTTGCAATAAAATAAACGCGCGTGAATCTTAAAAATCCTAAGAATATAATCTTTTTGTTGTTTTATTTTATTTTTTGGGAAAATGCTAAATGTTCAATTAAGTCAAATTTAATTAATTAAAAAAAACTGATTAAAATTAACTCTAAAACATACCTAATATTTTTGCATTTTTTGTTTATGAAAAGGATTGAATTCAAATAAATCCTAAGTCTACTGATTTTAAAATTGGAGAAAATAAGTTAAAATAATTAACTAAATTAAATCCTAATTCTAAGTTACTTATTTTTATGATTTTTATGTTGATTAAAAAAAACTAAAAGAAATAAACAAAAACAAAGTAAACAAAGTACAACTGGGCCAGGCAGCAAATCAAGAAAAAATATAATTCTGGAGGCCTGGGTCGAAAGAGGTGCAGGCTGTCTTTCGACCCAGTGAAGAGGCTGGATCAAAAGTGCATGAGGGGCTGCACTCTGAGGGGGTTCGATCTGGATATGTCATCCTTCGATCTGGAAGTCCTGGGTCCAGTTCGAAGCTAAGCTGCTGAGCTTCGAAACTCTGAACAGGATCCTGAGAATATATTTCCTGCAAAAACGAAACACATGTTAAAGGTCCAGGGGGGACTTTACCCCCCTGATTCGAATCTCCTCCCTATTCGCACCTGCTGAATCTGGGTCTGGGTTTATTTTATCCTAGGATTCGAAGGAGAAACTCAGATTGTGCCCAAGCAATGGCATAATCTCATCTTTGTGTTGTAGCTTATATGTAACACATTAAATCATTCACAAACAGCAGTAATAACATGAATATGCAATCAGAGATCGAAATGAGTTTGAGATTAGATTTCTTTACCAAACAGAGGTGCTTTGATCTGTAGTTCTGAGGGTGGAGGTGTTTGCTGGGTGGCAGCTTTGGCTGGTGCAAGGATTGGGTATGGCTTTCTGGAAGTGTTGATGACTTTTGGCAGCGTATCTCCAAGTTCTCCCTGTTTCTTTTCTCTATTTTTTTCTGTATATTTTCGTCCTCTCCTTGATATGCATGTTGGCCTCTGTATTTATAGGGGTGTGAGGGTGCAGGAAGACAAAGGTTTAAATGACCTTGATTAAGTGTTTGACAGCCATGAATGAGAATTCGTAACGTTGATTATGTGTTTGAAAGCCATGAATGAGAGTTCGTAACGTTGGCTAAACACATGGGATCTTGTCCCTTTTTGAATTTTGAATGACATGTAACTGGCCTTCGAATGCTCCCTTTCGAATGGGCTGATGGCCTCCTTCGAATGCTTTTTGAAAGCTTTTTCGAATGGACCTTTTGAATGTTTCTTCGAATGGATCTTTTTGGAATTCCAATCGAAGGACACTATTATAATGCCAATCGAAGTACTTGTCCATAATGCCAATCGAAAGGCTCCTTCAGAATACCAGTCGAAGGGTCTTTCAGAATGACAATCGAAAGTCTTGACATAATGCCAATCGAAATGCTTGTCCATAATGTCAATCGAAGAGCTTGACAGAATGCCAATCGAAAGGCTCCTTCAGAACACCAATAGAAGGGTCTTTCAGAATGCCAATCAAAATGTACTTAAAGCACCACTCAAAAATTTTCCTTTTCCTTAGGCAAGATTTTGTGATCAACCATGCAGGGGGAAGACTTTGGGAAACATGAGAGGGCAAATTTTGGGGTACAACAGTTGCCCCTGTTCAATCTTCTTAAACCTGAGGATGTAGATTGGCTTGCGTGCCTTTCGTGATCCGAAGGTGGAAGATGATTGAACACTATAGTGCCCAGAAATTTGCACTCGCATGGTGTAGTATCAGCATTGTGATGTCAGGAATGGGCTTACAGATGCCATTTGGAGATTGTTGGTAGGAGGATAGGCTTATAGATGCCATCTGCAGGAGTGTCGATCGCATAAGAGATTCCTTAGCGAGAACTTGCATACCTGTTGTTGTAGAAGATTCCACTGGGGAAGTCTAACTTTGTTTGAGATTTAGGAACTGACTCGTGCTCACCGGGAGTATACCGTTAAGGTTATAGAACTTGTCTTGTCTGGTTCCAAGTATTAATCGCTGACCTGAGAAAGAAAGATAGTTTTCCTGGCTTGCTACAAGTATCAAACTGGGACTTGAAAAGGTTGGTCGAGGAGATATCTGTCTTGGCTGGTTTCAGGTATTGATCTCTGACCTGAGAAAGAAAGTCTTCCTGGCTTGTTACAGGTATTAATCTTCAATATCTTCATGTAGATGATTTTCCTGGCTTGTTACAGGTGTTAATCTACAATCAGTCATCCACGGATATTTTCCTGGCTTGTTACAGGTATTAAACTGGGACTTGAGAAGGTTTTGGAATAACTTCAACTGGATTGGCATCAGAAAAATCTTTAGGAATCGATTTAACTGAACCAGAGGAGGTCTTGAAATAACTTCAACTGGATCGGCATCAGAAAAATCTTTAGGAATCGATTTAACTAAACCAGAGGAGGTCTTGGAATAACTTCAACTAGGTCGGCATCAGAAAAATCTTTAGGAATCGATTTAACTGAACCAAAGGAGGTCTTGAAATAAATTCAACTGGATCGGAATCAGAAAAATCTTTAGGAATCGATTTAACTGAACCAGAGGAGGTCTTGAAATAACTTCAACTGGATCGGCATCCGAAAAATCTTTAGGAATCGATTTAACTGAACCAGAGGAGGTCTTGGACATAGTTGAGAACTTAACTGGATCTTTCCTGAAAGGTAAAGGTCAGTCATACGTAATGCATGATATGGATAAATCAATGATGTTCTCAACATAAATGAGATTGTATGGTATGATGCGTATATGCATGTATCATGATGTATGGAAATGTGATGTTTTAGCTGGGGAAAATAAATCATGGAGCTGCTGGAGAATAGAGTTGAGTTCTTAGTTTCCACTGGGGATGACGAACGAAGATGATTGCAAGGATAAACCTGTTAGGAGAAAAGAACTCCGTTGGGGGATAAACATGATGAAGAGATTACTCCGAGAGGAAATACTCTGTGGGGAAGAGATACTTTGCTGAGATTTTAACGATAAACTTCGCTGGGGATTCCGTTGAGAAGCTCTGTTGGGGATTTTGATGATGAACTCCGCTGGGGATTGATTACCATTGTTGGTGATATTGAATCTGTTGAGGATAGAAGTCCTGCTTGGGGAAAGAAAGAACTTCGCTCGGGATGATCTTTCAGTTGCAACTTGTTGAGGATAACCCAGTTAGACTCTTGTGAGGATAACCTTCTGAATTTGGCTGGGGAGATACATTTGTATTCTGCAGGGGACAAGCTTCCAGAATCTACTGGGTAAGATGATTCAACTCTGGCAGGGAAGCCTTTTTAGACTGCGCTGGGGAAATGACTCCACTGGGGGTATCTTGTATTCCTCTGGGAAACATTCTTATACTCTGTTGAGGAATATTAAGACTGCCAGGGATGCTCTTACGCTTACTGGAGAATGTCTTTATACTCTGTTGGGGAATATTAAGACCTTCTAGGGATACCCGACCTTTTCAGGGTTAATGGTAGACCAACTCTGCTTGGGGAGAGTATTGTCGACTCGTCCGTAGTTGCAAGTTTTAGCTGAGAGAGCTATCATTACTGTCTTATCCTGCGGGGAGTGAAGATATCTTAGCCATATTCTTCAGCTGAATATATACCTTGGTACCTGGTGGACAGAGCAACTAGACCGCTCAGACAATTCTTATTGCCCCTACTTCTGATATCACCCGTAATTTTTCTTTTGTTTCGCATATGAGCAGCAATTAATGTCAGATGCATATATCAAAAATAAACATTGGAAGTTCTTTGCAAAACAAAACAGATAAAGGAAAAACAGTTTGAAATTTATCTGAAAATGAATTTGTATTGATTTTGAAGTTAGGCCTGTAAATAGGCGTTTTGTACAAGAGGCTGACGTCCTAGTAATAGAACTCCGCCGAACAAATAGAATTTATACAATTTGCGAAAAGAAAACAAAATAGCTATGTGAATGGTCCCACTGGGTTCCAGCTCTGCTATTGCCTTTATATCCTCAAGCATCTCATCACTTTGCTGTTTAGTTGAAGATGAATCTGATTGACTGGTGTCGTCCGAGCCTGATAGTTGATACCGAAGTCCGGATGTGAGGTGATCCAATGGGACATAGTGTTACGCTTTAATCCCTAACTTTTGCCTGGACTGCCCTTTCGGGTTTTCAGTCCACCGGGATACCCATTTTTGCCCAAGCCGCCTTTTCAGGTTTTCGACTTGCCAGGTGTACAGATTTTTTTTATTTTCATCCCTTATTTTTGCCCGAACCCTTTTGGTTCGCCGGGAAGCCCTTATTTTTGCCTAGGCCAGTCAACCTAGCGGGTCTTTGATTATGCATAGTATCTTTTTACTATGTCTGTGTGATACGGTGGGAGAACTGACTATGGGTTTTGCGTTTGTTTTTGCAAATGTTTCGGTTGAGCAAGAGTCGCCACCGACTTTTTATTTTATCCTAAAGGAAGGGTTAAAAAGCACAGCAAAAACCTTTTGAGATATTTCGTGGGTTCGGGGGGTAGATTATGAAAAGGGAAGGTATTAGCACCCTTTTCATCCATGGTTATCCATGGGCTCTTAGGTACTTGCTTAGATCAAACTTGCCTTGGTTTTCAATTGTTTGAAATGGTGTTTTGTGTGTGATTTTGAAAATGTTTTGAAAAAGATGCCTTGTCTAGGCTACCCTTGTAACAATTCTTTACTCGAATGTTTTATGAAAGGTGTTTGTCTTTTTGAAAAGATGTTTCAAGGTTTTTTGAAAGTTTGTTTTGAAAGTGTGATTTGAAAAATAGGCAAGTGTTTTTGTTTTGCAAGTTGACAAGTACTTAAGAGCTATCTACCCTAAAGTTCTCAAAGATTATTGCTATGTTTTAACCCTTTTAACAATTTTGTTCCACCATTGCATTTGGTGGACAATCTTGTGTTTAGGATGTGAAAGGGACGGGCGCGGGTCATCGTTTAGACCATAATTGCAATGGTGCCAAGTATCTTTGGGCAATTTTCTTTTAAGGGACTTGATCATTTTTAGGCAACTTTCGAAAGCGTCATCGAGGGACTATGATCATTTTGAATTTGTGTTTGTTTTGCCCAAAGAGACTTAACATGCAATATGGCCCATTTATTGAAGGGAACAAGTGGAATACCCTAGGGGTGCAAGTGTGATGAGTGTTGTCCATTTTCATGCTTGTTTATCTTGAAATTAGGTCAAACTATTTTGTTGTTTTTAATTCGCATACAAACCCTAACTCTATCATGGTATATTTAGAAAGCATTAAAGTGTGAAAATTAAAGTTCCTAAGCTATTACAACACAATATGGGAAGGGGGGTACAAATGTTCAAATGGGGAGTATTTGACAAGGAAATTAAACCTAGACTATTACATCAATTTGGAATTATTTACAATATATTTAATTACACAAATTAAATGGAAATAAGATAAATATGCAAGATGCAAAAGATGTTTTTATATGTATGAAAAAAAGTATTTTTATGTCAAATAAACAAAAGTAAAAAAAGTATTATTTTTTTGGAGTTCTTATGTTTTTAGGGCAAAACCCTAATTTTATTAAGTAAATGCATTAATTATTTAATGTGTACAATATTTAATAATTATATACAAAATAAAATAAAATAAAGTATATTTATAAAAAAGGGTATTTTTATTGTCAAGTATTAAAAAAAAATGTGTATATTTTTATATTATTTACTAAATATTCTAATATATATATATATATATATATATATATATATATATATATATATATATATATATATATATATATATATATATATATATATATATATATATATATATATATATATATATATATATATATATATATATATATATATATATATATATATATATATATATATATATATATATATTTGTATTAATTTCTAAATATGTATTATATATACAAAAATAATAATATTTAATATTTATAAAAAAAAGTATATTTTATATAAAATATTTTCAGAAGATAAAAAAAAATAAAAATAAAAAAAATGAATGTGTTTACATTATTTTTTCTATTTATTCTAAATAATAATATTATGTACTTATTTACATACAAATATCAATATAAACAAATAAATGCCTAAAAAATATATAAATGGTGTAAAAAAAGTTTTTTATGTTTTTAATATTATGAGGAAAAATAAATAAGTCAGGAATAAAAAACAAAAGTCAAAAAATCATAAAAATAAACCAAATGGGCCTAGGGGGTGTCAAAGTAAAAATAGTGTGTAAAAAGAAATAGCAAATCAGGCCCAGCCCATGAAGACCTTCTTCAACCTCCAGACTGTTCTTGTTCAAAAACGCGCGCTTGGTACATGAATTCAAACATCCTGATTCCTTGAGTTTTAACAAAAACTTACAACACAAAAAATGTTAAGCATTGAATCACGAATCCAGACATATAAAGAACTCATCCTAACTCTCAGAAATGAGAGAGAATTTCTTCTCCCCCAATTCCTGACCTAGTTTTTCTTCCATGTTCATACTTAAAATTCTCTAAGCATACATAATATAAATGAAATCTAATCACATGGGCATGTTCAGGGCTATGAATGTGACATATTTTCTTCACAAACCCAAAGCTAACAATGCCTATATTGGGAGATAGAACTTCATGAATGTACCTGTTCAGTTGGAATCGTGCCTTGCAATGGAGGAGCTTTCAGGGCAAAATGATGATTTGTACAGCTTGCCTGAAGTGTAGTGATGCTATTCCAATGCTTGGTGTGCTTTGAATCTTGCTGAATCACTCCATGGAAGTCAACCTGCAAGAGAGAAAAATGAAAATGGCCAACTGTGCTATGGCTGTTACAGTCTGTATCTAAGGTTGGGGATAGCTTGTATGGATGTTAATGAATGTGTTTGAGGTGGTTTGGATGAAAACGCACGAGGGAAAGGAACTGTGGAAGTCAATATGCAGAAGATACCCTGTTTTTGCAGTTTGAGGGTGATTCTGTGAATGAGAGGATGTTGGAGAGGATTGGCTCGTGTTCTAGCTCAGTTAGGGTGTTTAGAAAGTGTACAAAGTTTTTTCTTAAGCTTGTTTGTGCTGAGATGAAAGTTGTGTTAGTTATGGCAAGTTACTTCTAACTTAAGCAAGAAAATGCAAGTTGATTTTACAAGCTTGTGCAGGCCCCTCTAATGTGCTGCAACTATCCCTCTTAATCAGTGTGACATGCCCCTGAACTTGTGCCCAAAGATATGGCCTTGTACCTCTTGATTCATGTTTTGACATAAAGCCATACTTTACAAGAATAGATAAGTTGCTTTTTCCATTTATGGCTTAAACTTCCATGTAATGACCAAACTCATAGAACAACATCTTGGCACAAAGGATTAGCATTTAATTTATGAGTGTAAATGAGATTTGAGGCCTGTAATCTAGTTGTGCAAGCTGAGTTCAAAAATGCCTAAGTGTATGAACATGTAAATTGGCCAAATCAAAAGTGAGTTTTTCCCAACTTGCCAAATTCGATTCTCCCTAACCATGAGGTTGTTTGATGAGTTCTTGGACATTTTGGAAAGCTTGGAATGTGTATTACAATCCATCTTTGAAATGAAAATTTAAATTCCAAGTGGAAGTATGTGAAAAATGGTCTTGAAGTTAGGCAAAAATCCTGCCTAAAATAGGTCAAATTTTCTCTAAGTTAAGAATGGTTTGGTACCCTTGTTCCAAAAATTGTAACTTGAGATACAAGCTTCTTTTGGGAAAACTTTGTGAATAAAAGTTGTAGATTTTGCAATGGACTACAACTTTCATGTTTTGACTTTTCCTTGAATCCAAATGCATCTTGGTGAGAAAGTGGGACAAAGTTGGGAAAAAATTAGGGTTTTTCATAACTTAGAAAAATTCTAAGTTATGAAAAATCTTCATTTCAAACCCTAATTTGCAATTTTTGATTTCTTGATGAACAAGTTTCATGATTTGGCATGTTTTGATGAAAAATGAATCTTGACACTTGATTTTGACCAAAAAAGTCAAAGTTTGACTTTTCAGTATACAGTCAATTTTGGCTCAGTTGACTGGAAAATTCATCTGTCAACCTTGTGCAATTGGGATCTTTTGAACTTGTTGAGCATGTCAAGATAAATCCATGGTGTCCTTAAGTCCATATGTGAGCTTGGTTTGCCATTGGCTAGGTCAAACAGTCAAAAATTGCCTTTGTGCAGTCAAAACCCTAAAAAGGACCATTTTGCCCTTTTGGTGATCTGATCAAATTTCTTGTGGAATTATGATCCAAACTTGATCAAATGGTCCATGTGAGTTCATAATGTTGATGTGGGTCAATTTTCATGGGATTTGACTGTCAATTGGCCACAGTTGACTTTTTCCCCAATACAGTTGATTTCTAGGTCAATTGTCCAATTGACTGGGCAAAATTTGGAATCAAGACTTGAAACTTGATGTGGATAAACTTGGGAGTCCAACATGGAGCATGAAAGTCATCTTAGGCATTTTAGGTCAAAATATCTTTGTTCAAACACAAACCCTAATTTGGGTCAACAGTGCAAAGAGAAGTCTTGAGCAGGTGAAACCCTAACTAGATCTTGAGCTTCAAGGGCTTTGTGATGAGAAATCATGGAGAAATGGGAGGGCAAATTTTGGGGTACAAAAGTCTGCATTGACGGGGTGAGGAAGGTCGTCACCATCCATGGTGGTTAGAATCATCGCTCCTCCTGAGAAGATGTTCTTAACCACAAATGGCCCTTCGTAAGTAGGGGTCCATTTGCCCCTGGGATCACCTTGAGGTAGAATGATGCGCTTGATTACCAGGTTCCCAACTTGATACTCTTGTCGTCTGACTTTCTTGTTAAATGCCTTGATCATTCGTTTTTGGTACGTCTAACCATGACAAATAGCAATAAGTCTCTTTTCGTCGATTAGATTCAATTGATCAAGTCGGGTCTAGATCCAGTCGTCTTCGCTCAAACCTGCATCCTTCATGATCCGAAGAGAGGGTATCTGAACATCAATGGGCAAGACTGCCTCCATGCCATAAACCAAGGAATAAGGTGTTGCCCCTGTTGACGTCTGTGCTGAGGTACGGTACCCATGAAGAGCAAATGGTAACATCTCATGCCAGTCTTTGTATGTCATTGTCATCTTCTGCACAATCTTCTTAATGTTCTTATTTGCTGCTTCAACAGCCCCATTCATCTTCGGCCAGTATGGAGAAGAGTTATGATGTTGTATCTTGAATTGCTCGCAGAGTTCAGTGATCATCTTGTTGTTAAGATTGGTACCATTGTCCGTAATGATCCTCTCTAGTACACCGTATCGACAGATCAGGTTGTGCCGAATGAACCGTGCCACGACGTTCTTGGTTACGGTAGCAAAGGAAGCTGCTTCAACCCACTTCGTAAAGTAATCAATTGCTACCAGGATGAAATGATGCCCGTTGGATGCCGTAGGTCTGATCTAGCCGATCATATCAATGCCCCACATTGCAAAAGGCCAAGGTGTTGTCAAAACATTCAGAGGAGCTGGAGGAATATGCACCTTATCAGCATAGACCTGGCACTTATAACATGTCCGAGAATGCTGATAACAGTCGGCTTCCATTGTGGACCAGTAGTATCCTACCCGAAGTATTTTCTTTGCCATGGTATGTCCACTGGAATGAGTTCCGAAAGTACCTTCATGTAGCTCTGCCATGATTCTTTCTGCTTCAATTTTATCCATGCAACGCAGTAAGGTTGAATCATGGTTACGTTTGTAAAGAATGCCATTGCTGATGAAGAACTTTGCCGCGAACCTTCTTAGAAACTTCTTGTCATTAACAGATGCACCCTCGGGGTATTCTTGAGCTTCAAGGTATCTCTTCACTTCATGATACCAAGGTTTTTCTGTTACCTCTTTAGTCTCAAGATCGCAGCAATGTGCAGGTTCATCCAATTTCCAAATAATGATCCGGGGAGCCTCGTTGTCCCACTTGACTTTGAACATAGAAGACATCGTAGCCAACGCGTCCGCCAACTGATTCTCCTCTCTTGGGAAGTTTTCAAAAGTTATCTCCTCGAAGTGGGGAAGCAACATCAACACATACTCCTTGTAAGGAATAAGATTTGGGTGTTTTGTATCCCACTCGCATTTGATCTGACTGATCACGAGAGCGGAATCTCCGAAGACACTTAGAAACTTAATCCTTAGGTCAATTGCAGCTCGAAGACCCATAATGCATGCTTCATACTCTGCCATGTTGTTGGTGCAGTTGAAACATAGTCGGGCGGTAAACAGAGTATGAGAGCCTTTAGGAGATATGATCACAGCGCCAATGTCGTTACCCAAAGCGTTTGAAGCTCCATCAAAGTGCATAGACCATCGGGATCCTTCCTCAGGTCCTTCATCCGATCCAGGTGTTTCACAATCAGTTATGAAAAAAATATTTTCGTCCGGGAATTCAAAGTTCATAGACTGGTAATCATCCACTGCCTGATGTGCCAAATGGTCTGCCAATACACTTCCCTTGATTGCTTTTTGAGTCGTGTACTGGATGTCATATTCAGTCAAGATCATCTGCCATCTTGTTATTCTTCCGGACAAGGCAGGCTTTTCGAAGATATACTTGATTGGATCCATTTTTGAAATCAACAGAGTAGTGTGAGTCAACATATACTGTCTCAGCCGGTGAGCAGCCCATGCCAAAGCGCAACAAGTTTTCTCGAGCAGTGAGTATCAGGTCTCACAGTCGGTAAACTTTTTGCTAAGGTAATAAATAGCATGCTCTTTTCGGCCAAACTCGTCATGCTGCCCCAGCACACACCCCATTGAGTTATCGAGCACCGTTAAGTATAAAATCAAAGGTCTCCCTTCAGCTGGTGGCATAAGAATAGGTGGCTCTTGGAGGTACTCTTTGATTCTTTCGAAAGCAGCCTGACATTCATCGTTCCAACATACCACTTGATCTTTCTTCAGCAGTTTGAAGATTGGCTCACAAGTAGCAGTTAGGTGCGAGATGAATCGGGAAATGTAGTTCAGTCGTCCTAGAAAGCCTTTGACCTACTTCTCTGTCTTGGGATCTGGCATCTCTTGTATGGCTTTCACATTGGCAGGGTCCACTTGAATACCTTTGTCGCTTACGACGAAACCCAGCAGTTTATCGGACCGTACCCCGAAGGTGCATTTGTTTGGGTTCAATCTCAGCTTATATAACTTCAACCTGTCAAACAGCTTCTGTAGATGGTCAAGGTATTCCTCCTCAGTTTGGGACCTTGCAATCATATCGTCAACATATACTTCAATCTCATGATGGATCATGTCATGAAACAAAGCAACCACGGCACGCTGATATGTTGCCCCAGCATTTTTCAGCCCAAAAGGCATGACCTTGTAACAAAAGGTACCCCACTGGGTAACGAAAGTGGTATTTTCCATGTCTTCAGGAGCCATTTTGATTTGATTATAACCGGAGAAACCATCCATAAAGGAGAATACCTTATGCTGAGCAGTATTGTCAACCAGAACATCGATGTGAGGTAGAGGGAAGTCATCCTTAGGGCTTGCCCTGTTCAAATCCCTGTAGTCAACACACATTCTGACCTTACCATCTTTCTTCGGCACTGGAACCACATTGGCAACCCACTGAGGGTAAGAAGTTACTGCTAGAAAACCGGCGTCAAACTGTTTCATAACCTCAGCTTTGATTTTCTCGGACATCTCTGGGCGCATACGGAGAACCTTCTGTTTTACGGGAGGGCAGTCTTCCTTGGTAGGCAGGCGATGAACCACAATGTCAGTATCCAACCCAGGCATATCTTTGTAGGACCAGGAAAAGATCTCAACATAGTCATGCAACATCTTAATCAGCCGCTGTTTTACACTAAGCTCCAGATTTGCACCGATCTTGACTTCCCTTTTGTTTGTCTCAGTACCCAGATTTACTGTTTCCACTGGCTCTTCATGTGGTTGAATGGCCCTTTCTTCCTGAAGTAGCAGCCTTGCAAGCTCACCAGGAACTTCGCAATCATCTTCACCTTCGTCTTCGGCTAAATTGATCGGATTTTTGAAGTCATAACTGGCAGTAGCAGAGTCGTCACCAGTGAGATCTAGAGTGGATTGGGACCTATATATGTGAGTGTGTGTAAAATAGTTGTTTTGCAATATGTAATAAAGAAAGACAAGGAGCACAAAATTTGAAATGCGAAAACGTCCAATGCTTTTATTAATGATATATGAAAATGGCATACAAAATCCCTCACAAATGAAGCCACGGTGCCCCGGGTAAGACACCGGGCCATAAAGTTTCAAAACATTGTCTGTTACAAATTCGAAACAAAGAGTTCATTACTGAGTAACAAAAGTAATAGGGATGAAATCCTTTGCTGTCCAGTTGTTTGGTCCACCGTTGGTCGTAGGATAGATCTAGCTGTCGAATTCAGACTCCTCCACGTCATCTTCGATGGCATTTACTCCCGAGTTGCTGATGAACACAGGAGGTCTTTCAATCCTTGCACTTCGAACAGCCCTTTGAGCTTCTGCAGTGAAACCCAAACCGAACTTGTTAGTCTTCTGAGTGAAATCAGGAAGTCGGCCCCAGTTTGCATACTCACCCTTCTCAATAACAGTCTGGGCATCCTTTAAGGAAGCCATCTTCATGGGAGAATCTTCCATCACAGTCTCAGCTGACGCCAGTGTCTGAGGAACCTCCTCAAAGTGTTGAAATGGGGTCTCAATGAACTCCCCATCCATCTCTACGTACCGGAACGAGTTGAGGTGGCTGACCATGTACTCCTCCTCCCCTTGAACTGTCACAATCTTGCCTTTAACCGGGTACTTCAACTTCTGGTGGAGCGTTGAGGTTACAGCTCCCGCTTTGTGGATCCATGGACGACCCAGCAAACAAGAATAGGATGGCCGGATGTCTATCACGTAGAATGTAGAATTGAAGACCTGAGAACCAACTTTTATTGGAATATCAACCTCACCATGCACCATCCTCTTAGACCCATCAAAGGCCCGGAAAACAATGTTACTCGGCTTTAGCTCTAAACCATCGCAATCCAGCCTGTCTAGAGCTTTCTTGGGCAAGACGTTCAACGAGGAACCAGTGTCAACCAACACATGTGCAAGAGTAGTGCCCCTGCATTCAATGGAGACATGCAGGGCATCATTATGGTTCTTCCCTTTAGCAGTCAGATCAGCGTCGGAGAAACCCAAACCATTATCAGCAGTTAAATTGGCCACACAATTGGTAAATTGATCAGCTGATGTCTCTTGTGGCACGTGGGCCGTCTTTAGGAAGGTAATCAGAGCCTTGGCATGGGCCTCTGAACACAACAGCAGTGATAACATAGAAATCTTGGATGGGTTTTGCCCCAGTTGCTCAACTACATTAAAATCACTCTTATTAATAATCTTCAGAATCTCTTCCATCTCCTGTTTGGAAGCTTCAACATTGATTGTCTTTGGCGCCTCCGTCTGGGCAGGCGTATCAGTGGTGATCCCTTTGCCCCGAGCGTCAGAAGACTCGGCGATAGGGGGAAGGATAGGAATTTGATCAGGAACAGCAGTAGGTACACTTGCAGGCTTAATGAAAACAGGTCTTCGGACAGTTGGTGGAGCAATATCAGGTGAGAAAAGTCTATCGTTGCGGGTGACTTTAGCAGGCCCAGTAATGTTGCTGACGCCGGTATCAGCATCAAACTCTTGCTTAATTCCAAGAACATAAACATCTGCCCCATAGTGCCAAGGGACAGCTTTGTCAGAGGTATAGGGGATGGGCCCCGGAACAGTGATGATTATAGGTGCGATCTTCGAAACAGATGTAATTCTAACAGGCGTCCTCGAGGGAGCCTTGGAAGAATTGTAGAAAATGGTAATGATGGCAACTTCTTCAGAATGAACAGATGGAACAACAGTCTTTTCAAACAGGATCTCCTTGCTATCCATCAGGTTTTGGATACCTGACTTCAAAGATGGGCAACCAGTAGGTAAAACAGAACACAAATGGCAACCTTCACCACAGCCCGGAAATAAACCGTCTAGCAACAGGTTCCTCTTGACAGTCATCAGAGGGGTAATAATATCATCCACAGACACTACAAACAAGTCTTCCTCTACAGCATTTACTCCATGTTTGGGCATGGGAGCAGTCACAACATTAGGCCTCTCGGGCGCCTCAAACTCAATCTCCTTTGTATCAATTAAGTCTTGCACCTTATTTTTCAGACTCCAACAATCATCTGTATTATGCCCCGGGCTATCGGAATGATAAGCACAACGGGCGTTAGGGTTATACTTCGGTGATGCAGTATTTTGATTCTTTGGAGCTTCTCTTAGAGTCACCAGATTAGTCTTCAGCAATTGTGGCAACATCTGAGACAAAGTCATGCTGAGACGAGTAAATTGCCTTCGAGGTCTCTCGTCCCTTTGTTGGTTGTGATGTTGAGGAGCACCAGCAGGTTTTGAGATAACAACCGCATTGACAGCTTGGCGGTGTTCAGGTCTGTTTTGTCTTCTTGAACTGTAGACAACACTGGACTCTTTCTTAAACGGTCTCTTCTCGGTGCTCGATGAGGCACCCTTCTGTATCTTCCCAGCCTTAATACCAGCTTCAATCCTTTCACCAGTCAAGATAAGGTCTGTAAACCCGGCTGAAGAGCTTCCAATCAAATGGTTAAAGAATGGACCAGACAGGGTCCCCAAAAACATATCAACAAGTTCACGATTAGCTAAAGGTGGTTGCACCCTTTCGGCAAGGTCTCTCCATTTTTTAGCATACTCTTTAAATCCTTCACCCATCCCTATTGACATACCCTGGAGTTGGGTACGCGTAGGAGCGAGGTCGGAATTATACTGATAATGCCTAAAGAATGCAGTAGCCAAATCCTCCCAGCTGCAGATACTGGCTCCGTCCAACTGATAGAACCACTCAAGCTGAGTCCCTGAGAGAATGTCTTGAAAGAAATGGATCCATAAGTTCTTATCAGTAGTGTAAGGTTAGATCTTCCTCACATATGACCGGAGGTGCAGCTTTGGACAGGAAGCTTTGTCATACTTGGCAAAGGCAGGTGCCTTGAACTTATGGGGAATCACCACCCCAGATGATAAACCCAAATCTCCGAAGTCCATGCGGGGCACCTTCTATACTTCCATAGTGTTCAAACGGTCTTCCAGTTGTTTGTACTTATCCTCAGCAGGAGGATACTGTTCTTCATCATAGTCCGTCTCGTTATCGGATACCATAGGGCTAGGAGCCCTCCTTTCTTGTGGACTGTCTTTCTCTCCAGACGGGGTGGCCAGATCAATTTCATTCTGCAGCCCGTTTCCAAACCTGTGTCCGGTGTTGAACTGGATGGTCCTCTTCTTATTCTTCTTCCTATCTTTCAGAATCAGGGTCTTCAAGTCCTGCTGACCCTTAGCTAGGCTCATGACCAACTCTTAAAATTGGGTGTTCTGGGCCTGGAGGGCCTTGATAGCTTGCTCAGTGGAAGGTTCAGCAGACATGATGATTGCTGAAATAAACAGCGAAGAAGATAAGAGACCTGTAAAAGGGTACCTGTTATGCATATGATGAATGGTATGCTATTTATGTAATGCATTCAAGGGTTTAGAAATTCAAACTTGTTGCAGACAAAAGAGAACACACGTCACATTAAGAAGAAATTTGTTAGTACATAAGTGCCCCATGGGCGAAATATTACAAAATTCTTAATGTAAAAAGACATTGCGCATCCTTTTTGGAGAGATGTAAGTGTTGAGGGTCTCCTCCTCGTGAAGTCAGCGGGTAAGCTCCAAAACCTTCTTTTCACTGGCATAGAAGCTGGCTTCAAAAGTATTCCGCTCTTCCTTGAGTTGGATCCAACTCTTTTGCATTTCTTCCCATGATCTTGGCATGTCAGGATGTAGGATGGCGTATGGAACCTCTCCTTCCATAACAGGCTCTTTGATCAAGGGGAGAATGTGAGGATATGGCATCATAAGATTCTGGGAGCGGGTCTGTACCCACTTGAGGTAAGGCTCAAGGGGGATAGAATTCTTATGCCTCAGTGTCTTACTATCCACCTTATTAGGCATCCTCCAAGCTCTGATGAATCTTTGTCGAAGCCCTTGCGCATCGTTGTCAAAGTCAAAACTAGGTCAGGAATCAGCATGTCATGAGGGCCATCCCTCCGAGCATATCCAAATTGTCTCAAAGCTAGACAAGGGTTGTAGGTAATGCCTCCCCTAATTCTAAGTAATGGAACATTAGGAAATTCTCCACAACGATCAATGATGGTGACATTTTCTCTAGACCGAGAACACCAATGTACATCAGAATGTGTGAGGGTCATCAATCGTTGTGACCACCTTAAACCCTGCTCATTCTTCAAAACTGATTGTGGAAGGTGAGAAATAAACCACCTTGCTAGGAGAGGAGTATAGCACATGAGAACACCTCTTTTCCTCATTGTTCGTGTGTAAAATGAGTGGAGGATGTCCCCAAGCAATGTAGGTATGGGATTCCTGGATATGAAAATCTTGACAGCATTCACATCTATAAGTTGATCAGGATTTGTGAACAAAACCAACCCATAGATAAGGAGTGCCACAATCTCTTCAAAGGCTTGTAGATCAAGAGAATTCCAGCATTCTCGTGCCTTCTCAAACAGAAACTTTGCCAAGAATCCCTTGATACCTCTTCTGGTTTCCCAATGCCCTTTGATGTCGGATGGTTGCAAGCGTAATGCTTGAGCAACATCTTCAAGTTTTGGTTCCTTTTCCGTACCGTTGTAGGGTAGTTGACTAAGAATAGGAATTCTCAGGAGTTAAGAAAATTCCTCCAAAGTAGGCACCAATTGATAACCAGGGAATGTGAAACAGTGGTGTAGGGGATCAAAGAACTGGAAGAGCACTTTCATCATGTCTTCTTCAATGTTGGTGTTGATCAAGCTGAGGAGTCTACCATGTCTTTCACTGAAGAGAGAATTCTCGGGAATCCTGGAAGTAAGCTCCTTGAGTTGAGGAGGGATCCTTACAAGGTTGACTTGAATTGTTTTCCTACGGAGAGACTCCATGTCCTGCAAAACAAGAACAAAGATGAAGATCTAAACCCTTGAAATGGTTAGCAGATGCATATGATGCTTTATGATGTATGCACAAACACATGTACAAGCAAGTCACACAAAAACCCTAGTTTCAGGCTTGCAGGAGGTTTCATAGGTAAGTACCCTCTTGAGTTTAGTTGTCTCAAAACCTGTCCTATAAATAGTAACTGGGTTCTAAGGAGCTCAATATCATTGGATTGTTTTCTATGTTCATCGTTTCGGTTTAGCCACTTAACTGGCGACCAAAATATTCCAAGAAAACAATCCTCAATGAGTGTAGTATCGAGTATCTACCAACTTCGGACTGCACCAAAGTCGGTCATCTCACTACCCCTAAAAAAGGCCAAGATGGTCAAGTAAGGTTCTAGGTCATTAGTGCTTAGTGACATCACTCAGCGGCCCCGTATTCTCTTTGATTGACTCAAAGGCTACCGGTACTCACAAATATGTCGCACTAATATAGTTATTGCTTCAACCGTGTCGGTATACCCCGCACAGTTTCCACAACGTATTGCTATCTATGAATGTTTCCCAAATCCGAGTGGAGGATTTCAAACCCAAACAATAGAACAAAGATAAAGCAATCAAATAAAACAATAGAAGCAAATATGATGAACTAATCCTAAGGTATACCCCACTTATATACTCCCCAGTAGAGTTGCCAGTTCTGTGATCGGTGGGAACGAGAACTGACTATTTTGGAATGCTGGTTCGCGTTTGCGTTTGTTTTCGCAAAATGTTGCGGTAAGCAAGAGTCGCCACCGTCTTTTATTTTATCCAACAAGGAAAGGACAAAAGTACATAAAAATTCCTTTTCGAGATTGTTTCTTGGGTTCGGGAGGTAGATTATAGAAAGGGAAGGTGTTAGCACCCTTTCTATCCGTGGTTATCCATGGGCTCTTAGGTACTTGCTCACTATGTTTTCAAAAGTTTGCTTTTCTTTGTGTTTGTGGGTTTTGAAAAGAGTTTTGTTTTTGAAGAGAGTGGAAGTGCGAAAAGTTTTGTTTTTTGTTTTTAAAAGGAGCAAGTACTTAAGAACCTCTACCTACTCAAAAAGGAATTAAACTGTGTAAATGTCCTTTAGACAATGCTATCCTACTATTGAGGAGTAGGTAGCACCATCGTTGGAGTTTTCGGGTCAATTCGATTAAGGGACGTGTGGTCACTAAAGCAATGTTAGGATGCTTTAGCGGTAACCCTAATGTCTTAGATCATTTTTATTGAGGCAACCGTTTCGAGGCAACTTATGATCTTTGGACAAAAGGACGACCTCTAATACATCCTATACTTAATGACCACGTTCGAGGCAACCAAGTGAGGTGTACCCTAAGAGTGGCATGTGCGAGTGTATTGTTTTTTCCAGTTATATTATCTTTGTATTTTTAGATGTTCTACCATTTGTTTTTAGATCTTGTCATACAATCCTAGTTAGCATACATCTAAGCAATTAATATATATATATATATATATATATATATATATATATATATATATATATATACAGGAATTTAAAGTGCGGAAATTGTAAATCCTACACTATTACAAGGCTTCGGGGAGGGGATTATTTACATGTCCAAAATTGGGGGAATAATAAGCAGTTGCAATAAAATAAACGCGCGTGAATCTTAAAAATCCTAAGAATATAATCTTTTTGTTGTTTTATTTTATTTTTTGGAAAAATGCTAAATGTTTAATTAAGTCAAATTTAATTAATTAAAAAAAACTGATTAAAATTAACTCTAAAACATACCTAATATTTTTGCATTTTTTATTTATGAAAAGGATTGAATTCAAATAAATCCTAAGTCTACTGATTTTAAAATTGGAGAAAATAAGTTAAAATAATTAACTAAATTAAATCCTAATTCTAAGTTACTTATTTTTATGATTTTTATGTTGATTAAAAAAAACTAAAAGAAATAAATAAAAACAAAGTAAACAAAGTACAAATGGGCCAGGCAGCAAATCAAGAAAAAATATAATTCTGGAGGCCTGGGTCGAAAGAGGTGCAGGCTGTCTTTCGACCCAGTGAAGAGGCTGGATTGAACGTGCATGAGGGGCTGCACTCTGAGGGGGTTCGATCTGGATATGTCATCCTTCGATCTGGAAGTCCTGGGTCCAGTTCGAAGCTAAGTTGTTGAGCTCCGAAACTCTGAACAGGATCCTGAGAATATATTTCCTGCAAAAATGAAACACATGTTAAAGGTCCATGGGGGACTTTACCCCCCTGATTCGAATCTCCTCCCTATTCGCACCTGCTGAATCTGGGTCTGGGTTTATTTTATCCTGGGATTCAAAGGAGAAACTCAGATTGTGCCCAAGCAATGGCACAATCTCATCTCTGCGTTGTAGCTTATATGTAACACATTAAATCATTCACAAACAGCAGTAATAACATGAATATGCAATCAGAGATCGAAATGAGTTTGAGATTAGATTTCTTTACCAAACAGAGGTGCTTTGATCTGTAGTTCTGAGGGTGGAGGTGTTTGCTGGGTGGCAGCTTTTGCTGGTGCAAGGATTGGGTATGGCTTTCTGGAAGTGCTGATGACTTTTGGCAGCGTATCTCCAAGTTCTCCCTGTTTCTTTTCTCTATTTTTTTCTGTATATTTTCGTCCTCTCCTTGATATGCATGTTGGCTTCTGTATTTATAGGGGTGTGAGGGTGCAGGAAGACAAAGGTTTAAATGACCTTGATTAAGTGTTTGACAGCCATGAATGAGAATTCGTAACGTTGATTATATGTTTGAAAGCCATGAATGAGAGTTCGTAACATTGGCTAAACACATGGGATCTTGTCCCTTTTTGAATTTTGAATGACATGTAACTGGCCTTCGAATGCTCCCTTTCGAATGGGCTGATGGCCTCCTTCGAATGCTTTTCGAAAGCTTCTTCGAATGGACCTTTTGAATGTTTCTTCAAATGGATCTTTTTGGAATTCCAATCGAAGGACACTGTTATAATGCCAATCGAAGTACTTATCCATAATGCCAATCGAAAAGCTCCTTCAGAATACCAGTCGAAGGGTCTTTCAGAATGCCAATCGAAATCCTTGACATAATGCCAATCGAAATGCTTGTCCATAATGTCAATCGAAGAGCTTGACAGAATTCCAATCGAAAGGCTCCTTCAGAACACCAATCGAAGGGTCTTTCAGAATGCCAATCGAAATGTACTTAAAGCACCACTCAAAAATTTTCCTTTTCCTTAGGCAAGAGTTTGTGATCAACCATGCAGGGGGGAGACTTTGGGAAACATGAGAGGGCAAATTTTGGGGTACAACAAGGGGGATATTGCTCAAAAATAAACCCTAAAACTATTATTACAACCAAATTGAAATATTGCACAAATAAATAAATAGACAAATATTTAAATATGCAAATAAATATAAATATGCAAAAGGATGTTTTTTGTATTTTATTTTATGTATGTAAAATATGTTAGTTTTGTCTAAAAATAATAAGAAAATAAATGATTATTTTTGAAAGGGTGGAAACCCTAGTTTTTGTTTTAAGAAATATATATGTATTATATTATTTATTTATGTATAAAAAAATAAATAAAATATATACAAAAGTGTTAAAAAATTAAGATGTGTGAGAAAATATTATTTATGTGTATAAATAATATTAAAAAAATATAATATTTTTATAATATTTACAAGTTTTTTATTTAAGAAAATAAGAGTATATCATTATTAATAAATTATTTCTATGTCCAAAAAAAAATAAAAATAATAAAATAAAAAGTTAAAAATTAAGAGAATATTTTTTGTGATTTTAAATATTTAGAAAAATAAATAAAAAGTCAGAAATGTAAAAGAAATAAAAAAAATATACAAAAATAATCAAATGGGCAAAGGGGTTGCAGAAAGCAAGCTAGGGGGTGCAAAAAGTAGAAACAAGCCAAGCCCAGCCCATTTCCACTTCATCCCTGTCCTCCAGAAACAAAAAAAAACGCGCGCCTTGTTCAAATCTGGAACTCCTGCATACGTGCTCAAAAACAAAAACTTACAACATGAAAGTTATAGCTCTTGATAACACAATTCTAACCATGTAAAAAACTTGATCTAACTCTCAAAGACCAGAGGGAATTTCATTGGCCCTAAATCTTGACCTAGTTTTTTCAGTAAGTTCAACTATCCAATACTCCTAGCTCAGTTAACATAAATGAATTCTAAGCATATGTACAGTTCAAGGACAATGAGGACTACATTTTTGCTTCACAAACCTAAGCCTAATGATTCCTAAATAAGGAGATAGAAGTTTGAAATTTACCTGTTTCAGTAAAGCTCGAGTATGGCAACGCAGCAACTTTCAGTGAGGCCTGAGGTTCTTTTGAGCTTGCTTGATGTTCCTTTAACCTTCCCCAATGCTTGGCTTGCTTTGAAATGGCCTAAATATGCTTGTAGAACTCAACCTGCAAAGCTTCAAAGCAAAAATGGTGAAGTGTGAAAATGGAGTTACAGTGGCTTGAGAATGGTTGGGATAGTTTAGGTATGTTGTATGGAGTGTGTTGGAAATGGTTTGGGACAAAACGCACGAGTGGAAATGGTTTTGGCTTCTGATTTGCAGAACTTGCCCTGTTTTGGGCAGAAATGAAGTTTTGGTGTTTAAGGGTGTTTGAGAGCTTATGGAATCGTGTTCTAGGCTTGGTGTGATATGCTGAAGTTGTTTGAAATGTGCACAAGACTTGGTTATATCAGATTGAAGAGTTATGGACCTTTTGCATAATGACTTGGTTTTGAAGTAAAAGGTGAGGTTGACAATGCCAAGGGTTGTACTTGCTAGTTTGGGGCCTGCTAAGAGTTGGTGTACCTTGCCCTAAGTTCGTGGATGTTGTTTGCTTCAAGAACTTTGGTCCATGGCTCAAGAAATACAATTTGACATAAAGCATGCTTTATGTAAATGGCATTGTTAACTTTTTGCCAAAAATGGATTAAACCTTTGTATAATGCTTCATAGATCGGAATAAAGCCTTAATCAAATGTGTTTACATTTAATTTATGAGTTTGGAAGGGTTTAAGACCTGTAAAACAAGTACAAGCAAGGTTTGGACAGATTTTGCAACTTGTAGCATGGTGTAAAATGCCTTGGCCAAAAGTGATAATTTGCCATTTTCAAACTTTCGATTCTCCCTAACCACAAATGATTTTGGAGAGTTCTTGAACATTTTGAAAAGCTTGTAACATGCTCTACAATCCATCTTTGAAATTCATTTTGAGATTACACTTGGAACTATATGAAAAATTGCCATGAAGATAGGTCAAAATCCTGCCTAAATTAGGGCAAAATTTCACTAAGTTAAAAGTTTCATGGACCCTTGTTCACAAAATCATAACTTGAGATCCAAGAATCTTTTGGGAAAACTTTATAAACAAAAGTTGTAGATTTTGTGGAGGAATACAACTTTCATGTTGGAAGTTTTGTTTGAATCCAATTGCATCATGGTGAAAAAGTTGGGAAACATTGGGAAAAAATAAGAAATTTTCATAACTTAGAAAATTTCTAAGTTATGAAAATTTTCCATTTTAAACCCTAATTTTCAAAATTAGGTTTCTTGGTGAAAAGGTTTCATGTTTTGACACATCTTGATGAAAAATGACCCTTGGCACTTGATTTTGATAAAAAAGTCAAAGTTTGACTTTTCAGTGTACAGTTGATTTTTGATCAGTTGACTGGAAAATTCACCTGTCAATCCAATGTGTTTGAGATCTTTTGAACCTTGTGATTAGGTCAAGATGATGCCATTGAGTCCTTGAAACTATGATTGAACCCAATTTGCCATTGTCTAGGTTAAAAATCAGAAATTGCCCTTCTACAGTCAAAACTCTAAAAATGACCATTTTGCCCTTTTGATGATCTGATCAAATTTCTTGAGGAGTTGTGGTCCAAACTTGATCAAATGGTTCATATGAGTCTATAATGTTGATGTGGATCAAAAATTATGAGGTTTGATTGTAAATTGGCCACAATTGACCTTTTCCCTAATACAGTTGTTTTTTAGGTCAATTGTCCAATTGACTAGGCAAAAATTTGATTTCAAGGCTTGAAACTTGGTATGGGGAATCTTAGGAGTCCAACATGAAGTATGAAAGTCACATGAGGCATTGAAAGTCCAAAAATACTTGTGCAAACTCAAACCCTAGTTTCAGGTCAACAGTGCAAAGAGATTCCTTTGCGAGTGCCCGTATACCTGTTGTTGAGGAGGACTATGCCGGAGAATGCTGGTCTCTGTCGTGGTAGAAATAGAATTTTAGGAGCTTCAGTCGTCCGTTATTCTACTGGGGAATCATCTCTTGGTTGAAGAGGTGAAAATGAACTGCTATCTGGTCGTGCTCCAGGCTTTACAGTGACTTACCGGGGGGGATGAGATTAAACTTGCTATCTGGTCATTCTCTAGGCTTTACAATTTCTCAATTCTTATCTGGTCGTACTCCAGGATTTAGAAGGAATTAAGTTGCTATCCGCTCGCCTCCGGGCTTCAACTTGAATTTAAAGCACACTAATATCCGGTCGATTCCGGGCTTCTTAGTAATTAGCCAAGTAAACTTCTATTTGGTCAAAATCCAAGCTTCACAGTGTACCTCACTGTTATCTGGTCAAAATCCAGGCTTCACAGTCTTGTATTGCTATCTGGTCGAAATCCAGGCTTCACGATACCTTACTTCCTATCTGGTCAAAATCCAGGCTTCAGAAGAAAATCAAATGGTTATCTGGTCGCCTCCGGGCTTCCCTTTGATTTTGGGGCTTACTAATATCCTGTTGAATCTGGGTTTCAAAGTAATTGGCCGAGTAAACTGCTTTTTGGTCGAAATCCAAGTTTCACAGTGTACCTCACTGTTATCTGGTCAAAATCCAGGCTTCACAGTGTTTTGTAGAGATCAAGATACTATCCGGTCGAACCCGAGCTTCATAGCTTGAATTTAAGGTGTACCATAATCTGGTCGATTTCAGGCTTCATGGTGCTTTATACTGCTATCTGGTCGATTCCAGGCTTTACGATAATTTGTTGGGGATTCAACTATTTTCCGGTCGATATCAGGGCTTCATAGTATGGCGGAGAAAAAATCAAGATATTATTCGGTCAAATTCGGGCTTCAACTTGAACTGGAACAGGAATCTGAGCATTGATTTGAATAAGCAATAGAATAGCATCCGTGTCTGGAGCATCTCTAAACTGTATTTGAACTTTAAATATTTGTTATAGATAGCTGTTAATTTTATCCTGAAAAGGATAAAACGTTAGTTGAAACACAAAGTTATGTTGCATGAAATGTATGATGCAATAAATGTATTTTATCAATGTTTATGATATATGAATGTAATGTATGCGCATGTAAGCTTATTAGTTGTCTTGCTGAGGAAAATAAATCCTTGATAGCTGGAGATAATAAAATCTTTGACTGCTGCCGGGGAAAATAAATCCTTGACCGCTGCTGGAGATTCAAAACCTTTGACAACTTCTGTGGGGATGTGAGAATCCTTCACGACTTTCTTTGGGATATAGGGATCCTTCAAGTCTTGAGGTTGGAGTACTGACAAAATATGTTGTGAGAAAAATGCCAAGTGCTGTTTGAGAAACCTGCTTGGGGAGTCCCGAGAACCTTGATGACTGTGGTTGGGGATTGAGAATCTTCAATCTGCTAGGAAATAAAAATAACTCTGCAGGGAGAAAGTTTATTCTGTTGGAGAGTAGTAAAAACTCTGTGGGGAATAGCTATACTGCTGGAGAGTTTTCAAGAGTTTGGGTTGTATGCCAATCTACTGGGGAATTATCCGAAGCTATCATCTGGTTAGCTATCAGGCTTCAAAGCAACTTGCTGGGAAATTATCAGATAACTTACAGGGAAATTATCTGGTTTTAAGACAACTCTCTGGGGAATTGGAGGAAACTGGAGGGTTTTCCACCGGGGTTTAAAGGTTGAAGTTTTAGACTCCGTTGGGGAAGAAAGTTTTATCTTTGTTGAGGATCTGTAGCTCAAAGTTTTTGGCTCCGCTGGGGATTGGGAGTTTGAAAACTTAGCTCTGATGGGGATTTCAAAATTTGACTCCGCTGGGGATGTGTACTTCAAGGTTTTAGCTCTGCTGGGGACCTAGATGATGTACTGCAGGGGATTTCTCCTGGAAAAGCCTAAAGACGTTTTCCTATACTTTCAACCTATCAGCATTTATTCTTTCCCATTTCATTTTATTTGTAAACAGTGATTATATTCAAATGCATATGCTCATTTAATAAATCATTGGACGTTTTCAAATAAAACACAAGTGTAAAAAGAAAGAAAAGGCAAATAGTTTTCTGCACTTTGAAGTATCTTTGTATTAACTTTGTGTAAGTATTTTGTACAAAGGAGACAGACATCCTAGTAAGAGAATGTTGTCATAAAAAATGAGAAAATTTTATACAAAGAAAGATGGCTATGTGTAAAAAAAATTCATGGGGTTCCCATTCTTCTATAGCCTTCGTAACTCTGGATATCTTGTCCAATCGTTGCTTCGACTGAAGATGATTGAATTGATCAGAAGTCTGGAGCTTGTCTGTGAAGAGATTGTCCTTAAAGTGATCCGACGAGACATAGTCATACGCTTTAATTCCCTAACTTTTGCCTGGACCGCCCTTTCGGGTTTTCGATCCACCGGGAAACCCTTTTTTGCCCAAGTCGCCCTTTCAGGTTTTCAACTTGCCGGGTGTACAAATTTTTTTATTTATCCATAAATTTTGCCTGAACTTCCCTTTCGGGTTTTTGATTCACCGGGATGCCCATTTTTGCCCAAGTCGCCCTTTCGGGTTTTCAACTTCCCGGGTCATTTATGCGTAGTATCTTTTGACTATGTCTGCGTTCGCAGGGTGCGGCAGGTCGTCGCCGTCCATGGTGGTTAATATCATTGCCCCACCAAAAAGATGTTTTTGATCTCAAATGGTCCTTCGTAAGTAGGAGTCCATTTTCCCCTGAGATCACTTTGCAGTAAGATGATCCGCTTGATTACAAGATCCCCGACTTGATATACTTGTCACCTGACTTTCTTGTTGAAAGCCTTGATCATCCGTTTTTTATACGTCTGACCATGGCAAACAGCAGTAAGTCGCTTCTCGTCAATCAAGTTAAGTTGATCAAGCCGGGTCTGAATCTAATAGTCTTCACTCAAACCAGCATCCTTCATGATTCTCAAGGAGGGAATCTGAACCTCGATAGGTAAAACAGCTTCCATGTTGTATACCAAAGAATAGGGTTTTGCCTCAGTTGATGTACGCGCCGTGGTACGGTACCCGTGGAGAGCAAACGGTAACATCTCATGCCAGTCCTTGTAGGTGACTGTCATCTTTTATATGATCTTCTTGATATTTTTGTTTGCAGCTTCGACAGCACCGTTCATCTTTGGCCGATAGGGAGATGAATTGTGATGTTGAACCTTGAACTGCTCGCACAAGGCGGTGATCATAGTATTGTTAAGGTTTGTACCGTTGTCCGTGATGATCCTGTCGGGGATACCGTACCGAAAAATGAGGTTCTGCTTGATGAAGCGGGCAACCACATTCTTTGTAACGGATGCGAAGGAAGCTGCTTCGACCCATTTGGTGAAGTAATCAATGGCCACCAGAATGAAGCGGTGTCCATTGGATGTTGTAGGCTTGATCTCTCAAATCATGTTGATTCCCCACATAGCGAATGACCAAGGAGCTGTTAAGACATTGAGAGGAACTAGAGGTATATGTACCTTGTCCGCATAGATTTGACATTTGTGACAAGTACGGGAATGTTGATGGCAGTCAGCTTCCATGGTAGACCAGTAATAGCCTGCCCGTAGAATCTTCTTAGCCATCGTATGTCCGCTAGAGTGAGTGCCAAAGGTACCATTGTGCAGTTCAACCATGATCTGTTCAGCTTCAACCTTGTCTACACAACGGAGCAGAATGAAATCATGATTGCGCTTGTATAAGATGCCATTACTCAGAAAGAACTTGGCAGAGAATCTCCTTAAGAACTTTTTGTCATTGACTGGAGCTCCTTCAGGGTATTCTTGCGCCTCGAGATACCTTTTGACTTCGTGAAACCAAGGTCGGTCCACTACTTCTTCGGTATTAATCTCGTGACAATGTGCAGGTTCGTCCATCCGTTCAATGGTGATTTGGGGAGCCTCATTATCCCAGTTAAGTTTAAACATGGATGACATTGTAGCTAGAGCATCCGCCAGCTGGTTCTCTTCTCGCGGGAAGTGCTCGAAGGTAATCTGCTCGAAATGAGGTAACAATGTTAGGACATGTTCTTTGTAAGGGATGAGGTTAGGATGTTTAGTATCCCACTCTCCTTTGATTTGACTGATAACCAAAGCTGAGTCCCCAAACATAATCAGAGATTTGATTCCCAAGTCAATTACAGCCTTGAGACCAAAGATATAAGCTTCATACTCGGCCATGTTGTTGGTGCAGCTGAAGCAAAGTCGGGCAGTGAAAGGTGTATGGCAACCTTGTGGGGAGATGAGTACCACGCCGATATCGTTGCCAAGTGCATTGGAGGTACCATCAAAGTACAGGGTTCATCGGGATCCTTGTTCAGGTCTGTCATACGGTCTATTCTCTTCAATGTTGTCCAATGTCATGATATCCTCGTCGGGGAAGTCAAACCTCATGGATTGGTAATCTTCGACATCTTGATGGGCCAGATGGTCATCTAGTACACTCCCATTTATAGCTTTTTGGGTCGTGTACTGTATGTCGTATTCGGTCAAGATCATCTGCCATCTAGCAATTCTTCCGGATAGAGCAGGCTTCTCAAAGATGTACTTGATCGGATCCATCTTAGATATCAGCAAAGTGGTATGAGTCAACATATACTGCCTTAGCCGGCGAGCAGCCCATACCAAAGCGCAGAAAGTTTTCTCGAGCAGTGAGTATCGGTTCTCACAATCGGTAAACTTTTTTCTAAGGTAATAAATGGCATTCTCTTTTCGGCCAGACTCGTCATGTTGGCCCAGTACACACCCCATTGAATTATCCAAAACGGTCAGATACATGATTAGCGGTCTTCCTTCGACGGGAGGCATTAAGATAGGAGGTTCTAGCAAACACTCCTTGATTTTATCGAAAGCAACTTGACAGTCATCATTCCATTTAACCACCTGATCTTTCTTCAATAACTTGAAGATTGGCTCACAGGTAGATGTTAGGTGAGAAATGAACCTTGCAATATAGTTTAGGCGTCCCAAGAAACTTCTGACCTCCTTTTCAGTGCGAGGGGCAGGCATTTCTTATATAGCTTTGACTTTGGCAGGATCAACCTCGATGCCTTTGTTGCTAACAATGAAACCCAAGAGTTTATCAGACCTGACTCCGAAAGTGCACTTGTTAGGGTTTAATCTGAGCTTGTACTCCTTCAACCTGACAAATAGCTTTTGCAAATGGTTGAGGTGTTCTTATTTCGTTTGTGATCGGGCTATCATGTCATCTACGTAGACCTCTATCTCATGATGTATCATATCATGAAACAAAGCTACCACTGCGCGCTGATAGGTTACCCCAGCATTCTTCATTCCGAATGGCATCATTTTATAGCATAACGTACCCCATTGTGTAACAAAAGTAGTTTTCTCCATGTCCTCTGGGGCCATTTTGATCTGGTTGTACCCTGAGAATCCGTCCATGAAAGAAAATACCTTGTGCTGAGCTGTATTGTCAACCAAGATGTCAATGTGCATGTGATACGGTGGGAGAACTGACTTAAGGTTTTGCGTTTGTGTTCGCACTTGTACGGTTTAGCAAGAGTCGCCACCGACTTTTTATTTTATCCAAAGGAAAGGTCAAAAAAGCACAGGAAAGACCTTTGAGATGTTTTCTTGGGTTCGGGGGGTAGATTATGAAAAGGGAAGGTGCTAGCACCCTTTTCATCCATGGTTTTCCATGGGCTCTTAGTTACTTGTTTAGATCACTTGCTTTTGCTTTTCAATTATTTGAAATGGTGCTTTGTGTGTGGTTTTGAAAATGTTTTTAAAAGAGGCCTTGTCTAGGCAACCTTTGTAACAATTCTTGTTTGAATGTTTTACAAAAGTGTTTGTCTTTTGAAAAGATGTTTCAATGTTTGAAAGTTTGATTTGGGAAAAATTTTTGAAATGTGTTGTGATGTGTTTTTGAAAATAGCAAGGATATTTTGCAAGAGAACAAGTAACTAGGAGTTGTCTACCCTACTCAAAGATCTTTCCTACATATTTTCAACCCTTTGACATTGTTGTTTTACCATTGTATTTGGTAAACAACCTTGTGTTTGGATGTTAAACGGGACAGGCGTGAGTCAATTATACAATCATTGAAAGTAACTTGTGAGACGCTCTAACAATTTTGTAAGGGACGAGATCGTTTTATCGAAGGCAACATCGAGGGTCATCGAGGGACTACGATCTTTGTTTATCAAAAGGTCATTTGCTAAAGTGTCTCATATTCGAGGGACAAGATTGTACTTCTGAGGCAACAAGCGAGGTTACCCTAGAGGTGCACGTGTGAGAAGTGTGTTGATTTCAAGTTATTTATTCTTGGATTAGGTCATCTAGCGATTGATTTTTGAATCTTGCCATACATGCCTAATTACTACACAGTATATCGAAAGCGATAAATTGCGGGAATTAAAAGTCTAAGCTATTACAAAAGTATCCGGGAATGGGGGGTACAATTATTACAAATAGGGATGAGTCACATAAATATAGAAATGTCTAAATATTACAACCAAATTGAATTGTTGTGCGATTTAACATAAAGTTATGACAAATTATGAAATAAAGAAATCAATAAAGTATAAAATGCATGTATTTACTTGAAAAGAGAGAAATAAGATCTATTCTAAAAAAAAGATTAAAAATTATTATTATTCCTTCTTGTATTTTATTAATTATGAGCTATCTTTTAAAGAAAGAAACTAAATTAAATTAAATGTTTTTTTAGTGTTTTTATTAAGTGTAAGAAAATTAATAAAAAGAAAATAATAAAAGAAAACTAATTAAAAAAATCAAATTAATTTTACAAGATGAAGTTTTAAAAAAAACATTAGTGTATTATTAACTAAAAGAAAAGAAAAGAAAAGAAAAGAAATTAAATTAAACATGAATGAAAAATGGGCTTAAGATTTTAAATGGGGTTAGGCCCAAAGGTACATTGTTATTGCTGAAATAAAAAAGGCTTGATGAGGGGGGTGGCGAGCTAGCAATTACGTGGGCTTAAGGCTTTGCAATGGAATGGCCCAATACACATTGTTACCTAATTTCTGATTAGGGTAAAACGCAATTAGGGTTTGTTGTTGTTCTTTCACAGCGGCGCCGTTATCTCTCTCGTTCTCCCTCACTCGTTCATCCTTCTCACTCTATCGTCCCTGTCCCTCTTTGTAAACGGAACTATTCTTGGCCTCTCTAACTCAATTTGGTTCGTGTTCTTCTGGAAACCCTAGGTTATGATTTGAACTTATCTAAGGGTTTGAAGTGTGTTTTGATCTGATCTTCTCCCCCCCCCCCCCAATTCTCGTCACCAGAGCACCCCTCGCTCTCTTCCTAACCATGCTCAAACAATTTCTTTCATAAAAAAGGTGATGTTCTATTGGTTTTGAATGTTGAACGATTTTTGTTTTTTTATTAATCTTGTTCATGTTTGACTTGTTAATCTATTATGCTATGCTTTGAGATGCAGGAAACGGTTTGAAAAGACACATACCTTTGGACCTTTTGCAAAGTGGAAAAGGATGTAGGGCTGAGTTGATGGTGCTCCTTGGAGGCCAGAAATGGGGAGGAAAAGAAATGATGACGTACGTGAGTTCTTTCTGGTAACCTTTATGTCCCTTGAACTGTGAATGCTGATGATGTGGTATTTCTGATTGTTAGATTTCTTCGTGCTTCGTTGGATATTGGTTAATGATGATGATGCTTCTGACTTTGTTATTTCTTTCCTCTCTCTTGAACTTGAATGATGATGGTGTTTCTGACTTCGTTTTGGTTACAGTTTGAATGTCTGGAAATTGTTATGTTTTTGTTGAAATGGTTTCAGTTTTGGTTGTATTGAACATGATTTGTGACAGTGGAAACTTGGTTTGGCCCTAGTTTAGAATGGTTCTGCAGGTTTTGGGTTTTTGAAATGAGTTGCAAGTTTTTTTGTGTTCTTGAACTGAGTTATGCAGGTTATGAGCTTTTTAGAACTGGTTGTGCAGTTTTGAATGTTTTGGATAGGGTTTTGATGGTTATGGTGATTTTAGGTTTGCTATGTTTTGCAGTTTGAATGTGCAGGTTTTGGTTATTTTTGATACTGGGTTTTACAGGTTTTGAGAAATTAGTTTGACAAAATGTTTTTGTGGACAGTTTGCAGGCCTTGGTTTTACAGTTTGTAGGCTTTGGTTTTTGTGGTTTGTTTGACAGTTTGGTTAGGCTTTGGTTAACAGGTTTGAAAATTGGTTCTGCAGTTTTGTTTTGGGTTGATGCAGGGAGTTTTGATTAGTTGTTGAAAATGGCTTTACAGCCCTGATGCCTTTTTGACAGTCCTTTGGTTTGGGGACTGTTTGAGGATTTTTTGGAAGTTTTGAAAACTTAATGTTTTTGGAGGTTTGTTCTGCTTGTTATAGTTTTTGTTTTTATTTTTTGGACCGGGTTACAGGTTGAAGGGTTTTGGAGAGTTGTTCTTGTAGTTTGGTTCTGCAAGTTTGAAATGTTTTGGTTGTCAAAAATGCTCTCTTTTTTCTTACAGTTTTTCTACTGTTATATCTTTTTTCTCTTTGACAGCCTGTGGGTAGGATGGCCAAGTTGTACCTTTTGTGCAGTTCCAACAAAATAGGTGATATCTTTTCTCTCTCTCCTCTCTCAATGATAAAAGCAAAAATGCTTTTTCACCTTTTTCTGAAAAGCTTGCCCAAAACTTGGAAAATGATGAAAAGCTATATGAAACAATCCCCCCTTGCTTGTTATTTTGGTTTACCATACTGTTTTCTTTCTTCTGTTGTTTGTACTTGCCATGTTGCATTGTACTTTTTTTGGCTTCTGTCTAGTTTGGCCTTGTTGAGTTTGCCTTGTTCAGTTTGGCTTTATTCAGTTTGGCTTTATTCAGTTTGGCTTTGTTGCATTCAGTTTGGCGCCTTGTTTGCTTGTTTGTGTTGTTTCGACAGCATGCTGTAGTTTGAAATATGTGTTGCATTTGGACCATTTGCTTTGCATTCTCTTTTACTTGGACGGATTGCATTTTTATTTTTCTTTTTGTGAACCAAGAAGAGTAATCTTCTTGTGATTTGCAAAGAGAAAAATAAAAACGTGATGAATTGAAAATAGCCCTCTGATTCCAAACGGCAAACTTTAATGATGAACATTTTTTCTTTCCTTTTTTTTTTTGAAATTTTTATTCATGTTCAATTAACTGTACTAATCTTTTTTCTGTCTTTCTTTCATGTGAGCGCAAACTGGATGGTGGCAAAGCAGAGAAAGCAAGAGACTTTGTAGCAAGCATGGAAGCAATGGAAGCTTAGTCATCCTTAGGCTTAGATTCAATTCTTTGTAACTTAGAGAGATTTTCAATCAGTTATATTAATTTATTTTTCAAGTACGATAAGTTGTAAAACCTAAAGCATTTGAATAATAAATTGTTTTTGTAATAACATCTGAAATAAATGAAGAAAGTCTTTATGAGATAATCTGATGTCCAATAAAATCCATTACTGTTAGTAACTTGTAATTCTCTCTTTATGTCTTCACTGGTTCTTTAAGATTCCTGATTAAAATAACTGAAACTGCATTCCAATAATTCCAATCCAGATAACTTAAACTCCAAGTAATCCAATAACTCTGTAATCTTGCAACTGTATTCCAGTCAAAACACGCATTGTCTATTCCATAAACAAGCAAATGTTTATTCCATAAACAAACGAATGTTTTAAAAGACGCAATTTATCTGGTTAACCTGGATCAAACAAACACTGCCTTTTTTCCAGTAAATTTGAGAGAGCATGAAAATATGTGACAACCAATTGACTATCTGAGAATTCAGTTTCTTCTGAGAAATGCGAGAAAAACCCTAATTCCTGATTTACTGCCATAGGAGAAAATTTGTCTGATCGATTCCTGAGCCATTCTTGAATACCTGAGAAACCCCAGGGTTGTGATTTTCTGTGAAAAATGGGAGGGCAAATTTTGGGGTACAACAGTGCGGAAGTGGAAAGTCATCTTTAGGGCTGGCCCTGTTTAAGTCTCTGTAATCCACGCACATTCTGACTTTGCCGTCCTTTTTAGGCACGGGCACAATGTTAGCAGCCCATTGTGGATAGGATGTAACAGCAAGAAACCCAGCATTGAACTGCTTCATAACTTTAGCTTTGATCTTTTCAGACATATCGGGCCTCATTCGGCGGACTTTCTGTTTAATTGGTGGACAGTCTTCTCTTATAGGGAGATGGTGAACCACAATATCTGTATCAAGTCCCAGCATGTCTTCGTATGACCAGGCGAAGATCTCAACATATTCATTCAACAGTTGAATTAAGCGCTCTTTGACACTTGGCTATAGGTTGGCACCCACTCTGACTTCTTTTCTGTCTTCATCAGTACCCAAGTTGATTGTCTCTAACAGCTCCTCATGAGGCAGAATAGCCCTTTCTTCCTATTGTAGCAGTCTATCCAATTCTCCAAGCACTTCACAGTCTTCATCACCTTCATATTCGACATGGTAGACCAGATCTTCAGAGTCACTGAAGGTCATAGCAGAATTGTTACCCATGGAATCCGGAATGGAAGGGTACCTGCATTTGTGAGTGTGGGTGTGTGTAAGGGATAGCCACCTTTAAACAAATAAAATGTAAAAATAAATAAAATGAACACAAAAGTTTATATGTGAAAACGTCCATGATTCATTAAAATGGCATATGAAGATGAAAAATCAAACCCTTACAAATGGACCTATGTACCTCGGGTAAGGCACAAGGTTAAAAGTGTACGAATTTTTTAAGAATTATTACAAACCAACAGAAATGTTTGAAAGATAAATTACTAATTTATGAAAGTAATGGGAATAAAGTCCTTCGCCTCCCAGTTGTTCATTCCTCCGTCAACAGTGGGGAAAATCCAGTCTTCCAGGTTGCTCTCCTCTTCACTATCCTCCAAAACATTGACTCCATGATGGGTGATCTTCACTGGTGGTCCTCCGGCCTGGGAGCAGTGTGCAGCATTTTGAGCAGAAGCAGTGAAACCCAAGCCAAATTTATCAAATTTGAAAGGAAAGTTGGGAAGCTTCCCTCAGATTGTGCTTCCTCTTTCTTCAATCACAGCCTTTGCATCTTTGAGAGACGACATCCGCGGTGGAGGCCTGGTAACCATGGGTACATAAGACACTATCTTGGTTGCTGTAATCTCTTCAAAAACTTCCTCTAAGTGTTGGAAAGGGGTTTTTATGAATTCGCCATCTAATTCCACATAGCGGAAAGAATTAAGATGGCTTATCATATATTCCTCTTCACCGAGAACAGTTACAATTTTCCCCTGGACAGGGTACTTGAGCTTTTGATGCAGAGTAGAAGTGAAGGCTCCAGCATGGTGAATCCAGGGTCTCCCCAACAAGCAAGAATAGGAAGGAAGGATGTCCATCACATAAAATGTGGAGTTGAAGGTTTCAGTTCCCACTTTAATCGGGATGTCCACCTCCCCGTGGACCATCCTTTTAGAACCATCAAAGGCCCTGACGATGATGTTGCTGGGTTTCAGGGTTAGGCCTTCACAATCTAGCCTATCCAATGCCTTCTTTGGCAAGACATTCAGCAAAGAACCAGTGTCTACCAGAACGTGTGCCAGAGTAGTCCCTCTGTATTCCACCGAGGCATACAAAGCGTCATTATGTTTTCTCCCTTTAGATGTTAAATCGGCATCGGAGAATCCTAGACCATTGTCAGCTGTTAGGCAAGCTACACATTCTTGGAACTGATTTGTAGAGGTTTCTTGTGGCACATGGGCCGTCTTCAAAAATATGATCAGAGCTTTAGCACGAGCTTCTGAACAAAGCAGCAGGGCCAACATTGAGATCTTTGAGGATGTTTTCCCCAGTTGTTCCACAACATTATAATCGCTTTTCTTGATTATTTTCAAAATCTCTTCCATTTCTTTTTGAGAGGTCTCAGGGATGATCAACGGCTGAGCCCTCATCCTGACGGGATCTTCTTGGATCCCTTTCCCTCTATCATCAGCAACAGCAGGGGGACAACTTCAAGAGTTACAACTTCTTCAATAATTGGAGTTCTCGCAGATATGTTGATCGGTACAGGAGTGACCTTAGGAGTGGCTGAGGGTCCGAAGATTGCCTTTGGAGGGGAAATCTCCAGAGAGAAAATTCTTCCACTGTGGGTGATTTTACTTGGTCCGGAAATGTTTCCAATGTCGGAAGTCTCTTCATCAAAACTCTCTTCAGTTGATTCAAATTGTTTAACATTGTGGTAAAAGATCTCTCCCCCATAGTTCCACGATATTGATTTGTTGGACTTGTACGGGATAGGCCCGGGCATGGTTATCTTCAAAGGTGCAATCTTCGGATCAGATGTAATCTTAATAGGTCTTTTGGATACTGTTGTACCCCAAAATTTTCCCTCCCATATTTCTCAAGACATGTCAAGAATCATCTCCAAGTTGTTCAAAGTGGCTCAAGAGTTGGACAGTCAAATCACCTCCTAAGGCAGTCAAGTCAAATTAGGGTTTTGTGTTGCATTAAGGTCCTCATATTCAAATGGCCTCAAATTCTTCCCAATGTCTTAATATGTTCTTAAGTTCATCCATGTCAAATTTCAAGCCTTGCAGAGGAAGTTTGGTCAGTCAATTGCTCAAGAGGCCCAAAAATCGACTGTGCTATGGCAAAAGTCAAATGTGTCCCAAATACAGTCAAACCTCAAGATTTTTTTGTCAACATTCTCATTTTGAAGGATAATTCATCATTTGTTCAAGGGTTGATCATGATTCATCAAGTATTTCTCAAGATTCATCAAGATTCAAAAGTTGCTAAATTAGGGTTTTGTAGGAAAAGTCAACTCAACTTTGACCAAGCATAACCTTCTCATACATTATGAGAAATGACCCATCCAAAGCTCATTTTGAAGAGGATGGAATTTCCTACAATCCATCTTCACACCCCAAGATCAAGAAATTATCTCACAAAAAGTTACTGATTTGGACATTATAGGTCATTTTTGAAAGTCAACAAAAACACCTTTTTTCCAAAGCTTATAACTTGAGCATGGAAGATCAAAATGAGATGAGACAAAAATTGTTGATTAAAGGATATCTCAAGGTTTCTAAAAAGTCCAAGAACACCTCCAAAAGTTCAAAATTGAGGAAGTTATTCATTGTTGAAGTTGGGAATTTTTCCAAATTTGCCAAAAGTCAACTATCCTCAAAACTCCAATTTTTGACAAAAGGGCCCACTTTTTTCCACTTGATATGGTCTTGTCATGCCAGACACGTGTCGCATATTTGATTACATGGCCATTCATTTATTTTTTCTATTTTATTTAATTTTTATTGATTTAATTCATTTTTAATCAATATTAAATCAAATAAAATCTAAAAATTGATGAAATAATATCTTTGTGATTTGTACAACTTTCAATTATCATCATGAACCAAATCAAATTCGTATCAAGCTTGGTTATGCAGAAAAAATCAGATTTGGCCTATATTTGGAAACTTGATAACGGTGATCATATCAAATCTCAAAACCTTGAATGCACTTGGATAAAAGCCCAACTCTTGACCTAATTCACTTCTAATATACATGTGCAAGCAAGCCATACCAAAAAACAGGCACAAAATACTGTTGAAACGGCCAGAAGAAGTTTGAGAAAAAGCTTGAAAAAGTGAAGATCGAAATCAACATTGGAGGCCAATTCAATCCAAAATCACAACGTGGTGTTCTTGCTTGCAATCTCCTGAAGCTATAGCAACCAAAGCCAAGGCTTGAAGCTATCTGAAAAGCGCTGTAAGTGTTCTTGAAAACGGATCTAAACATGAAATTGAAACCATTCATTCTTGCGTACTTTTGATAAACTATTGACATAATCTTGATCCTTATCAAATTTCTAACAAGTCTGCATCATTTAATTTCGTTTTCATGGCCTATAATCATGTACCCGAATCTAGGGTTTTATTGTGTCGTTTTTAGGCGTTTGAATTACAGGGAAAATTGGGCAAAAATAATGGTTACAGGGATGACCAGGAGGAAGAGACGAGTGCATTGATACTTTTAGGTTTCGTTTACATAGCCTGGAGAAGGTTTTTGAGATGCCCTACGAATCTTCCTGCGGATAAAAATCCGCAGATAAATAACCAGGGATGCGTTGGGGAAGACGATCACGTGGCTTGCATCCATTGGCTTGTTTGAATTGTTAGCGCGTTTTTTATTTTCTCAGCATATTAGTTGATTTTCCCATATATTATTTGTTTCCTATTTCAATAACAATTGAGCAAGCTGGTTGGAGTGGTTGGAGCGCTGGCATGTGAGCATTGGGACCTAGGTTCGAATCCCAGGTCCCCCAAAACCTTATTTGATTTTTTCTTCAGGTATTCATGTGCAATGCTTAGGGTGTGGTGCATCATATGCCTCTAGATCTCAGCTGCCAAGTGGACCACCAGGCAGATCCAGTGATCCAGATTGAAGGTTCACCATGGACTAGAGTCAACAAGCACGCGCTGGATTTCCAAGGTCAAACAGGCTGGCGTAATTGGGCCTGGGAATTTGCCAGATTCACCTCCTTTTCAGGCCCAAATCCCCCTTTTGGTTATTTCTTTTCTTTAACATTTTCTTTATTTATTTATTTTATTTTGTTATTCTTAATTAAAAAATTAATCAATTAACCTTTTTTTTCATAAAAAAATCAGAAACCACAAAAATAATATTTTATTAATTCCACTAATTTTATTATTTATTTTTGTAAATAAAAATTAATTTATTTATTTAGTTTTACTTAAGTATAATTTTAACATATTTTGCAATAAATTAAAATTGATTTAGAATTAGGTTTTAATATTTTTAACCATTCTTATTTTATTTCCTTAAATAATAAAAAAAACAAAAAAATATTTTCATTAATTAATTCAATTATTAATTTAGACTAATTTTTAATTCAAAAATAACAAAAAATATGCTTTATTTAATAAAAAGGGTCAAAACCCTAAGGCACTCCGATTTAATTTTCTCGCGCGCGAATTATTTTTGATCCATATTTCAATATTGTAACTGCTTCGGGAATGTAATAGTTTTTAACTTAGGACTTTATTTATTCATTTATCGTTTTTATTTACTTTTCGCAATTTAATTTTAAAAGGGTTTGTCTTTGGCGATGTAAATACCCGACGCCTTGTAATAGCTTAGATTTATTTTCCGCAATTTAATTTCCGCAACCATTAACTGTTAGATGTTTGAATAATAGGCAATGCATGACAAGATCAAATTTTAATTTAAAATCAACAGTAGCTCACCATTAATATGTACAAAGATAAATAACTGAAAAACGATACACTCGCACATGCGCACTCTTAGGGTACACCTCACTTGGTTGCCTCGAGCGTGGTCATTGAGTATAGGAAGTTTTAGAGGTCGCCCTCTTGTCCAAAGATCATAAGTTGCCTCGAAACGGTTGCCTCGGATAAAATGATCTAAGACATTAGGGTTACCGCTAAGGCGTCCTAACATTGCTTTAGTGACCACACGTCCCTTAATCGAATTGACCCGAAAACTCCAACGACGATGCTACCTACTCCTCAATAGTGGGATAGCATTGTCTAAAGGACATTTGCACAGTTTAATTCCTTTTTGAGTAGGTAGATGGTTCTTAAGTACTTTCTCCTTTTAAAACAAAACAAAACTTTTCGCACTTACACTCCTTTCAAACAAAAAACTCTTTTCAAACCCACAAACACAAAGAAAAGCAAACTTTTGAAAACACAATGAGCAAGTACCTAAGAGCCTGTGGATAACCATGGATAGAAAGGGTGCTAAGACCTTCCCTTTCTATAATCTACCTCCCGAACCCGAGAAATATCTCAAAAAGGAATTTTTTTGTGCTTTCGTCCTTTCCTTGTTGAATAAAATAAAAGACGGTGGCGACTCTTGCTTACCACGACATTTTGCGAAAACAAACGCAAAACACGAACCAGCATTCCAAAACAGTCAGTTCTATTCCCACCGATCACAGAACTGGCGACTCTGCTGGGGATATAATGTTTATAAGTGAGGTGTACCTTAGGATTAGATCACTATGTTTTCAATTGTATGCTTTGTATGCTTTAATTTTGTGGGCTTGTATCGAAGTTCTATAGATCCTAACCCGGATCTGGGGATACCCTTTAGGTAAGTAGCAATAAACTCTGAGGGATCTGTACAGCGTAGACCGATACAGATGAAACAGTAGCTACGTTGGTGTGGCACCTTGGTCTGTACCGATATCCCTTGTGTTGGAACAAGGAGAATATGGGTCTTCTAAGGAGTCATTAAGCACCAACTGACCTTAGAACCTTAAATTGACCAACTTGGCCATAGAACAGTAGCAGTATGCTACACTCATTGAGACTAAACTCTCGCGATGATTCCGGCCGCAAGAAAAGGTTGCTAAATTGGAATTATGACCGATTGAGGGTAGTCAGTGATATTGAGATCCTCTAGAACCCGGTTACTATTTTTTAGGACAGGTTTAAACCAACTGAACTGAAAGAGGGTAGTACCTAAGCTCCATGCCAGCCTGAAATCTAAGGGCTCTCAGTGTGACTTATGTGCCTTTACCATGTTTTCTTTTTGTGGATACTTGTGGTGTGCCTTTATCATGACATCATAACATTGCATACATCTTGCATAAGGACTAACCTATTTCAAGGACAAGAGGGTTTCATCTTTGCTCTGTTTTTTAGGTCATCATGATGCCCATGCGTAGGAATACTATCCGGATCAACTTTGTCCAAGTCCCTACCTTGATTAAAGAGTTGGTTGTCAGGATTCCATACACTACTTCCTTCATCAGAAGGCATGGTTCTCTTCTCAGTTTGGTCACCTCAAAGTTGGACGAACAAATGATGAATGTCCTGGTCCAGTTTTATGATCCGTTGTACCACTGCTTCACTTTTCAAGACTATCAACTGGTTCCTACCCTAGAAGAGTTCTCTGAGCTGCTCGGTATCTCTGTTTTGGAGAAGACCCTGTTTACTGGATGGGAGAAGACTCTTAAGCCCGAAGAAATTACTGCAGCCCTTCACTTGACCAAAGAAGAGGTAATGGCTAACTGGGAGACTAGAAGTGGAGCTAAGGGTTTTCTGACTAAGTTTTTGGTTGACAAAGCTAATTACTTCTGGGATAGCCTAGACTTTAAGGCTTTCGAGGATATTCTGGCTCTCTTGATTTATGGCTTGGTATTGTTTCCGAATCCATACACTTTTGTTGATATTAATGCCATAAAGATCTTCATCTCTCAGAATCTGATACCCACTCTCTTTGGTGATATCCTTCATCAGCTCTATGCTCGTACTGCCCGAAAGCAGGGAACTTTGATGTGTTGTTCTCCTTTATTGTCGAGGTGGTTTATTTCGCACCTCCCTAAGTCCGTGCTGAAGAACAAGGAAGGAATGGGCTGGGCTTATAGGGTGATGTCTCTTTCCAATAATGACATTATCTGGACTCTCAAAGGTATGGATGAGGTGATTGTTATTGACCGCTGTGGAGAGTATCCTAATGTTCCATAGATCGGAACCCATGGAGGGATTTCTTACAACCCATGCTTAGCTCTCCGTCAGTTTGGAAGAGCCAGAAGAGAAGGGCCCCATGAGATGTTGATGCCTCATATCATCTTTGATTTTCAGGGAGATAGCGACGAGCTGCGTCGTAGATTCATAAGGGCTTGGGACAGAGTTCACCAATCTGATCCACATGAATTGGGTCCAAATACTTCTCTGCCAATGGAGTCATATCTCAGATGGGTCCGCATCCGTGCCCAGAAGCTAGGTATGCCATATGAAGCTGTCAGACCTGTTACTCTTGAGGTTGCTAATGAGGAGGGGTTCTTCCAACTATTCTCCACCCGTATATGCCCACTGATATTGGGACACTTAAGAGGTCTTGGATGCAGTTGAGGGATGAACGGGATTTGTACCAGAAGAATTTCAATGAACAAGAGCAGAAGATCCAGAAGCTGACTAGGCAACTGGAGAACGAGCGGATCCTGAATGATTATGTCCGCACTGAGAAGAAGAGACCATGGGAGCATTGATGGACCTTTGTTGATTTCTTTTACATTTTTTATTTGCTTTTTAGTATTTCCATTCTTGTAACGCCTAAGGGCAATTTGTTGAACAATTTAAATTTTGAAGTTTAAATCTAATAAAGTGTGTTTTCGTTCTTGTTTACAAATTTGAATCTCAATTGTCTTTGAAATCATAAATCATACGCATTTCATCCCATGCACTTCATAAACAGGTACCCCATTACAGGTCTCTTATCTTCTTTGCTGTTTATTTCAGCAATCATCATGTCTACTGAACCTTCAACTGAGCAAGCTATCAAGGCCCTCCAGGCCCAGAATGCCCAATTTCAAGAGTTGTTCATGAATCTAGCTAAGGGTCAGCAGGACCTGAAGACCTTGATTCTGAAAGAGAAGAAGAAAAAGAAAAAGAAGACCATCTTGTTCAACACTGGACGCAGGTTTGGAAACGGGCTGCAGAATGAAGTTGATCTGACCACCTCATATGGAGGGAAAGATAGTCCACAAGAAAGGAGGGCTCCTAGCCCTATGGTCTCCGACAACGAAACGGACTATGATGAAGAACAATATCCTCCTACTGAAGATAAGTACAAACAGCTGGAAGACTGTTTGAGCGCTATGGAAATTCAGAAGGTGCCCGATATGGACTTTGGAGATCTAGGTCTATCCTCTGGGATGGTGATTCCCCATAAATTCAAGGCACCTGCCTTTACCAAGTATGACGGAGTTTCCTGTCCGAAGCTGCACCTCCGGTTATATGTGAGGAAGATTCAGCCTTACACTGCTGATAAGAACTTGTGGATCCATTTCTTTCAAGACAGTATCTCAGGGACTCAGCTTGAGTGGTTCTATCAGTTGGACGGAGCCAGTATCCGCAGCTGGGAGGATTTGGCTACTACATTTTACAGGCAGTATCAGTACAACTCCAACCTCGCTCCTACGCGTACCCAACTCCAGGGTATGTCAATAGGAACGGGTGAAGGATTTAAAGAGTATGCTCAGAAATGGAGAGACCTTGCCGGAAGGGTGTAACCACCTTTGGCTGATCGTGAACTTGTTGACATTTTTTTGGGGACCCTGTCTGGTCCATTCTTTAACCATCTAATTGGAAGCTCTTCATCTGGGTTTACAGATCTTATTTTGACTGGTGAGAGGATTGAAGCTGGTATTAAGGTTGGGACGATACAGAAGGGTGCCTCATCGAGCACTGAGAAGAAACCGTTTAAGAAAGAGTCCAGTGTTGTCTATAGTTCGAGAAGACAGAATAGACCTGAACACCGCCAAGCTGTCAATGCGGTTGTTATTTCAAAACCTGCTGGTGCTCCTCAGCATCACAATCAACAAAAGCACGAGAGACCTTGAAGGCAATTCACTCGTCTCAACATGACTATGTCTCAGATTCTGCCACAGTTGCTGAAGACCAATCTGGTGACTCTAAAAGAAGCTCCGAAGAATCCAAGTACCACATCACCAAAGTACAACCCTAATGCCCGCTGCTCTTTTCACTCTGATAGCCCGGGGCATAATACAGATGATTGTTGGGTTTTGAGGAACAGGGTGCAAGACCTAATTGATGCGAAGGAGATTGAGTTTGAGGCGCCCGAGAGGCCTAATGTTGTAACTGCTCCCATTCCCAAGCATGGAGTGAATACTCTAGAAGAGGACTTGTTTGTAGTTTTCGTGGATGATATTTCTACCCCTCTGATGACTATCAAGAAGAACCTGTTGCTAGCCAGTTTATTTCCGGGCTGTGGCGAAGGTTGCCATATGTTTTTGTTTTACCTACTAGTTGCCCATTTCTGAAGTCAGGTATCCAAAACCTGATGGATAATAAGGAGATCCTATTTGAGAAGATTGTTGTTCCTTCCATTCCTACTGAAGAAGTTGCCATCATTACCATTTTCAACAATTCTTCCAAGGCTCCCTCGAGGAAGCCTGTTAGAATTACATCTACTCCGAAGATTGCACCTGTGATTATCACTGTTACGGGGCCCATCCTCTAAACCTCTGACAAAGCTGTCCCCTGGCACTATGGGGCTGATGTTTATGTTCTCAGAGTTAAGCAAGAGTTGGATGCTGATACCGGTGTCAGCAGCATTACTGGACCTGCTAAAGTCACCCGTAGAGGTAGGCTTTTCTCACCTGATATTTCTCCACCAACTGTCCGAAGGCCTGTTGTCATTACACATGTAAGTGTACCTACTACCATTCCTGATCAAGTTCTTAGTTCTACCCCTGTCGCCGAGTCATCTGACGCTCAGGGCAAAGGGATCATCATTGATGTGCCTACCTAGACGGAGGCACCGAAGACTATTACTGTTGAAGCTTCCAAACAGGAGATGGAAGAGATTCTGAAGATTATTAAGAAGAGTGGTTATAACATAGTTGAGCAGCTGGGGCAAACCCCATCCAAGATTTCTATGTTGTCACTGTTATTGTGTTCAGAGGCCCATGTCAAGGCTCTGATTACCTTCCTGAAGATTGCCCACGTGCCACAAGAGACATCAGCTGATCAGTTTACCGATTGTGTGGCCAATTTAACTGCTGATAATGGTTTGGGTTTCTTCGACGCTGATTTGACTGCCAAAGGGAAGAACCATAACGATGCCCTGCATGTCTTCATTGAATGCAGGGGCACTACTCTTGCACATGTATTGGTTGACACTGGTTCCTCATTGAACGTCTTGCCCAAGAAAGCTCTAGACCGGTTGGATTGTGAAGGGTTGGAGCTAAAGCCAAGTAACATCATTGTCAGGGCCTTTGACGGGTCTAAAAGGGTGGTGCATGGTGAGGTTGATATTCCAATTAAAGTTGGTTCTCAGGTCTTCAATTCTACATTCTACGTAATGGACATTCGGCCATCCTATTCTTGTTTGTTGTGTCGTCCATGGATCCACAAAGCCGGGGCGGTAACCTCAACGCTTCACCAGAAGCTAAAGTACCCTGTCAGAGGGAAGATTGTGACAGTTCAAAGGGAGGAGGAGTATATGGTCAGCCACCTCAACTCGTTCCGGTATGTAGAGATGGATGGGGAGTTCATTGAGACCCCATTTCAGCACTTTGAAGAGGTTCCTCAGACATTGGCATCAGCTGAGACTGTGGTTGAAGATTCTCCTATGAAGATGCTTCCTTAAAGGATGTCCGGGCTGTTATTGAGAAGGGTGAGTGTGAAAATTGGGGCCGACTTCCTGATTTTACACAGAAGACTAACAAGTTTGGTTTGGGTTTCACTGCAGAAGCTCAAAGGGTTGTTCGAAGTGCAAGGATTGGAAGACCTCATGTGTTCATCAGCAACTCGGGAGTAAATGCCATTGAAGATGATGTGGAGGAGTCTGAATTCGATAGCTGGATCTATCCTACGACCAATAGTGGACCAAGCAACTGGACAGCAAAGGACTTCATCCCTATTACTTTTGTTACCCAGTAATGAACTCTTTGTTTTGAATTTGTAACAGACAATGTTTTGAAACTGTATGGCCCGGTGTCTTACCCGGGGCACCGTGGCTTCATTTGTGAGGGTTTTTGTGTGCCATTTTCATATATCATTAATAAAAGCATTGGATGTTTCTTGCATTTAAAATTTTGCGCTCCTTGTTTTTCTTTATTATATATTGCAAAACAGTTATTTTACACACACTCACATATACAGGTCCACATCCACTCTGGATCTCGCTGGTAACGACTCTGCTACTGCCAGTTATGACTTCGAAAATCCGATCAACTTAGCTGAAGACAAAGGTGAAGATGATTGCGAAGTGCCTGGTGAACTTGCAAGACTGCTACTCCAGGAAGAGAGGGCCATTCAGCCACATGAAGAGCCAGTGGAAACAGTGAATCTGGGTACTGAGACAGATAAGAAGGAAGTCAAGATCGGTGAAAATCTGGAGCTTATTGTGAAGCAGCGGTTGATTCAGATGCTGCATGACTATGTTGAGATCTTTGCCTGGTCTTACGAAGATATGCCTGGGTTGGATACTGACATTGTGGTTCATCGCCTGCCTACCAAGGAAGACTGCCCTCCCGTAAAACAGAAGGTTCGTCGTATGCGCCCAGAGATGTCTGAGAAAATTAAGGCTGAGGTTATGAAACAGTTTGACGCCGGTTTTCTAGCAGTGACTTCTTACCCTCAGTGGGTGGCCAATGTGGTTCCAGTACCAAAGAAGGATGGTAAGGTCCGAATGTGTGTTGACTACAGGGATTTGAACAGGGCAAGCCCCAAGGATGACTTCCCTCTACCTCACATTAACGTTCTGGTTGGCAACACTGCTCAACACAAGGTATTCTCCTTTATGGATGGTTTCTCCGGATATAACCAGATTAAGATGGCTCCCGAAGACATGGAGAAAACGACCTTTGTTACTCAGTGGGGCACCTTTTGTTACAAGGTCATGCCTTTTGGGTTGAAGAATTCTGGGGCAACGTATCAGTGTGCCATGGTTGCTTTGTTTCATGATATGATCCATCATGAGATTGAAGTATACGTTGATGATATGATTGCGAGGTCCCAGACTAAGGAGGAACACCTTGACCATCTACAGAAGTTGTTTGACAGGTTGAAGTTGTACAAGTTGAGGTTGAACCCAAACAAGTGCACCTTCGGGGTAAGATCTGGTAAGCTACTGGGTTTCGTCGTAAGCGACAAAGGTATTCAAGTGGACTCGGCCAAGGTGAAAGCCATACAGGAGATGCCAGCTCCCAAGATAGAGAAAGAAGTCAGAGGCTTTCTGGGACGATTGAACTACATTTCCCGATTCATCTCACACCTAACTGCTACTTGTGAGCCAATCTTCAAGTTACTGAAGAAAGATCAAGTGGTACATTTGAACGATGAATGCCATACCGCTTTCGAAAGAATCAAAGAGTATCTCCAAGAGCCACCCATCCTGATGCCACCGGTTGAAGGGAGACCTCTGATCTTATACTTGACTGTGCTCGATAACTCAATGGGGTGTGTGTTGGGTCAACATGACGAGTCTGGCCGAAAAGAGCATGCAATTTACTACCTTAGCAAAAAGTTTACCGACTGTGAGACCCGATACTCACTGCTTGAGAAAACTTGCTGCGCTTTGGCATGGGCTGCTCGCCAGCTGAGACAGTATATGCTGACTCACACTACCCTGTTGATTTCAAAGATGGATCCAATCAAGTATATCTTCGAAAAGCCTGCCTTGTCCGGAAGAATAGCAAGATGGCAGATGATCTTGACTGAGTATGAAATCCAGTACATGACTCAAAAAGCAATCAAGGGAAGTGTATTGGAAGACCATTTGGCGCACCAGGCAGTGGATGATTACCATTCTATGAACTTTGAATTCCCGGACGAGAATATCATGCTGATAACTGATTGTGAGACACCTAGACCGGATGAAGGACCTGAGGAAGGATCCCGATGGTCTATGTACTTTGATGGAGCTTCGAACACTTTGGGTAATGGCATTGGCGCTGTGATCATATCTCCTAAAGGCTCTCATACTCCGTTTACCGCCCGATTATGTTTCAACTGCACCAACAATATGGCGGAGTATGAAGCATGCATTATGGGTCTTCGAGCAGCAATTGACCTAAGGATTAAGTTTCTGAGTGTCTTCGGAGATTCTGCTCTCGTGATCAGTCAGATCAAAGGCGAGTGGGATACGAAACACCCAAATCTTATTCCTTACAAGGAGTATGTATTGACGTTGCTTCCCCATTTCGAGGAAATAACCTTTGAGCACTTCCCTAGAGAGGAGAATCAGTTAGCGGACGCGCTAGCTACGATGTCTTCTATGTTCAAAGTCAATTGGGACAACGAGGCTCCCCAGATCATTATTGAAAGATTGGACGAACCTGCACATTGCTATGATCTGGAGACTAAATAAGTAACAGAAAAGCCCTGGTATCATGAGGTGAAGAGGTATCTTGAAGCTCAGGAGTATCCCGAGGGTGCATCTGTTAATGATAAGAAGTTTCTGAGGAGGTTCGCGGCGAAATTCTTCATCAGCAATGGCATTCTTTACAAGCGTAACCATGATTCAACCTTACTGCGTTGTGTGGATAAGAATGAAGCAGAAAGGATCATGGTAGATCTACATGAAGGTACTTTCGGGACTCATTCCAGTGGACACACCATGAAAAAGAAAATCCTTCGGGCAGGATATTACTGGTCCAAAATGGAAGCTGACTGTTATCAGCATTCTCGGACATGTCACAAGTGCCAGGTCTATGCTGATAAGGTGCACATTCCTCCAGTTCCTCTGAATGTTCTGACAGCACCTTGGCCTTTTGCAATGTGGGGCATTGATATGATCGGCGAGATCAGACCTACGGCATCCAACGGGCATCGTTTCATCTTGGTAGCGATTGATTACTTTACAAAGTGGGTTGAAGCAGCTTCCTTTGCTACCGTAACCAAGAACGTCGTGGCACGGTTCATTCGACACAACCTAATATGTCGATACGATGTACTAGAGAGGATCATTACGGACAATGGTACCAATCTTAATAACAAAATGATCATTGAGCTCTGCGAGCAATTCAAGATACAACATCATAACTCTTCTCCATACCGACCGAAGATGAATGGGGCTGTCGAAGCGGCAAATAAGAACATTAAGAAGATTGTGCAGAAGATGACAGTGACATACAAAGACTGGCACGATATGTTACCATTTGCTCTTCACGGGTACCGTACCTCAGCACGGACGTCAACAGGGGCAACACCTTATTCCTTGGTTTATGGCATGGAGGCAGTCTTGCCCATCGAAGTTCAGATACCCTCTCTCCGGATAAGGATGCAGGTTTGAGAGAAGATGATTGGATTCGGACCCGACTTGATCAACTGAATCTAATCGACGAAAAAATACTTACTGCTGTTTGTCGTGGTCAGACGTACCAAAAATGGATGATCAAGGCATTTAATAAGAAAGTCAGACGACAAGAGTATCAATTTGGGGACCTGGTAATCAAGCGTATTATTCTACCTCAAGGTGATCCCAGGGGCAAATGGACCCCTACTTACGAAGGGCCATTTGTGGTTAAGAACATTTTCTCAGGAGGAGCGGTGATTCTAACCACCATGGATGGTGACGACCTTCCTCACCCTGTCAATGCAGACATAGTAAAAAGATACTACGCATGATCAAAGACCCGCTAGGTTGATTGGCCTAGGCAAAAATAAGGGCTTCCTGGCGAACCAAAAGGGTTCGGGCAAAAATAAGGGATGAAATTAAAAAAATCTGTACACCCGGCAAGTCGTTAACCTGAAAAGGCAGCTTGGGCAAAAAAATGGGTATCCCGGTAGACTGAAAACCCGAAAGGGCGGTCCAGGAAAAAGTTAGGGATTAAAGCGTAATACTATGTCTCGTTGGATCACCTTGCATCCAGACTTCGGTATCAACTATCAAGCTCGGACGACACCAATCAAACAGATTCATCTTCAATTAAGCAGCAAAGTGATGAGATGCTTGAAGATATAAAGGCAATAGCAGAGTTGGAACCCAGTGGGACTATTCACATAGCTGTTTTGTTTTCTTTTCACAAATTGTATAAATTCTATTTGTTCGGCGGCGTCCTCTTACTAGGACGTCAGCCTCTTGTACAAAAATGCTTATTTACAGGCCAAACTTCAAAATCAATACAAATTCATTTTCATACAAATTGCAAATTGTTTTTCCTTTATCTGTTTTGTTTTGCAAAGAACGTCCAATGTTCATTTTTGATATATGCATTTGACATTAATTGCTGCTCATAAATATTTACATGTGAAACAAAGGACGAATTACGGGTAATATCAGAAATAGGGGCATAAGAAATGTCCAAACTGTGTAGTTACTTTGTCCACCAAGGTACCAAGGTAGGTTCAGCTGAAGAATATGACCAAGATACCATCACTCCCCGCAGAGTAAAACAGTAATGGTAGCTCTTCCCAGTTGAGATTTGCAGCTATGTACAAATCAGTAATACTCTCCCCAAGAAGAGTTAATCTACCATCAGCTCTGAAAAGGCTTGGTATCCCCAGAAGATCTCAATCTTCCCCAGCGGATTATAAAGGTATTCCCCAGCAAGTATAAGAGCATCTTCGGCAGTCTTAATATTCTTCAACAGAGTATAAGAATGTTCCCCGGTGGAATACAAGATATCCCAGTGGATTCATTTCCCCAGCGCAGTCTAAAAAAGGCTTCCCCACCAGAGTTGAATCATCTTACCCAGTAGATTTTGGAAGCTTATCCCCTGCAGAGCACAAATAAATCTCCCCAGCCAAATTCAGAAGGTTATCCTCACTAGAGTCTAACTGGGTTATCCTCAACAAGTTGCAACTGAAAGATCATCCCCAGCGAAGTTCTTTCTATCCCCAGCGGAGTTCATTATTAAAATCCCCAACAGAGCTTATAAACAGAATCCTCAACGGAGTTATCGTTAAAATCTTCAGCAGAACGTATCTTCCCCATAGAGTAATTCCCCTCAGAGTAATCTCTTCATCAGTTTATTCCCCCAATGGAGTTCTTCTCTCCTACAGGTTTATCATCTTCGTTCATCATCCCCAGCGGAAACGAAGAACTCAACTCTATTCTCCAGCAGCTCCGGGATTTATTTTCCCCAGCTAAAACATTATATCCCTATACATCATGATACATGCATATATGCATCATATGAATACAATCTCATTTATTTTGAGAACATCATTGCCTGATCCATATCATGCATTGCATATGACTGACCTTTACCTTTCAGGAAAGATACAGTTAAAGTTCTCAGCTTAGTCGAAGACCTGACCAGTTCTTAAATCTCAGTTGAATTATCCTCGGTTGAATTTCAGATAAGGTTCTCAATCTCGACAGTTTCTCTACGTCATAGTGTGGACGAGTACTATAACCTCAACGGTATACTCCATTGAGCACGAGTCAGTTCCTAGATCTTGATGTTTTCCTCCGTCATAGTGTGGATGAGTATTATAACCTCAACGGTATACTCCATTGAGCACGAGTCAATTCCTAGATCTTGGCGAAGATGTTTCCCTATGTCATAGTGTGGACGAGTACTATAACCTCAATAGTATACTTCGTTGATCACGAGTCAGTTCCTAGATCTTGATGTTTTCCTCCGTCATAGTGTGGACAAGTTCTATAACCTCAGCGGTATACTATGTTGAGCATGAGACAGTTCCTAGATCTTGATGAAGATGTTTCCCTATGTCATAGTGTGGACGAGTACTATAACCTCAACGGTATACTCCATTGAGCACGAGTCGGTTCCTAGATCTTGATGTTTTCCTCTGTCATAGTATGGACAAGTTCTATAACCTCAGCGGTATACCACGTTGAGCACGAGACAGTTCCTAGATCTTGATGAATATGTTCCCCCCCAGTTGAATTATGGACAGGTTCTTAAGACTCAGCCGAGGCATTTTCTCAGTTGAAGTACATGCCAGATTCCTAAATCTCAACAAAGGTTAGACTTCCCCAGCAGAATCTTTTACAACAACAGGTATGCAAGTTCTCGCTAAGGAATCTCTTACGCGATCGACACTCCTGCAAATGGCATCTGTAAGCCCATCCTCCTACCAACAATCTCCAAATGGCATCTGTAATCCCATTCCCGACATCACAATGCTGATACTACACCACGTGAGTGCAAATTTCTGGGCACTCTAGTGTTCAATTATCTTCCACCTTCGGATCACGAAAGGCTTGAAAGCCAATCTATATCCTTAGGTTTAAGAAAATTGAACAGGGGCAACTTTTGTACCCCAAAATTTTCCCTCCCATATTTCTCAAGACATGTCAAGAATCATCTCCAAGTTGTTCAAAGTGGCTCAAGAGTTGGACAGTCAAATCACCTCCTAAGGCAGTCAAGTCAAATTAGGGTTTTGTGTTGCATTAAGGTCCTCATATCCAAATGGCCTAAAATTCTTCCCAATGTCTTAATATGTTCTTAAGTTCATCCATGTCAAATTTCAAGCCTTGCAGAGGAAGTTTGGTCAGTCAATTGCTCAAGAGGCCCAAAAATCGATTGTGTTAGGGCAAAAGTCAAATGTGTCCCAAATACAGTCAAACCTCAAGATTTTTTGTCAACATTCTCATTTTGAAGGATAATTCATCATTTGATCAAGGTTTGATCATGATTCATCAAGTATTGCTCAAGATTCATCAAGATTCAAAAGTTGTTAAATTAGGGTTTTGTAGGAAAATTCAACTCAACTTTGACCAAGCATAACCTTCTCATAATTTATGAGAAATGACCCATCCAAAGCTCATTTTGAAGAGGATGGAATTTCCTACAATCCATCTTCACACCCCAAGATCAAGAAATTATCTCACAAAAAGTTACTAATTTGGACATTATAGGTCATTTTTGAAAGTCAACAAAAACACCTTTTTTTCCAAAGCTTATAACTTGCGCATGGAAGATCAAAATGAGATGAGACAAAAAGGGTTGATTAAAGGACATATCAAGGTTTCTAAAAAGTCCAAGAACACCTCCAAAAGTTAAAAATTGAGGAAGTTATGCATTGTTGAAGTTGGGAATTTTTCCAAATTTGCCAAAAGTCAACTATCCTCAAAACTACAATTTTTGACAAAAGGCCCACTTTTTTCCACTTGATATGGTCTTGTCATGCCACACACGTGTCGCATATTTGATTACATGGCCATTCATTTATTTTTCTATTTTATTTAATTTTTATTGATTTAATTCATTTTTAATCAATATTAAATCAAATAAAATCTAAAAATTGATGAAATAATATCTTTGTGATTTGTACAACTTTCAATTATCATCATGAACCAAATCAAATTCGTATCAAGCTTGGTTATGCACAAAAAATCAGATTTGGCCTATATTTGGAAACTTGATAATGGTGATCATATCAAATCTCAAAACCTTGAATGCACTTGGATAAAAGCCCAACTCTTGACCTAATTCACTTCTAATATACATGTGCAAGTAAGCCATACCAAAAAGCAGGCACAAAATACTGCTGAAACAGCCAGAAGAAGTTTGAGAAAAAGCTTGAAAAAGTGAAGTTCGAAATCAACATTGGAGGCCAATTCAATCCAAAATCACAACGTGGTGTTCTTGCTTGCAATCTCCTGAAGCTATAGCAACCAAAGCCAAGGCCTGAAGCTATCTGAAAAGCGCTGTAAGTGTTCTTGAAAACAGCTCTGAACATGAAATCGAAACCATTCATTCTTGCGTACTTTTGATAAACTATTGACATAATCTTGATCCTTATCAAATTTCTAACAAGTCTGCATCATTTAATTTCGTTTTCATGGCCTATAATCATGTACCCGAATCTAGGGTTTTATTGTGTCATTTTTAGGCGTTTGAATTATAGGGAAAATTGGGCCAAATAATGGTTACAGGGATGACCAGGAGGAAGAGACGAGTGCATTGATACTTTTAGGTTTCGTTTACATTGCCTGGAGAAGGTTTTTGAGATGCCCTACGAATCTTCCAGCGGATAAAAATCCGCAGGTAAATAACCAGGGATAAGTTGGGGAAGACGATCACGTGGCTTGCTTCCATTGGCTTGTTTGAATTGTTAGCGTGTTTTTATTTTCTCAGCATATTAGTTGATTTTCCCATATATTATTTGTTTCTTATTTCAATAACAATTGAGCAAGCTGGTTGGAGTGGTTGGAGCGCTGGCATGTGAGCATTGGGACCTGGGTTCGAATCCCAGGTCCCCCAAAACCTTATTTGATTTTTTCTTCAGGTATTCATGTGCAACGCTTAGGGTGTGGTGCATCATATGCCTCTAGATCTCAGCTGCCAAGTGGCCCACCAGGCAGATCCAGTGATCCAGATTGAAGGTTCACCATGGACTAGAGTCAACAAGCACGCGTTGGATTTCCAAGGTCAAACAGGCTGGCATTATTGGGCCTGGGAATTTGCCAAATTCACCTCCTTTTCAGGCCCAAATCCCCCTTTTGGTTATTTCTTTTCTTTAACATTTTCTTTATTTATTTGTTTTATTTTGTTATTCTTAATTAAAAAATTAATCAATTAACCTTTTTTTCATAAAAAAATCAGAAACCACAAAAATAATATTTTATTAATTCCACTAATTTTATTATTTATTTTTGTAAATAAAAATTAATTAATTTATTTAGTTTTAATTAAGTATAATTTTAACATATTTTGCAATAAATTAAAATTGATTTAGAATTAGGTTTTAATATTTTTAACCATTCTTATTTTATTTCCTTAAATAATAAAAAAACAAAAAAATCTTTTCATTAATTAATTCAATTATTAATTTAGACTAATTTTCTAATTCAAAAATAACAAAAAATATGCTTTATTTAATAAAAAGGGTCAAAACCCTAAGGCACTCCGATTTAATTTTCTCGCGCGCGAATTATTTTTGATCCATATTTCAATATTGTAACTGCTTCGGGAATGTAATAGTTTTTAACTTAGGACTTTATTTATTCATTTATCGCTTTTATTTACTTTTCGCAATTTAATTTTAAAAGGGTTTGTCTTTGGCGATGTAAATACCCGACGCCTTGTAATAGCTTAGATTTATTTTCCGCAATTTAATTTCCGCAACCATTAACTGTTAGATGTTTGAATAATAGGCAATGCATGACAAGATCAACTTTTAATTTAAAATCAACAGTAGCTCACCATTAATATGTACAAAGATAAATAACTGAAAAACGATACACTCGCACATGCGCACTCTTAGGGTACACCTCATTTGGTTGCCTCGAGCGTGGTCATTAAGTATAGGAAGTTTTAGAGGTCGCCCTCTTGTCCAAAGATCATAAGTTGCCTCGAAACGGTTGCCTCGGATAAAATGATCTAAGACATTAGGGTTACCGCTAAGGCGTCCTAACATTGCTTTAGTGACCACACGTCCCTTAATCGAATTGACCCGAAAACTCCAACGACGATGCTACCTACTCCTTAATAGTGGGATAACATTGTCTAAAGGACATTTGCACAGTTTAATTCCTTTTTGAGTAGGTAGATGGTTCTTAAGTACTTGCTCCTTTTAAAACAAAACAAAACTTTTTGGACTTACACTCCTTTCAAACAAAAAACTCTTTTCAAACCCACAAACACAAAGAAAAGAAAACTTTTGAAAACACAATGAGCAAGTACCTAAGACCCTGTGGATAACCACGGATAGAAAGGGTGCTAACACCTTCCCTTTCTATAATCTACCTCCTGAACCCGAGAAATATCTCAAAAAGGAATTTTTTTGTGCTTTCGTCCTTTCCTTGTTGGATAAAATAAAAGACGGTGGCGACTCTTACTTACCACGACATTTTGCAAAAACAAACGCAAAACGTGAACCAGCATTCCAAAATAGTCAGTTCTATTCTCACCGATCACAGAGACCTTGGAAAGATTGGAGGATATGGTAATTATAGCAACATCATTGACAGGAGTCGGTGTAACAAGAGTCTTCTCAAAAATGATTTCTTGATTATCCATTAGGCGTTGGATGCCTAACTTCAACAATGGACAGTCAGTTGGTAAGGATGAACAAAGGCAGCAATCTTCTTCACAACATGGGAAAATCCCAGCCTTCAGCAAATTTAACTTGAGTATTGGTAACGGAGTCATCAAATCATCAACAGTAGCAACATACAGATCTTCTTCAACAACATGGGCATTGTGGCCATGCTTTGGCATTGGAGCAGAGATCACATTCGGCTTTTCAGCGGCGTCGAATTCCACTTCTTTAGCATCTATTAAATCCTGAATCTTATTCTTGAGGGCCCAACAATTGTTGGTGTCGTGCCCCAGGCTGTCTGAATGATAAGCACACTTGGCGTTGGCATGGTAAAAAAGAGAAGTTGTATTCGGATTTTGCGGGGCCTCTCTCAAACTGGTAAGGTTTAACTTCAGAAGATGGGGGAGAACCTGAGCAGGCATCATGTTTATTTTGGTGAATTGCCTAGCAGGCCTTTCCACCCTTTGTTGGTTGGTTCTGGGTTGATTATTTCTGGGTTGATCAGCTGCAGACTTCTGAATCATTATGGCCCCTACCGCTGGTCGGCGCTCAACTCTTCCCCGACCTCTTTGGGAGTAAACAGCTGACACTTCTTTCTTAGCTAGAAAATTCTTTTTGATGGCAGCGGAAGCAAATGCATGTTTTTGAATTTTCCCGCTCTTGATTCCGGCTTCAACTCTCTCACTAGTCAGAATCAACTCGGTGAACCCCGCAGACGAACTTCCAATCAAGTGATTGAAAAATGGACCTGACAGAGTCCCCAAGAACATATCAACTAGTTCCCTCTCAGATAGAGGTGGTTGCACTCGTCCCGCCAAGTCTCTCCATTTCTGGGCATACTCCTTAAAGCCTTCATTAGAGACCATGCCCATACTCTGTAATTGAGTACGAGTTGGTGCTAAGTCCGCATTATATTGATACTGTCTGTAGAAGGCAGCAGCCAAATCCTCCCAATTGTGCATATCAGACCTCTCTAGCTGGTAAAACCAATCCAGCTGCGTCCCCGCCAGACTGTCTTGGAAGAAATGGACCCATAGGTCTTTGCCAGAAGAATATGGTTGGATTTTCCTGACGTAAGACCGTAGGTGCATCTTTGGGCAAGACAAGCTGACGTACTTAGCAAACAGAGGTACCTTAAATTTGGGAGGGATCACAATCCCAGAAACCAACCCTAGCTCTTCAAAGTCCAGCCCAGGTACTCTTTGCACTTCCGTAGCTGCCAGATGTTCTTCCAGATTCTTGTATTTGTCGTCTGCAAGAGGATACTGCTGTTCAGAATAGTCTTCATCCTCCTCCTCTTCAGCCTCAGATTCAGATTGCACTGCAGTTCCTTTACCCTTTCCTTCACCCTCTTCAGAAGTTGATGGAAAATCTAGGACCCTTCTGGTTTGACCTTCAAATCTTCTACCCAAGGTAGCCACACCAGCCCTCTTCTTTTTCTTTTTCTCTTTTTCCTTTTCCAGTAGAGTTTTGAGCTCCTCCTGACCCTTAGCCAAGGTCATGAGTAGCTGTTGGAACTGTGAATTCTGCGCTTGCAAATCTTTGACCGTCTGTTCTATATCCATCTTGCTGAAATAAACAGCAGAGAGATAAGGAAACCTGGTGTGAAGACCTGTTTATGCATATGATGAATGATATGTATTCATGTAATGCATTCAAGGGTTCAGAAATTCAAATTTGTTGTAAACAAAAAGAACACACGTCATATTAATAAGATAGAATTTGTTAGTACATAAATGCCCCATGGGAAAAATAAATACAAAATTCTAAGGTAAAAAGACGTTGCGCATCCTCTTTGGTGCAATGTAGGTGTTGAGAGTCTGCTCTTTGTGAAGTTGACGAGTAAGTTCCAAAACCATCTTCTCACTGGCGTAGAATTGGGCTTCAAAAGTATCGCATTCTCCCTTGAGTTGTATCCAACTCCTTTGCAAATCTTCTAGTGATGTTGGCATGTCAGGATGTAGGAGGGTGTATGGAACCTCTCCTTCCATAACAGGCTCTTTGATCACAGGAAGAATGTAGGGGTAAGGCATCATAAGACTTTGGGAGAGGGTTTGTACCCACTTGAGGTAAGGCTCAAGGGGGATGGAATTCTTGTGTCCCAAGGTCTTACTGTCCACCTTGTTGGGCATTCTCCAAGCTCGGATGAACCTTTGTCGAAGTCCTTGATCATCATTGTCGAAGTCAAAAACCAAGTCTGGAATCAGCATGTCATGAGGGTCATCCCTTCGGGAATACCCAAACTGTCTCAAAGCCAAGCAGGGGTTGTAGGTAATGCCTCCCCTAATTCCAAGTAAAGGGACATTAGGGAATTCCCTACAACGATCAATGATGATAACATTTTCTCTGGATCGAGAACACCAATGAACATCTGAATGTGTAAGAGTCATCAAATGTTGTGACCACCTTAAACCCTGCTCATTCTTCAAGACTGATTGGGGAAGATGAGAAATAAACCATCTTTCCAGTAGAGGAGTATATCACATGAGAACACCTCTTTTCCTCATTGTTCGTGTGTGAAATGAGTGGAGGATGTCCCCAAGTAATGTAGGCACCGGGTTGCGAGCCATGAAGATTTTGACAGCATTGACATCTATAAGCTGGTCAGGGTTTGGTAACAAGACCAATCCATAGATGAGAAGAGCCACAATCTCCTCAAACGCTTGTAAGTCCAATGAATTCCAGCAGCTTTGGGCCTTCTCAAACAGAAACTTTGACAAGAAACCCTTGACACCACTTCTAGTTTCCCAATGACCTATAACATCAGATGGTTGCAAGTGTAGGGCTTGAGCAACAACTTCAGGCTTTAGATCTCTTTCCGTACCGTTGTAGGGTAGTTGATGGAGAATAGGAATCCTCAGGAGTTGAGAAAATTCCTCCAAAGTAGGCACTAGCTGGTAGTCAGGAAATGTGAAGCAGTGGTGTAGAGGGTCAAAGAACTGGAAGAGAACTTTCACCATGTCTTCCTCTATGTTGGAGTTGACCAAGTTGAGAAGTCTACCATGTCTTTCAGTGAATGGAGAATTCTATGGAATCTTGGAAGCAAGCTCCTTGAGTTGAGGAGGGATTCTCACAAGGTTGACCAGAATAGTTTTCCGGCGGAGTGAATCCATTACCTACAAAACAGGAACAAAGATGAAGATCCAAACCCTTGAAATGGTTAGTGGATGCATATGATGCTTCATGATGCTCATGATGTTATGCACAAGTATATGTTCAAACAAATCACACAAGTTCCTAGTTCCAGGCTTGCATGGGGTTTCATAGGTAAGTACCCTCTTGAAGTTTAGTTGGCTCAACCTTTCCTATAAATAGTAACCGGGTTCTAAGGAGCTCAATATCACTGGATTATTTTCTGTGTTCATTGTTTCAATTTAGCCACTTTACTGGCGACCAAAATATTCCAAGAAAACAACCCTCAATGAGTGTAGTATCGAGTATCTACCAACTTCGGACTGCACCAAAGCCGGTCATCTCACTACCCCTAAAAAGGCCAAGTTGGTTAAGTAAAGGTTCAAAAAGTTCATTAGTGCTTCATGACATCACTCAGCGGCCCCGTATTCTCTTTGATTAACTAAAAGGCTACCGGTACCCACAAATATGTCGCACTAATATAGCTATTACTTCAACCATGTCGGTATACCCCGCACAGTTTCCACAACGTATTGCTATTTACCTATGAATGTTTCCCAAATCCGGGTAGAGGGTTCAAACCCAAACAATAGAACCAAATGTAAAGCAATCAAGGCAAACAAGATAAGCATGTAAAGGTGATCTAAACCCTAAGGTAACCCCACTTTTTGATTTATTTTCCCCAGCAGAGTCTCCAGTTCTGTGATACGGTGGGAGAACTGACTTGAGGTTTTGCGTTTGTGTTCGCAAATGTTTCAGTTTAGCAAGAGTCGCCACCTACTTTTTATTTTATCCAAAGGAAAGGTCAAAAAGCACGGGAAAGACCTTTGAGATGTTTTCTTGGGTTCGGGGGGTAAATTATCAAAAGGGAAGGTGCTAGCACCCTTTTCATCCATGGTTTTCCATGGGCTCTTAGTTACTTGTTTAGATCACTTGCTTTTGCTTTTCGATTGTTTGAAATGGTGCTTTGTGTGTGGTTTTGAAAATATTTTGAAAAGAGGCCTTTGTTTAGGCAACCTTTGTAATGATTCTTGTTTGAATATATACAAAGGTGTTTGTCTTTTGAAAAATGTTTCAATATTTGAAAGTTTGTTTTGGGAAATTGTTTTGAAATTGTGTGTTTTTGAAATTAGCAAGGATGTTTGCAAAATGATAAAGTAACTAGGAGTTGTCTACCCTACTCAAAGATCTTTCCTACACATTTTTAACCCTTTGACATTGTTGTTTTACCATTGTATTTGGTAAACAACCTTGTGTTTGGATGTTAAACGGGACGGGCGTGGGTCATCGTATGACCATGATAGCAATTGTGTCAAGTATCTTAGCAAGTTTTTGTGGGACTAGATCATTTTTGTATAGGCAACCAAGATAGCATCATCGAGGGACTATGATCTTTTGTTTTTGTTTTGTTTTGCCAAGATACCTAGCATGCATACCATGGCCATGTTTTTAAGGCAACAAGTGGATGAAACCCTAGGGGTGTTTGTGTGTATTGTATTGTCATTTTTCATGCATTTTTGTCTTGTGTTTAGTCAAACTATTTGTTTTGATTTTTTTTGTTATCATACAAACCCTAATTTTACTATCATGCATATCAAAGCAATAAATGCATAAAAATAAATCTAGGACTATTACAACATTGATATGGGGAGAGGGATACAAGTTTGAATAGGGGGATATTGCTCAAAAATAAACCCTAAAACTATTATTACAACCAAATTGAAATATTGCACAAATAAATAAATGGACAAATATTTAAATATGCAAATAAATATAAATATGCAAAAGGATGTTTTTTGTATTTTATTTTATGCATGTAAAATAAGTTATTTTTGTCTAAAAATAATAAGAAAATAAATGATTATTTTTGAAAGGGTGGAAACCCTAGTTTTTGTTTTAAGAAAAATATATATATTATATTATTTATTTATGTATAAGAAAATAAATAAAATATATACAAAAGTGTTAAAAAAATTAAGATATGTGAGAAAATATTATTTAAGTGTATAAATAATTAAAAAAATAAAAATATATAATATTTTTATAATATTTACAAGTTTTTTATTTAAGAAAATAAGAGTATATCATTATTAATAAATTATTTCTATATCCAAAAAATAATAAAAATAATAAAATAAAAAGTGAAAAATTAAGAGAATATTTTTTTGTGATTTTAAATATTTAGAAAAATAAATAAAAAGTCAGAAATGTAAAAGAAATAAAAAAGTATACAAAAATAATCAAATGGGCAAAGGGGGTGCAGAAAGCAAGCTAGGGGGTGCAAAAAGTAGAAACAAGTCAAGCCCAGCCCATTTCCACTTCATCCATGTCCTCCAGAAACAAAAAAAAATGCGCGTCTTGTTCAAATCTGGAACTCCTGCATACGTGCTCAAAAACAAAAACTTGCAACATGAAAGTTATAGCTCTTGATCACACGACTCTAACCATGTAAAAAACTTGATCTAGCTCTCAAAGACCAGAGAGAGTTTCATTGGCCCTAAATCTTGACCTAGTTTTTTCAGTAAGTTCAACTATCCAATACTCCTAGCTCAGTTAACATAAATGAATTCTAAGCATATGTACATTTCAAGGACAATGAGGACTACATTTTTGCTTCACAAACCTAAGCCTAATGATTCCTAAATAAGGAGATAGAAGTTTGAAATTTACTTGTTTCAGTCAAGCTCGAGTATGGCAATGCAGCAACTTTCAGTGAGGCATGAGGTTCTTTTGAGCTTGCTTGATGTTCCTTTAACCTTCCCCAATGCTTGGTTTGCTTTGAAATGGCCTGAATATGCTTGTAGAACTCAACCTGCAAAGCTTCAAAGCAAAAATGGTGAAGTATGAAAATGGAGTTACAGTGTCTTGAGAATGGTTGGGATAGTTTAGGTATGTTGTATGAAATGTGTTTGAACTGGTTTGGGACAAAACGCACGAGTGGAAATGGTTTTGGCTTCTGATTTGTAGAACTTGCCCTATTTTGGGCAGAAATGAAGTTTTGGTATTTAAGGGTGTTTGAGAGCTTATGGAATCGTGTTCTAGGCTTGGTGTGATATGCTGAAGTTATTTGAAATATGCACAAGACTTGGTTATATCAGATTGAAGAGTTATGGACCTTTTGCACAATGACTTGGTTTTGAAGTAAAAGGTGACGTTGACAATGCCAAGGGTTGTACTTGCTAGCGTGGGGCCTGCTAAGAGTTGGTGTACCTTGCCCTAAGTTTGTGGATGTTGTTTGCTGCAAGAACTTTGGTCCATGGCTCAAGAAATACAATTTGACATAAAGCATGCTTTATGTAAATGGCATTGTTAACTTTTTGCCAAAAATGGATTAAACCTTTGTATAATGCTTCATAGATCAGAACAAAGCCTTAATCCAATGTGTTTGCATTTAATTTATTATTGTGGAAGGGTTTAAGACCTGTAAAACAAGTATAAGCAAGGTTTGGACAGGTTTTTCAACTTGTAGCATGGTGTAAAATGCCTTGGCCAAAAGTGATAATTTGCCATTTTCAAACTTTCGATTCTCCCTAACCACAAATGATTTTGGAGAGTTCTTGGACATTTTGGAAATCTTGTAACATGCTCTACAATCCATCTTTGAAATGAATTTTGATATTCCACTTGGAACTATGTGAAAAATTGCCATGAAGATAGGTCAAAATTCTGCCTAAACTAGGGCGAAATTTCACTAAGTTAAAAGTTTCATGGACCCTTGTTCACAAAATCATAACTTGAGATCCAAGCATCTTTTGGGAAAATTTTGTGAATCAAAGTTGTAGATTTTGTGGAGGAATACACTTTCATGTTGGAAGTTTTGTTTGAATCCAATTGCATCATGGTGAAAAAGTTGGGAAAAGTTGGGGAAAAATAAGAAATTTTCATAACTTAGAAAATTTCTAAGTTATGAAAATTTTCCATTTTAAACCCTAATTTTCAAAATTAGGTTTCTTGGTGAACAAGTTTCATGTTTTGACACATCTTGATTAAAAATGACCCTTGGCACTTGATTTTGACCAAAAAGTCAAAGTTTGACTTTTCAGTGTACAGTTGATTTTTGATCAGTTGACTGCAAAATTCATCTGTCAATCCAATGCATTTGAGATCTTTTGAACCTTGTGATTAGGTCAAGATGATGCCATTGATTCTTGAAACTATGCTTGAACCCAATTTTCCATTGGCTAGGTTAAAAATCAGAAATTGCCCTTCTACAGTCAAAACTCTAAAAATGACTATTTTGCCCTTTTGATGATCTGATCAAACTTCTTGAGGAGTTGTGGTCCAAACTTGATCAAATGGTTCATATGAGTCTATAATGTTGATTTGGATAAAAAATTATGAGGTTTGACTGTAAATTGGCCACAGTTGACTTTTTCCCCAATACAGCTGATTTTTAGGTCAACTGTCCAATTGACTGGGCAAAAATTTGATTTCAAGGCTTGAAACTTGGTATGGGAAATCTTAGGAGTCCAACATGAAGTATGAAAGTCACATGAGGCATTGAAAGTCCAAAAATCCTTGTGCAAACTCAAACCCTAATTCCAGGTCAACAGTGCAAGGAGATGTCTTGAGCAAAGCAAACCCTAGCTTGGTTTTGAGTCCAAAGAGTCTTGTGGGGAAAATATTGATAAAATGAGAGGGAAAATTTTGGGATACAACAACTTTCAATTGGATTTTTATTTCAAATAAATAACATAGCACAATTGGTAAGGAAACATAGCTTGGAAGTATAAGGTCATGGGTTCGAATCTCACTTGGTGCATTTTTTATATTTCTTTGTTTATTGTTACTAATTTTATTTCCATTTATAAAAGTTATAAAAAAGCCATTTTTTATTATTTAAATATTATTTTCATATTTTTAATTATGGTATTTAAAAAAATAATTATTTATTTGATTTTATGCACTTTTTATCAAAATTGAGTGCAAAAATCATAATAAATACCAAAAATATTTCCTTTTATGTTTAATTGTTTTTTATTGGTCAATCAGTGTCAATCTGTGTCATACTCATCTTATGATTGGTTAACTTGGTGACCAAGGAAAAATTAATTTGCAAATCAATTTTATTTTCCCAATTTGTTGACTTAAGTATCACTATAAATAGACCACTCTTTCACACTATTTTTTCATCAACAATTATATCAACAATTTTCTATCTCTCTCATAAAAATGCTTTTTACATCAATAATTACATTCAGCGGGATGCCCCAGTTTTTTCTTAAGTCTCCTTCATAGGTTTTAACTTAACGGGCTTTTCTTTTGAAAGGTAATGACTACCCGGCTTAATGATTATGGGGAACCATCACCAACTTTTGATTTGGAAGGATGTATTCGATACTACCTGCTTTGTAAAAGGAAAAGCTTGCGATTTAATGCACAATTGAATTAACTGAGAAACTACCCTGCCCTAAGTTATGATTAAGGGTTTCAATTTGCGTGAAAAAGAAAACTCCTACTTCTTAGGCTCAAAGGGGTTGACTAGGGATTAACTTCCTTATATCTCCACAATTCAGGAATTGAAGCAACACTTATACATCATCAACAAGGTCTATTTAAAAGCATATTGTATGAGATTATGGTATCATTTTTGTCATCTTCCCTCTAAAGGCTTATAACTCTTAACGAGAGTTGAATATCATAAAAGGGAAGTAAAAAACACAGTTTAAATATAGTGAAAACGAATGGATTAATTCAAGACAATCATATGCAATGCATTAATGGAGAAAAAACAAAGTTTGATATAAATATAAGTGTTCGAACAAACAAAAGAAATTAAAACTGAAAATTCAAATGAACTGGACGCTCTCAATCTTAGTCATGATTTAGCATGGGAGCAGTGATCACATTAGGAGTCTCAGAAAGGTCAAACTCAATCTCCTTAGCATCAATCATATCTTGAATCTTGTTCTTCAACACCCAACAACCATTCATATCATGTCCAAGACTATTAGAATGGTATGCACACCTTGCATTGGGATGATAGCTAGGAGAGAAAGTATTGGGATTCTGAGGAGGATCCTTCAACGTAATCAACTCTGCCTTCAACATGTGTTGCAACGCTTGAGCCAGTGACATGTTGATTTTGGTAAATTGTCTTTTGGGTGTATCATGTTTACGTTGATTACCCTGTTATCGTTGTTGCACTGGTGCAAGATTAGAGATCAATATTTCCCCCACAGATTGGTCATGGTCTCTCTTATTACTACCATTCTGGTTGTACACAACATTGGACTTTTACTTCCTGTTGTATGACTTATTTTGAGTATCGGAAGAGGTAGGCACCTGAATTTTACCACTTCTAATTCCATTCTCAGCATGTTCACCCGTCAATATCAGTTCAGTGAAATCGACTGAAGAATTTCCAAGTAGGTGATTATAGAAAGGACCTACCAGCATGCTCATGAACATGTCAACCAATTCCCTATCAGCTAAAGGAGGTTGAACCCTTCCTGCGAGATCTCTCAATTTCTGGGCGTACTCTTTGAAGCTTTTATTAGATCCCATGGACATACTCTGCAATTGCACATGAGTTAGTGCGAGATCAGCATTATACTAGTACTTCTTGTAGAAAGCGGAAGCCAAATCTTCCCAGGTATAATATTGGTCCCTTCTAGTTGATAGAACCATTCCAACTGTGTTCCAGACAGGCTCTCTTGGAAGAAATGAACCCACAATTTCTTTTCAGCAGTGTGTGGTTGGATTTTCCAAACATATGACCTCAAATGCAGCTTAAGGAAAGAAACTCTGTCATATTTAGCAAAGTTAGGATTTTTGAACTTGAGAGGAATGACGACTCCTGATACCAAACCCAATTCTTCGAAGTCTAAGCCAGGCACCTTCTAGATCTCCATAGCTTTCAGACGCTCTTCTAACAGCTTATACTTCTCATCAGCAGGGGGATATTGTTCATCCAAATAATCTTCTTCCTCTTCAATAGAGTATTTGACAGAACCGTGATAGCTATTTTCCTCATGATTATCACTTTCATCGTTGTCATCATGTTCATTATCATTATCCTCTAGGATCTCGATCTCCTTGACCTGTTTAGCCAGACCTCTGAATTTTCTCCCTGTAATTCCAATTGGTTTCTTTGTCTTCTTCTTCTTCTCTTTGACGATGAGTGTCTTAAGTTCTTCTTGACCCCTTGGATAAGCTTAGGAACATCTCTTAGAACTGAGCATTATGAGCCTGGATATCTTTCACTGTTTGTTCGAGATCCATTTCTGCTGAAATAAACAACAAGGAGATGAGAAACATGTCTTGGAAACTTTTTATGCAATGACATGGTATGTAGATGCTATGCAATGTTTTCAAAGATCTTTAGGGAATCTAGTTTGAAACATTAGAAATTGAATTTAGTTGCAGCTTTGTCTGAAGAACTTTGAGATTTCATCTTTAAACGTCCTTCTACAAAAATCAATCTCACCATATCAAGTGGGTCATAGCCTCTGATTCAAGAAAATGCACTTTGATCTTGACGACATCTGGCTAGAGAAAAATAAATCATCTTTCCCCTTGATAAAAATTTGGCTTATTATAATCCTGCAAATATTACTCCATAAATCCCTAAGATCCTTGAAATGGTTAGTAACAATGCTATGTTATGAAATGACATGATGTGTATGTCATGCACTAAGCAAAAGCGTAAGGTGGTGAGAAAAAATGAGTTTATACAAACAAATCCTGCGAGGAATTCAAGTTGTTAGATAGTGAATACAAACAAGTCACACAAGTAGCCTTAGGTTTAAAGGCTTGCATGAAGTCAATAGGTAAGTACCCTTCCCACAACCAAAGTTTAGTTGGCTCAACTTGTCCTAAAATAGTAATCGGGTTCTAAGAATCTCATATCACAGATCTTTCTCAAAGGTTTTATTTTAGTACGGCAACAGATTTGCCACCAAAACATCCCGATAGTCAAATCTCAATGAGCGTAGCTTTGAGTGTTAACCAACTTTAGGCTGCACCAAAGCCGACTATCTCACTACCTTCTAATGGCCAAGATGGCTCAATTAAGGTTCTAAAAGTAAGTTAGTATAAATGACACCACGCGGAAGCGTAATGTTATCCTTTACTGACTCAAGGAACATCAGTACAAACCAAAGTGTCACACTAACTATAGCCATCATATTAACCATATCGGTCTATGTCGTACAATCTTTATGATATATTGCTACTTACCTAAGGCATCCCTAGATTCGGGTGTATGATCTTTCAAATAATACCCAAGCAAACCCTTAAAGTTAAAGCAGACAAAGCACACAACTTAAGCAAGTAAAGTGATCTAAACTCTTAAGGTGACCCCTCTTTTAAAATTGTCCCCAACAGAGTCGTCAGTTCTGTTATACGATAGGAGAACTGAATTGTTTAGTGTTTTATCGCAAATGTTGCAGATAACAAGAGTCACCACCAACTTTTATTTTATCCAATATAAAGAAAGGCTGAAAAGAACAAGAAAGACCTTGGTAGATTTTGAGTTCGGGGGGTAAGTTATGAAAAGGGAAGGTGTTAGAACCCTTTTCATCTGTAGTTATCTACGGGCTCTTAATTGCTTAGCTCACTTTAAACTTGCTTTGTATGTGTGTGATTTGAAAGTATCTTGAATTCCAGTTGTGAGGAAGACTTTGTAATAATTCTTGTATCAGTCCTCAAGAATGTATACAAAGTGTTTTTTTTTGAAAATATTTGTTTTGAAACGTGAGGTGTAAAAATGAATTTATTTGTTTGAAACTGTTATGAGCAAGCAATTTGTTGAGTTTTACTCACTAAAGGTCGTTCTTGTTATTTTCCTTCTCCTTTAGAGATAGTACTATCCACACTATTAGTTGGTAGATAGCCCTATCTATTGGATGTGAAGGAACATACGTAGGGTCGTCGTATGGTCATAGAAGGAAACATGTAGAGATACATTAGTAATTCAAAGGGACTATCATCATTTTTCTCGTAGGATCATCGAAGGGACTAGATCATTTTGTAGGCAACTCGAAGAGTCACCGAGGAATTATGATCTTTATTCGAAAGAGACCATGACGATATTGTTTAACCGAGGGTCTTTGCTAAAGTATTTCCGTTTTCATGGGACGTGACCATTAGTATCGCAAGGCAACAGAGAAAGGTTACCCTAGAGGTGAAGTGTGCAAAGTGTATTGGTTTCAGTTATGTTATCTTGAAAATTAAGGTTATCGATGTTTGATTTTATTTTTATCATACAAGCCTATTTATAAGCAGTTATATATATATATATATATATATATATATATATATATATATATATATATATATATATATATATATATATATATATATATATATATATATATATATATATATATATATATATATATATATATATATATATATATATATATATATATATATATATATATATATATATATATATATATATATATATATATATATATATATATATATATATATATATATATATATATATATATATATATATATATATATACACACACACAAATATATAAAGGCAAAAGATAAAGCGAAAATGTAAATCTACGCTATTACAGGGCTTTGGGAGAGTTACATAATTAGAAAAAATGCGGGGATGTAAATCTAAAGGCAAAATACCATTTTTAGTCCCTTTAGTTTACTTCGGGGTCCATTCTGGTCCCTTATCTTTAAAAAGTTTCAAAGTGGTCCTTTAATTGTTCCAAAAAGAGAGTCAACTTTTACTTGGGTGGCATCTGATGTGGCGCTGATGTGGTATGCATGGCATATGAGTTCATTAAATATCCAAAAAAATTCTAAAAAAATTTATTATAGCCAAGTGTGATCGGTGGATCTGGAACTGACTGTTTAACGCTGGTTCGCGAAATGTCGCGGAAGCAAGAGTCGCCACCGTCTTTTATTTTCTCCAAATGGAAAGGAAAAAAGCACAGAAAAATTCCTTATAGAGATTGCTCTCGGTTCGGGAGGTAGGTTATAGAAAGGGAAGGTGTTAGCACCCTTTATATCCATGGTTATCCATGGGCTCTTAGATACTTGCTCATTGTGTTTTCAAAAATGGTTTGTTTGCTTTTCAATGTGGGTTTTAAAAAGTTTCTTTGAAAATTCCAGTTCGACTCTTGTATCGGTCCTCAAGAGTGTTTGAAAAGTTGCTTTCGAAAGCTTTTTGAAAAGGTGTCAGTGTGAAAAGTATTTTTGAATTTTGTTTGAAATTTAGAGCAAGTATATAGAGTCGTCTACCTACCCTAAGGAATTCGTCTGTGTAGATGTCCTTTAAAGTAGTGCCATCCCACCACTGAGAGGTAGGTAGCACCACCGTTGGAGGTGTTCGGGTCAATTCGAGGTTCGGGACATGGTGATCACCGGAGCAATGGGAAGACACCTTAGAAGCTACCCTCATGCCAGGTTCCCGGATCATGAGGACTTACTAAGACATCCTCTACTCGACGATCACCTTTCGAGGCAAGGCAACAGTGAGGCGTACCCTAGGGGTGGTGTGTGCGATTCGTGTGTCGTTTTCATTTGCATTTTTCTTGTCATGTTATTGGTGTTCTACGCTTGATTTTATTTTGGTCCATACATTCTTTCATGCCATTTGTTAACAGTTAAAAAGGTTGCGGGAAAGTAAAGATCTAAAGCTATTACAAAAGGCGCGGGTTCACATCGCCAAAAGTTTCTCGAACCCGATTTGACAGAAAATAAATAAAGTAAAAGATAAAAGTGCGAGCAATTATTTACAAGGCTTCGGGAGAGATACATAAGTATTATAATGAAATCAAATAAACACGCGAATTAATGAGAATTAAACGAAACGAGGGCGTTGGACCCTTTTTGCGAAATTAAAATTACATGGCATTAACTAATAAAAGGGAAAAGGAATTATTTTTTATATTTTTAGTATTTTAGGAATTTAATGAGAAAAAGAATTAATTAAAATTAAAATAAGATGCAAACCCTAATTCTAGTTATTTTTAATTTATTAAGAAATATGTTGAATTTTAACCTAATTTAAACCTAATTTTTATATACAAATTTAATTACAAAAATAGATAAAAAAAATAATATTAAATATTTGATTATCATGAAAGAAAAAAAAATAAAAAGATGAAAATTAATCAAACCTAATTCTATGTTTTTTAGATCTTTATTATGAAAATATTAAATTAAACCCTAATTTAAAACTAAATAATTTACATGCAAATTTATTTATGAAAAAGCTAAAATAAAATATTTATTATATTTTTTCTTCTTTCTGATTTTTTTTTATGTTTTTTATATTTTATGAAAATAATAAAGCTAATTAATAAATAATAATTAAAAGAAAATAGAATCAAAATAAAAAAAAAATATGGCAAACCTAGGGGGGTTGTAGTCCCCAACATGGAGGTTAGGTCCAAGAATTCTGGCCCATTTAGCATGGCCTTGTTGACTTTTGCTGGACGCGTGTGATGCATGGACTAGGGTTCATCATATTCCTTAGATCTGGACCTTTGATTTGATGCAACTGGCACGTGGATGGATAGATGATGAAGGTGTATGATGGTCCCTGATATGGAATCTGCATATGATTGTTAATTGAAAAAAATCAAATGGAAAGGGTGAAGACCTGGGATCGAACCCAGGTCATTAACATTACCAGCCAACACGTGCGCCACTGAGCCACTTCAAACGCGTTTGATATATAATAATTAATAAACATTATAAAAGAAAAGAAAGTCAGGGGCCTCAAACGCGCGCGAAGATTTGAACGAACCACTCACGCCTTGACACTGCATCATCTTCTTCATGTTTGTTTTTCCTGAAAAATATAATAAAACATGGCAACGGTTTTTTGAGCGTTCTCCTAGGCCGGTTTTGGAAAAATAGCGACTAGCCCCAGGGGCTCTATAAATTAGGCGCGAGGGTAGCCTTATAATCGTCTGATCGCCCTGATTTGAATGGTGGTGGTCTTGAAGGCCAATTTTTCCTCATTCAAAAACCCCTAATCCAAGGTCCTGTAAACCCTAGAAAACGATAATGGCAGGATCGTATACAATGCATAATAATTCAATCAAATCACATGGTTAGCTTTAGAATCATACAAGGAACATGAATCAAACATTAAAAAAAGCTAAATGCGCATGAGTTGGAATGCATGATTATGAAAAAAAAGTGAGAAAGGTTAGCTTCTGTACAACGATTCAAGAGGTTATGTTTGATGTTTTTGATCCAGGAAGATTGCTTGAGGTCTTAGGAGTGCAATGGGATGAAAATTTCGCCTTGAATCGTCCTGCAAAGATGTTTTCAGTTATGAGTTTTTTTGCAAAAAATTCCAAGTTTGATGAATGGCTTCTAGCGCAGCTTCATGGTCCTTGGGATTAGGTTTGTGTTTTGGCTTATGTATTGAGTGAATTAGGTTAACAATTCTGATCAAAATCTCTTTCATTCATGGATTTTGAGATTTGATTTTCAAGATCTTTTTTCAAATATTTTCCATGCATTTTTGTACCAATTATGATCCAATCAAATTGATTCTTTCCAATCTCAACCATGCACGAAATATTGAAGGCATATCATGTATAAAAAGATTTGCAATAGTAGGTTAAATATTTTCCATGTATTTAATTTGATTTAAATGAATTATTATAAATAAAAATTCAAATAAATAAATAAAAAATGAAGAAATACTTCCCTTTGGGCCAAGTGGTCGTGCACATGCCATGGATGATGAATTATGGAAGAAAAATGGGCCCATTAGCAATTTTAGGTCATTTGAACCAATGTTGACTTTTCAAAATATCCAAAAATTTCCCAACTTCCACAAGGCATAACTTGCTCAATTTTTAAGATTTGCTCATGTTCTTGGACATTTTGGAAAGGTCTTTGAGTCCTCTAAACAATGCCTTTGGTCCCATATCATTTTGATTTACCAATCTCAGTTTATGGCCTTTGACTTAAAGTCCCTTTTTGTTGACTTTTAAAAATGACCTATAATGTTGAAATTGATAACTTTTTGTGAGAGAATTTCTTGGACTTGAAGTATGAAGATGAGTTGTAGGAAATGTCTTTCTCTTCAAAATGAGATTTGGATGGAATTTTTCTGATAATCCATGTGGAAGTTATGCTCTGGTCAATTTCAGTTGACTTTTTCAACTGTCCAAATAAGGAAACTTTTGCATCTTGATGATTTTTGAGCCAAACTTTGAGAATCATGATCAAGCATTGATCAAATGATGTTTGTGGCTTCAAAATGATATGTTGACCAAAAATTTGAACTTTTGACTGTCAAATGACCATTTTGCCCCTACAGTTGACTGTAGTGCAATTAGGGTTTTTGACTGTGCAGTTTTGAGCTGAATGTCTTGAAACTTGATATGAGGATGCTTGACCATGTTTGTAGGCATATGAGACTTGATTGGACCTTTGGAAACTTCATTTTCTTGATCAGAACAAAAACCCTAATCTTGACTGTACAGGAGGCTCTTGCACTGTGCAACCCTTGGGGAACTTTGAACCTTGATCTTGGCAAATCTTGAAGAATATGGGAGGGCAAATTTTGGGGTACAACAGTTGCCCCTGCTCAATCTTCTTAGACCTGAGGATGCAGATTGGCTGACGTGCCTTTCGTAATCCGAGGGTAGAAGATGATTGAACACTAGAGTGCCCAGAAATTTGCGCTCACATAGTAGCAGTGTGGTGATGGGGATGGGCTTATAGATGCCATTTAGAGATTGATGGATAGGATGATGGGCTTATAGATGCCATCTGGATGTTGATCGCATAAGAGGTTCCTTAGCGAGAACCTGCATATCTGCAAAAGAAAAATGATTACCTGACACGTTGCAGGAGCTGATTTTCAGATGCTTGGCATAGATATGTCCTGACTGGTTACAGGAGCTGAGTCTGGAGCTTCAAAAGATGATGAATGAACCAGGGATGGTTACTGCCTTAGCATGAATGGTAAGAGAACCTTGAGTGACTTTAACTTCAACAACGCTCGTTGAGAAAATTTTGGTGGGAATTACCATCTTCGCAGTATCGGGGAGAGAACCAATAGGCAATTATAATCTGAAAGGGAATTACATCTCACACACCGTCGGGGAGAGAACCATAGGAAATTATAATCTGAAAGGAATTATCACCTCACTCACCGTCGGAGAGGGAATCATCTGAAAAGGAATTATCACCTCACTCACCGTCGGAGAGGGAATCATCTGAAAAGGAATTATCACCTCACTCACCGTCGGAGAGGGAACCATCTGAAAAGGAATTATCACCTCACTCACCGTCGGAGAGGGAACCATAGAAAAAGGAATTATCACCTCACTCACCGTCGGAGAGGGAACCATCTGAAAAGGAATTATCACCTCACTCACCGTCGGAGAGGGAACCATCTGAAAAGGAATTATCACCTCACTCACCGTCGGAGAGGGAACCATTAGGAAAGGAATTACCACCTCACTCACCGTCGGAGAGGGAACCATAGGGAAGGAATTATTACCTCACTCACCGTCGGAGAGGGAACCATCTGAAAAGGAATTATCACCTCACTCACCGTCGGAGAGGGAACCAATAGGAAAATATATTCTCAAAGAAAAACCTAAAATGGAAATCTCATGCACCGTCGGAGAGAGAACCAATAGGAAAATATATTCTCAAAGGGAAACCTAAAATGGAACTCTCATGAACCGTCGGAGAGAGAACCAATAGGAAAATATATTCTCAAAGGGAAACCTAAAATGGAACTCTCATGCACCGTCGGAGAGAGAACCATTATAATCTGATAACTTCTACTGAGTCTTCATCAGAAAAATCTGTTGGGAGTCGATTTAGCTGGACTAGAGAAGGCCTTGGACTGGATAAGAAATATTTAGAGTTGATTAACTGAACCGGTCTAGGTCTTGAAATACGATTGAGAATTTCAACTGCATCTTTCCTGAAAGGTAAAGGTTAGTCATATGCAATGCATGATATGGATCAAGCAATGATGTTCTCAACATAAATGAGATTTGTATGATATGATGCGTCGATGCATGCTATAATGATGTATGTGATGTTTTATGAATGTATGTTTTTCGTCTAGGAAAATAAATCCTTGACGGGTGCCGGGAAGTCATATCCTGGGCTGATGTTGAAGAGTAGATTTTGCTTCCGCTGGGGATGATAATTGCAAGAACACCGGTAGGAGAAGATGACTCCGTTGCGGAATAAACTTGGCAAATGGAAGATTCTGCGGGGAGAAAAAATACTCTAGCGACCATGCTGGGAAGCAATACTCTGTGGGAAGAGGGATGCCTTGCTGAGTGTTGATAATAATTTGCTGGGGATACCCTTGTTGTTGGAAGTGTTGATGGACTTCACTGGGGTAAGAAGACTTCGTCGAGGGCGCTCTTTCTGTGGCTTTTGGCTGAGGATAACCCAGTTATATCCTGTTAAGGAAATAACTCTTTGAATAAAGCCGGGAGACGCGTTCGTGCTCTGCGAAGGATAAGCTTCCAGAATTTACTGGGGATAAGCTTACTGCTTGGGGATATGAATTCTAAATTTCCTGGGGAACTAGATTGGATTCTCTTGGGGAGGTTTTGATATGCTGGGGAAGTGATTCCTCTGAATATTGATATGCCGCCGGGGAACAATCTTTAGAGCAAGACTGCCGGGGATGCTTGTTATGAATACATGTATATACGCTGCTGGGGAATGTTGATATCTGCTGGAGGATACCCAACTTCCTTGAGATTTGATAACTCTGCTTGGAGAAGAATGCACTGACTGCTGACTTACTCTCTGGGGAATTAAGATGTGTTGGTCATGTTCTTGAACCTACCTTGGTACCTTGGAGGACAGAATAATTAGATTGCTTAGACAACTCTTTATTGCCCCTGTTTCTAGTGTTGCATGTAATTAATCCTTTGTTTCGTATGCAAATATTTATGAGTTAGCAAATTATTGTCAATGCATATATCACAAATTGAACCTTGGACGTTCTTCGCAAAACAAAAAAGAAAAACAATGGGCACTTTTTAACTGAAAAATGTTTTGTATTGATTTTTGCATGGCCTGAAAATAGGCGTTTTGTGTACAAGAGGCTGACGTCCTAGTAAGAGGAACGCCGCCGAACAAGAGAGTTTATACAAATTTTGTACAAAAATAAAACAGCTGTGTGAAATGAATGATCCCACTGGGTTTCAACTCTGCTATTGTCTTTATAACTCCGAGCGTCTCATCACTTGATGACCTTGGTTGAAGGTGAAGCTGACTGATCGATGTCGTCTGAACTTGATGTAGATACTGGATTCTGGATGCAGAGTGATCAATGAGACATAGTATTACGCTTTATCCCTAATTTTTGCCTGGACCGCCCTTTCGGGTTTTCAGTCCACCGGGATACCCATTTTTGCCCAAGCCGCCTTTTCAGGTTTTCGACTTGCCGGGTGTACAGATTTTTTTCATTTTCATCCCTTCATTTTGCCCGAACCCTTTTGGTTCGACGGGAAGCCCTAATTTTTGCCTAGGCATGTCAGCCTAGCGGGTCTTTTTTCATGCGTAGTATCTTTTTACTATGTCTGCATTGGCGGGGTGAGGAAGGTCGTCACCATCCATGTTGGTTAGAATCATGGCTCCTCCTGAGAACACATGCTTAACCACAAATGGCCCTTCGTACGTAGGGGTCCATTTGCCCCTTGGATCACTCTGAGGAAGGATGATTCGTTTGATTACTAGATCCCCAACTTGATATTCCTGTGGTCTGACCTTTTTGTTAAATACCCTGATCATTCGTTTCTGATACGTCTGACCATGACAGATAGCAGCGAGTCTCTTTTCATCAATGAGGTTGAGCTGATCAAGTCGTGTCTGGATCCAATCATCTTCATTCAGATTTGCATCCTTCATTATCCGGAGAGAGGGTATTTGTACTTCGATCGGTAAGACTGCCTCCATACCATAAACCAGAGAGAAAGGAGTTTCCCCGGTTGACGTCCTAGCTGAGGTACGGTACCCATGTAGAGCGAACGGTAACATCTCGTGCCAATCCTTATAAGTCACTGTCATCTTCTGCACGATTTTCTTGATGTTCTTATTTGCTGCTTCTACAGCCCCATTCATCTTCGGTCTGTAAGGAGAAGAATTGTGGTGCTGTATCTTGAACTGCTCGCAGAGCTCAGCGATCATCTTATTGTTCAGATTGGTACCGTTGTCTGTAATAATTCGCTCAGGGACGCCGTACCGACAGATCAGGTTGTGCCGAATGAACCGTGCCACAACGGTCTTGGTTACCGTAGCATAGGATGTTGCCTCAACCCACTTCGTGAAATAATCAATTGCTACCAGGATGAAGCGATGCCCATTAGATGTCGTAGGTTTGATCTCGCCGATCATGTCTATACCCCACATTGCAAACGGCCATGGCGCAGTCAGAACATTCAGGGGAACCGAAGGAACATGCACCTTGTCTGCATAGATCTGGCACTTGTGGCATGTCCTGGAATGTTGGTAGCAGTCAGCTTCCATTGTGGACCAGTAGTATCCTGCCCGTAGGATTTTCTTAGCCATAGTGTGTCCACTGGAATGTGTGCCAAAGGTCCCTTCATGTAGCTCTTCCATGATCCTTTCTGCTTCAGTCTTATCCACACAACGCAGTAAAGTTGAATCATGGTTTCGCTTGTACAAGATGTCGTTGCTAAGGAAGAACTTGGCTGCAAACCTCCTCAGGAATTTCTTATCATTGATAGAGGCACCTTCAGGGTATTCCTGAGTTTCCAGATATCTCTTTACCTCATGGTACCAAGGCTTCTCAGTCACCAATTCAGTCTCGAGATCACAACAGTATGCCGGTTCGTCCAGTTTCCAGATGATGATCCGGGGAGCCTCATTATCCCATTTAACCTTGAACATAGAAGCCATTGTAGCTAACGCGTCCGCTAACTGATTCTCTTCTCTTGGAAAGTGCTCAAAGGTTATCTCTGTGAAGTGGGGGATCAGGGTCAACACACATTCTCTGTAAGGAATGAGATTTGGATGTTTCGTATCCCACTCCCCTTTGATCTGATTGATCACAAGAGCGGAATCTCCGAAAACACTTAGAAACTTAATCCTTAGGTCAATCGCAGCTTGAAGACCCATGATGCATGCCTTATACTCTGCCATGTTGTTGGTACAGTTGAAACACAGCCGGGCAGTGAGTGGAGTGTGAGTACCTTGAGGTGATATGATTATGGCGCCGATACCGTTACCCAAAGCATTGGAGGCTCCGTCAAAGTGCATAGACCATCGGGATCCTGGTTCAGGTCCTTCATCTGGTCCAGGTACTTCACAATCTGTCACTATCATGATGCTTTCATCCGGAAACTCGAAGTTCATTGACTGATAATCATTTACAGCTTGATGTGCCAAGTGGTCTGCCAATACACTTCCCTTGATGGCTTTCTGGGTTGTATATTGAATGTCGTATTCCGTCAAGATCATTTGCCATCTTGCAATTCTCCCAGACAGAGCAGGCTTTTCAAATATGTACTTTATAGGATCCATTTTTGAGATCAACAAGGTAGTGTGAGTCAGCATATACTGTCTCAGCCGGCGAGCAGCCCATACCAAAGCGCAGCAAGTTTTCTCAAGCAGTGAGTATCGGGTCTCACAGTCGGTAAACTTTTTGCTAAGGTAATAAATGGCATGCTCTTTTCGGCCAGACTCGTCATGCTGCCCCAGCACACACCCCATTGAGTTGTCAAGCACTGTCAGGTATAGTATCAGAGGTCTCCCTTCAACCGGTGGCATAAGGATAGGTGGTTCTTGGAGATACTCTTTGATTCTGTCGAAAGCGGCCTGACATTCATCGTTCCAACGTACTACCTGATCTTTCTTCAGCAGCTTGAAGATTGGTTCACAGGTAGCAGTCAGATGTGAGATGAACCGAGCAATGTAATTCAGGCGTCCTAAAAAGCCTCTGACCTCCTTCTCTGTCTTGGGGACTGGCATCTCTTGAATAGCTTTGACCTTAGCAGGGTCCACTTGAATTCCCTTGTCACTTACAACAAAGCCCAGCAATTTTCCCGATCTTACCCCGAAGGTGCACTTGTTCGGGTTCAATCTCAGCTTGTACAGTTTCAACCGGTCAAACAACTTCTGCAGATGATCTAGGTGCTCTTCCTCAGTCTAGGACCTTGCAATCATGTCGTCAACATACACCTCTATCTCATGATGGATCATGTCATGGAATAAATCAACCATGGCGCATTGGTAGGTTGCCCCAGCGTTCTTTAGTCCAAATGGCATGACCTTGTAACAGAAGGTGCCCCACTGGGTGACAAATGTAGTCTTTTCCATGTCTTCAGGTGCCATCTTGATCTGATTGTAACCTGAAAAGCCATCCATGAAAGAGAATACCTTGTGCTGAGCTGTATTATCAACAAGGACATCAATGTGAGGTAAAGGGAAGTCATCTTTGGGGCTGGCCCTGTTCAGATCCCTGTAGTCGACACACATTCTAACCTTACCATCCTTCTTTGGTACCGGCACCACATTAGCAACCCACTGCGGGTAAGAAGTCACTGCAAGAAACCCGGCATCAAACTGTTTCATAACCTCGGCTTTAATCTTTTCAGACATCTCTAGACGCATCTGACGGACCTTTTGCTTAACCGGAGGGCAGTCTTCCTTAGTTGGCAAGTGATGGACCACAATATCAGTATCCAACCCGGGCATGTCTTCGTAGGACCAGGCAAAGATCTCCATATAATCATGTAGCATTTGAGTCAACCGTTGCTTCATACTGAGCTCTAGGTTGGCACCAATCTTTACCTCTTTCCTGTTTTCTTCAGTACCTAGGTTTATTGTTTCCACTGGCTCTTCATGGGGTTGAATTGCCCTCTCTTCCTGAAGTAACAGTCTTGCAAGCTCGCCAGGCACTTCGCAATCATCTTCACCTTCGTCTTCGGCTAAGTTGATCGGATTTTCGAAGTCATAACTGGCAGTAGCAGAGTCGTTACCAGTGAGATCCAGAGTGGATTGAAACCTGTATGAGTGAGTGTGTGTGTAAATACAGCTGTTTTGAAATATATGTAAAGGAAAGAAAGACAGAAAAGGAGCACAAGATTTGTAATGCGAGAAAACGTCCAAGATTTTCATTCATGATATATGAAATGACAATTTATATGCCCTCACAAATGAAACCACGGTGCCTCGGGTAAGACACCGGGCCATAGAGTTTATTTATTGTTTATTACAAAATACCAAAAACATAGGAATTCATTACTTAGTAACAAGAGAAACAGATAAGTTATCCTTTGCACTCCAATTGTTAAGTCCATTGTCGGTTGCCGGGTAGATCCAGCTATCAAACTCAGCTTCATCCACTTCCTTTTCGTCCCCAATAGCATTCACTCCATGAGCAGGCAGGGGAGCTGTCACTACATTGGGCTTCTCAGATGCCTCAAACTGTACCTCCTTAGCATCAATAAGATCCTGCAGCTTGCTCCTTAAGGCCCAACAGTCATCAGTAGAGTGCCCCGGGCTATCTGAATGGTAAGCACAACGAGCATTCGGGTTGTACTTAGGAGATGCAGTATTTGGGAACTTTGGAGCCTCCCTGACAGTCACTAAATTGGAGGATAGCAACTGTGGCAAGATCTGCGATAGGGTCATGCTTAACCGGGTGAACTCTCTCCGGGGTCTTTCAGCCCTTTGAGGATTGGCCGGCCGAGGAGCGGCAGCAGGCTTAGCAATCATTACCGCACTGACAGATTGGCGGCGCTCGGGTCTTTCTGATCTCTTGGAACCATACACGGCACTAGCCTCCTTCTTGAAGGGTTTCTTCTCAGAACTAGATGATGCACCCTTCACAATCTTACCAGACTTTAACCCAGCTTCAATTCTCTCTCCAGTCAGAATTAAATCAGTGAACCCAGCAGAAGAATTCCCAATGAGATGGTTGAAAAATGGCCCAGATAGGGTCCCCAAGAACATGTCTACCAACTCCCGATCAGTCAATGGTGGCTTCACCCTGCCAGCCAGGTCTCTCCACTTCTGAGCGTACTCTTTAAAACCTTCACTTGCACCTAACGACATACCCTGGAGTTGAGTACGTGTAGGGGCAAGGTCGGCATTATATTGATACTGCTTATAGAAAGCAGTAGCCAACTCCTCCCAGTTACGAACCTTGGTCCCATCCAGCTGATAGAACCATTCGAGATGAGTCCCTGAAAGACTCTCCTGGAAGAAGTGGATCCACAAATTCTTATCCGCAGAGTACGGTTGAATTTTCCGAACATAGGACCTTAGATGCAGCTTGGGACAAGACGCCCCGTCATACTTAGAGAAGGATGGTGCTTTGAACTTATGAGGGATAATCACACCAGTTGACAAACCCAGGTCTCCGAAATCCAGCCCAGGTACCTGTTGAACCTCCATAGCTTTCAACCTATCCTCCAGTTGCTTGTATCTGTCTTCTGCAGGAGGGTACTGCTCTTCATCGAAATCAGTCTCGTTATCGGAGACTACCAGACTAGGAACCCTTGCTTCTGCCTGAGGACTACTCTTGCCAACAGAAGAACCAGCCTCTTCCTGCTGCAGAGTATTGCCAAACCTTCGGCCCGAGTTGAATAGAACAGTTCTTCTCTTCTTCTTCTTCTCCTTCTTCAGGAGCATAGCCTTCAGCTCTTCCTGGCCTTGAGCCAAACCCTTGATTAATTCCTGGAATTGTGCATTCTGCACCTGAAGAGCCTTGATGGAAGTCTCAGTTGATGACGAATCAGGATTCATAATGCTGAAATAAACAGCGAAGAACTGTAAGCAACCTGAAAGGGGGAAAACCTGCTATGCACATGATGTATGAAATGTATTTATGCAATGCATTCAAGGGTTCGAAAATTCAACTTTGTTGTAGACAAAAAGGAACACACGTTATCATTAAGGACATAACTGTTTTAGTACATCAAAGCCTCATGGGCAAAATAATACAAAAATCAAATCAATCCCAGAATATGCTACGCATCCTCTTTGGAGCTATGTAAGTGTTGAGATTTCTCTCCTCATGCAACAGGCGGGTGAGCTCCAAGACCTTCTTTTCACTGGCATGTAGACTAGTCTCAAGAGAATTCCGTTCTTCCTTAATCTGGATCCAACTCTTCTGCATCTCTTCCCAGGATGTGGGCATATCAGGGTGCTGAATAGTATAGGACACTTCTCCTTCCAAGACTGGCTCTTTGATCACAGGGAGCATATGGGGGTAAGGCATCACTAACTTCTGGGAGCGGGCTCGTACCCACTTGAGATAAGGTTCCAACGGGATGGAGTTCCTGTGCCCCAGGGTCTTGCTGTCTATCCTACTTGGCATCCTCCAGGCTCTGATAAATCTCTGGCGAAGTCCTTGAGTATCATTGTCGAAGTCAAAAACTATGTCAGGAATTAACATGTCATGAGGGCCATCCCTCCGAGCATAACCAAACTGTCTCCAAGCCAGGCATGGGCTATAAGTAATACCTCCTCTGATTCCAAGCAAAGGGACATTAGGGTACTCCCCGCAACGATCAATGATAGCGACATCTTCTCTGGACCTAGGGCACCAATGTATATCTGCATGTGTAAGAGTCATCAACCGTTGTGACCATCTCAAACCCCGCTCATTCTTCAGGACTGATTGTGGAAGGTGCGAAATAAACCACCTTCCCAGGAGAGGAGTGCAACACATAAGGACACCTCTTTTTCTCATGGTTCGAGTGTAACATGAGTGAAGGATGTCCCCTAGCAACGTAGGTATAGGATTCCTGGACATAAAGATCTGGACAGCGCTGATATCTATAAGCTGATCTGGATTAGGGAACAACACCAAACCATAGACAAGGAGGGCCACAACCTCTTCAAAAGCTTGCAAGTCAAGGGAGTTCCAACATTCATGGGCCTTTTCAAACAGAAACCTGGCTAAGAACCCTTTGATACCACTTCTAACTTCCCAATGTCCTTTGAGGTCAGATGACTGTAGGTGCAAGGCTTTAGCAATCTCTTCAAGCTTAGGTTCCTTTTCTGTACCGTTGAAGGGTAGCTGATCAAGGATAGGGATCTTCAGGAGCCGGGAGAACTCCTCCAATGTAGGTACCAACTGATAGTCCAAGAAAGTGAAACAGTGATGCAGAGGGTCAAAGAATTGGAACAGGACCTTGATCATATCTTCCTCAATGTTGGTATTGACCAAGCTGATGAGACTTCCATGTCTTTCACTGAATGAAGAGTTCTCGGGAATCCTGGATATAAGCTCCTTAAGCTGAGGGGGGATCCTTACAAGACTGACTTGAATTGTCTTTCTACGAACAGTTTCCATGTCCTACAAAACAAAGAACAAAGATGAAGATTCGAACCCCTGAAATGGTTAGTCAATGCATATGATGCTGGATGATGTCATGATGCTATGATTAAACACACCACAGATATTTACAAAGACAAACATGTAAGGCACACAAGGCACACAAGACAAGCCCTTAGGGTTTAAGGCCAGCATGGGGTCTGGGTAGTACCCTCTTGAAGTTGGTGGGTTCAACCTGTCCTAATCAAAGTAACCGGGTTCTAAGGGTCCCAATATCACGGGATTGCTTTCATTGTTCATCGTTTCGATTTAGCCACTGAACTGGCGACCGAAATATTCCAGGAAAGCAACCCTCAATTGAGTGTAGTATCGAGTATCAACCAACCTCGGACTGCACCAAAGTCAGTTATCTCACTACCCTAAAGAGGCCAAGATAGTTCAATTAAGGTTCCTAAGGTCTGTTGATGCTTCATGACACCACGCGGAGGCCCCGTACTCTCCTTGACTGAACTCAAGGGTTACCGGTACACACCAAAGTGCCACATCAACGTAGCAGACTGTTTCAACCATGTCGGTATACCCCGCACAGTTCCCTCACAGCCTTGTTGCTACTTTCTAAGAAGGTATCCCCCCAGATCCGGGTTAGGATCTATAGAACTCCCAAGACAGTCCCACAATAATAAAGCAAGCAAGTCAATACAATTGAAAACACAATGATCTTAGTCCTAAGGTACACCTCACTTTGAGTAAGTCCCCAGCAGAGTCGCCAGTTCTGTGATTGGTGGATCTGGAACTGACTGTTTAACGCTGGTTCGCGAAATGTCGCGGAAGCAAGAGTCGCCACCGTCTTTTATTTTCTCCAAATGGAAAGGACAAAAGCACAGAAAAATTCCTTATAGAGATTGCTCTCGGTTCAGGAGGTAGGTTATAGAAAGGGAAGGTGTTAGCACCCTTTCTATCCATGGTTATCCATGGGCTCTTAGATACTTGCTCATTGTGTTTTCAAAAATGGTTTGTTTGCTTTTCAATGTGGGTTTTAAAAAGTTTCTTTGAAAATTCCAGTTCGACTCTTGTATCGGTCCTCAAGAGTGTTTGAAAAGTTGCTTTCGAAAGCTTTTTGAAAAGGTGTCAGTGTGAAAAGTATTTTTGAATTTTGTTTGAAATTTAGAGCAAGTATATAGAGTCGTCTACCTACCCTAAGGAATTCGTCTATGTAGATGTGCTTTAAAGTAGTACCATCCCACCATTGAGAGGTAGGTAGCACCACCGTTGGAGGTGTTCGGGTCAATTCGAGGTTCGGGACATGGTGATCACCGGAGTAATGGGAAGACACCTTAGAAGCTACCCTCATGCCAGGTTCCCGGATCATGAGGACTTACTAAGACATCCTCTACTCGACGATCACCTTTCGAGGCAAGGCAACAGTGAGGCGTACCCTAGGGGTGGTGTGTGCGATTCGTGTGTCGTTTTCATTTGCATTTTTCTTGTCATGTTATTGGAGTTCTACGCTTGATTTTATTTTGGTCCATACATTCTTTCATGCCATTTGTTAACAGTTAAAAAGGTTGCGGGAAAGTAAAGATCTAAAGCTATTACAAAAGGCGCGGGTTCACATCGCCAAAAGTTTCTCGAACCCGATTTGACAGAAAATAAATAAAGTAAAAGATAAAAGTGCGAGCAATTATTTACAAGGCTTCGGGAGAGATACATAAGTATTATAATGAAATCAAATAAACACGCGAATTAATGAGAATTAAACGAAACGAGGGCGTTGGACCCTTTTTGCAAAATTAAAATTACATGGCATTAACTAATAAAAGGGAAAAGGAATTATTTTTTATATTTTTAGTATTTTAGGAATTTAATGAGAAAAAGAATTAATTAAAATTAAAATAAGATGCAAACCCTAATTCTAGTTATTTTTAATTTATTAAGAAATATGTTGAATTTTAACCTAATTTAAACCTAATTTTTATATACAAATTTAATTACAAAAATAGATAAAATAAATAATATTAAATATTTGATTATCATGAAAGAAAAAAAAATAAAAAGATGAAAATTAATCAAACCTAATTCTATGTTTTTTAGATTTTTATTATGAAAATATTAAATTAAACCCTAATTTAAAACTAAATAATTTACATGCAAATTTATTTATGAAAAAGCTAAAATAAAATATTTATTATATTTTTTCTTCTTTCTGATTTTTTTTATGTTTTTTATATTTTATGAAAATAATAAAGCTAATTAATAAATAATAATTAAAAGAAAATAGAATCAAAATAAAAAAAAAATATGGCAAACCTAGGGGGGTTGTAGTCCCCAACATGGAGGTTAGGTCCAAGAATTTTGGCCCATTTAGCATGGCCTTGTTGACTTTTGATGGACGCGTGTGATGCATGGACTAGGGTTCATCATATTCCTTAGATCTGGACCTTTGATTTGATGCAACTGGCACGTGGATGGATAGATGATGAAGGTGTATGATGGTCCCTGATATGGAATCTGCATATGATTGTTAATTGAAAAAAATCAAATGGAAAGGGTGAAGACCTGGGATCGAACCCAGGTCATTAACATTACCAGCCAACACGTGCGCCACTGAGCCACTTCAAACGCGTTTGATATATAATAATTAATAAACATTATAAAAGAAAAGAAAGTCAGGGGCCTCAAACGCGCGCGAAGATTTGAACGAACCACTCACGCCTTGACACTGCATCATCTTCTTCATGTTTGTTTTTCCTGAAAAATATAATAAAACATGGCAACGGTTTTTTGAGCGTTCTCCTAGGCCGGTTTTGGAAAAATAGCGACTAGCCCCAGGGGCTCTATAAATTAGGCGCGAGGGTAGCCTTATAATCGTCTGATCGCCCTGATTTGAATGGTGGTGGTCTTGAAGGCCAATTTTTCCTCATTCAAAAACCCCTAATCCAAGGTCCTGTAAACCCTAGAAAACGATAATGGCAGGATCGTATACAATGCATAATAATTCAATCAAATCACATGGTTAGCTTTAGAATCATACAAGGAACATGAATCAAACATTAAAAAAAGCTAAATGCGCATGAGTTGAAATGCACGATTATGAAAAAAAAGTGAGAAAGGTTAGCTTCTGTACAACGATTCAAGAGGTTATGTTTGATGTTTTTGATCCAGGAAGATTGCTTGAGGTCTTAGGAGTGCAATGGGATGAAAATTCCGCCTTGAATCGTCCTGCAAAGATGTTTTCAGTTATGAGTTTTTTTGCAAAAAATTCCAAGTTTGATGAATGGCTTCTAGCGCAGCTTCATGGTCCTTGGGATTAGGTTTGTGTTTTGGCTTATGTATTGAGTGAATTAGGTTAACAATTCTGATCAAAATCTCTTTCATTCATGGATTTTGAGATTTGATTTTCAAGATCTTTTTTCAAATATTTTCCATGCATTTTTGTACCAATTATGATCCAATCAAATTGATTCTTTCCAATCTCAACCATGCACGAAATATTGAAGGCATATCATGTATAAAAAGATTTGCAATAGTAGGTTAAATATTTTCCATGTATTTAATTTGATTTAAATGAATTATTATAAATAAAAATTCAAATAAATAAATAAAAAATGAAGAAATACTTCCCTTTGGGCCAAGTGGTCGTGCACATGCCATGGATGATGAATTATGGAAGAAAAATGGGCCCATTAGCAATTTTAGGTCATTTGAACCAATGTTGACTTTTCAAAATATCCAAAAATTTCCCAACTTCCACAAGGCATAACTTGCTCAATTTTTAAGCTTTGCTCATGTTCTTGGACATTTTGGAAAGGTCTTTGAGTCCTCTAACCAATGCCGTTTGTCCCATATCATTTTGATTTACCAATCTCAAGTTATGGCCTTTGACTTAAAGTCCCTTTTTGTTGACTTTTGAAAATGACCTATAATGTTGAAATTGATAACTTTTTGTGAGAGCATTTCTTGGACTTGAAGTATGAAGATGAGTTGTAGGAAATGTCTTTCTCTTCAAAATGAGATTTGGATGGAATTTTTCTGATAATCCATGTGGAAGTTATGCTCTGGTCAATTTCAGTTGACTTTTTCAGCTGTCCAAATAAGGAAACTTTTGCATCTTGATGATTTCTGAGCCAAACTTTGAGAATCATGATCAAGCATTGATCAAATGATGTTTGTGGCTTCAAAATGATATGTTGACCAAAAATTTGAACTTTTGACTGTCAAATGACCATTTTGCCCCTACAGTTGACTGTAGTGCAATTAGGGTTTTTGACTGTGCAGTTTTGAGCTGAATGTCTTGAAACTTGATATGAGGATGCTTGACCATGTTTGTAGGCATATGAGACTTGATTGGACCTTTGGAAACTTCATTTTCTTGATCAGAACAAAAACCCTAATCTTGACTGTACATGAGGCTCTTGCACTGTGCAACCCTTGGGGAACTTTGAACCTTGATCTTGGCAAATCTTGAAGAATATGGGAGGGCAAATTTTGGGGTACAACACCAAGTCTTGAACCCAATCCATCTTACATACAAGATAATCATCTTACCACTACATCACTTTGCAATTGATGCTTATCTTTTCATTCAAGTTTATTATCAAGAAAAAACACATTAAGTTTATTATCAAGAAAAAATGCATTAAGTTTATTATCAAGAAAAATGCATTAAGTTTATTATCATAGACCCTAAACTAAACATGTATTAGAAGACTAAAATAAACCAATGTTTTCACGAATGAAAATAACTATTTTTTCTTTCCTTTTCAATTGTTTCTGAATAAAAATATATTGACATTGTCATTTTGTGATAAACAAAACTGTGACCAAACTATGTATCCCCTTTATCATAACAATAATAATAATGACTGCAGCAACATCAATAATAATAAAGCAATATTTCAATTCATTTGAGATTGCAATTGTATAAGAATACAAATTTCTGTTGAAAGTAGCATCAACTGTAAGTAATTCAAACCAGAATATACATTGTCCAAAACTATAAAGCCAGCAACATGCTTACAGAAGGTGTGCAAAATTCAAAACACAATCAGGTCGAAAACCATTTTTAAAGAAATTTAGAATACATCTAAAAGTGAAATTTACATAACCACTTAATGCAACAAGGAAGTATATGTTACACAAAAACCATACAAATGGGTGTATTTACATACCACAAGGATTCCAAAAACTTTCATGAGTAAAGAGCCAACACCTTTCAACTTCTCAGAAGATTTTCTATTTGAAGCCAATTGTTTGTCAGCCTACAAGCAAAAAAACACAAAATTGATTTTTGAGTGCTTCAAAAGTGCAATTTTTAATTTTGAGTTTCAACCAAAATAGACAGAAAGACGTTCATACCTTTTCAACAAGAACCCTAATTTCGTAAACAATGAAGAACAATGCTTCAAGTCCCCACGTTGATTCCCAATTACGAAACTCTTGAACAAATGCACTGAAAATTCTAACCGTTACAATTCATCACTTGAATTTCAGTTAAATTCAATTAAAATAAAAAGGAATCAAATGAATGAATCAATGAATAATACTTGGCAATTTTCTCGAAAGCGTTATAAGTTTCAATGAAATTGGATTGTTTATAGTGTTGTAGCGATCGGAAGAGGGGAATGATGATACCAGAGAATTGAGAGTAGTTATCATTCTGATTGATGAGTCGATTGGCGTCATTGAAGAGGGCGATAGCATTAGCGAGAGAGAGAAGAAAGTGGGAATAAACTTGAATGAAAATATAAGCATCAATTGCAAAATGATGTAGTGGTAAGATGATTCTCTTATATGTAAGGTGGCTTGGGTTCGAATTTTGGCTACAACAAAAAAATTTAGAAATTTTCTGGGTATTTAATGAACTCATATACCACGCATACCACATCAGCGCCACTTCAGAAGCCACCCAAGCAAAAGTTGATGCCGTTAGTAAAAATTGGATTGGACGGAAAGGACTAATGCGACCTATATAATTGTCTAAGAAAATAAATAGCAAAAAGAATAAGAAAATGTTGGAAAAAAAGTTTAAATGCACTAAAAATCTAAGTTCATATTTTTGGCATTTTTATTAAAATAATTTAAGTGTTAATTAATAATAATTAAAAGCCTAATTCTAATTGATTTTAATTAATAAAAAGCCTAAAATCTAATTGTCCAAAAAAAATCAATTAATTAATTTACACCCAAAAACTAACTTTTTGTTGATTTTATTATACGGCGTCTTTCTGATTTTTTTATGTATAAGTTTTGATTAAAAAAGTTAATTAATAATAAAATAGCTAATAATAAAAAAAAGGAAAATGAAGAAAGTAAAGCAAAAAGGGTTTTGGCATCGCTGGGTGTTGTACCCCAAAATTTGCCCTCGTATTTTTCCACAAGAAATCACAACTTCAGGCTTTTCCTAATTTTTCAGATTGGCTCAAGAATCGGTCAAACAGACTTTTCTCGTCAGTCAGAAAAAATTAGGGTTTTCATTGATTTTCATGGCTCTGGAATAATTCAAACAGTTTGTTTAGGGTTTGGTTGATTTTGGCTCAACTTTGATCAGGCGAACGCTTCTTTGGCACTTGATCAGGAATTAGGGTTTTTTATGCGCGGTTCCTCAGAAAGGTTTAACTCTACAGTGTTTTTCAAGATATGCTAAGATGTGGATTGAAACATTTGGATTGAGTTCGCATTATGTGATTAAATCAGTGAAAGGATACATTTGGATTGAATTTGCAGGGTTTGATTAAAGCCAGTAAAAGGAAAAGACATTTGGGCATGTGTGATTTGACAGTGCATTGCTTTGATTATTCAAGATACCACAATGTTTATTTAATTATTTATTTATTCTAAGTTGGGATAATTGGAATTTATTTCCATTTATTATAATTTAAGAATTATAAATAATAAAATAAATATTTGAAAAAAGAAGAAAAGGAATTAACTGATAAAAGATTGGATTTTATTTATCTTTAATTATTCGTTACAATTTTTATTCGAGTACTGTATTTATTTACAAAGTATTCTAATAATGATTACAATAATTAAAATTGAAATAAAATTATCCTAAGAAAATTCCTAAGTCTTCATCTTCCGCCCATTGCTCCAGTGCTCCATGGAATTTTATCTGCAAAAACAAAGAACAAAAGAAAAGTCAATTGCAGATAAAATAAATAGAAGGCAGACAATTAATTCGGGTTCATCATTAAAAGCAAACGGCTGGGATCAGTTAGCCCTCTCTGCAAATCACGGGATTTCTCCCGGTTCACAAAGAAGGGTGAAAATGTTTGCAAATTAAATGTGAATGCACAAAGTAAAAAATTGCACATTTCAAAATTGTCAAAACTGCATAATTTCCAAAGTCTCAAACAGCATGATACAAAGTCCAAATCCAAATCAAACTACAGAGTCCAAAGGCAAACAGAATGGCCTAACTAAAGTCACAAACTAAACAAAAGTTGCCCAAAGGCCATCAAAGCTGTCAAAAGAAGATATGCAAATATCAGGAAAGTGGAAAGTATGCAGAGAAAGGTTAGAAGTGCAAGCAAGGTTTTCAAGTCATCATTTCCCAACTGTTTGCTTTTTCAGAAAAGGTACAAACACAAACATTTTTTTATTGTTTTAAGTTGTACTGGAGAGAGAAGAAGAGGGAAAAGAACAGGCTTACTGGCTTTGAGGCTTGAGAGAGAGAAATATAAAAACAAAACTGTCAAATGTACAAACCATCTGCTGGAACTCTAAGCAACCTCCCACCAAAAGAAAACCAACAAACTAAAACCTGTCAAACACTTAACAACACAAACTTGTCAAGCCAAAGCCAAGACCACTGTCCAAGCTGAAGGACCAAGCCAGTAAACCAGTCCTCAAACCTGCCTGAAGCCTTACCATTCAAAACCTGAAGCTAACAACCAGACCCGAAACCAGCATAAGCCTAACCTGGAAGCCCCTTAACCATAAAAAAAACAGTATAAGCTGCTACCTCAAGCACATCATACCAGAAAACCAAGCCAAGCCAAAGCCAAGATCTAAACATCCAACAGCCTGCTGGAGCATAAACCAGTAAAGCCCAGCCTGTCTAAGACCAAAAGTCTCAATAACCATTCAAAGCCAAACCTGTATTCAAAAAAGATGAAGAACCTGCCACAAGTCTAAAAACCTTAACCCCTGTCAAAAAGCACACAAACTTCAAACAGATAACCCCTTAACCACCAACAACCTGACATCAAACATTCAAAGTTTCCAAACCATCCAGCTAAAGCGTTCAAGGGAAACACAAGAGGCCCTCAGAAAGCATCATCATTGGGCTAGCATTCACAAATCATACAGCATCAAGGCAACTGAACACAAGGCAACTAGGGTCAACAGAGGAAGAGGAGATAAAGAAGCATACGAATCAAGCACAAACAGGCAACTCAAGCATTCACAGATATACAGAAGAGGCAACATGAAGGCCCCTCAGAAAGCTCCATCATAAGGCAACAAAGACAAAGAGAAAAAAAGGCATCACAAGGTACACAGACAAACCAGAAGGAAGAACAAAAAGAAGTAAGACACAAATACCAGGAATCCAAGCGAGCTCAACGAGCATCACCGTCTATCCGCCATCAAAGCCCCCTAACGCCTTCCATTCCGTCTCCTCATCCCCTTCCAAAGGTATAAACTTTCTTCTTTCTTTTCCAACATCTTGCACAAACATCAAAGCAATGTAATCAAGAATCAGAAATAAGCAACAACATGTAAAGGCATAAAACATTAGAACGAAAATCAAACCTCGTAACCATCGCTTGGGGTAACCTTGTGGAGGGAGGGGAAACAGAGTTGGCGTTGGTGGCTTGGGCGAAGGAGTTTCAGAAACATTTTGGCGAAGAGGAAGGAACGAAGTGATGAACAACGGCGCGCCGCTCTCAGCAAACCCTAAAGTCCCAACTGAACACAATAACAATTAACCCTAAAAACCTTTGTCTCAAACAATTGGGCCTCGCCCCATTCTCACAACCCTAAGCCCAAATGTGTTCCCAATTAACACCCCCCCCCCCCCATTTGCTGTTTGTTTTCTTTCACTTAGGCCCAAAACCCCTTAGCCCATCTCCCTTTGCACATAGCTTTTTTTACATTAATAAATTAAAACTTAAATCTTTTTCTTTTCTTTCATTAAGACTCTTTTTTTTATTTTTAACGTGAAATTTAACTTAAAAGTATTTATAGAAGATGCATAAAAAAATAGGTTGTAGTTTGAATTTTCTTTTTAATTAAAGTTTTTGTATATAGAAATAGTAATACATAAAAACAATTTTTGAATTAAATATTTCTCTTTTCTTAAAAATATTATTTGTACATTAATACCTTAATACATAAAATACATAAAAATACATAATTTAAAACACTTTTTTTATTTTATTAAAACTTATTTTGATTTATACATAATTTCTCTTTAAGTTAATACAATTTCTTTTCTTAGAAATATTTGTACATAATCAATTAAAATACATTTTTTTAATATACATAATTTAATTAAAATTTAAAACATTTAATTAAAATATTCTTTTTGTACATATTAAAGAAAAATACAAGATTACAAAGATTAAATAAATAAACATCTAATTCTTTTCTTTTAAGTTAACAATACTTAATCTTCACATTAAAATTCACATTTTCTTAACTTGTAAATAATTCTCATATACGTACACGTACACCTACACAATACACTTTACATTTGACAATATACATTTGCTATTCTTATACTTTACATTACATTGTTTACATTTGATCGCGATTCAATTTGGTTGTAAATTATTGGACACTACATTCCTAAAGTCTCATCCCCATTTGTGAATTTGTACCCCCACTCCCGGATACTATTTGTAATAGCGTAGACTTTAAATTCTTGCAATTTACCGCTTTCGAATTATACCATGGTTAGACCTAGGGTTTGCATGTACATAAAAACCAAACGCTAGATAACCTAATACAAAGACAAATACATGAAATCAATACACAATCACACTTGCACCCCCTAGGGTAATCCCACATGTTGCCTTCTAAAATGGGCCATGCTTGCACGTCGAGTTTCTTTGGCAAAACAATTCAAAATGATCATAAGTCCCTCGATGACGCTTTCTAAAGTCGCCTATCAAAATGATCAAGTCCCTTCAAAGCAAATTGCCAAAGTCACTTGGCACCATTGCATTCATGGTCCATACGATGACTCGCACTCGTCCTGTTAAACTTCCTAAACGCAAGATTGTCCACCAAATTCAATGGTGGAACAAAATTGTTAAAAAAGGGTTGAAAACATGAGAAAAACCTTTGAGTACAATAGGGGTAGACAAAACTTTTAGTTACTTGAGATCAACTTGCAAAAACACTTGCCTTCTTTTCAAAAACCACACTTCATACACACTTTCAAACAAACTTCCAAAAACATTTTGAAACATCTTTTCGAAAAGATACACACTTTTGTAAAACACTCAAACACGAGTCAATTACACTGGTTGCCTAAGACAAGGCATCTCTTCAAAAACATTTTCAAAACACACACACATACCACAATTTCAAGCAATCGAAAATCAAGGCAAGTGATCTAAAAAACCAAGTAACTAAGAGCCCATGGATAACCACGGATGAAAAGGGTGCTAATACCTTCCCTTTTCATAATCTACCCCCCGAACCCACGAAATATCTCAAAAGGTTTTTGCTGTGCTTTTTAACCTTTCCTTTAGGATAAAATAAAAAGTCGGTGGCGACTCTTGCTAAACCGAACAAGTGCAAATACAAACGCAAAACTCAAGTCAGTTCTCCCACCGTATCACAGAACTGGCGACTCTGCTGGGGATAAATTTAAAAGTGGGGTTACCTTAGGGTTTAGATCACCTTTACTTTCTTGCTTTGATTGACTTGATTGCTTTATCTTTTGGGTTCTTGTTTGGGTTTGTTGTAAATCCTACACCCGGATTTGGGGCACCTTTTTAGGTAAATAGCAAAAAAACTGTGAGGGAACTGTGCGGGGTATACCGACATGGTTGAAGCAGTAAGCTATGTTAGTGTGACATATTTGTGAGTACCGGTAACCCTTGAGTTCAATCAAGGAGAGTACGGGGCCGCTGAGTGATGTCGTGAAGCACTAACGAACTCTTAGAACCTTAATTGACCATCTTAGCCTTTTTAGGGGTAGTGAGATGACCGACTTTGGTGCAGTCCGAAGTTGGTAAATACTTGATACTACACTCATTTGAGGGTTGTTTTCTTGGAATATTTTGGTCGTCAGTAAGTGGCTAAACCAAAACAATGAACACAGAAAACAATCCAATGATATTGAGTTCCTTAGAACCCGATTTCTATTGTTAGGACAGGATGAGCCAACTAACTTCAAGAGGGTACTTACCTATAACCCCATGCAAGCCTAAAATTAAGGACTTGTTTTCTTTGTGTGAATATGATTACCTGTATATACACTAATTTGCTTTTGCATACATGTACATAACATCATAAACATCATACCATAGCATTTTCAATAACCATTTCAAGGATCTCGAGGGTTCTTTTGATGCAGGGTTACGTTGAACCAGACGTCTAGACAAGAGGTTTCTCCTCTAAACAAATGCCATCAAAGATCAAGTGCAACAACTTGAATCAGGGGCTATGACCCACTTGACATGGTGAGCTTGATTCTCGTGGAAAGACATCCACCGATACAAAGTTCTCCAACCAAAGGTCAAGTGCAACAACTTGAATCAGGGGCTATGACCCACTCGACATGGTGAGCTTGATTCTCGTGGAAAGACATCCACCGGTGCGAAGATCTCCAATCCAAGAGAAAAGTTCAACCTCTAACATTTTCTTGTGTTTACCCCAAGAGATCCTTGAAAGCATGCATCCACATATCATGCATTGCATTTTGACAGTTTTTCCTTTTTCAGGTTTCCTTACTCTCATACTGTTTATTTCAGTAAGAGATGGCTCTAGAAAGGTCTGTCAAAGACATCCAAGACCAGACTGCTCAGCTGCAGGAAATGTTCCTGAACTTGTCTCTGGGGCAAGAAGAAATGAAAGCTCTCCTCACAAAGGGCTTGGAGAATTCAAACAATGCCAGGAGTGATCAGCTGGGGGAGCTACAGTTTGATTTGGCAACATTGAGGATCCAAGTGATGGGACAGTTGGTGGGCCATATGGCTCTCATCCAAGATTTGTCTCAAAGGCAGGAGGAACTCAGAGTTCTCGTCCGCCAACTGCTTCAAAACAACCAATTGGGGTAAACATCTGAGGTTGAAGAGAAAGTCACCGCTCAACCCCCATCCACTCAAGAAGACAAGGGGAAGGCTCCTTCACTTGCTTCAGGGTCACAAGCCCAGCAACAACCTCGCCAGCGTCAACGGGGTAATCGGCGAAAGCAAGAAACGTCGGGAAGACAGTTCACGGAGACTGAGATACCATCATTCTTCATACTGAAGCGCATGTTGGAGGTCAACCTGCTTACTTTAAGGGATCCTCCTCGAAAGCTCAACACCTCCCCTCCTAACTATCGTCCCGACGCATTTTGTGTTTACCACTCCTACAGCCCGGGGCACGACACTGACGAATGTTGGGCCTTGAAGAACAAGATTCAAGATCTAATTGACATTGGAGTGCTGGAATTCATGCCAGACAGCGAGATGAAAATCTTCCGTTAAGGAGTTCTCCACCTGAACTGACAAAGCTCGAGCTGAAAGACTTTTGCTTCTTTTTGAATTTTCAAAGTTGTAATTTCTTTTGTTTTCAAACAATTATCTATTAATGTTAAACTCTGTTTCATTAATGCATTGCATATGTTTGTCTTGAATTCATCCATTCGTTTTCACTACTCTTGTGCTTTCTTTATGATATTTAACTCTCGATAAAAAGCTGCAAGCCTTTAGAGGGAGGATGACGAAACAATACCATAATCTCATACAGTATGCTTTTGAATAGACCTTGCTGATGATATACAGGCATTTCTTTCAATTCCCAAACACTGGAGTTATAAGGAAGATAATCCCTAGTCAACCCCTTCGAGCCAAAGAAGTAGGAGTTTTCTGTTCTAAACAATCGAAACCTTTGATATAAACCTGGGGCAGGGTAGTCTCTCAGTTAATTCAAAAAATGCGCATTGAAGTCGCAAACTCTCAGTTTGTAACACAACGAACAACGTCAAAAAAAGAAAGCATTCCTTTGGAATCAAAAGACGAGGGTGGTTCCCTATCACATAGACTGTCAATCTCTCAAAAAAGAAAAAGCCCACTAAGTCAAAACCTGAAAAGGAGGCTTAAGAAAGCTGGGGCATCCCGCTGACTGTCATCTCAAAAACGGGAACAGTCAGGCAAAAGTTAGGGATAACAAATCAAAATCAAAATAGTGAGGTCATTACAAATCCTGAACAACATGAAAAAGAAAAAGGAGATGATGAATGTCTCCCCAAATTCAACTGGTGAACCATCGCCCAAAAGTCGTTCCAAACTCAAAACAGAGTGCGACGCACAATTAACTGAGCTTAGGTATGAAGAATATCACGAAGAGCGGGTGGGTACAAATATACTTTGAGCCTTTATCCTTTGTTTCTTAAATCGTGAACCAAGCCACGTTACAACCCTTCAAAAGTCCTAATTGAAGCATGGGTTAGTTCGAAAGCGTACTGTTACAAAAGGTATCCTGACTCCTGTAAGGCTTTGCTCTAAATCTTGTGTTGACTTGTCTTATAAAAAGTTTTCTGCTAAAAAACGCATTTTGCAAAACTTCGAGACAAACATAAACTTTGCATTGTTTGAATATCACTGTTCGCATTTGGCTATTTGTTTGACAGCGAAGAAATTCATACAGCGAATGTTCGGAGGAACGAAAACTCTCTCAGTGAACAAAATCACTTCAAAAGGATGACACTTCCAACGACAAATCTCCTATCAACAAGGGGCGTGACATAGCACCATCTAGTTAACCTGGGGCAGTCTAGTCAAGGTTTCAACAGATCTTTCAAAGTTCAGTTAACCTGGGGCAGTCCAGTCAAGATTTCAAGAAATCTCTCAATCCGTAGAGTAGTCTGATTCAAGACTCCTTCATCATCACTTAGGGCATTCGAATGTCAAAAGTGTTAAATCATTCCTTCACCACCTGCTGGAAATTACAACCGCCAACAAATCAACTATCACAATTCCAGATTCGATTCTTGTATCTAGCCAGGGCATATCTGTGAGTGATTGATTGTAGATTCGATACCTGTATCCAGCCAGGGCATGCCTGCATAAGGAGTTTAGAGATTTGATACCTGTATCCAGCCAGGGCACGTCTGTAAGCAACCTTTTGAAGTTCCAGATTCAACACCTGTAACAAGCCAGGAAAATATTTGTGGACGATTGATTGTGGATTAACACCTGTAACAAGCCAGGAAATCATCTACATGAAGAGATTGAAGATCAACACCTGTAACAAGCCAGGGAACCATCTTTCTTTCTCAGGTCAGAGATCAACACCTGCAACAAGCCAGGACAATATCTCCTTGACCAACTTTTCTTAAGTTCCAGATCAACACCTGTAACAAGCCAGGAAAATATCTGTGAACGACCGATTATGGATCAACACCTGTAACAAGCCAGGAAATTATCTACATCACCACTTGGGGCATTCGAATGTCAAAAGTGTTCAATCATTCCTTCATCACCTGTTGGAAGATACGGTCCAGATATGCTCCAGACACGGTTGCCATTCTGTTACCTTTCTTAAGTTCCAGATCAACACCTGTAACCAGCCAGTAAAATATCTGTGAACGACCGATTATGGATCAACACCTATGACAAGCCAGGAAATTATCTACATCACCACTTGGGGAATTCAAATGTAAAAAGTGTTCAATCATTCCTTCATCACCTGTTGGAAGATACGGTCCAGATATGCTCCAGACACGGTTGCCATTCTGTTACCTTTCTTAAGTTCCAGATCAACACCTGTAACCAGCCAGGAAAATATCTGTGGACGACTGATTATGGATCAACACCTGTAACAAGCCAGGAAATTATCTACATCACCACTTGGGGCATTCGAATGTCAAAAGTGTTCAAAAACCCGATGCAGTTTTACACTGACTCATCGTCAGGAAACCCTACACCGGTTCCCTCTCAACCTCAGATGCAGTTTTACACTGACTCATCGTCAGGAAACCCTACACCGGTTCCCTCTCAACCTCAGATGCAGTTTTACACGGACTCATCATCAGGAAACCCTACACCGGTTCCTTCTCAAACACCAGATGCAGTTTTACACGGACTCATCATAAAGCAACCCTACACAGGTTCCTTATTTCAACTTACAATTCAACACATCTCCAATCAATTACCCATCCTATCTCCAAATGGCATCTGTAAGCCCATTCCCGAGATCAAGTGCCTGCAGCAATTAGAAGATTCTTGCCTTCCCCCAACAACAGTCAGGTTCCTCCTATCCCCAGCGGAGTTCATCAAATTCCCCAACATAACATATCAGTGGAATCCCCAGCGGAGTTCTCATCAAACCCCAACGGAGTCATCTTCTCCTACCGGTGTATTCTTGCAACCATCATCCCTAGCGGAAACGAAGAGCTTTACTCTTCAACATCAGCCCAGGATTTAATTCCCCGGCCGGTCGTCAAGGATTTATTTTCCTAGACGAAAATACATTCATAAACATTTCACATTTCATACATCTTGCTTACATACATGATAAAGTGCATACAACACTATCTCATTTCATACATCATGACATTGCATACAACTGATGTTTTGCCTTTTCAGGAAAAGGTCAATCCCAAAGATGATTACTATCAACTATCGCAATTCCATATTTGATTCCTGTATCCAGCCAGGGCACATCTGAAGAGTTTGAAGATTCAATTCCTGTATCCATCCAGGGCATATCTGTTAATGACGAATTCCAGATTCGATACCTGTATCCAGCCAGGGCACGTCTGAAGAGTTTGAAGATTCGATTCCTGTATCCAGACAGGGCATATCTGTTGACGACTATTTCCAGATTCGATTCCTGTATCCAGCCAGGGCACATCTGAAGAGTTTGAAGATTCGATTCCTGTATCCAGCCAGGGCATATCTGTTAACGACTATTTCCAGATTCGATTCCTGTATCCAGCCAGGGCACATCTGAAGAGTTTGAAGATTCGATTCATGTATCCAGCCAGGGCATGTCTGTTGACGACTATTTCCAGATTCGATTCCTGTATCTAGCCAGGGTATATCTGCGAACATTTGATTGTAGATTCGATACCTGTATCCAGCCAGGGCATGTTTGCATGAAGAGACTGAAGATCAACCCCTGTAACAGGCCAGGAAATTATATTTCTTTCTCAAGTATGCAAGTTCTCGCTAAAGAATCTCTTATGCGATCGACACATAATTCCAAATGGCATCTATAAGCCCATTCTCGACAAAGTTCCGTCACACCTTCCGATGGCATCTGTAAGCCCATCTCCACAACTATCCATTACACTTCCAAATGGCATCTTTAAGCCCATTCTCAGATGGCATCTCTAAGCCCATCCCTCGACAAGATTCTATCGCATCCCTAGATGGCATCGTTAAGCCCATCACCAAATGACATCTGTAAGCCTATTCCCTCTACCATCACATCGCCGAGTGCAAATTTTCTGGGCACTTTAGTGTCCAATCTCCTTTTACCTTCGAGTCGCGAAAGGAAAACTTGCCAATCTAACTCTTCAGGTTCAAGAAGATTGAACAGGGGCAACTGTTGTACCCCAAAATTTGCCCTCGTATTTTTCCACAAGAAATCACAACTTCAGGCTTTTCCTGATTTTTCAGATTGCCTCAAGAATCGGTCAAACAGACTTTTCTCGTCAGTCAGACAAAATTAGGGTTTTCATTAATTTTCATGGCTCTGGAATAATTCAAACAGTTTCTTTAGGGTTTGGTTGATTTTGGCTAAACTTTGATCAGGCGAACGCTTCTTTGGCACTTGATCATGAATTAGGGTTTTTTATGCGCGGTTCCTCAGAAAGGTTTAACTCTACAGTGTTTTTCAAGATATGCTGAGATGTGGATTGAAACATTTGGATTGAGTTCACATTGTGTGATTAAATCAGTGAAAGGATACATTTGGATTGAATTTGCAGGGTTTGATTAAAGCCAGTAAAAGGAAAAGACATTTGGGCATGTGTGATTTGACAGTGCATTGCTTTGATTATTCAAGATACCACAATGTTTATTTAATTATTTATTTATTCTAAGTTGGGATAATTGGAATTTATTTCCATTTATTATAATTTAAGAATTATAAATAATAAAATAAATATTTGAAAAAAGAAGAAAAGGAATTAATTGATAAAAGATTGGATTTTATTCATCTTTAATTATTCGTTACAATTTTTATTCGAGTACTGTATTTATTTACAAAGTATTCTAATAATGATTACAATAATTAAAATTGAAATAAAACTATCCTAAGAAAATTCCTAAGTCTTCATCTTCCGCCCATTGCTCCAGTGCTCCATGGAATTTTATCTGCAAAAACAAAGAACAAAAGAAAAGTCAATTGTAGATAAAATAAATAGAAGGCAGACAATTAATTCGGGTTCATCATTAAAAGCAAACGGCCGGGATCAGTTAGCCCTCTCTGCAAATCACGGGATTTCTCCCGGTTCACAAAGAAGGGTGAAAATGTTTGCAAATTAAATGTGAATGCACAAAGTAAAAAATTGCACATTTCAAAATTGTCAAAACTGCATAATTTCCAAAGTCTCAAACAGCATGATACAAAGTCCAAATCCAAATCAAACTACAGAGTCCAAAGGCAAACAGAATGGCCTAACTAAAGTCACAAACTAAACAAAAGTTGCCCAAAGGCCATCAAAGCTGTCAAAAGAAGATATGCAAATATCAGGAAAGTGGAAAGTATGCAGAGAAAGGTTAGAAGTGCAAGCAAGGTTTTCAAGTCATCATTTCCCAGCTGTTTGCTTTTTCAGAAAGGTACAAACACAAACATTTTTTTATTGTTTTAAGTTGTACTGGAGAGAGAAGAAGAGGGAAAAGAACAGGCTTACTGGCTTTGAGGCTTGAGAGAGAGAAATATAAAAACAAAAATGTCAAATGTACAAACCATCTGCTGGAACTCTAAGCAACCTCCCACCAAAAGAAAACCAACAAACTAAAACATTTCAAACACTTAACAACACAAACTTGTCAAGCCAAAGCCAAGACCACTGTCCAAGCTGAAGGACCAAGCCAGTAAACCAGTCCTCAAACCTGCCTGAAGCCTTACCATTCAAAACCTGAAGCTAACAACCAGACCCGAAACCAGCATAAGCCTAACCTGGAAGCCCCTTAACCATAAAAAAAAACAGTATAAGCTGCTACCTCAAGCACATCATACCAGAAAACCAAGTCAAGCCAAATCCAAGATCTAAACATCCAACAGCCTGCTGGAGCATAAACCAGTAAAGCCCAGCCTGTCTAAGACCAAAAGTCTCAATAACCATTCAAAGCCAAACCTGTATTCAAAAAAGATGAAGAACCTGCCACAAGTCTTAAAACCTTAACCCCTGTCAAAAAGCACACAAACTTCAAACAGATAACCCCTTAACCACCAACAACCTGACATCAAACATTCAAAGTTTCCAAACCATCCAGCTAAAGCGTTCAAGGGCAACACAAGAGGCCCTCAGAAAGCATCATCATTGGGCTAGCATTCACAAATCATACAGCATCAAGGCAACCGAACACAAGGCAACTAGGGTCAACAGAGGAAGAGGAGATAAAGAAGCATACGAATCAAGCACAAACAGGCAACTCAAGCATTCAGAGATATACAGAAGAGGCAACATGAAGGGCCCTCAGAAAGCTCCATCATAAGGCAACAAAGACAAAGAGAAAAAAAGGCATCACAAGGTACACAGACAAACCAGAAGGAAGAACAAAAAGAAGTAAGACACAAATACCAGGAATCCAAGCGAGCTCAACGAGCATCACCGTCTCTCCGCCATCAAAGCCCCCTAACGCCTTCCATTCCGTCTTCTCATCCCCTTCCAAAGGTATAAACTTTCTTCTTTCTTTTCCAACATCTTGCACAAACATCAAAGCAATGTAATCAAGAATCAGAAATAAGCAACAACATGTAAAGGCATAAAACATTAGAACGAAAATCAAACCTCGTAACCATCGCTTGGGGTAACCTTGTGGAGGGAGGGGAAACAGAGTTGGCGTTGGTGGCTTGGGCGAAGGAGTTTCAGAAACGTTTTGGCAAAGAGGAAGGAACGAAGTGATGAACAACGGCGCGCCGCTCTCAGCAAACCCTAAAGTCCCAACTGAACACAATAACAATTAACCCTAAAAACCTTTGTCTCAAACAATTGGGCCTCGCCCCATTCTCACAACCCTAAGCCCAAATGTGTTCCCAATTAACACCCCCCCCCCCCCCATTTGCTGTTTGTTTTCTTTCACTTAGGCCCAAAACCCCTTAGCCCATCTCCCTTTGCACATAGCTTTTTTTACATTAATAAATTAAAACTTAAAATCTTTTTCTTTTCTTTCATTAAGACTCTTTTTTTATTTTTAACGTGAAATTTAACTTAAAAATATTTATAGAAGATGCATAAAAAAATAGGTTGTAGTTTGAATTTTCTTTTTAATTAAAGTTTTTGTATATAGAAATAGTAATACATAAAAACAATTTTTGAATTAAATATTTCTCTTTTCTTAAAAATATTATTTGCACATTAATACCTTAATACATAAAATACATAAAAATACATTATTTAAAACACTTTTTTTATTTTATTAAAACTTATTTTGATTTATACATAATTTCTCTTTAAGTTAATACAATTTCTTTTCTTAGAAATATTTGTACATAATCAATTAAAATACATTTTTTTAATATACATAATTTAATTAAAATTTAAAACATTTAATTAAAATATTCTTTTTGTACATATTAAAGAAAAATACAAGATTACAAAGATTAAATAAATAAACATCTAATTATTTTCATTTAAGTTAACAATACTTAATCTTCACATTAAAATTCACATTTTCTTAACTTGTAAATAATTCTCATATACGTACACGTACACCTACACAATACACTTTACATTTAACAATATACATTTACTATTCTTATACTTTACATTACATTGTTTACATTTGATCGCGATTCAATTTGGTTATAAATTATTGGACACTACATTCCTAAAGTCTCATCCCCATTTGTGAATTTGTACCCCCACTCCCGGATACTATTTGTAATAGCGTAGACTTTAAATTCTTGCAATTTACCGCTTTCAAATTATACCATAGTTAGACCTAGGGTTTGCATGTACATAAAAATAAAACGCTAGATAACCTAATACAAAGACAAATACATGAAATCAATACACAATTACACTTGCACCCCCTAGGGTAATCCCACATGTTGCCTTCCAAAATGGGACATGCTTGCACGTCGAGTTTCTTTGGCAAAACAATTCAAAATGATCATAAGTCCCTCGATGACGCTTTCGAAAGTCGCCTATCAAAATGATCAAGTCCCTTCAAAGCAAATTGCCAAAGACACTTGGCACCATTGCATTCATGGTCCATACGATGACTCGCGCCCGTCCCGTTAAACTTCCTAAACGCAAGATTGTCCACCAAATTCAATGGTGGAACAAAATTGTTTAAAAAGGGTTGAAAACATGAGAAAAACCTTTGAGTACAATAGGGGTAGACAAAACTTTTAGTTACTCGAGATCAACTTGCAAAAACACTTGCCTTCTTTTCAAAAACCACACTTCATACACACTTTCAAACAAACTTCCAAAAACATTTTGAAACATCTTTTCGAAAAGATACACACTTTTGTAAAACACTCAAACACGAGTCAATTACACTGGTTGCCTAAGACAAGGCATCTCTTCAAAAACATTTTCAAAACACACACACACACACCACAATTTCAAGCAATCGAAAATCAAGGCAAGTGATCTAAAAAACCAAGTAACTAAGAGCCCATGGATAACCACGGATGAAAAGGGTGCTAATACCTTCCCTTTTCATAATCTACCCCCCGAACCCACGAAATATCTCAAAAGGTTTTTGTTGTGCTTTTTAACCTTTCCTTTAGGATAAAATAAAAAGTCGGTGGCGACTCTTGCTAAACCGAACAAGTGCGAATACAAACGCAAAACTCAAGTCAGTTCTCCCACCGTATCACACTGGGGTTCGAACCCCCTCCCTTCTCTTCACACGCTTGGTTCCAATCTGTTATATGTTTCTTGTTTAACACATCTGGACATATGAAACTTATTAATAACACAAGGATTAATAATTTGAAATTAGAAAATCCTTACCACTAGTGTGATTGAGGGGAGGCGTACTGGGCACGGTTTAGCGTGATTATGGACTTGAGTAGGTTCCTGGGGATGTCAGGGTGATGATTTGAAGCTTCGTTTCAGTTGAGAATGGCTTGAAAATTGGAATACGATTTGCACTTATTCGTTAAAAATTTGGTGTTTGAGAACTTGTTTCTATGGCAGCCAATCCCTTCTTTGTCTCATGGAGTGTGTCCTCTATTTATAATGGATGATTTTTTAAGTTAACATTCTTGGAAGGAAACATGTGCAATCAAAGTCATTATTTGTTTCCAAAACAATTGCAAAACTTTCCAAAACATGAAGATCTCTTTCCTTCGTCATCCCTCACGGTTTTGTTATGTTGGATATGTGATCTTGGACTTCAAAATGATCCAAAACAAAAACTCACATGACTTGTACATTTATTTAATATTTATTTAATTTAATTTAATTTTGAATTTAAATGAATAAAATCAAAATAAACAAAATAAAAAATTAAAATAATGCATGAATGGACTTAGGGGTCCCTAAACATGTCATAAACACGTTTGAACTTCAAAAGTTATGCCTATTAGCCTAAAATTCCAAAATTGCTCAATTGTGGTTTCATGCATTTTCTCAAAATTGCTCAACCTGCACCAATCATAACTCTCTCAAATTTTGTCTTATGAATGTGAAAGTTATGTTTGGTCAAAGTTCAGTTGACTTCTCCTTAAGAAAACCCTAATTTGGTAACTTTTGTCTTTTGATGAATCTTGAGTTTTCTTGATGAATCATGACCAACCCTTGATCAAATGAGGAATGCGACTTCAAAATATTGATGTTGACCAAACATCTTGAAGTTTGACTGTAAGTTGACCAATGTTGACTTTTTTATCCAATACAGTTGATTTTCAATCATTTGAGCAATTGACTGAACAAATTTGTGATGTAAGGCTTGAAACTTGACATGAGGATTCTTTGAAGCATATGAGGAACCATGAAATCCACTTGAGGCCTTAGAAGCTCAATTTTCCTTGAGAAAAACAAAACCCTAGTTGTAGGTCAATTGCTTAGGAGGATAGTCCATATGATCAATCCTTGATAAGTCTTGAGTTTTTGAGACCTTTAGGAGCTTGAGGAGGTATCTTGAATCAATTTGTCTTGGAAAATGCGAGGGAAAATTTTGGGGTACAACAGTAGGCATTGGGGTAGGACCTAAGCGAGCACAACTTTATTTTCCATACATTATTTTATATTTTCTTTTTCATGCATACCCTCTTTGCATTTTTCTTTTAGCTCTTAAGTATTAGATTTGAAACACACCCTTTGATTAGAAAAACATGAGTGGATACAATAGAGTACTACGGGCGTGTGGGGTGCTAATATCTTCCCCTTGCGTGACATACTTCCTTACCCATATCTCTTGGTCGTTTGACCTTGATTTCACCCTTCTCAGGTTTAATCGATGTTTACCTTTCCCTTCCTGTGGGATAAAAACATTTGATGGCGACTTCATTGATTTCATCTTGATGATTTGTTCAGCCGGTTGTTTCACACCTCAAAGGGAAAAACTCGCTTGACCATAGAATATTGAAAGGCTAAAACAATAATATAGTTAAAGTTGTCATGCTCTGTCAAACGATGGACATGACATTGCCTGACCATAGATGTGTGCTCGATTACAAGCACATTATCTCGAATTCAAACAAAAAGGCAAGAATTCGCTCTTTAACGAGCATATCCTTGACTCGATGAGGAAAACTCAAATGAGCTCCACCGTTGTCGTACCACGATGGTAGAATACTCAGCTCACGATGAGAAGTTCATGCCGCAGAGCTCATGCCCCAAACGAGACCTAAGCTCCGCTCTCTGACCGAAAATCAACCCTAGCCATTCGACTAGTTCCCCGCACTATCAAACAATAATATCATCTAGCAAAAACCCCGAAAAACACTTAGCAGAAATAGAAAAAAAATATATGTCTCCATTTGACGAGCATACAAACATGCAAAGCGTAACAAAGGCGATAAATACAAGTCATACGTAAGATACTAAAATGACTGATTAAAATTAGACGACCACGAGGACTGAAATTGTCAGTAACTTAAGGCCACGGGGACTGAAATTGTCAGGAACTTAAGACCACAAGGGCCAAAATTGTTAAAATATTACATAAGTTGGGCCAAGCCCCATCCAAAAAAATAACTACAAAATATACAGTGCGCAGGCCAGACGAACACAAAATAGGTCAAACTCAATCAATTGTCGGGCGCTTGTTCATCTTGATTGGGGTTCCCCATCGATTCATCTCCTCTGTCGAGGTCAAGGAAATCTGGAGAGACAATCTGGTCCTCCACCACTTGATGCAAAAACCTCATTCCTTTGATAGGCACCTCGTGCCCGGGGACTACGACCTTAATCTGATCCATTGCATTAGTAAAACCTATCTCTGTTGTGGCCAAGTAGTCCTCCTCGAGGAATCGAATGCTGGAAAAAAGCTCGACACGAGTCTTCAAAGTCTTTAGATCGTCACGCTCATCCTCAGAAGGAACAACAACAACCTCCAAGGCATAAATCTTGTTCTCGAGACTTTTCTTCTCAGTGGCATGGGCATCCTTCAAATTAGACATATCCTCGGTCAACTTAGCCAACTTTGCCTTCTTCCCCTTTAGCTCTTCCTTCTCAAAATTAAACTTGTCCAGATTCCCCTCGAGATCCAAAATGGTTGCCTTATCTTTCTTCGACTCCTTAGTCGAAGAGGACCCCTCATTAGTGTAAAGAACCACCATTCCTAGGACCCTCATCAGGGAAGCAACATCTTGAACTAAGATCTTCTTCTTGCTTGACTCATCAAGACCCTCGAGGTGTAGGCATTCTTCCCAGGGAACGGTCAAGGAGGGAACTCCTTCAAAGTAACCCCTATGGAGGAAGCAATGAGGCAGCTCATACTTGTCTACAACCCTCTCCTCGGTTAAATCTATAGGCTTGTCGTCCACGCGATGACACTTCCTAGTCGAAGTGACCTGGGGATGGGGAGATTGTTTGCTAATATGGGAGGAAGAGGAAGTCCCCAACCTAGTCAGAGGTGGAAGCACAACACCACTCAGAAAACTCTTCTGAATCATAGCTTTCTTCAACTGCTTCACTTTGTTGGATGCAGCCATCCTGACCATACGCTCATGGAGATTCGGCATTTCACCTGCAACAAGCACGGATCAGTAAAAAAAATAACATGAAAACAAATCCACAAGAAAAACAACTACCTAAGAAAGCTAGAGCATCCTCGAGGGTACCACACTCGAGGATCCCTTTTGTGTTAATATACCAGGGCTCAAGTATAGGCTCCCCATGCCGGTCAACAATAATATCCCTCTCTTGGTCACACATTGATTAAGGGTAAAATCTTCCACAAAGGCGACCAACTTCTGGACTAACTGCTTCTTTTACTTGCCCCGTTTGTTGAGCCAGGGATTCCCATCTGGCCCGTACATGAGCTCTCGATCAAAGACAAAGGTAATGGTCGTTGCTAACACTGGCCAAAACACGTAGTACCTATCTTTGAACATTCGGACAGAGTCTAAGAACGCCCTGAACAACCTCTTCAGTTTCTTCAACAAAACCCAACTGTACTATTAGTCTGAAGACCGGCGATAGAGATGAAAGTAGTAGAAGAACAAGGGGGCCGTGGCTCCGACCTGAAGATACTGGAACAAAATCTCAAAAGCCTGAAGAAAGGCTACCGAAGTTAGGATACAATTGGGAAGGCGCTAGGTCTAGATGGTTGAAGATGGCCACCTGAAGGTATGTGAAGGGCATCCGAAGTCATAATTCCTTAAAAATAAACTTGTACATTGGGAACCGATCATCCTCAAATTTAGAGGATATCCGTTTGTCTCTCGTGGGGAAGTGGACTACCCAGTCCGTCTTGGGCTCCGACGGATCCGCTACCTCCGACACAACAGTGAATGCCTCGTCGGGGAAGTCAGCATAATACGAAGCTATTTCCCTGGGCTCCTGAGCAACCCATTCCTCCTCGGAAACTTCATCTGTGTCGTCTAGATGCTCCTCCTCGGTGTTATTAGCCATCTTTTACGTGAAAAGCATGGGACAAATATGAATTCGACGATCAAATCAAACCCACCCTTACACCGCTAATCAAATGAAATGGCGTGAAAAGGCACAGAGACATTATCCTCGACCAAAGCTCTTACTGAACATCAATGAAAATGAGGAAATCTTCCCAAACGGGGAGATCCAACCTCCTCGACTAACAGACACTTAAACTCCCACGTGGAAGAAACTCCCCGATGACTAGACTTTAAACCTCACAAGATGCTCATTAGAAAATTCATGAAATTCGTTAGAAAATTCTTACAAACCCAGAAAACGGTTGAATCCACCGGGAAACTCATAAGTTTTACCGATAGCAGGCTCATTTTCCGCCATAACAACAATGCTAGAACCAACCAAAACGCGAAAACCCTAACTTAACGCTACACGCTCTCTCAGTGTCGATGTCTGAAGATGGCTTAGCCATCGTCAAACGCCAACCACCATCGTGACGATACTAACACTAACAAAGTTTTGTCTATCAACAAGCATTCTATCAGAGTAAAGCTAAAACCCAATGTGAAGCAAGGAGGAAAATGGAGCTTACTTGTTAAGTTAGGGCGAGACGGAAGACAAAGATGGTTCTGATACGGTGGTGAGTGGCGACAAGGATGTATAGAGAGCTTAGAGCAGACAAGAGCAAAAAGATACGAAAAATGAAAATAAGTTTCCTCTTCTTCTATTTATAGACCCAGTTCAGTGTCATGTGCACACATGCAGAAGCCTAAGGGAACAAACAGTTATCATTGGACCCTAGCCCCTAACCATCATTACGCATTTAATGCGGCACGTGGATTTAGACAGGCGTGACGTGTGACACCCCAAATTTATTCAAGTGTTAAATAATTGGGAATTTAATTATTAAATTAATTAAAGGCTTAATTAATAATATTTTGGATTAAATGGATGAATTAATTATGAAATTAAAAAGGAAGACCGGGGGGGTGTAAGGTTGAATTAGAGGTGTGTGAAGTAAAAAGCTCTACTAAATAATAACTAATTTATTACTATTATTTGGAAAATAATAAAAGGAATATAAAAAGAGGATAAAAAGGAAAAGAAAAATAAGGTTATTTGGAAAAGTCATTATACGTGAAATTGGAGAAGAGAAGAGAAGAGAGGAAAAAGCCAAACGCCGTGAATTCGAAAGATCATCGCGAGGTAAGGGGTGATTTCATTTAGTTAATATGCCTTATAGGTTTTGGAATCAATAGGATTGATTAAGCCTGTTAGGAATCCCAATTTAGGATCGTTAGGTTTATGAAATTCAAACCCCAATTCCATGAATTTTTATGTTTTGATTCAATTTGATATTATGAGGAAATTGTATGATGTTTTGGTGTGTTACAATCTCATTGGAATCATGCATTATAACTTATTTTGACATTGCTGTGAGTTGGATTCGTATGGGAATGAAAAGGAATGTATTGAGATACATAATGCTGTCAAAAATAGCAGTTTTAGGCTCTACAGGTCGTGGGAACCGGTTCCCAGTGGGGAGGAACCGGGTTCCACTGTGCGAAGTTATAAGAACTGGCAAAATTGCACGTAGGAACTGGTTCCTGTATAGGTAGGAACCGGGTTCCCATACATTTTCCAGAAGGGTGATTTTTGAACTTCGCAGGAACCGGTTCCTGCATATGTAGGAACCGGGTTCTGCTGTAACTTTTTGAAAAATATTAAACTTTAAAAATTCGTAACTTTCAAACCGTAATTCCATTTTAGTCGCCGTTTTGGACGTTGTTTCTTAAATTAAATACTCTATTTTATAAAATGAAGAAAATAACTGTAACTTGATTTTATTTTGAAAATGTGTTGACTTTCTAATTATGGGGTTTGTTATTATGTGCATATTTGGTGTATATGCAATGGTGTATCCATGATAATTGATTGTATCAGGTCTTGGTGGATGAATTGCATGTTTATGATGTTTGATGTGTGTATGATAAATAATGATATCATGTTTTTTTGGTTTGGTTCAGTTATGATAAATTGATGTATTTCATAGACTGATTTGATGTTGCATGCTGGTGATGTGCGTGCATATGCATTGTTTTGGTGAAGTTAATTCCCATTGTGTGGAATTTGACTTGTATTTCCATTAACCGATACTCGGGTGATGATGGGTGGTTAGGCTGGATTCATGTCCAGATGTTTATGGACGAATCGATGGTTGCTGTATCCGGTTGATGATGGATCAGTGTTGGGTGACTTGGTCACGTGTTGGTACCATATGCATTGTGTCTGCATTTGTGTTTGCATGGAATTGTAACATGTTAGGATGTCTTCCAGTGTTACAATTCTTTGGTTGATTATTGATTTGTGCATAATGACTTGTATGATTGGAACTACGTGTTGAACCTGAATTTATGCTAAAATGGGTGAAATAATATGCTTGTGATATAATGTTGATTGAGAAGCTTATAATGCATGTTAATTATGAGAAATCTCACCCTTACTTTAACAATTTCAGATTAAAGTTAGCAGCTCAAGAGTTGGTGAGGATGGCTCTAGAGCTATGTTACTTTAAGTCCGCGTGTCAGTGTCGTGCTCTGATAGGTTGTAACACTGGGGGAAACGTTTGAATGATGAGTTTTATTTTATACTCTATTGTTTAATTTATGTTGGGAATACTTATGAAGTGAAGTTATTCCGGTTTTGAGACATTTCCGCTGTGTAGAACATGATATTGATTTGAATATTTATCTTAATAATTCCTTCAGTAAAGCATGATGACTGTAGATTTGAGGTTTTTATATTTATCTTGGATTGTGACATCCTTGTTTTCCATGTTACTCTGATTTAATTAATATATTCGCGGGTTATTTAGAAGGGGTGTTACAATAGTGGTATCAGAGCATAGTCGGTCTTGTCTTGTGTCGTTATCCCTTTTGTATGCGACTAGTGTAAGATGACACTGTCGTTACTTGTGTGCTGATGAGGTTGTTTTGTAATGTTACAGAACAATGGCCGAAAGAGGTAACGGAAGAAACGACGATGTTATTGCTGAAGCATTGGGAATGTTGGCTGGAGTACTCGGAGGGAACCACCAGGAAGTTGTGATTGGTGTTGACCGACAATTGGGGAATTTTCAGAGGAATAATCCTCCGTTGTTCAAGGGTGCACATGATCCCGAAGGTGCTCAGAAGTGGTTGAAGGAGATCGAGAGGATCTTCAGAGTAATTGATTGTGCTGAAGGGCTGAAGGTGAGATACGGAACTCACATGTTAGCAGAGGAAGCTGATGACTGGTGGGTTGCTACCAGAACTGAAATGGAAGAAGATGGTATTGCGTTGACTTGGGATGTGTTCAGGAGGGCTTTTCTGAGGAGGTACTTTCCTGAGGACATCATAGGCAAGAAGGAGATTGAGTTTCTGGAACTCAAGCAGGGTAACAAGACTGTCAGTGAGTATGCTTCGAAGTTTACTGAGTTAGCGAAGTATTATGCTCATTATACTAACGATGCAGATGGAGAATTTTCCAAATGTATCAAGTTTGAGAATGGTCTTCGTGATGAGATTAAGCAGGGTATTCGGTATCAGCGTATCCGAAGATTTTCTGATTTGGTTGACTGTAGTAGGATTTTAGAGGAGGATCTTGCTAGCACTAAGTCGAATGCTCGAGGGTATGTTGATAGGAAGGGTAAGCAACAGATGGATCGTGGTAAGCCTTATGATGGAAGTAATCAGAGACCCGGTGGTTGGAAGAAGTTTGGTGGAGGAGATTCTAGTTCTTCCATTAAGTGCTACAAGTGTGGTGAGACAGGACATCGTATGGTGGATTGCAAAAGTAATGATAAGAAGTGTTTCAAGTGTGGGAAACTCGGCCATGTGGCTAATGATTGCAGAGTAAGAGTGGTGACTTGTTACAACTGTGGTGAAGAAGGTCATACTCGTCCTCAGTGTACAAAACCCAAGAAGGAGCAAGCTGGTGGTAAAGTGTTTGCATTGTCTGGGTCAGAGACTAAGCCAGATGATCGGTTGATTAAAGGTACATGTTTTATTAATGACATACCTTTTATTGTGATTATTGATACTGGAGCTACGCATTCTTTTATTGCTTTGGATTGTGCTAAAAGATTGAATTTGGAAATTTCTAATATGGATGGAAGTATGGTTATTGATACTCCTGCGTCGGGTTCAGTGACTACTTCGTATGTTTGTAGGAATTGTCCTATTGTGATTTTTGGTAGGGGTTTTGGTATGGATTTGGTGTGCCTACCGTTAGAACAACTTGATATCATCCTTGGAATGAACTGGTTGGAATTCAACCAGGTTCATATCAACTGTTTTGCGAAGACGGTTATTTTTCCTGAAGAGGTTGGTGTCGAAGATGTGACTATGTCGGTTAAACAGATGAACTTAGCCGTGAAAGATGGTGCTGTGGTATTTATGTTGTATTCTGCAATAGAAGCAGAGGGAAAAGCAAAGAGTGATGGATTGCCAGTGGTGAATGAATTTCCAGAGGTGTTTCTGGAAGACGTTAGTGAATTGCCACCTGAGAGGGAGGTAGAATTTACTATAAATTTGATTCCTAGAACTAGTCCGGTGTCGATGGCGCTTTACCGTATGTCGGCATCTGAATTAGCGGAGTTAAAGAAACAGTTGGAGGAGTTACTTGAGAAGAAGTTTATTCGTCCGAGTGTTTCGGTGTGGGGTGCTCCGGTGTTGTTGGTTAAGAAGAAAGAAGGTTCGATGAGATTATGTGTTGATTACAGACAGCTGAATAAAGTTACAATCAAGAATCGGTATCCTTTGCCGAGGATCGATGATTTGATGGATCAACTAGTTGGAGCTTGTGTATTTAGTAAGATTGATCTGAGATCTGGATACCATCAGATTCGTGTGAAGTCGGAAGATATTCAGAAAACTGCATTTAGAACGAGGTATGGACATTACGAGTATTCTGTTATGCCGTTTGGAGTTACTAATGCACCTGGTGTTTTCATGGAGTATATGAACAGGATATTTCATCCGTATCTTGATAAGTTTGTGGTGGTGTTCATTGATGATATTCTAATTTATTCGAAGAGCGATGAAGAGCATGCAGAACATCTCAGAGTTGTGTTGGAATTGTTGAAAGAGAAGAAGCTTTATGCGAAGTTGTCCAAGTGTGAATTCTGGTTAAGTGAAGTAAGTTTTCTTGGCCACGTAATTTCCAAGAATGGAATTACTGTGGATCCTACGAAGGTAGAAGCAGTATCTCAGTGGGAAGCGCCGAAGAATGCTTTTGAGATCCTTAGTTTTCTGGGTCTTGCAGGTTATTACAGGAAGTTATAGAAGGATTTTCCAAATTAGCGTTACTGTTGACTAAGTTGACCAGGAAGGGTCAGATGTTTGTTTGGGATGTTGAATGTGAGAAAGGATTTCAAGAGCTGAAGAGGAGGTTGACAAGTGCTCCGATCTTGATTTTTCCAAATCCGACTAAGTCTTTTGTTGTGTATTGTGACGCATCATTAGTGGGATTAGGTGGTGTGTTGATGCAAGATAAGCAGGTGGTGGCTTATGCTTCGAGACAATTGAAAGTACATGAAAGGAATTATCCGACTCATGATTTGGAGTTGGCAGCTGTTGTGTTTGTTTTGAAGTTATGGAGGCATTATTTATATGGTTCTCGGTTTGAGGTGTTCAGTGATCACAAAAGTCTGAGGTATCTCTTTGATCGGAAAGAGTTGAATATGAGGCAGAGGAGATGGTTAGAATTTCTAAAGGATTATGATTTCGGTTTGAATTACCATCCTGGTAAGGCAAATGTTGTTGCGGATGCCTTGAGTAGGAAGTCCTTGCATATGTCGATGTTAATGGTTCGTGAGTTAGATTTGGTTGAGTAGTTCAAAGATTTAAGTTTGGTATGTGAAACTACTCCGAATAGTGTGAAATTGGGTATGTTGAAACTGACTAGTGGTATTCTGGAAGAAATTCGGAATGGACAGAAGTCCGATGTTGGGTTAGTTGATAAATTGACATTGATCAACCAAGGTCAAAGAGGAGAGTTCCAGATTGATGAGAATGGTGTTATGAGATTTGGTAATAGGGTGTGTGTTCCGGATGTTGCAGAGATTAGGAAGAGTATTTTGTAAGAAGGACATCGTAGTGGATTGAGTATTCATCCTGGTGCTACTAAAATGTACCATGATTTGAAGAAGTTGTTTTGGTGGCCGGGAATGAAAAAGGAAATTACTGAGTTTGTGTATGCTTGTTTGGTTTGTCAGAAGTCGAAGATTGAGCATCAGAAACCGTCAGGATTGATGGAACCGTTGTTTGTTCCGGAATGGAAATGGGATGGAATCTCTATGAATTTTGTGTCTGGTTTGCCAAGGACATCGAAGAATTGTGATTCTATCTGGGTTATTGTTGATCGGTTGACGAAATCTGCTCACTTTATTCCGATAAGAATGGATTATCCGATGGAAAGGTTGGCAGAATTGTATGTTGAGAAGATTGTGAGTTTGCACGGTATTCCTTCTAGTATTGTGTCGGATCGAGATCCGAGGTTTACATCTAAATTCTGGACGGGATTGCAAGAAGCTTTGGGTACTAAGTTGCGTTTGAGTTCTGCTTATCATCCACAGACAGATGGTCAGACGGAGAGAACGATTCAGTCGTTGGAAGATTTGTTAAGAGCTTGTGTGTTGGAGAAAGGTGGAGCTTGGGATAGTTATCTACCATTGATTGAGTTTACCTACAACAATAGTTTTCATTCGAGCATTGGTATGGCTCCGTTTGAGGCATTGTATGGTAGGAGGTATCGGACACCGTTGTGTTGGTATGAATCTGGAGAGAGTGATGTGATTGGACCGGAAATTGTCTAACAGACTTCCGAAAAGATTAAGATGATTCAGGAGAAGATGAGGACTTCTCAGAGTCGTCAGAAAAGTTATCACGATAAGAGGAGGAAAGATCTTGAGTTTAGCGAAGGAGAACATGTTTTTATGCGAGTTACTCCGATGATTGGTATTGGTCGAGCTTTGAAGTCAAAGAAGTTGACTCCACGTTTTATTGGTCCATTTCAGATTACCAAGAGAGTTGAGAAAGTTTCTTATCAGATTGCTTTGTCGCCGTCACTTGCAAATTTGCATGATGTTTTTCATGTATCTCAGCTAAGGAAGTACATTGCTGATCCGTCTCATGAGATTCGGGTAGACGATATACAGGTACGAGAGAATTTGACTGTGGAAGCGGTACCTGCGAGAATTGAGGATCGGAAGTTGAAACAGTTGCGAGGCAAGGAGATCGCGTTGGTAAGAGTGGCTTGGGGAGGACCATCAGATGGAAATGTCACTTGGGAGCTGGAGAGCCAGATGAAGGACTCGTATCCCGAATTGTTCGTCTAAGGTATGTTTTCGAGGACGAAAACTCTTTTAGTTAGGGAGAGTTGTGACACTCCAAATTTATTCAAGTGTTAAATAATTAGGAATTTAATTATTAAATTAATTAAAGGCTTAATTAATAATATTTTGGATTAAATGGATGAATTAATTATGAAATTAAAAAGGAAGACCGGGGGGGTGTAAGGTTGAATTAGAGGTGTGTGAAGTAAAAAGCTCTACTAAATAATAACTAATTTATTACTATTATTTAGAAAATAATAAAAGGAATATAAAAAGAGGATAAAAAGGAAAAGAAAAAGAAGGTTATTTGGAAAAGTCATTATATGTGAAATTGGAGAAGAGAAGAGAGGAAAAAGCCAAACGCCGTGAATTCGAAGGATCATCGCGAGGTAATGGGTGATTTCATTTAGTTAATATGCCTTATAGGTTTTGGAATCAATAGGATTGATTAAGCCTGTTAGGAATCCCAATTTAGGATCGTTAGGTTTATGAAATTCAAACCCCAATTCCATGAATTTTTATGTTTTGATTCAATTTGATATTATGAGGAAATTATATGATGTTTTGGTGTGTTACAATCTCATTGGAATCATGCATTATAACTTATTTTGACATTGCTGTGAGTTGGATTCGTATGGGAATGAAAAGGAATGGATTGAGATACATAATGCTGTCAAAAATAGCAGTTTTAGGCTCTGCAGGTCGTGGGAACCGGTTCCCAGTGGGGAGGAACCAGGTTCCACTGTGCGAAGTTATAAAAACTGGCAAAATTGCACGTAGGAACCGGTTCCTGTATAGGTAGGAACCGGGTTCCCATACATTTTCCAGAAGGATGATTTTTGAACTTCGCAGGAACCGGTTCCTGCATATGTAGGAACCGGGTTCTGCTGTAACTTTTTGAAAAATATTAAACTTTAAAAATCCGTAACTTTCAAACCGTAATTCCATTTTAGTCGCCATTTTGGACGTTGTTTCTTAAATTAAATACTCTATTTTATAAAATGAAGAAAATAACTGTAACTTGATTTTATTTTGAAAATGTGTTGACTTTCCGATTATGGGGTTTGTTATTATGTGCATATTTGGTGTATATGCAATGGTGTATCCATGATAATTGATTGTATCAGGTCTTGGTGGATGAAGTGCATGTTTATGCTGTTTGATGTGTGTATGATAAATAATGATATCATGTTTTTTTGGTTTGGTTCAGTTATGATAAATTGATGTATTTCATAGACTGATTTGATGTTGCATGCTGGTGATGTGCGTGCATATGCATTGTTTTGGTGAAGTTAATTCCCATTGTGTGGAATTTGACTTGTATTGCCGTTAACCGATACCCGGGTGATGATGGGTGGTTAGGCTGGATTCGTGTCCGGATGTTTATGGACGAATCAATGGTTGCTGTATCTGGTTGATGATGGATCAGTGTTGGGTGACTTGGTCACGTGTTGGTACCACATGCATTGTGTCTGCATTTGTGTTTGCATGGAATTGTAACATGTTAGGATGTCTTCCAGTGTTACAATTCTTTGGTTGATTATTGATTTGTGCATAATGACTTGTATGATTGGAACTGCGTGTTGAACCTGAATTTTATGCTAAAATGGGTGAAATAATATGCTTGTGATATAATGTTGATTGAGAAGCTTATAATGCATGTTAATTATGAGAAATCTCACCCTTACTTTAACAATTTCAGATTAAAGTTAGCAGCTCAGGAGTTGGTGAGGATGGCTCTAGAGCTATGTTACTTTAAGTCCGCGTGTCAGTGTCGTGCTCTGATAGGTTGTAACACTGGGGGAAATGTTTGAATGATGAGTTTTATTTTATACTCTATTGTTTAATTTATGTTGGGAATACTTATGAAGTGAAGTTATTCCGGTTTTGAGACATTTCCGCTGTGTAGAACATGATATTGATTTGAATATTTATCTTAATAATTCCTTCAGTAAAGCATGATGACTGTAGATTTGAGGTTTTTATATTTATCTTGGATTGTGACATCCCTGTTTTCCATGTTACTCTGATTTAATTAATATATTCGTGGGTTATTTAGAAGGGGTGTTACATGACGCACCGCCCCTTTCAAATTCTGCCATCCGTTCGACTCCCCGTGCGTCGAACACAAAAGACGACTTGTGTTTCTCGCACGAACACGACCTCGAGGAAACCACACAATGGGTCCACGAGCAGCTTGGAAAACCACGAGCAAAACTAAACGCTCCCCATTGGCTCAAACCGACCAGGATCTTGGCGCGAAGCTTCCCCGTCTTTCAATCAACGAATGTGAACAAAGAATTTTCCTCCTCGACACACGAGATGGTCTCAAGTCATTACTCATATGCCAAAAAGCAACGACTTGGGGACTCATGTTCTGGACTAGGCAAACAACTAGGCATAACCCAATCCGCTCCTGCTCCAGGACGGCCCAAAAGCGTTGACCCAATCAGTCTAGGGCTAGCAAAGGGCACATTTCCCTTTTGCCCGACAACTGTGGTCGCGTGGCTTAACGAGACCACGACCGCCCTCGACCACGTCTCTGCCCCCGATAACGACTAGTTCTGGGGATCTTTATCCGCAATAACGAGTAGTTTCAGACACCTCTCCCCAAGGTAACGGACACGAGTTGCTTGTTCCTGCTTTCACGCAGAAATCCTGACAGTTACCTATTTTCTTGGGCCTGATATCCATGCCCGAAAATAGGAACCAATGGCCAAGCGCGTCAGATATTTAATCCTCAAACCCTATCTTGTCTCTTGTCTCTTGTATCTTTATGCACTCTTACTTATTTGAACATCAAAGTGCCTTGCAGGTACACCCTCCCTTGATTTCAGCATTTCAGACGCAGATATTGATCCATTACATATTCTAATAATCAGTAAGATTAAAAACATATCGTTCAACCATATTATATCAATAATTTAAAAAGTATAATCAGACTTAATAAAATACATACTTGTAAATAGTATAAAATAAATTTACACAACGAATATATCCCTTTTTATAAAAATAAAACAAATGTGAGCAAACGAAATTTACCAACATTAAATAAAGAAAACGGCCTATTTAATAGTTATAATTTGATAAATTAATTATTCCTAATTAGAAAGAGAAGTGAATAGTAGTAGATTAATTAATTAATATTAGTGGTTGGTAGCATATCCGATCTGGATATGTGAGAAGAAAGTGGTAAGTATTAGTGAAAAAAACGAAGTTAAATTAATTTGCATTAAAATTAGGTACAGCTTCTCCTTTTCTTAGATATCATCGATCCATTTCAACACTATTTCTTCTTCTTCTCCTCTCCGAGGCAACAACAACAAATCTCATCTCTTGTCTCACCATGGCTTCCGCCACCGCCGCCGTGTCATCTTCTTTCCTCCTAACCAATTCCGGTGGTACTAATCTATCAATCTCTATCTCTCTTTATCTTTATTATTTCAGTTAGGTTTTCTTTGATTCACCCATTGATTACCACCATAATTTATATACTAATCTCTTTTTTATTTTATTCTGTAACCAATTTTTTCTTGTTTTCTAACTTATCTTGATGCTTGGCTTGCAGTATCCAAAAACAAGATGGATCACTCCATTCTCAAGATCAAACCATCCACTTTCTCCCTTCCTCAACGCAGAATGCACCTTTCTTCAACTACAAAGCCCCTAATTGTTCAAGCTGCTTATAGGTATTGCTGTTATTTTCTTATTGCATCTTTTTTCTACTTAATTTGTCTTCCTCACATTATACTCTATTGCTTGGTTGCAAAAAACGATCATATCTTTAGTATTTTATTAAGAAAGACCTTGAGATTAACGATTTCGATAGAAATATAACAGTGATGGTGGAAGGCCCAACAGTGCTGGCATCTTTGTTGGCGGCTTTATCTTGGGAGGATTAATCGTTGGAACTCTTGGTTGCGTGTATGCACCTCAGGTAGTATTTGTTATTGTATTATACTTTGAATATGTTTATTCTCTTTAGTATAGTCATTTATGTCTATATAAGGAAATTCAATTTGTTAATGCCTCTTACTTGAACCGTCAACAGAGTATGCAGCGCAATTGTAAGATCTTTACATTACATATCTTTAAAATCTTTAATATAACAGAATCTGCTTAATAACTTTCTTGAAGAAAAGCTATGTACTGCAAATGCAAATCAGGATTTCACTTATTGCTTGAACTTGAATATGTTATTTGCTCTTTTACTCTTTTATAGATCAGCAATGCTATAACTGGACCTGACAGGAGGGAGTTAATGAGAAAACTGCCAAAGTTTATATATGATGAAGAAAAGGCTTTAGAGGTAAGCAGTGTTTGCTATTGTTATAAACATTCAGGTTTATCTGATAAAGGGACGTTGCCGTGATTGTTCTCTGTTGGAATTTCCGCCTTAATTGCGGCATTTGGCTTGCCTTTGTTGCAGCCCCCAACACCTTCATTGTGTTGGGTTTGAGGGGTGGATTTAGTGCCACATTGCTTAGAGATATGGCCTGTTGTGTTTATAAGTGGGGGCAATCCTCACCTTACAAGCCGGTTTTGTAGGGATGAATTAGGTCTAACCCAAATTCTGAGAATTTCGTTAGCTGTCTCATTTTGCTCGATAATGATTTTTATGCTCAAATCAATTTCCTGGAGGCATCCAGTTTTCACCCTCCATTCTGTCACAAAAGTTTACTTGGAACTGGTCCTAATATTCAGAAAGGAATTGGTCATGGCAGGCCCTTACTCTACATTTATTCTTCTCGCTTCAACTTGTTGGTTTACGTATACCTTCGATGGCTCACAATTTGCTTTGCTTGATTTGCAGAAAACAAGGAAAGTATTGGCTAATAAGATTGAACAATTGAACTCTGCTATAGATGAAATTTCTTCCCAGCTTCGGTCAGGGGACACCCCAAATGGGGTAGCCGTGAAATCTGGTGAAGTTGAAGCTGCCAAATGAGAGACTGTTGCTTTGATGTTGTCTGTTACACTGTTTGCCGAAAATATCGTTGGTACAAAATCCATTTCGAACTTGTAATATCTTTCCATTTCTTCATCATATAGTAATAAACTAAGTTGATGGCAGCCTCTACTAGGTAAATTTGTCATTTCAATTAGAGGCTTCTTGTGTCCTGTTTCTATCTGTCCTTTTTAGTGAAAGAATATGGAAATAACTCTTAGTTAACTGTTTTATGGTTTGTATCGTATGAATAATCAGGTATCCAATTGCTTAGAAGGGTGAACAATGTTACTTTGGATTCTCCATATTAGGATGTTGTCACTTTTACTGCAAACATGGAATAGATGATAACTATGTATTGATATTTTATGATGTTTGTCCTATGTATGTTATGTTGCTAATAACTCTGTTCACTGTTCAGTCTTCATGTATGATAATGCATAAGTTTCTGAAAATGATTTTTAGAGCATCTCTTTGCAATCTATAATAATTGATGATATCATCCATTTTTAAAGAGAGACAAATGTATCATGAGTTTTCATGTATTATATATTTGAGAGCAGATGAAATTTATACTTGGTTCGGGTTTTCAAAAACTTCAAAATAAACTTTACAAAATCTTTCCACAAATATTTAATGGTGTTTTGCGGTGCTCCATCTTACTAAGCGTGTGTGGCTACCTGTGTTTGGTTATGAGATAAAGAAAATTGATTTTGAATGAATTGATTATATAAATTTGTTTTGGGTTAAAAGTGAATTAATATTTGTGAAATTGATTTGTGATATTTCACTTATTTATCTTTTAACGAGTGAAATTCTAACCATCAGTCTATTGGATAAAAATAATTGATATTAAGTGGTTAAATATATGAACAAAATTTAAAACATATGGTATAATATGAGAATTTAATCGTTATTTTGATAGCATGTTGTAGAGATTCGACAAAATTTTATGTTGGTTGTCAATACATCTCCAGACTTGGAACCGACTATTCATAATTTTAACACTCCAAGTGACCAACCTAACCAATACTGAAATGAATTATTTATCTAAGATTAAGTTATTAAACATTTTCACTTATATTACCGATTTAAAAACAAACCAAATCAATATTATCCAACTAACTCATCACATCTTTCACTGTTTTATGTGACTATAAATCCAATGATCAAAATACTTGGATGACCAAACATTATCTTATCTTATAGATATTCTTACAACATATTCACCACTCATTCCATTACTTCCTAGCAACCATTATTTTCTTTTTGTCAACCAACTTCATAAAAATCTCTAAAAAGAAACATATTAACCACTCATTCATCAACCATAATTTTCATTCTGAATATAAACACTCACCAAGGACTTCTTGTTTAAACTTGCTTGCAGCTTTAGCTATGGCTACTCATGCTGCTTTAGCTTCTACAAGAATCCCAACAAACACAAGGTTTCCATCTAAGACCTCTCACTCTTTCCCAACTCAATGTGCCTCTAAGGTTTCACTCTCTCTATAATTCTATCCTTCAATTCATGGTTGATTTGTATGTACTACTTTAGCAAAAGTGCTTATACTTAACTTAACTTTGCTTCTGCAGAGACTTGAGGTACCTGAATTCTCTGGAGTAAAATCAACTTCATGTATTACCTATGCTCTTAATGCTAGAGAGTCTTCTTTTTATGATGTTGTAGCTGCTCAACTCTCTTCCAAGGTTAGTTTCTACTCACAACTTTTATATATCTCATTGGATCATGAGAGATTCATTCTTTCTTTTATCTGTCACATAAATCTATTAGCTGATCATTGTTACTGACACCGAATGCTACACTAAGACATTGACATTGATAATAATTTAAGAAAATGAAATAATCGCATGTAACCACATGTGTCACTATCAGACACTAACATGTATTAGACACCGAACATGTCTTTAATAAGTAAGGGACATATTTGATTACTGTATTGGAGCTAAATAAATTCAATTTGCTTATGATTTTTGAAACTATGATCAGAGAACTGGATCAACTGCTGTGAGGGGAGAGGCTGTGGCTAAGTTGAAGGTAGCAATCAATGGCTTCGGACGCATTGGTAGAAACTTCCTTCGATGTTGGCACGGTCGAAAGGACTCGCCACTTGAAGTCATTGTTGTCAATGACAGTGGAGGTGTCAAGAATGTAAGTTTTCAAGGATTGACCGAGTTTGTTTTGTTACTATGGACTCATTAGTTTCTCTTGTTTCACATATTCAGGCTTCACATTTGTTGAAATATGATTCTATGCTTGGAACTTTTAAAGCAGAAGTGAAGATACTAAACAATGAGACTATTACAGTTGATGGTAAACCCATCAAGGTTGTCTCTAGCAGAGATCCTCTTAAGCTTCCTTGGGCCGAACTCGGAATTGACATTGTTATTGAGGTAAAATCCTTCTACTTGATTTATTTCAAACATCAACAATCATAGGCCACAAAATGAAAATACACGCATATGATTGGTTCTTTTCTTAAAAATCAACGTTATTTTAAATAGTGTGTAGCAAATTGGAATTTGAATTCACTTCCGTTGGAAACTATGTAGTAACTATAGTCACAGTCGATCTGAGTCATTGATATTGGTATCCAGTCAAGTGAAAATTTGGCGACATTGTTTATTAATGACAGGTCTTTTAAAATGAATGAATGCGTTATTGTTCAGGGAACAGGAGTGTTTGTGGACGGCCCTGGCGCGGGCAAGCACCTCCAAGCAGGTGCCAAGAAAGTTATCATCACTGCTCCTGCAAAGGGTGCTGATATTCCAACTTATGTTATTGGAGTGAATGAACAAGACTACGGCCATGAAGTAGCCGACATCATAAGGTAAGGCTTTAATGTTGAAGTTGTCAACTTTGTTACGAATGTTGAGATTGAGAAGGATTGTGTTTTGATTGACTATTCATATAATGTACACAGTAATGCTTCTTGCACCACAAACTGTCTTGCTCCCTTTGCTAAGGTCCTGGATGAAGAGTTCGGTAAGCAAAGATACTTACTTAAGCGCAATATTTGATTCATGGTTCAAAGCCGATTAATTAACTTTAGTCTATATTTTCAGGAATCGTTAAGGGAACCATGACAACCACACATTCCTACACAGGAGACCAGGTACATTATCAACTGCAACATCTTTGTTTGAATCAAAAACTCTATATGCGAAATGGAGTCTAAGAGTTGTGTTTGTGCAGAGGCTTTTGGATGCTTCACATAGGGACTTGAGAAGAGCTAGGGCTGCAGCACTGAACATTGTTCCCACCAGCACAGGAGCAGCCAAGGCTGTATCTCTAGTGTTGCCACAGCTCAAGGGAAAGCTCAACGGAATCGCCCTGCGTGTGCCTACACCTAATGTTTCAGTTGTTGACCTTGTGGTGAATGTTGCGAAGAAGGGTATTTCAGCTGAAGATGTCAATGCAGCATTCAGAAAGGCAGCTGAGGGGCCAATGAAAGGTATATTGGATGTCTGTGATGTTCCGCTCGTGTCTGTTGATTTCCGCTGCTCCGATGTTTCAACAACTATTGACTCTTCCTTGACTATGGTCATGGGAGATGATATGGTTAAGGTGGTTGCTTGGTATGACAATGAATGGGGTTACAGGTTAGACCACTATCCATTCTAGTAGATACAAATAGAACATTCATGCATTTTTTTTGTGTACTTGTAATATAGATCATGTTATTGATAGTTACAATGTTTGTAATTTCAGTCAAAGAGTGGTGGATTTGGCACATCTTGTAGCAAACAAATGGCCAGGCACCCCTAAAGTTGGGAGTGGAGATCCATTGGAGGACTTCTGCGAGGAGAGTCCGGCCGATAAGGAATGCAAAGTTTTTGAATAGAGGAGAATCATTTTCTGACTTGATTATTACCTCTACCAGGAAGCCATTTGTTTTTTCCTTTTGTTATCAACGTATGATTTCATTCATATGAGAAAAAAAGAAGAAATTGTTCAGACAAACAAGTGTTATTTGATGTCTGAGGAATTAACTTTAAGTTTACTTTTATCTGTGGCCAATAATGAGTTTTGGTGTAACAATTATTCATAAGTATCATTGTAATGTATATTGATAACAATGCACTTCTGGTATCTATTTACAATTACTATTAAATTACAAACCGATCCATCTACATCTAATTCCAACACCAAAATGAATCAAAGTACCACGAAAACAACAAATGTTATTACATCATCAATTTTCATTATAATGTTCTATTTAAAATTATATTTATATTTAAATAGATAATTTCGAAATTTTTTTAATTTCTTTTATAGTTTTTTTTTAAATCTATCTTTACCTCTAGTTGTTTGGTTTTACTCCATCAGATTTTTTAACCATAAAATCTGAATGTCTTTTTTCTATATATCCAAATCACTTAAGTTTATTTTCCACAATTTTTTTTATTATAGATGTCTTCCCTAACACTCTCTAATATTGTCATTTATAATTATATTATGTTTAGTCTTACTATACATCCAACACAACATCTTTATTTATTACACTTACTTTATTCTCGTGTTGATTTTTAATCGGCCAACGTCTTGTCTCGTACAATTGCAGTCCGATAAAATTTTTCCTTCAACTTAAACGGTACCTTTGTGTCACGTAAAACCTCTGAAATCTCCTTCATTTCAGCTATGATTTATATCTCCTTCTATTTTTCCACCATTTTGTATTACGCACCCAAGATATTTAAATCGCTTTATTTGTGGGATGATATGCTCTCCAACTTTCACATCTATGTTAGAAACACTTCTCCTTTAGTTAAACTTACATTTTATATACTCTATCTTTCTTTTGCTTAGGCGAAAGCCATGCGTTTCTAAAGTTCGTTTTCAAGTCTTCAATCTTTTATTTAAATCCTACTTCAACTTTTTAAGAAAGATTATATCATATACAAAAAAACATGTATCTTGGTGCTAGTTCTTATATATGTTCTCTAAATACATTCAAATTTAAAGTAAAAAGATAGGAGTTTAGGATTGAACATTGATGCACATTTATGGTTATGGGAAAATCGTCTCTTTCTACCATGTGCCAGCACACTAGTAGATACTTCTTCATACATATCTTGAATAACACAATCATACGTAACATTAGCCTTTTATCTCTAGAGTTTTCCACAAAATATCTCTAGGTACTTTATCATACGCCTTTTCCAAGTCAATAAAAATTAAATACAAGTCTTGTTGCCCATTCCAGTGTTTTAAAAATCAGACCGAACCGACCGATCGAACCGAAAATCGAAAGGGTCACCGATCTGGTCTGATTGTTGGATCGGATAAGCTACTGAACCAATGGGAACCGGTCAAAACCGGTAAAAATTGACGAATCGGCGATTTTGGAAAATCGATTGGTTAAATGCATATTTAATTTTTTCATACAAAACGACGTCTTTTAGATAATTTAAAAAAAGTTAAATATAAGTAAATTTTGGTCAAAACTTATTTGAAACAACTTTCCCTGCTTAGAGTTAAATTTGTTAGACACTTTTGTTGAAATTTATTTGAATTTGTAAAAATATCATATTTCAAAATTTTGAAATTTTATAAGTATTATGATTATTTTAAAAACAAATCATTCGGTTCGACCAATTTGTTTTATTCAACTTAATTTTCCGATTTAATTCAATTTATTCATGTGATTCGACCAATAAACTAGTGATCCATTACCCTCGCCGATTGAATGACCGATCTGATTTTTAAAATATTAATACAATTGATTTTCCTCTATTACACGTCGTAGTAGATAGATCACTTTTATAGTCGACCTCTTCTCATCAAATCAAATCAAATCAAATTGATTCAAAATGAATAAAATTACCATTTACCATAATTTCCAGAGATATCATCATATACAATATAATATACATCTACAAGCAACACAATCATTAGGAAGCTCCCTTGACTTCCAAATGGTGTTTGTATATAATGTAATGTAATCCAAGTAGTTCCCTTAAAAGCTTTCAACATATATTACGTAAGAAGAATACTGGTATAACTAGAATCATTTACAATGCTCTAAAATTTTGGATTTGTACAATAGCACAAAGGCAAAGAAAGATCAATAAACATTTATTGACTCAAAGAGCAAATTGTTTTTGATTTGAACTATGCAGCTGTTACTCTTTGTATCCTCTTTGGTTGCCTTCCCAATTGATCTTCTGGCGACATTTCATCTCCGTTCCTCTTTCTTCTTTCACTCCTCGACGGACCTTTCTTCTCGTCAACGAGTGAAAGAAATCTTTGAATTGGCCCGACATTAGACGCGGGTTCAGAAGGAGAAGAGCGCCATAACACTAACATAATCTGCAAAAAATATATAATGAGAGCGATACCACAGGCTATCCCGCAAATAATGAAGAGACCCCAGAAGCTTTTGAGCTGAAGACGATCTGAATCGATTTCAGTATTATCTAAACTACAGGTACTTCGAGTTATCCACTTATCATGAATCCGCTGCAGATCACCAGTTTCGGAAAGTTGTAGAATTGCAGTTGACAAATCCACCGCCAAAGGGGAGTCCCGAGGGAATGCCTACCATGCATGACAAACAAAATCAGTTTCGTGATTATAAAATTGACAGCACAAAGTTAGATAAGATACTCACAAAACCCCAGCCACTTCTGGTGAATTCTTGACCTACAATCCTGAATGTGCATTGGGTTGATAAGAATATTTCGACGTATGCCCGTTCATCTATAATAGCAGCAACACCTCCTTTATTAGGACCAAGCTGGAGCGCCTTAGCATATGCCTCCGGCGATCCAAGAGCAACAAGTCTAGATTTGGATATTCCAATATCTTCAGTCAAGTATCGTTCCGCAAATGAACCAACTTGGAACCCTATAGGTTCTTCACTAGCTTTTAAGCTATCTATGCCACTGATAGGCGAAGATAATTGCTGCACCGTGAGTATAGACGTTAAACTAGCAGTGTAGCTGGAATTAATGATCAAAACCACAAACAACCATATGAGTATCACGCCGCGGCCAAGAGTACTCATTGTATTCTCTCCTGCAGAAGAAACGAAAAAAACAGATGAAGTTGGTTCGTTATGTCCATTCAAGTTTCAACTAACAAAATTAACAGGAGCATCACTTACTGTGGGAAAAAAAGAGAGTCGACAGGCTAAACCTGCATGCACGGTAAAAATAGTGTGAAAATTTAACAAACATGGTATAAGAAACAGATAGGCGGCATAGTCTTTGTTTATAACATAGCGTATAAGATACTCGAATAACTGACCATACTATGGTTATAAGTTGTTGTTTAGGTGAACCTCTGAACTCGTCGTTTATCCTGTGTTCGAGAATCCATACAACTATCCCGACAAAAAAGAAGGAACAAGCAGTCACAATCCACATAAGAGGAGTGAACGGCTGCAGAAAAGCCCAACCGCCGGAATTGATCTTCTTAAAAGGGGCCACCACAACAAGTCCGGATGCAGTATATGGCTGTGTAAAATCTACAATCCTTGTCCGATTTGTGACAATAGCAATGTCACCAATAGCACCGTCAAAATGCTGTATCGCGTAAATGAAAGAATTAGCCGGTTGAAATAAAATAACGAAGCTAAAGAATATTTGTTAGCATACGTAGAGGATCGGGTTTCTCAGGAAGTACTTACACCAGTGGTTATTAAGTTGACAAATTCTGTGTAGCTTGGATTTTTGAGGCCGTCTCCGAATGGCACAAACCGGTAAGGAACGGCGTATGGTAACAAGTTTACAGCTGCCACAAATACATCAATGCAGAATCCTTTAAACATGTCAGTTCCCTTCACAGGTGACACAAATTCACGGTAACTGACTCGGATAGGCACACCAATTCTCAATTGTTTCCCATTGCTTGGGAAGACCCATCCACGGGGCTTGGATAATGTTTCTCCAGGCCATATCACTGAGTGAAGGTGTTGGTTTGCAACTTGATCTATTAGGTGGGTTAGCATACAATGTCTCGGGAGATACAACCGAGAGACCAGAATAGTTAGACCAGTATCCAACTCGACGGACACCGTTTCCAACAACATTAATGATGTCATAGGCCGGACGAACCAAGAGATTTATCTGAATCAAATTTCATTGGACCTGATAATCCAACAAAATCGCTCCGCAATATGTTGTCCAACAGAAGTTTTCCGTGTCAAATATGCTCATTGCATCAAGATTAAGACCACCACCCTTTTCCCTTACCATCATGCAAACTTGTGTAATTGGTCCACGAAATTACCCCGCCCTTACTGAAAAATTTATCAATAGCTTGTGCAACGAGCCAAACAGAATCGTAAGCACGGAGGCCATAAGAATGTAACCCTAAGGAACCATCAGTTAACTTATTCCACCTCGAGAAAAACGCTTCTTCCTATCAGTATCAGGCGGTATGCTGGTCGCAAAACAAGTGCACCTTGCAGAGTATCCATTTTCTCCGAAGGAAGAGAAACCGAATCTAGAACAGTGGAAAGCCAATCCGTGGCTATCCATACATAACCCTCCTGCATCATTCCGAGATAATGCGCCACTTTAAAGATCATAAATCCAGAATTAGCATGGGCGTGGACAACAATAACTCGAGACTGCATTAGCGCCATATTCACAAGCAAATTCGTGATTTCACTTCTATCAACATCAGCTCCAGATTTGATTCCCACCTTGTAGGAAATTCTACATCGCCTTGTTGCCAATGCATCTTCTAACGCGGACACACCGTTTCCATAATCATCGTCAACATAAATGGCAATGACTTCTTTCCATCCATAAAAATCAATGATTTCAGCAACAGCAGTCATCTGATACGAATCAGAAAGCGTAGTCCTGACAAAGAAAGGGAATTGAAGCGAGGAGAGTGTAGGGTCTGTAGCTGCAAATGACAACATAGGAACACGAAGCTCGTTTGCAACATGGGATACTATGTGAGAAACTACAGAAGATTGTGGACCTAATATAGCAACTGCATCCGTCTCCATGAACCGCAAAGCTGCAATCAATACAATAGGTTCAGAAATCTTTGATCAATCATGTTGCTTCTGAATAACTAATTGAACATACAAACTGTAAACTCTTTAACACTACAGCTGGCCCACCGGATCTTAAACGAGACTCTTAATACAATGTTAAGAAATTGTAAACTCTTAACATATCTCTCGCGCCTAAGATTAAACATCTGAAACGTGGAAATAAATGGTGGGCGACCCAATAGTGGAAACCTGATCGATGCTATAGCCCACGTGATCTTAAACAAGGCTTTTGATACTATGTTTTGGGACTAACTCAATTCTACAAAATCAGTTTGTAGGGTCAGGATGGCCCCCAAACAGATGCTCAGGCCATATAGGTCATTTGTTCGATGTGGAACTCTTAACATATATGAATTGGTATTGAAGGGAATTAGATGATTAATTACCTTGAATCATGCCATCAAAACCACTGCAATTGGAAGATTTCATATGGAGAACAAGCTGAGTCGAGTGTAGAATGGAGGAATTGGAGTTGACATCATTGACAGCTTGTTCCATGGCAAGTTTAGCAACTTTACCAATGGATGAATCAAAGGTGAAGATAGCTCCAATGTTAACAATGGAGGGTGTTGAAAATGAGACATTTGAAATAGTTGAATTTGAATGAACACCACCCAAATAGGGAAGCATCAACACCAACACCAACACAATCCAATGATGATGACAAAGAAACAGAAACAAATTCATCTTAAAATTCTCAAATAAACATCCATGCAGCATGCATTGATTATGAGAAAATGGAAAACTCAAAGACACGCAACCTCAAAGAGAGTACCTTAACCTAGAGGTTTAATTTAGGAATAAAAAAAAGAACAAGGTGAGTGTGTTGTAGTAGTATTATTGTTGTTATGTCGGTTGGTCTGAAAACTAGTAAAAAAATATAGAAAAGAGTGAAACAAGTTTTTAGTAAAGTGAGAAAAAAACAATACTTGACAAAAGGAGGTGGGGTTCACGTTCACTTGTATTGTTATGGCTACTAATTATGCAATTATATTATTATTATTAATACTTAGCCATCATCAACATCAAACCAAAATCTTATCCCTTTCACATACTTTACATATGGGAAACACATGATCACCATCTTTCTTTCAACTTTCATTACTTTTTTAGTCTCTTTTCACATTTATAATCTTTCATAAATGATACTTTTAGATATTTAATATACCATTTGAGTCACTTGCACCATTTTTCTTTTGGATTTCATTATTTCTACTTTATAAAAACTTATTTTTAATTCGTCTATGTTGAATAAAATTGATTCAATAAAGATTTTTTTTTGTTGACTATTTAGTTTAAAGGGTGGCTTACCTTCATTTAGGGTATTTAAAATCGAACCGTCAAATTGAAATAAACTAAATTAAAATTATAAAAAATTATATTTAATTTGGATTTATTGTTATTCTCAAATTTTTTATGTAAGGAAAATGATTTTAAGAAGGGAAATAACTTCGATTTCTTGAATATGAAGCTTTTATTCCAAAATATTTTAATTTCTGTGGTGTTATAAATTACAGTGAATCGAAAAATACAATTACAGTTTATAATAGATTTATCAAAATTATGAATATGATTCTAAAGTAATTTTTTTAATAATTTTTCTCTTAATGCGATATACTTTTGTTTCTCTTTCTTATTTCTCTTTGCATTGCATGCAATTAAACAACAATTTAGCTTTTATTTTCTAGCAGTGGTTTAACTTTCACTAATCTAAATATAATTTTAGGTAATTCTATATCTATATTTATATAGAATTAAACCTTAGACTTACCGCGAGAGAAAGAGAATATGGATTG